>OX346723.1:14910090-15560090 GCA_947063395.1 Hemistola chrysoprasaria
ATTTCTGTGAGTCAGGGCCGATAGCTAAAATAGTAGACGTATAATAATAATAATAATTATACGCAGGGCGGCTTATGGCGAGCTGTTGGGGAGTAGCGACCCCACGTACCTGAGTGCTCCCGGGGGAGGGTTATGTTCTTCATTTCCGGCTTGCCTTCACCGGCCGGCCGGAGTGAACACTGACGAGGAACGGTCCCCCACCTCTGTCTTGCCTTCACTGGCCGGGCAGAGTGGATTCGCGAGAGCCTCGTGCTCGAGGGAGGATGTGAAGCATAAGTGGCGAGTGGGCGAGCGTGATGCGACCTTAGGGTAACGCAAGTGATCGCCGTTTAAAGTCCAGGGACACCTCTCCTACCCTTAGCCGCTCACACCGACGTTGCCCCTCTCGTCGCCCTTATTCCCATGTGGTGGGCGGCCTTTATGGGGGGTCCGTTTAGTGAGCGGCGAGTCATCGCCAGCCGTCATATTTCACCATGAGACGGAAGTGGCAGGTGCCGGAGTCTCTAGCTATTGCTAGAGCTATTGCCCGGTTACCATCCATCTAGAAATCACACCTATAGACAAATCAAGTAGTTTCCATCCATTCACAATAGTCCTTGTACCTAGCGGAGGCTGTCTTTGAGCTCATCTTAAAAAAAAAAAAAACTGTAGATGGTTTCAGAGATAGACCCCGATAGGTGCTATACATTACCTTTAGATTAAAAGCTCAAAGGGGCCTCTGCACGTTGGACTTAAAAAAAAAATGGTCTCCGTGCACGCCTATCAAAAGACCGGGTATATTCCGTGTTTTCGAGCGACATAATAATAATAATTCATTTATTTCATTTATTTCAGGCAATAGTACGTACATTATATTATACGCACCAGAGGCCCATATTAATAAATACCTTACAGACTAACATACATAAAAACATAAAGTACAAAATTACAAAACACCTACTTAGGTAGGGATAATTTTCTCTCTCGCCTCCCTAAAGCGCCGGAACACGATTCCTTCAGGCCAAAATTCGGGTGCCAGGAACATCTCCTTATATTTCACCGGAAGCCGGAGTACGTAGGACTTGAAGTTCTGCGTCCTCGTTGACTCCAGCCTCGACAGTGACAGTGTATAGAGTACGGTAGGTAAAATAGTATTGTTACACAAGGGGCTATTATATATTATGTATATATAAGAGGCCCATTATATATTATACGAGGTAGTTTTACTCCCAAGCTTTAGCGACGAAGTAAATAGAAACCGAGTTACAATGGGTTTTAGCGCCGTGGGTTACACCCTAATTTTCACTACGATTGTGAGAAAACAAAATTATTAATTTCATCAAAACGTTTTGGCTAATATCCTATACGTGCGACACTAAAAAAATATAATCTCGTTGGTAACAGACATAAATTAAAAATAAATTTACTTTATCCCCTAGAGTCTAGAGCTTAAAAAGTTAAATAGGATTTATTACTGAATCTTTGTATTGTTATTTTCTGGTTCCTTGTCTTTATTTTACGTAATTACATGTAGTTATTAATGTTAAATTAAATGTAAAATTTTACTAGTTGCGGCCCTCGACCCGGGACTCAGTCCGCTCCCCGCCCGTATCCATTTCATGTCTCTTTGGTAGTGTTTGTTTCGTCTGTCTGTCAGTCTGTCGGGGCACAATGCAGCCTTTTACTGGTCTATTAGAGAATTGTGTTTTGGCATCTAGCGTGCTATTGTGTTTGTGGGTGGATTAGATCGGGCGATGAGCGGGTTTCGGATGTCTACTATTATTTAGCGTTAGATATAACTTTTTTCTATACCACTTAATAAATGAATGGACATCCAGGTACGTAGGTATGTATACTTTATAGATTGTCAATCATTGTTCCACTGAAAAATCTTAGTGGTACCTACCTAAAACCCCTACCTACTTTTATTACTAAGGTATTTGACACAATCCTATGAAAGTTTTACCAAATCGATGTTTTGTATTTCCCTGTTTCCTCCGAATATAATTAACCCATTCTATAAATTAATATCCTGATATTGTGAAGTAACCTATGTCCCTGTCATTTAAATTTTTCATATAAACCCTTGGTTTTTTTCATAGTGAACTTCCAAAAATCGCAGTATTACTCGCGTGATTGGACGTTCACTACAAAAAAATGTATAGTTTATAAACAAAAATAAAATAATAGGAACATACTTTACTTCATCGTTAAAATATTAGGATATATCAAATAGGTTTTCTGTATTCGGAGGAAACAGGGGAATCCAAAACATCGATTTAGTAATTTTTCCATAGGAAAAACTGCTGAGATTTTATTTTCCTATTCCTATACCTATAATATCTAGGTTATGGAGGAGGGTCTTTCTAGTACACGGTCAGGTACATTTTTAGGTAGACCGCTTTGGGTAGACCTATTAAAAGGTAGGTATAATATTATGATCATGAACTGCTACAGTAGATGCAGGATCACGCTGGATGCATGCCGCTTACAACCGGACTAGATGGGGGAGGCCTATGTTCAGCAGTGGACGTCCTATGGCTGAGATGATGATGATGATGTTGTCAGTAGATAAGCTTTTACGTAAATTGAGATTTTAGGGTTGTTTTTAAGGTGGTCGAGGTGATTATATGAAACTACCGCAAGTCCGAAAAATAACTCGCGGAACAGATTTATACTTAAATATGCCAAATAAAAACTAAAATTACATAGGTAATTGTGTCGCTAATGAAGGATCAATTTTCAAAAAGTACAATTACCTATCCAAGTATATAATATTATGATATTATCCTATCCTAATTATATTATAAATGCGAAAGTTTGTGAGGATGGATGGATGGATGCATGTTCGTTACTCTTTCACGCCAAAACTGAATCGATTGGGCTGAAATTCGGCAGTTTATTTAGACCCGAGAATAACATAAAAAGTACTTTATATTCCGATATTCCCACGGGAACGAAGACTACGCGGGTGAAGCCGCGGGGCATAGCTAGTAATATATATGGGATCGGTGGCAACCTGGTAGAGACATTGTAAGAAATAAATTGTAATATAGTCTTCTTCATATACTGCTGAGTACTGCTGAGGATAGTATAACCTACTCTCCCGTCGGCACACACTCTTGAGAAATGCCATGAAAAAGTAAGCTAATAAGTATACATATATAGTAAAGTACCTACCAGTTTATTTTTTAAGATACCTAAGCTCAATCATACATACATTTCTAAAGCTGATGCAGTTATATTCAGAGGGAAATTTTATATTCATCTCTATTTTCTATCAAACTGGGTAAAAAAAAATCAAACAATATTAGTCTTCAGCGTGCAGCGAGGTCACTTCTCTAGGAGCGGCGTCGTACTAACATTAGTCGCCTTTACAGCGGGGTCAGACTCTATTTCCTGATAATGCGTCGTGTAGACGCGAAACACGTGTCGATACATGAATGGTGTCACTAACAAAAATAATACCTACCTAATAGCATTTTCTCTTTGCATGCAATTTTGCGGGTGGGAGGGCGGTGCACTGTGCATGTTGTTTTTGACACTAAAAATCGGAACTAAAAACTAAAAATTCTTGTTCCAGAAGTCTATAATGGTGTTCCGAAAAGTAACGCTAAATGCAATCAATTAATCAATAATATTAGTCTTGCTAAAGATGTAGTGAATTCCACTTATCTATTGCAAGTAGTTCTTATAAATCCAAGATAGCGAGCCCTAGCGAGAGCCAGCCCTAAGACTTCAATACATTGAGCTGCAGCGAATCCTCACCCACTTACTCAAGCGCGCGATTTTTTGCCGCCATTTTGAAAGAGGTGGCGAATCAAATAATGGAGAAATAATTTAATCAACGCGCCGGTCGTACATTATGATATTTAAGGTGGGGAGCGAAGGTGTGTTTTAGAATGACTCGCGAGGAATAGGGTGGTGAAAAAGTGTGTGGTTGTCGTGTGTGCAACCTCGATGCTCCATACCTCCTTTCTCGTTTTCGCACGGAAACCTCGCGCCCGCAAATTGAAATGAAATTGCATAATTTGCACGCACCTAAAGGCCTCGACTTCTCCGGTCCGACGGGAGACGGCACTGACTGTGCCTAATGAACTCCATTTACCTTCTATTCACCGTTTGAATTTTTGTTTGAATGCGAGAAATTGCGTCAACACCGTTGTTTGCATTTTTAAACGGTGACTCTAGAGGAAAATATTTTTTTAACTTTGAATTAAGCTAGTTCAAAGCGAGGAATAAGGCATCAACTACATTCAAAGTTATTGTAGCTGTCAACCAGTATCACTTCATTAATAGAAATCAAGCGATACTGTGGTTAATCATTACTGACGGACGACTCATTTCTTGTTAAATTACTTCTACCATCGAAGACTTGTGTTTTATTTGTTTACTTACTTATTTAAGTAAGTAAACAAATAATAAAAGTTTAGCAAATGTTAAGCAGACTAATCATAACTGTGACTGTGGCCAAACTGACAGCTTATCATTATTATTATTATTATTTTTATTGTAACTTAACTTTTTTATTTTTTTTATCGCCTTATTAAATATTAAACGCCTTTTTAGTTTTTATCATAATCTGCTCCGATTGTCTTTTCGATGTTTCTAGCAAGAGATGGCCCTGAATATTAAAAATCACCCTGTGTAGGGATACCCATTACCGTTACCCTAGATTACCTTTCATAACCTTAACTTTTATAAATTCTAATGAATATTTTGAAATATTCTCAAGATTTTATGGGTAGGTACCTAGATGTAAGTTAGTACAGCGTAACCGATTACCAGCTAAATAATATAAGTAACTAACTATTAGTTAGCATTCTCTTCATCATCATCATCATCATCAGTCGGAAGACGTCCACTGCTGAACATAGGCCTCCCCCATAGAACGCTATAAACTATTCATTCTTATTGGTACATTTTGCCGTAATAACCACGCTTTTTGTGCGGCTTGGTGACCGCAGTAGTTGGAATATTTGGCGCTGGAGAGCGCTGCTGCCCTCTCTCATGGTTTCAGTATTCTCTAAATAACCATTGTATATATTTTCGCGATTGGTAACCATTGAACTAAATAACTTTTATTAAACGGATAACTTTTTAACACGAACGTAAATTACCGACATAAGTAGTCGTTAGCATAGTCATAGTTCATAGTCATTAGCAATTTGAAGTGGCAATGGGCACATAGCACGTAGAATTTATGGCCGATGGGGCTGTAAAGTTCTCGAATGGAGACCAAGGGCCGGCAAGCGCAGCGTAGGACGTTCACCCGCAAGGTGGATAGACAATCTGATGACGGCAGGATCACGCTGGATGCAGGCCGCTTACAACCGGACTGGACAGGAACCGGAAGAGGGAGGCCTATGTTCAGCAGTGGACGTCCTATGGCTGAGATGAAGATGATGAATATTTTTAGAATCGTTATTATAATGAAATTCGCAAATGTTGAACTAAACATAGAACGCGTGTCGCCATTAATAAAGTACTGGTGATGGCATTAGGCTCGCCCCCTATTACATGAGACCATTAACATACTGCCGCAATGTGGGTCAACCTACTATGGAACTAATATGGTCCTGGGTCCCTGCCTATACCCCTTCAGGAAAAAGGCGTGATTGTATCTTATGTTGTATTGTGAAAATTTACCAAATTGATGTTTAGTATTTCCCCATGTGAAATTCATTAACCCGCCCGATCTGTTAATATCCTGATATTTATAAGCAACAATGGAGAGGATCAATCAATCAATCAATCATGTGGAGAGGATGGATGAAAGGAGATTAACAAAAGAGATTTATAAGGCTAGTGTGAATGGTCAAGTCGGTATAGCAGTCGACCTAGGCGTACTACTTTTCATGAACAAGTTGACGTTGTTCATAAGAAAGGCCAAGTCAAAAGTACCTACAACCGACGAACATGTATGAAAAATGTCATGAAAGTGAACGAAGCGAAAGTTGTATGCCAGGATCGTAGCAAGTGGAGGGAAATAGTCTCTGCCTACCCCACTGGGAACAAGGCGTGACTGTATGTATGTATGTATGTATGTATGTATGTATAAGCAACAAAAAAAATGCCATTTAGTATTAGTATTAGAAGGCCATGACCTTAAAATCTCAAATTAAAAAAAAAAGCTCAATAGATTTGTATAAATCACCTCGAAGACGCAGGAGCTGCGCGTGGCAGGCGGCAGGGGAGTGAGGGAAGGGCAGAGTGATCGAGAGGCCCTTGATATGGTAATTCGGAGGGATCAGAGGGGCTCTCCACGTCGAGACTTTATGAGGTAACATGACTTTGATCTATTGGTATTTTTTCCAGAATGCTGCAAAAGGAATTTTAACTTTATGCCTAGATATAATAGGGAATAAATAAAATAATAAAGAATAATAAATATTCGTTTATTTCAGGCTTACATGACCCATAAAACATTCAAAATACAAACCAATAAATAATTAAGACTATTTAATATCAAATGAATAATAATAATAAGATTAACGGTCATAAAAATAAATTATTACAATTGAAACAAGATAAAATGTCAACAATTTATCTAACATTGTTGGTAATTTACTAAATTTTTAGTTTATGTTTTTAACTCACGCAAAACTTTATGAGCTTGTATATGAGCTCTCTGAAGTGAGCCGTTTTGTGTGCGTTATACGAATAAATTATAGATGTCGTGTGCCATGCCGCACACCAGAACAGCAACAGCAAGCGAATAGCAAACGATATACACTACTCGTATAGTTAATAAATACGAGTAGTGTATATCGTTTGCTATTCTAGTTTCTAAGCTTCCCAATATGCATCTTGAATCATTTGCGGCGAAAATACGCACGCACACCTTTATCGCAATTAGTGCTATGTCGTCTTCCAATGAAGATTATTTTTTGATGTGGTAATTGCTACGAAGAATATGAGGAAAGGCGGTACTGGATACATCCTTAAGGAAGCGGCGACCGGAGAATTCCCTATACAAACTTAATAGTTAAATCATTTGAAATCAGAGCATATTTCCAACATTTACCTTAATGACGTTATTCGGAAAGAGACACAAGTTATCTAGGTTCCTAATAATATTTCAATCCAAAATAGAAGTACTGCGGACTATGATATGATAAAAATCCAAAATATAGGTATTTTGACAATACATAAGTTTTTTCTAATATTACTCCAAATTGTAAGTATTTTAGACTAAACTATAATTAGGAATCTAGATAATCATCATAGAGGGTCATTTAAAAATTATAAGCTATTTAAAGATTTGCCAATATTACGATATTGATTTTGGACCCATAAAATGTGATTTTTGAAAAAAACTGAAAAACATGTTAAATTATTATATCTTAGGTAATTACCTACATGTCAAATTTGAACGGACTCACGTGTAGGGTTTCAGAATTAGAGGCATATTTAGTGAAAAACTTGAATCTCTTTTATGGACACCTTAGAATAGAAATTTTCAAAAATCCTTTCTTAACACACGTCCACATTACGAAACGAAACTATTTTCCAAATTTCAAGTTTCTAGGATCAGCGGTTTGGGCTAGGCATTGCATGTCAGTCAGTGAATCATTTAGAATTTTATAATATAAAATAGTGATGATTACTGACTCTCAGCAGATATCTCAAAAACTATACAAGATATCGGATACCTTGACCAAGTAAAACTTGTGGAAAATTTAATCAGCTTTCATTTATATAAAGTGATCATGTCGCCAGGAAGGATAATTTCTGAAATGTAAGCAAAAAATCGAAAAATGGGACCTTCAAACCCCCCCCCCCCCAAAGACTACGGTCAGGGACTTTTAATATGTTCAATGTTCATCTGAAGCCGTGGAGTTATCGGCTTTAGAATTGTGTTCCACCCTCTCTACCTATGGTTCCCGTAAAAGCCGGCTAAAGGTTAACAGATCCAGAGGACTGGCAGCAGCGTCCTCTGCAACAAACCATCGAACTGCGCTCGACAGCCCGCCTGCTAAGCGTGTCGAGTATTGGCAAAACCCCCCTTTATGGGGGAGGCCTATGTTCAGTAGTGGATTACCAACGGCTGAGATGATGATGATTATGAATGTTCACCTCCTTACTTGTCCAAACAAAAATACGAAGTCAAAAATTGTGTTCCAAGCATTTCACTCTTTAGTTTCGTTGCCTGGCCTAAATGGCCTACCACAAAAATAAAATTTAATATATTAAATAAAAGTTTTTGTTTGTGTGTAGCTTTGACTTGTCACATATTGTATTGATTCTTCAGTTTTTGGTATAGGAACGTGTTTATGTATATATTTCTGAAAAAAAGTATCTAATGAGAGTATCTTTATGACAAGTGACAAGACCCATGTCTTGGCCAATTTACCGAGAACTGGTCGAGAAAATCGTACCGACCGGGAAACACATTATTTTACTTTCGACGTTTGACTCAAAAGTTAGGTACTTCTAGATTTGAATAAAAATACTTTAGTCAAAGGCTGAAATTGGAATTTATTTCTGCGGTTTGCCGGCATGCCTAGTCAATCCTAGGATAAACCAGTGACTCGGGGAAGAGACTGCATATCGACCTTTGACTATAATATAAATACCTATATACCGAACAATGCTTTGAACGATATGGGCCCTGGTCGATGAACCTGGGCTGAGTCGCTAGTGTAGTATTGCTACACCACTTTTGATATTTTATAACAACTGTGTAATGTTAGTATGATACCTAGGTCTAATACCGAGGCCCTTGTAAACGCAACCCTAAGTGATATTTTATAATGGAATACGCAGCGACGTCGAGCAAAATCAACATTTTAATTATCGCACGATAATTATCGCTTTCATTATGTAAAACTTGAGTAATAGTAGTCAAAACACAGAAGAAAATAATTCGCGTTTTCGCGCACCGCCAGCGGAATATATCCCCAATGATTAAAGCGGTTGCACTCTCCGCCCGCTCTCCATTATACGGGAGTAATCATGAAACTATCCGCCCTCTACCATGAACACACATTGAAATTCACACTTTCACGATAACGTTCACTTTTCATCAACAAACAGGTGCGAATTTGACGAGAACGCGCGTCGTTAGAGCTCTGAGTACGGGGTCGCCGCGAGTCGCCTACATAATTATTTAAGTTAATGATATAACTACACCTTTCTTGCCATAAATGACTTCTTTTTGCGTGGTGCACGAGTGAGAGGGTGATATACTGGACGGTGTGTGCGAGCAGGACGGTTTGTCGTGGGGTGGTGCCCCCCCATTATGGTTTGGATGATTATCGCGGAGGCTGTCGTCTGAAAGCAGTAGGCTGGTTTTCAATCTCGTTTACTTATGTACCTTCGAAGCCTTATGTAGTACTCTTTTAATGATATGCGTACTCTGTGTTTGTATTTCTGTTTTGGCTGAATTTCTACATAACATCTACATTCGATATCTGCCTCAGTCCCTTGTCCATGTTGTTGTTTGGTACCTAAAATAAATTAATGCTTACATTATATCCTGTGGCAACCGATTCCAACAGTATATTCATTTTAATAAATATTAACATTATGGATACATTTTTGTGAGTAAGATGGCTCATTTTTATAACAAAAAAATCCAACAAGTACCTATAGGTACCTTTTTTTTACCGTTTTAGATACCTTTGAAAGTATTATGTCAAGCTACTAAATAAGATTTTCGTGCTTTTTCGATGCGATTTTCCAACGGCTATTTTATCACTTCTTATGCATGTGAATTTTGGTTGTTACTAAATTATCTTCATTAGGTTAGGGTCATTTTGACGCCAATTATTAACAGGAAAAAGGACCTTTTAGCAGTTTGACACAATCCTATGGAAAAATTACTAAATCGATGTTTTGTATTCCACTATTTCCTTCGAATACAGTAAATCTATTTGATATATTTATATCCTGATATTTTAAAGATGAAGTAAAGTATATCCCTATTATTTTAGTTTTGTGTATAAACTTTAAATTTTTTTGTAGTTAACGTCCAATGACGCGAGTAAAACTGGGATTTTTGGAAGTTCACTATGAAAAAACAAAGGGTTTATAAGAAAATTAAAATGTCAGGAACATAGGTTACTTCCCTATAAAATATTAGGATATAAATGTATAGAATGGGTTCGGAGGAAACAGGGGAATACAAAACATCGATTTGTTAATTTTTTCATAGGATTGTGTCAAATTCCTAGAAGTCCGCGAACGCTCTTAAGTAAGGTATATTTTAATATAACAGAATAAAAAGTTAAGTATCATAGCTACCTAATCTTTACAATATTGCCTGTTTAAAGACATTTATTATGTACAAAAACATTTTGTTTATTTGCATATCGTTTTCACCTCAACGGACGCACCACGCACACTGATGAACTTCCTTACTACAGTGATATGTTAGTTACAAGAATGGTTCCTTCATCGTTTTGTCCCACAAGTTCGGCCTGTTGGACCGAAACGATGAAAATAAAAGTTAATAGGTATATTTTTCGTTCGTCAATTCGTCTTATTTTGGCCTTGTTTTTGTCGAATATTTAAAGGAATAAGTTTCTTTTATGAAAACTCATATAAACACTCGAATATAAAATTCCACTGAAACATAGGTGTTTTGTGATGATTGTGATCTATAATACCGGCTTTAACTGGTCGACGTCAGTGGGTGGAGCTACGACTAGGATAAACATAAATTATAGATTTTTAATTGTTGGCCTGAATGGTTCTTACAACCAGGTACATATAGGTTATATGATCATATAAAGCTTGTGCTGTAATCATAAAACACTTATGTGCAACGTCAGTGTTCTCAGTGAGTTTGGATAGATAAATAGATAAACACTTTATTGGTACGACACAAAAAATAATCCTTAAAATTAAAAATACATCATAAGAAATAGTGTAACAATTGGCCGTGACCGTGCAGGGAGGTACGAGGAGAGTATAGTATTAGTATTTGTATTAGATTTAGACTCAAACTCAAACACATTTATTCAAATAGGTCATAATCTGACACTTTTGCACGTCAATGAAGATAAACTGTACTGAGTCTACCGTGCGTTCGGAAAGATACCTCTACAAGAAGAACGAACAAGAAACTTGTAGGGCTTAATTTTTTCAACAGATAGTTTTACAATATTTGGTTTGGTTACATTCGTTTTCTTTAAAGGTGCCACGAGGCTTTTGGGATTTTATTATAGAAACGTACACCATTTCCTAAGAATGTCTTTTTATTTGTTTTAGATAATCTAAAGCTAGGTACAGCTATTTTGTCTATATTCCTAGTATTAAAATTATGGAAGTCACTCTTTAAATTTAATTTATGTAAATTTTTACGCACATACATAATGTTCTCATAAATGTATAAGGGTGGTAGGGTTAGTATGTTTATTTCTTTAAATAATTCCCTCAGGGATTCGCGTGGACGCATCTCATAGATGGCACGCATCGCACGTTTTTGTAGTATAAAGATTTCTGCATCAAGGGACACTCCTACATTGTCAAATCGCTAAAACTACTTATGATAAAGAGTTTAACTATCACTCTATCAACGTGCCCTGGCTTCACACAGGTAGCACTAGAACATAGTAGAAAAGATCTTTCTAGGAGGAAATTCCGCACCTATAAGGTACATTATTTTTTACATACCTTAACTAGTGTAAACAAAGCGGCTTTGCCCGCTCGCAATTACGAAACATGGGAATTTTATACCAAAACTTTGACGTTCTTTTTGGACCCCTTAGAATGTGACTTTTCAAAAATCCTTTCTTAGTACACGTCCAGAAAAAATCTACATTCCAAGTTTCAAGTCTTTAGGATCGGTGGTTTGGGCTCGTTGCATGTCAGTCAGTGAGTCATTTAGGATTTTATAATATACCTATCTATATAGTGATACGCAGAACTATTACACATTCATTGTCATATTTCAGATATTTTCCATATACACCTAAATCTTCCTCTTCAATTACTCTGTCTATTAGTGAAATTCGCAAGAAATTCCGCTTATCAGTTATTGGGTTAATGACGAACAAACATAAGTACTGGGGTTGCTTTACTAGTCGTAGTGATAGCCTATTGCCATCTACTAGACATCAGTTCCAGACTCCATTAAGATAATTTCTAATAGTAAAATCTAATCACATTTTGCTTGACGTGGAGATCGAACCTGAAACATCAAGATCGGCAGTAGATCTTGCGACCACTACGCCGCGCCACCGAGGCATTCGAATATTATAATTTTTCATGATTACAAAAGAACCACTATTTAATTTAATGTACCTACCAATTTTATTAAATTTTAATTATTTATTATGTTTTGATTACTATATTAAAACTCGCCCAATATAATTGAATGTTGTCTGCACCTATTATTACAATAGCATTGACCATATACAATTGTTTATGTAATTTATTCAAATGAAATAATGTATATTGTGTTGGTGTACAATAAATAAATAAGAGTGTAAATAAATTTCATTATATGATACGATAAAATTGTATACACATTTCTGATCAAGTTTACAGATTACATAATATAATATGGAATCAAAGCTCGTGTATACTTTCTATTGTATAATGCCTTGTATTGATATGAATTAGAATATTTGAAACTTTTAGGTACCTTTTAGTGTTTGTGACTGTACCCGACCGGTCATTTGTATTTTTTCTGCACCTAATGAAACTGCTTTGATCATTCTACCTGTATATCTATGTAGGAGACTGATTACGCTGCGGTTCATTACTGCATATAAAATACCGCGCTCTGAATGGTGAATGTTATGAATAAATAAGTGTGTGTGGGTATATATATATATATATATATCTGCCCATCTTTGTGTGAAGGCGGCATTATTCTATGTTCATTATAATGTTGTATTCGATTGTACACGGTGGGAGTACTTTGACGAGTAGTACCTCCACGGTGGATCAACTGGTAGAGTGCCCAGCTCGCGGAATTTTCTTTCCCATATTCATATTGTATGGAAAATATGTTTATTTAAACTTAATGAACAAGCCCTAATTTAACAAATAAGTAGACAATTTGTTTTTTACCGGCAAAACGTCATGGCGTAATGATGCTGTTGCATTGTCATTGCAGTTTTAATTGACATTTCGAGAGATAATGCGTAAAATAGGGTGTTCTTTCTTTATCTTGTATCCTAGTGAAAATACAAGTGATGTAAATGTGGTTCCTAGTAGTAGACGTGATGTTGTGGATTGTTTAGACGTCAAACCCCACGCAATTGACTTGACGAACAAGCTGTAAATCTCATCATAACTTTGACCCGACTTATTTAGACAGCGATAACTGATAGCTAAACTCGAAAATTTATATCACTTGACACTGGCAATACACTTATATGATTAACCATCAAAAGAAAAAAAAAAACATATTTTACCACATGACATAGTACAATTTTTTATCAGTTTTGTTTCTGTCTGTACTCGGCACCTACAGTGAGAGGGCGGGACGGAGAGCTGTGAATAGAGTGACGTACTACATAGTACTTGTAATATACCTATGTGCACACCTTCTGTTTATATAGGTATTATAATACCTGATGCTTTAGTTATGCACTACCATTGATGTTATGTACTAAGTGAAAACAAAAGGGTGCGCTTGTGTTATGATAATGAATGATGTACGTTTTATTTTGACGTACGAGTACATGCATTTGGAGTAAAGAAATTATGTCTTTGTAAATGTATGTCGAAGTTATTCTCTAAAATCAAATCATTTGCGATTAAAGACTCTTAGGAAATAGCAAAAGGTTTCATGTTGCGGTATCGGGAAACTTCCAACTAGCTTCCAACTAGATTGAAATTGCGGCAACTAGCAAATCTAGAATTTGTCCTAGTTATGATATCAAGTGGCTGGTTTCCCCAATCGGCAGTCGCAATGCTACGAATGATTTCATTCCTTCTCCGGTCACTGGTGCCACCAAAAAGATATTAAGTAAGTAGTAGGTGCTAACCGGTACGTCAGTTATACTCAAGATTAGAAATTATTATTAAGAACTTATATTAATAAGACTGCCTCGGTGGCGTAGAGGGCGCATGCTCGATCAAATCGCCAATCAAAAGGTCCCAGGTTCGATTCCCAGGTCAGGCAGTGTTAAATATTGGATTTTTACATTAGGAATTATCTTAATAACTGCCTGGAGTCTGGAACTGTGCCCGGTAGATGGCAATAGGCTCGCCCCTATTACATGGGACCAATAAAATACTGGCGAAATGTGGGTGTATCTACTATGGGACTGAGTCCTGGGTACACCTCTGCCTACCCCTTCGTGAAAAAGGCGTGAATGTATGTATGTATGTATTAATAAGAATCCTAGCAACCTTGAATTGTTGCTGCAATTGGCAACATTTAACTGAATGTTTTAAATTGTTGAAAGTATCTCCAATAAGTTGATGGTTTCTTCAACTAAAGTCAATGAAAATTCAGGCATTCATTTTAAGCTGTATTCACATCAAAACTATAGGGGTGTAGAGGATGCCGCAATAAATTACTTAAAAATTGATAATATGGCTTTGTGGTTCGACTTGGCAGGAACTCTGCCATGCCTCAATTTTTTTAATAGATTTTCAAGAATAATTTAAAAAATAAGTAAGCCGTTTTAAATCACAAAATACTTATTAAGAAAGAAACTTGAAAATAAATGACATAATTATTTTACAAAGGTCAAAGAATCTTAACAGAGTCATAAATTAAAGTAGAAATAATTAGTGTCCTTAAGCAACCTCACAACTTGCGCCAACTTATAACGAGATGACAACAATTAATAAGTAAAGTTGTTTAATTACGGAAACTCTCAAATTACTTTTGTATTCTGTATTCCTTTATATTATTTAGTACGAAATGAAGCAGATTGTGGCGATTGGTGTAGAGTTTTGTGATTGATATTTTGTGTGTAATGACTTTGTTTTATTTTTAGTGTATCTTACCTCAAAAGGAATAAAGGAATTATGGGCTAAAAACCTCTAGGATACTTACTTCTCGTTGGCCTATCATGAAATTAGGCAAGAAGCAAGATCTTATATCACAAGTAAATGAAAAAATCCCAAACTAAAATATTGCCGACTGCCTCGGTGGCATAGTTGGATTTTTCCATTAGGAATTATCTCAATAACTGCCTGGAGTCTGGAACTGTGCCCGGTAGATGGCAATAGGCTCGCCCCCTATTAATGGGACCAATAACATACTGGCGAAATGTGGGTTTATCTACTATGTGACTGTGTCCTGGGTACACCTCTGCCTACCCCTTCGGGAAAAAGGCGTGAATGTATGTTATTTTATGTTATGTAAAATATTATTATTATAAGCCTGATCTGTCCCACTGCTTGGCAAAGGCCTCTCTACCTTCAATCCACTTGTGGTACATGAGGGTAAAGGTTTGGACGTTTAACAGTTGCGGGTTGGTGGGTGTGTGTGTAGAGAGCCTGTAGGCTCGAATGTTGTGGGTGCATAGTATTCAAGGTACTCCTTAGACGACCACGAACAACTGTCATCCTGCACTAGTGATGGTCGTTATGACTAAGATGTTAAGATGTTGTATATGTCATGAGGTCCATCTGTCGCCTTTTACGACTTGCTACATTTGTCATCAACCATTTATATTATCAGCTAGGAGTTAGAATGTGTGATTCTAACTCCTAGCTGATAATATAGAAAAAATCCTAATGGAAAATTCAATAACACTTTGCCCGTCCTGGGAATAGAACCCAGGACCTATATATATATACCTTATTGACAATGCAACTTTGTTCCTTGGCATAAATATAGACTCTAAACTGCAATGGAGCACTCATATCACCGAGCTCTCAGGGAAACTAAGCTCTGCAGCTTACGCGGTTTATAAAATTAGGCAACTAACAGATATAGCCACGGCGAGATTAGTGTACTTTGCATATTTCCATAGCTTGATGTCTTATGGGATTCTGTTGTGGGGGTCACCCGCAGATATAGAAACTATCTTTATACTACAAAAACGTGCGATTCGTGCCATCTATGAGATGCGTCCACGCGAATCCCTGAGGGAATTATTTAAAGATATAAACATACTGACCCTACCATCCTTATACATTTATGAGAACATCATGTATGTGCGTAAAAATTTACATAAATTCAAATTAAATAGTGACCTTCATAATTTTAATACTAGAAATAAATACAAAATAGCTGCACCTAGCTTTAGATTATCTAAAACAAATAAAAAGACATTCTTAGGAAATAGTGTACGTTTCTATAATAAAATCCCAAAAGAGATAACTGGGCTCTCAGAGGGTAAATTCAAAACCTATATAAAATCTACTTTACTAAAGAAGGCTTATTATAAAGTCAACCAGTACATAGAGGACAAAGATGCCTGGAAACTTCTGCATAGCCGCCTCGCGGCACCTTTAAAGAAAACGAATGTAACCAAACCAAATATTGTAAAACTATCTGTTGAAAAAATTAAGCCCTACAAGTTTCTTGTGCGTTCTTCTTGTAGAGGTATCTTTCCGAACGCACGGTAGACTCAGTACTGTTTATCTTTATTGACGTGCAAAAGTGTCAGATTATGACCTATTTGAATAAATCTGTTTGAGTTTGAGTTTTGAGTTTGACCCCAAGTTCGGTAGTTGCACTTGCGGCCACAAGACTACAGAGGCAGTCAGACCAGATAAACAGTTAGCTTCTGGTTAAGTAGACACATATTTCTTTATAAAACCATTTACAATTTGAGCAATTTATCACATTATTGTAGAATCCAGAGTTTCCCAAAATTAGATGAATCACATCAACTAGCGCCCCTCCTCACAATAATCTGCTGTAATCCTGTGTAGCGCTGAATTCTCGGCTTTCACCCTTCTTGCCACACTAAATTCCATCTTAGTCACTCAGCTATATGTCTTAATATCGCTTGAAAGCTTGCGCTACACTTTAACTAGTAAGGGCTGGTGAGGAAAGAAAATTGTTTCCGATCTTATTAACTTTCGTTCTAGGGTTGGCACTCGCATCAATAAAGCTCGTATAGTCTGAAAATATTTAGTGTGATCAAAAAATCTCTTTAAAATGTTATAAAAAAAACCTTTGTCTTTTTTTTATAGCAAGAGGAGCAAATATGCAATCATAGAAAGTAGTTTGATAAATATAAACTGATTGGGGTTGAGACTCTGGGACTATGTGGTTCACCTCATTTTCAATAATCTATCTGAGTGCTTGGTCGAGGCGACGCGTGCATCGTGATCAAAATGCTGGCGATTATCTGGTCCAACTTTAGGTGCCTAATCATTGCAATCCAATGAGGTTTTGTAGTGGTAGGCCTCTTTTGCGGGGGCCGCCTGGGGAAGTACCACACCTTTGCCAGTTATTCATCCGCCAAGCAGTAATGTGCAAACATTACTGTGTTCCGGTCTGAATGGCAATGTTACTGGGCATGATGAGATTCAACAGCTAAGTATATCTCAGGGTAACAGGCGCAGTGCAGTGCCGCACAGAGTTTAGAATTTTAAAACACTGGGTGGCACTGTGTCTGATATGGGCAATCATGATGCTTACCATCAGGCATCTGATATGCTCGTCTTGTATCTCGCTCACTCACTATCACAAAAAAGAGGTAATGCCGCCAGCATCTTGTTTATCTGATAGTGTATTGGAGTACTTGCATCTTCGAAGTGTTCTGTAGTAGTTAGTCAGGGAGGGATTGAAAGGCTTGTGCCCTGATCTAATCCAATTTACATTTAAGTAAGTATTTACTAGAAAGTGAAACGTTATAAAGCTTTCAAACGCAAGTTATTTCACCTAGATAATCATATTTATTTTATTTTATAGTTAGCTGAGAGTAAAGTGGCAACCCTAACCACCGTTGACAATATTGGGGAGAGCCTTGTTCGGGTATAATTCGATAATTCGCCTTCGACGCCATTTTGTATTAACAGTAATGGGAACATTGAATTGACGTAACGATTCCCTTAGATATTATATTATATGTACCTATTAGGGACGTACATAGTACACACTGTGTACTTATTCATACCTACGTAGATGCTAATATTATAATCTGAGCATTGAATATATAGATTAATGAATTTAAGAACTTATATCTACCTACTTATAAAGTTTATGAAAAAATAATGATTTTAAGGTATTTAAAAAAATCTGCTTCCACAGACCTTTCAGAGTTATTTTACCTCTGACAGAGCTCTTATGCCAAAAATAATGAGAGCTAGCTTCTTTTTGAGTAAGAGGTAAAACAAATATGAACGGCATGTACCAACATACATACCTATACTTGTATAATCGCTATCACTATTTTATAGTAAAAAATCCTTAAGGACTCACTGACTGACATGCAACGCCTCAAACCACTGATCCTGGAGACTTGAAATTTGGAATGTAGGTTCTTTTCGTTGTCTGGACGTGTACTAAGAAAGGATTTTTGAAAATTCACATTCTAAGGGGTCCAAAAATGGTGTCAAAATTTTAGTATTAAACTCCTATATTTCGTAATTGAGAGAGGGCAAAGCCAAAGAGAGCTTGGCTAACACTAGTATACATATAGATTTCCAAATATTTGTATTTTTTTATAATATTTGTACTTTTGACAACCCTATGTACTTAAAAGATAGCAAAACCTTTATTTTTAGATTATACCTACGTTAGTGATAAAAAAAAGGATTATGTAAACATTAAATCCATCTCCAAGAATCACCTCATTTCTTCGCGCAAAATATGCTATTTCTCAGATTTCCATACATATGTAAATATAAATAATATAAATATTTGTGGAGTTCTGGAAGGTTTCATGAATAATTCAAGTCGAAGCTCGTTGCGGACATTGTGCTGCGACGTTCATATTATCATATTCTTCACTTTGGCCACTGATTCAGGCGGAAAAATTATGAATAGGAAACGAGTTCTTGACTGAAATCTTTTATATGGAAAATAAACGTGCAACGTTTGAGTAATATAATAAATTTATTTTGTCTTCATTGTCCTACTTTTAGGTAAAGTCCTCCCAGAAGAAAAAGAAAAAGGTATGATTTTTACCCAAAGAGGTAGTAGGCAAAGGTGCAGGACTGGTGTGGTTTTAGATCCCATGGAATAGGGGCAAGCCTATTGGCATCTACCGGGCACAATTTATACTCCAAGCTGTCATTGAGAAAATTCCTTATGGTTAAATCCAATTACAGTTTTTGGTTAGCCTGGGGATAGAATCCGGGACCGCTCGGTCGGCAGTAGCACCCACTACACCACCGAGGCAGTTAAGAATAATATTACAGAAGCTATGTCATAATAAAATACCAATTCTTCTGACTTAGATATATAAAGCTCGGCTAACAATATAACCCTGAAATATCTAAAAATAAAGCACATTTTAAGGCTGTATCTTAAACCTCAATTCTACAATCATTCCCCTGATTGCCGCGAGGAGGGAAGGATAAAGGTGCCTTTCTACAGCTGTCTAGCTTTTTCATTAAACTGTACCAATCTATCTATATAAATAGATTAATGTTAAATTTATAGATACATATTCTAACACAATTAATACAACTGTTCGAGGGAAACTATTTTTTTTGCAAAAATTCCTACAAGGCATGACCAAACGACTGCCCGCTACAATATCTTATACGAGCCTACCGAGATCTATGGTCGTGCCATCCGAAACATGGAAACAAGATCTTTTATTATTTTCATAGCTTAGCTTAACTTTGCTTTTGTTAAAAGCTTATTACGAACCTTAGTTTCAGATAGTTTCAGACCTCGCTTACTGTTCAGTTCCCGGGTAAATCTCTAGTAGAAAAGCACCCTAAGGGGGAGGTGTTCCAAGTGGATTATTTGCGACAAATAAATTGCCATTAGTCGTCGTGATCGAGAGCGCTCCTCTCCTCTTCGTAGAATACTTCGCTAAACGTTAGTGGAATTCTCAAAGAGTTCACTTGATTCTATCTTCGAGTATGCGGGTATTGAATGGAAAGAGATTATTAATGTATTTTGTATTAAATTTATTTTGTCTGTATCTATTTATAGTAATTTTATAAATTTATACTTTCGTGTTTCAAAAGTATGTATTTATATATAAATACAAAGAAATATAAATACATATTTTAGGGCAAAATATGTGTAAAAATATAACTATTTATCTATATGTATCGCTGATGTAATTTATGCGAAAGCTTGGACTTTATTACTACTCTTCAATAAAACACTAACGAATGATTGGAATCAAAGATGGGGAGATGTACCCAGATTAGATTTAGATCCTGATAAATAAGGTATAATTAAATTATATTTTTAGAGAGTGAAATCTCGATACTTACCACGAATATGATTATTATATACCTATATGCTTTTTTATAAACATATATTTCCTCTTGAAAAGTTATTAGGAGATTAAAAAAGGAGGATTTTTCAATATCGTGATAAGATCCTTGATAATAACTGTTATTCGGCACACGAAAATATTTATTGATGAAATCGCTCTACTTTAACATAACTTATACTTACTTAGGTACGTTTAATACACTTAAATTGTAATATTTTCCAATAAAACTCATCCGCGAACATATCGTAGATACTATCGTGATTCCTTTACAATACACGCTTGTAGAACCTTATCACAGTCACGTTCCTTATGAAAATTTGTAGAAATTGAGGAAGTTGAGAGTCAAATGTATTACGAAAAGGTTGTAGTAAAATTAATCGTCGTGGAGTGTACATTTCTAAATGAAGATTTGTATTGTAGTTAAGGTTTGAAAGGCTTTTACGGTAATTGCTAGAAGAGGGTTGTTTTGTGTGTCGTGATACTAGAGGGGGGATAGTAGAAGGGGGAAGGGGTGGCTATCAGGGTTATTGCTCGAGTGAATAACACGCGAAATAATTCGATTCAATAATAATTTCACATCAATGACAGTTTTATAGAGAGCTTTTAATTTTTAGCTCATGATTTTTGCCCTTTTACCTATTTTGACGAGAGAGCGCGTAGCGTGAACGAAGCGTCTATGAGTCAGCTTGGCCTAAATGCTTCCGTATGTCCGTCCAGCTGTTCTCCTCTTTATGTTGCATTTCTGAACCGATATTGGTGAAATTTTGTGAGCAGATTCGATGTTTGTATGGAATTTTTATTTTTCAGAGACAGAACAATTTGAACAATTTCCAGAAACTGAATTGATATTCAGTTTCTGGAAATTGTTCAAAATGGCGGATTTATGGGGGTTGAAAACATTAAAAATGTAAAATTTCCTGTATCACTTCAAATCACAAAGGAATTTCATCAGCTATTAAAATATAACTAGGATTTTAGATTTTTAACCGACTTCAAAAAAGGAGGAGATTCTCAGTAAAGCCGGGACTACAGCTACGTGTTAGCGTGTTATATAACAATATTCTGTTAAATAACACCAAAGCCACGCCCACTTTTCATGTTAAGCCGGGTCCGCAGCGGCATGTTTTTGTGTTATCTAACACAATAACATGAAAAGTGGGCGTGGCTTTGGGTGTTATTTAACAAAATATTATTATTTAACACGCTAACACGTAGCTGTAGTCCCGGCTTTAGATGTGCAGTGAACAAAATACAAAAATATGTAAGACGAGCGAGGTATACAGCTCACAAAGTAGTCCCGTGAAACTTATTTTCTTCCGGGAGTGATTAAAACACTTTTGAAATATAGGCACAAGCAGGCAAGATGATTTTTTGGAACACCATCACAAGATTATTCAGGCGCGTCTGTGAATGTTGCTAAGGTGACAACAATTAGCGTTTTACCAATCCTACTAATATTATAAATGCGAAAGATTGTCAGTGAGTGTGTGTGTGTGTGTGTGTGTGTGTGTGTGACTGTGTGCGCAACAATCACAGAACCAACAAAAACAATACTGCAGCGCTGCGCACAACTAGTGTCTAATATCTGAATAAAAAACATAACATAACATACATTCACGCCTTTTTCCCGAAGGGGTAGACAGAGGTGTACCCAGGACTCAGTCCCATAGTAGATACACCCACATTTCGCCAGTATGTTATTGGTCCCATGTAATAGGGGGCGAGCCTATTGCCATCTACCGGGCACTGTTCCAGACTCCAGGCAGTTATTGAGATAATTCGTAATGGAAAAATCCAATATTTAACACTGCCTGACCAGGGGATCGAACCCGGGACCTCTTGATTGGCAGTCGAGCTTACGCCCTCTACGCCACCGAGGCAGTCGAATCTGAATACCTACTTAAACATGTCTTGTAAATAAAAGTTTAAACGTTATATATGTTTATAAATACGTACTGGAGATGTATATAGGTACAGAAAGTAAGTGTGGAGTCGTGGAGTGATTGCGTCGCTCATTATCAACGCCAGGGATGAATTTGAACAATATTCTTCAAATATTTAACATATTATGCATGATAGAATACACATACAGATCACCATGAATTTATTAACTTAAGCGATTCAACGTCATTTGACTTTAAAGGAAATAACTTGGAAGAAAGTAAAAAATAATATTCTAAGCAATATTCTAACATTGCGTAAATCGAACTGATTCGTTGAGCTGGTAGTAACTCTGCCTAATAAGTTGAAGGCCTCCAGTTCGGACCCCGGACAGGGCAAAAATTACTGCGCATGAGCATTTCTCATCTGTGGTTAGATGTTAATATTAAATTATTATGATATAAAAGCATCTAGTTTTTTTATTCTCGTTATCTTAGTTTAGGTAAAGAATACAAACTACATATAACTACGAAAAGAAGAGAAACTCACCTACCCCGCCTGCGACCAGGCAGTCAACGAGGCAATACCCGTACTTTCGCACACATCGTCGAGAGATCAGAAATACCTGTGTCATAGTTGCTCAATACATTAAATAAACAGTCTATAAATTGTACCTAAGACGTGTTAACTAAATTCCGAATCCATCTCTGCATCAGCGCCGGATGAATCACTACTATTATTCCATAGTGCATTATATATATTTGATGTTTGCAGTAAAACGCTCATTACGCGTGCATTTGCTAACGAATGTGATGACGTTACATAGGGAGGAGCCTATGTAAAAACTGTAGACTGAGAGACCACGGTCTGAATGATTACCTGTTAAAAGTACCTAGTAGTTTATATACCTACAACTAATTCCTCTCCCTGACAAAATCATTGAGACTGCAGACATTAAAATGTGCAAATTTAATAAAACCTCCCACGTTGACAGGCTCGTTGGCTCAGATGGTAGTAACTCTGCTTTCTGTGCCGCAGGCCCCGGGTTCGATCCCCGGCCAGGTCAAACACTTGTGTGCATGAACATGTCTGTTCGATCTGTGTCTGGGTGTAATAAGCTTATATAAGTATGTATATCAGTCATCTGGTTACCATAGTACAGGCTTCTGGCCTAGTTTGGGACCAGGTGACCGTGTGTGGAAGTTGTCCCATATTATTATTATTATATCGCTCGAAAACACGGGATATACTCGGTCTTTTGATAGGCGTGCACGGAGACCATTTTTTTTTTAAGTCCAACGTGCAGAGGCCCCTTTGAGCTATTAATCTAAAGGTAATGTATAGCACCTATATTATTATTACGTTCTCACCAATAATGTGCCGATGGAAACTCCTGCTAGGCCTTCACAAATGGCTCAACCTTAGATAAAGTAGGTACAGATTGATACGCGCTCAGTAAACGAGCCGTTTAACAGAACCTAAGAATGGTGAATCCTTTCCCGTGCGCCGCCATACGCTCGTTAATAAATAATTATAATCCTACTACAATACTATAAATCTCAAAAGTCTGTACAATGTAAAAAACCGACGTCATTAACAGGTGAACAAAACGCTTGCGAGTTCTAACTCACCTCAACCCCATCTAGCGCGGTTTTGGTTATATTGATGGTTGGATGATTGTTACCCTTTCACGCCAAAACTACTGAACCGATTGTGCTGAAATTCGGTATATAGATAGTTTAGACCCTGGAATAACATAAAAAGTACTTTTTATCTCGATATTCAGAAACAAAAAATGTGTAACATATTTTATGATAGTGAGTGACAAGACGAATAAATCAGGTGCCTGATGGTAAGCATCATGATTGCCCATATCAGACACAGTGCCACCCATTGTTTTAAAGTTCAAAATTCTGCGCGGCACGGTACTGCGCCTGTCACCCTCAGATATGAGTTGATGAATCTCGTTATGCCCAGTAATTTCGCTGGTAACATTGCTCTTCAGACCGGAACACAGTAATTTTTACACATTACTGCTTGGTGGATGAATAACTGGCAAAGATGTGGTACTTCCCCAGGTGGCCCCTTGCAAAAGAGGCCTACCACTACAAAAAACAATATGTTACAACAACAACATTACAACAACAACATTAAACAATATGCGGAACGGTGATACCTGCATTAGTTTATCAAACTGTGGGCATGCATACATGTGATAAGATAAACATTTATTAAAAAGATTTTACTGAATATTCACGCGTAAGTAAATAACACCTCTATCTCGCGGTCTAGATATTATGACAAAATGGCCGTCACATAGCTCTGCGCTTTGTCTATATAGCTAACGAGTTCCGTCCCTTAACGACCTCACCCTCCCCCCTCTTCCCAGTAATGACTTCCCCCCACTTTCCCCGTCTTGTGGAGTCATCAGACCACCTACTGCTAGAGATGAGACTACGGTATATTTTTTTATATTTTAATACGACTTTTAGTTGTGACTTAGTTTTATATTATAGCTTATATACTCGTATAGCTATTAAATATAGGTATACAAACTAATTTTCCGCTCCCTTGGTTCCGCTCCGCTCCTTTAGCAATTTTGCCGGAAAGAGATAAGAAACATACCCACACTGACAAATTTTCGCATTTATAACATTTATTAATATTATAAACTAGCTGCTCCCCGCAGTTATATCCGTGTGGACATCGTTCCCGTGGGAATATTCAGAAAAAGTATCCTATGTATTATTTCAGGGTTTTAAGCTACCTACATGCCAAATTTAAACCCAATCTATTCAGTAGTTTTTGCGTGAAGGAGTAACAAAAATCCATAGAAACTTTCACGTTTAAATATTAATAGCTTTGTTTAGCGGTTTCACCCGCGTAATTTTCGTTCCCGTGGGAATATCTGGATAAAAAGGGGTCAGGGTCTAAAATATCGACATACCGAACTTCAGCTCAATTGGTTATTAGTTTTACTCAGTAGTTTTGGCGTAAAAGACAACAAACCAACATCCATCCATCCTAACAAACTTTCACATTTATAATATTAGTAGGATAGGTTGTGTCTATATGTTTGTTACCTCTAAAACAAAATTACTGAACCGATAAAATTTTGTACGTTGGAAATATGAAAAAAAAGTCATCTCTAATATAAAAATCAGTAGAAACAATGACATTAGAGCGATGTTTTCATCTCCCACTTGCTGCGAACGTTTAGTTCATCGGAGGGGTTTAACTTTAAACGAAGGGTTTATAGTTGATATTGTGTAGTGGTGCCGGAGGGGTGCACAAGGGTGGAAATAATATTATGTTCTAGTGTCGTTTACAAAAGGGCTTTTGGTTTTTTAAAGACTAGAAATATTTTTCGATCAAGTAATCGATTTGTGACGAGATGGATATTACAGGATACAGGACCTCTTAGCATTTTGACATGATCCTATGGAGAATTTACAAAATCGATGTTTTGTATTCCCCTGTTTCCTCCGAATACGGTAAACCTATTTGATATATTGATATCCTGATATTTTAAAGTTGAAGTAAAGGGTAGGGACATACCCTATCATTTTATTTTTGTTTATAAACTGTACAATTTTTTGTAGTGAACGTCCGATCACGCGAGTAAAACTGCGATTGCTGAAGCTCATTTAAAAAAAAACCAAGAGTTTATAAGAAAAAATAAAATGACAAGGACATGGGTTACTTCACTATAAAAGTATCAGGATATAAAATTATAGAATGGGCCAATTATATTCGGAGGAAACAGGAGAATACAAAACATCGATTTAGTAAATTTTCCATAGAATTGTGTCAAATTCCTAGAAGGCCGCGTACGCTCTTAAGCAAACACCCACACACATGCATAAAACAGTAGTTCACAAGAAGCGTATTTCAATTAATAATAATTGATTGAGTTAATAATAACTAAATCGTGGTTTATAATATTATCGAATAAATTAACGTAATAAAATTAATATATAATATATAAAATGTCTCGTAGCATTTGTAGATATAATTTCGTAGCACGTGCTACGAGCTACGAGGAACAAAAGACTTCAACGCATTCATTTGAATACCGTAGACCGTCTACGGCGACATAACTATGAGTTGAAACACTAGTTGAGCAACGTGGATTTACTCGCTGAAAAGAAAAGTTCCTAACTTCATTCTGTTCGGTTCAATCCTTTTTCTTTTTTAAATTTCGTATAATATTGATAGCATAATAATACGTTTCTTATGTATTTCTGTGAATTACAAATAAAGTTTGTTTTCAAATACACAGAAAAAACGACCATTGATCGATTAGATATTAAATGTTTTGACACAAAAACTAAAAGACACTGCGACACTGTCGTTTTAGTACTTTAAAATATAGCTTTTTAGTCAACGACAATTAAAAAAAATAGGAAATACATCATAAGAATTTGAATAAATATTCAAATAAATATATTAAGGATGTCAAAACTCATAAATTCAAAGAGCTTACTTATATTATATACCTTATGTAGTTATAAATCAAAAGGAAAGAGGGGTTTTTACATTGCTTTTATTTATTGTGGTCACCTTAGAGCATTTAATTCAGGAGTTATCAATCGTATGCCCCGCGTCCCAATGAACAATTTGTTCATGTATAATCTCTGTTTGTTTTCACACTGATTATTTTATATTTAAGTTCGATTTTAAGGAAAAATGTAACGTTGGAATTTTCATTAAGAATTTTTTCAATAATATTTTATATCGTTATAGACTAAGCGGTCTATTCGCTTGAAATACAATATGAATATGGCAAAAAAAAATTCTCACCGGCGGGATTTGAACCCACACCTTCCGCACCAATCCGTGTGGTGGCACTCTGCCGATTGAGCTACTGTGGAGGTATTAGTAATTCATTACGAAATTATAATATAAACTTAGCGATTAACATCTAACTCAATTAAAGTAGTTTTGCAGATAAGGATCACCTTTTCAATCTTGCCACGGGTTACATAACATAACATACCATACATTCACGCCTTTTTCCCGAAGGGGTAGGCAGAGGTGTACCCAGGACTCAGTCCCATAGTAGATACACCCACATTTCGCCAGTATGTTATTGGTCCCATGTAATAGGGGGCGAGCCTATTGCCATCTACCGGGCACAGTTCCAACTCCAGGCAATTATTGAGACAACTCCTAATGAAAAAATCCAACATTTAATACTGCCTGACCTAGGGATCGAACCCGGGACCTCTCGATTGGCAGTCGAGCATGCCACGGGTTAGATATGTATAATTATAATTAAATCTTAATTTTTGTGGGTAGACATTAGACATTAGAGTGACATATATAGTAGTTATAAACTAGTCCATAGTTGACTGCCACTTCCCGCGGTATATGCTGTGAGGCAGTCACGGAATAAATATAAATAATGAAGGTAGCAATAACGAGGTCCAATTCCTAAGGAAGGTTGTACAATATTGAGACCGACTTCTGTTTGAAGTCTCCGCGATAATGACGTCTATATTGCCAAAGGAAAAACGGACCTGAATTTGGAATATACTGTCATATCAGTACATGAGATACTACGATTTGTTTTACAAGTATTATTCCATTATTCGATCTCGCAGAGAAATTCTGAGCATAGCCCTCTCCGAAGCAAGTAGCTCATTGTGCCTACTTGATATCTTACATCTTCATTTCTCAAACTCAAACAAAATGTATACATTAAAAAAAATACAAATAAGAAAAATAATAAATAAATAACACATTTTAAACGGCAATAAATTAAATTAACTAATAACTAATATACCTCTACAAGAAGAACGCACAAGAAACTTGTATTGTTTATTTTTTTCAATTGCAACTTACAATATTGGGTTTGGTTTTTTGACATTTGTTGGCTTGTAAGGTGCGTGGGGGCTATGCGGAAGTTGCCAGGCATCTTTGTCCTCTATGTATTGGTTAACTTTATAATAAGCCTTTCCAAATAAACAACATAACATACATTCACGCCCCTTTCCCGAAGGGGTAGGTAGAGGTGTACCCAGGACTCAGTCCCATAGTAGATACACCCACATTTCGCCAGTATGTTATTGGTCCCATGTAATAGGGGGCGAGCCTATTGCCATCTACCGGGCACACTTCCAGACTCCAGGCAGTTATTGAGATAATTCCTAATGGAAAAATCCAATTTTTAACACCTTGCTTGACCTGGGGATCGAACCCGGGACCTCTTGACCCTTTCCAAATAAAGTCGATTTTATACAGGTTTTAAATGTACCCTCTGAGAGCCCAGTTATCTCTTTTGGGATTTAATTATAGAATCGTACTCGGTTCCCTATCACCACCATCATCATCATAACCATCACCATCATCTCAGCCATCATCAGGAGCACTGCTGCCCGTCTTCCGGATCTGATTAACCTTAGCTGAACTTAAGTACTGTCTTTATAAATACGTGTAAACAGAAACAAAATAATATGCAAATGAAAAATGAGGATCGGTTCGGTTCCTCGAACGCCGCTCCGAGATAACAATACTGCTTTGTTAATATCACCAGGGTAGAAGGAACCGCGGTTCTATGTTCTTCTGTTGCTCAGATAACTTAACCTTAAAGACAGCTTCCATGAATTTTGGTACGAAAATCAATGTTTGCGTATAGCTCAACAGAAAAGAGTAGAAAATAATGGGGGCGCCACTGTATTTATCAATTAGAAAAACTTTAAAGGCAACACTTACACTTTAAATTAGTTTCTGTCGAGCTAAACTATGACATGTTTGATGTCGAACGAGTCATTAAAACTAGCCGACCTCACCCGCACACCGCCGTGTATTAGCAATTTTGGTTCGATACTAACATTCATGAGAGCAGGGTCTAGAAAGGTTCAGTTGATGTGTCCCGCCCGTCACCCACAATATGGTAACAAACAAAGGTGTCTCCTTACAACAAGTCTGTTCACAATCACGCCACAGATCACGCCGTGTCGTGTTGTGACAGTTGCAGATGTCTACAGATATCTGCGACGTATTGACACGGTTGACACGATCACTGATGACTGGACAATGTATCTCCAATTCAAACCAGTGTGAAAACATTTACACTTTTGGTGACGTTTTTTTCATAAGATTATTAACAAAAAAAAAAACATATGGGAAGAAAAATGTCACTTAAGAGCGGGATTTTAAGCGAATAGACCGCTTAGAATAGAAAATATAAAACACTAGCTGCGCCACGCGGTTTCACCCGCGTAGATATCGTTCTCGAGGAAATATCTCGAATATATCGAGCTCTCAGGGAAACTAAGCTCTGCAGCTTACGCGGTTTATAAAATTAGGCAACTAACAGATGTAGCCACGGCGAGATTAGTGTACTTTGCATATTTCCATAGCTTGATGTCTTATGGGATTCTGTTGTGGGGGTCAGCCGCAGATATAGAAACTATCTTTATACTACAAAAACGTGCGATTCGTGCCATCTATGAGATGCGTCCACGCGAATCCCTGAGGGAATTATTTAAAGAAATAAACATACTGACCCTACCATCCTTATACATTTATGAGAACATCATGTATGTGCGTAAAAATTTACATAAATTCAAATTAAATAGTGACCTTCATAATTTTAATACTAGGAATAAAGACAAAATAGCTGCACCTAGCTTTAGATTATCTAAAACAAATAAAAAGACATTCTTAGGAAATAGTGTACGTATCTATAATAAAATCCCAAAAGAGATAACTGGGCTCTCAGAGGGTACATTCAAAACCTATATAAAATCTACGTTACATAGAGGACAAAGATGCTTGGAAACTTCTGCATAGCCGCCTCGCGGCACCTTCAAAGAAAACGAATGTAACCAAACCAAATATTGTGAAACTATCTGTTGAAAAAATTAAGCCCTACATTGTGCGTTCTTCTTGTAGAGGTATCTTTCCGAACGCACGGTAGACTCAGTACTGTTTATCTTCATTGACGTACAAAAGTGTCAGATTATGACCTATTTGAATAAAGCTGTTTGAGTTTGAGTTTGAATAAAAGTACCCTATGTGTTGTTCCAGAGTCTAAGCTACCCACATACCAAATTTCAACCCAATCCGTTCAGTAGTTGTGGCGTACATCCATCCTCACAAACTTTTGCATTTATCATATTAGTAGGATTATTAAAAAAACTTTTGCAGTCTAAATAAACCATTGTGATTTGATATGAATTCATATTTTCGACTAATTCATCCTATCCTAAGTATTTGTTTTTGAAACCACCGTTCCGTCATGTTCTGTATATCCTTTCTCTGTATGGTTGTCTGGAAGAGATCGATCTGAGCGATAAGGCCGCCAGTTGTTACTCTTTCTAGTTTTTAAGTTTTCTTTTTGCCTTTTTTTATATAATTGTGGTACCAATAAAGTGTTATCATTCATTCATTCATTCATTCATCCTTTTTGCCTTTAACTGAGGGAGCATTTACATTATCATGCAATTGTCAAGGAACATCAAAGGTCCTATACTTCCGTGCAATATTGAAAATAGTCAGCAAGATGAAAGTAATCCTCATGAACATGAGACGCCGAGTAGAGTGAGAGCGCGGTAGGGAGGAACCAATCAAATTGGATTACAATTCCAGGAAACGAGATTGTACCTGCTACCAGCTTAGCTTGCCTTGCACTTGTTTGATTGCTATGTGAAAATAGATATATGAGGTGTCAAATAAGGTGTACAATTTATTTTTTATGCATAAAACTAAATTAGAATTATTTTTCTACAGAATTATTTTTGTATAAAAAAATTCTGTATGAATTTAATAAGATTTATATACTTATAAGCTACTTGTATAATATTATAATACTGGTTATCTAAACAATGTTATTTTTATGCAAATATATATTATACCTATTCGTCACAACATACATACAATCACGCCTTTTCCCCGAAGGGGTTGGCAGAGGTGTAGCCAGGACTCAGCAGTCCCATTGTAGGTACACCCATATTTCACCAGTATATTATTGGTCCCATGTAACCGGCGGCGAGCTTATTTCCATCTACCGGGCACAGTTCCAGAATCCAGGCTGTCACTGAAATAATTCTTAATGGAATAATTCAAATAACACTTTGCTTCAACCGAGGCAGTCTGGCCAAATTTCATTCGTAGCCAAAAGCTTTTTGGTCGGTTTCTACTGAAATCTGATCAGTTCAGTAAACTTAATTTGGCGAAAAGATATAAAAGAAGATACAAAATACATACACATAATATATTATATCTATATAATGTCCCACATATAAGATACCCACATAATTTTCAGTGCGATTTCAATATAAACGGTGGTTCTTCACCAGGAGGCTCGAGTGCAATCACAAAGCCACTTGCCGAGGAAATCACATAAAAACTATCGACTCTGAAGATGTTACTGTAAAGAACTCTCTCGACTCGGTGCAGGAGTGTCTGGGGGCCTGGGGGGTGTAGAGGGGTGAGGGGGGGAGACGGTTACGTGGAGGGTGCTTGCTGTGAGCACTCTTTAGAAAATCGCAAATCGTCGGCGCGAGTGTGAGGTGATGCTTCGAGGATATCGAAGGTAGGAAACTAACCGATTACCAAAGTGAATGTGGCAATCTATTTCTCGTAGTTTACGAGTTATTGTTTAATTTTTAAATAGTTTCTTAAAAAATATTTTTATATTTGATTTTAAATAATAGTTAAAATAAAAGCTCAGCCCGTGCACTCCTATTCAGTAGAAGTCTATATAATGCTGGCTGCGTTATCTTGTTGCACGGCCCTCGATATTTAAAGATTACATCCTCACTATCGTAGTCATTATTAATTATTAATAAAATTTCCATTTAATTATTAAGAGTTTAGGCCAGGTTAATTGGACAACGGTATAAGGCTCCATATGCAGATGCGTCAACAAACGGAATAATATTTCCAACCGTCAAAAGTTTACTATAAACCGTTATTAGCAAAGAGGTTTTATCACATAAAGAGAGAGCCTTATCACTTTTAAACTTAAAAATTCCTAACACTTCATGGTTCTTATGTGAGGCGGTGTCGGCAGTTGACACAAGCCATTAGGTCGGTATTGGGTTGGCAACTCTTTACCAAGCTGCAGTGGCTTCGGTTCGAACCAGTTTGAACCGGCTATCTTAAAGCCACCTTTTAAGGAGGAAAATTACATTTTCTCCACATCATGTTGATTTTAAACCGACCCAGAAATTGAATTGAATCGATATACTCGTATATAAATGTTTGTGTTCCTGTTGATGCAATATAATATATGAGACTAACGACTAGCCTCGGTTTTGCACGGGCATTTACACAACCTTCCAATATAAATCATCCTTAAAAATATATAACTGATACAATAAACGCAGCAAAATCACTTGGCTTAGCGGATAAATACAGAAATGAAAATACGAAGAGCGGCTTTGTTGTAAAAGTGAATGAAATTTTTCTTTAAAGCTACCTATTACGTACTGTTGTTATAATAATAATAAGTTGTTAGGAATAGGCGGCTGCTGGGATAAGTTGTCGAAGAGAAAATTCACTGGTTTACAGAAATTAATCATTAAATAAAGTATTATTGTAATAAAAGTGTAAGTATTATTGTAGATGACGTGACCTTGCTGTTGTTTCTAATATAAGGGTCGCGGTGCGGTCAGGTCAGGTCAAATGTCAGGTCATCTATATACGGTACGACAGTGAACGCTGCACTGGCGCTAAATTGGCGCACATTTTGAGAAATGCTGGTTCTTTTACATATGATACAGTGAAATTAATAATAATAATTATATATAAACAATAATATGGGACAACTTCCACACACGGTCATCTGGTCCCAAACTAGGCTAGAAGCCTGTACCATGGTAACCAGATGGACGATATACATAATTGTAAGAACCGTTACTTTATTTTATCTAGTGACATTATAAACTGAAGGAAATAAACTAACTAAGCGAGTTATAAACTAACGGTTCTTACAATTTCGCGGAGACATATACAGCAGTACCTATACATAGTCAGTACGAAGAGACGCAGAAGGGTAGTTGTAATCAGGTTATTGGCAATTTCTCACCCTCCATCCAACATATAACGTAATATAATATGAGTGTGTAGGGAGAGGTGTCACCTATAGCCACGGGACATTACAATTTGCAGATTGATGATTTTTACGAGTATAATGCTGGCTTCTCACATTTTTTATTTTTAATAATATGGTACAACTTCCACATACGGTCATCTGGTCCCAAACTAGGCTAGAAACCTGTACTATGGTAACCAGATGACTGATATACATACTTATATAAGCTTATAACACCCAGACACGGATCAAACAGACATGCTCATGCACACAAAGTTTTGAACCTGGGGCCTGCGGCATAGAAAGCAGAGTTACTACCCATCTGAGCCAAGGAGGCAGCCAACATTGAGCCTTAATCTTATTAAAATATTACAGTTGGTAACAACTTCATGAATCTATCATAACATGTGTTCAGTGAACAAAAACAAAAAGCAATAAACTGTAAGGTGGTGATAATAAATAAAATATATTCATTGTATGGATACACAAATATATATATATGTAAAAGATGATATGTTAAGACAATATAATATTATGTAAAAATATATTAAGTCGCTTGGCATGGTATGCATATGCCACAAGGATGTAAAAATTTTTTTAATAAGACGGTGCGTGCTGAAAAACAGCGCTGTGCACGGTTAGCCGAGCGCAGCACATGCTGAGCACAAGCCAATTGCTACAACCAGTATATCGCACCTTCGGTAGAACAAGGGCACAATTGTCAAAAATTGCAAAAATGAGTTAAGTATACAGAAATGCCTTAAAAATGCTATTTGAACTGGAGGAACAAAGACAGTCATTTAATTCCTTTAAAAATCCGCTAGGCGAAAAGTGACTTTGTCTTATTGGTGCCTTTTTACTACTCTCTTGGCTGGACATAGTCTCATTGGTCAGATGCGCCGTCGGCGGGGAGAGAGGCAGTCGTCACTTGGACCGCTAACGTCGTAAAGGTAAATATGCCCTTTTAATTTTTTGGTTTCTGGAGCGACAATGCCACATCTATTACACTTATGCCTAATTTATAATTTTAAAATTGGAAGGACAAAGTCGTTCAGACAGTTATGCCCTTGTCCGTTCAAGATTTGTTTTATTCCTTGGTCTTAAAAGTAAATGTGTTTTTGTCATTCCAATTGCAATGCTATTTTGCTAGACTTAATGACAATTACGTTTTTGTCATTCCAAATTGACTTGATTTAATATTAATGTTTGTTATTTAAGTTAATGAAATAAATTTGTATTATTTTTTAATACAAATTTTGTGATAAATTTTCTGTTTATTTATTAGTATTGGTATTTTTATGTATTTACGACTATAGCGGAGCTTCATCGTGATTACAAAAAGATTCAAGAAACCGCTGGAAAGGAATTTGCAAATTATGATGCCTACTATCGAATTTTTAATACTGATTTCAATCTTGGTTTGTTTATTCCCCGAAAAGATCAGTGCGATGAATGTGAGGCGTACAAAAACTCTAACGATAAGGAACCACTGATGGAAAAATACAAAAAACACCTAGAAGAGAAAAGTTTAAGCAGATTAGAACTAAAACACGACACAGAACAATGCAAAAATAGTGATTCTAATAATATAGTTGCCATTTTCGATCTACAGGCAGTCTTACCTTGTCCAATTGGCCAGTCATCAGCTTTCTTTTATAAGTCCAAGTTAAATTGTTACAATTTTACGGTGAGGACTCATTTTCTAATTAGTTAATTATAGTGTTAAAATTAATCAATTTATGTTCGAATGTACCTAATGTATATTTTGTTTTAGGTATCCAATATAAAAGACGATACCACAATTTGCTTTTTCTGGCACGAGGGTCTTGGCAAACGCGGCGCCAATGAAATAGGAACATGCCTTTACAAGTTTTTGGAGGATCTTTCTAACAAACAACCAGATAAAGACATAATATTTTATTCGGATAATTGCTGCGGGCAGCAAAAAAATAAGTAAGTTTGTTGCCTTTTATAATACAATTAATTTACAGTAGATTTAGATAAATAGGAGTGATTGTTGTTATAATTCATACTGAACAATATAGGTAGGTAATGTACTTATAATGTAAATAATTATTTCTACTTGTTTCAGATTCGTTTTTGGAATGTATTATTATGCTGTCAACACATTGCCTATAAAGTCAATAACACACAAATTCCTTATTAGGGGTCATACCCAGAATAAAGCTGATGCCGTCCATTCTGTAATAGAAAAAAACGTTAAGCGAGCTAAAAAGGCTGGACCTATATACACTCCAGCAGAATACATCAGTCTTATTAAAAATGCTAAGAAAAAGGGTGTTCAATTTACCGTTAAAGAAATGAATTTTGATTCTTTCATTGATATGAAGCTGTTATCTGAAGATATTAATTTGAATGTAAACAAGGATGTTGAAGGAAATACTTTTAAAATATTGGATACGAAAGCGATCAAATTTATGAAAGATTCAGAGATATACCAATTTAAGTGCAGCTACAAAACCGACAATTGGACAGCAGCGAGAATTCGAACAGGTCGTATCGGTAATAAAAAAAGTGTGAAAGATGTCACACTAAACCAGCTCTATAAGGAAAAGTTACCAATCCCTCACAGAAAAAAAGAAGACATTCGTCAATTGATATCCTCAAATATAGTTCCTAAGTTCTATGAACAATATTTTAACAACCTTTTTTAAGAAAAGGAGAGAGAGCTAGAACTGATTCGTTAGTAAGAAAAAAATAATTGTTATAAAGATATTTTTATATTTTTTAATTAATATTTTTTGAAGTGTGATTCTAAAGAATTTCATTTGCATAACAGTGAATCTTGTTAAAAATAATGTCACTGTTATTTTTGTTATCTTCTATAATTCTATTTTCATTGTGATTCCAAAGAGACACAAACGTGAGATTATTGACGACTGATTAGTAAGACTATAATGATAGTTTAAGTATTATATTTCGTGAAAGTTACTACATTTTTTTTACTTTATAAGAAAATAAAAAGTTTATACGGAAAAACAAGGTATTTTTATTCGAAAATCATCCTAAATTAAAGCTCAAATTTAGTCCTAATTACAAAATAATATACATTTTGGTAGAACAAGGGCACAAACGTATCCCTTCCTTAAAATTAAAATTAATTGAAAAAAAACTAAAAGTTCTTAATTCTTGTTAACTATACGCCTAAAAAGGATATAGTATATAGTTTATATCATGCAAAGAAGAAAAACTTTCGAGCAATATTAACAGAGCAAGACCTCAGTGAATGCAATAAATATCTTAAAATAGCTCTCCTGTAAAATAGCAAAAACTGCAATTATGCCCTTGTTCTACCGAAGGTGCGATATGTTCTAAAAGATTGTAATATCGTATTAAGGTTGGGTAATAAACAAATTTTTCTTTCTTTCTTTCTTTCTTTCTATAACATATTAATGGGATTATGGACTTAATTATAAACATTGCTGTAAATGTAGTTAATGTGTAGCATTTTCTTAAAATGCGACTATTTACATAAAGCGTCCGTGGACTAACGGAAAAATACTCGACTTCAAGTCCCAGGGTTCGAGTCTCGTTACATAATGTGTCAGTCACGTGGACTTTTCACCTGGGTGCTATCGTGTTAGGACCCGGCTGTTCCATCGGAGGAGTCTTGACGATCTGACACTCTGACACCACATAAACCCATATGGGTTATGAGGAAAACTCATATTATGGTTAATTCATATGAATTAACTCGAGCAGTGTGTGGGGAAACACGTTTTGTTAGAGTATATAATATTTAAATTATTATGATTAGATAATTTTTTTTGGGGTTCCGGACCTCTAAAGGAAAAAGGATGTGATAATATTATGTACCTATTGTATAATTTTTTTTTTAATAAAACTTAATATACAATCATGTCTTTTCCCGAAAATGTAAGCAGAGATGTACCCAGGACTCAGTCCCATAGTAGGTACACCCACATTTCGCCTGTATGTTATTGGTTCCATGTAATAGGGGGCAAGCCTATTGCCATTTTCCGGGAACAGTTACAGGAATTAATAATCATTAAAACTAGAGTCATTACTTTAAATAAGTTTTTATTACCTACAAACTATTGTTCATTTGGGAAGAAAGCCTAAGATATGTCTCCAAACTATCCTAGTTTACCTAGTATGGGGACCATGGCCTTTTAGTGATTTTGTTATAAATAATAAGCTATGTAAAAAATATATAGTAAAAAAAATATATATGTGGAAACCATGTATGAACATAACATACATTCACGCCTTTTTCCCGAAGGGGTAGGCAGAGGTGTACCCAGGACTCAGTCCCATAGTAGATACACCCACATTTCGCCAGTATGTTATTGGTCCCATTTAATAGGGGGCGAGCCTATACCGGGCACAGTTCCAGACTCCAGGCAGCTATTGAGATAATTCCTCATGGAAAAATCCAATATTTAACACTATGCCTAAACCATGTATGTGCCTTCTCGCCGCCTGAGATCTTTGAAACAACTCAACGAATTTTAATGCCGTTTTCATCAATAAACAGAATTATTCAAGCGAAAGGTATATAATATGTAAAATAGTAACCCGAGCGAAGCAAAGGCGGGTTGCTAGTGAATAATATAAGGAACGAAACTTTTTTCTTCTACCACCTGGTCACACAAACATTCACAACTTGCAGATATCATCAAACAAAGTCAATCATTAAAATATTAGATCGAAATCTGACGAAAAAACACATTTCATATTATAATTGTATCCTTATATAAGTAGTTATAAATAGTAAAATAAAATCGCTTCTCGCGTCTGTCTGTCCGTCGGTCTATGTATCAGCTTACTCCTCCTGTGCCACGTAACATATTTTGTTAAAGAAAACTTTACAGTTTCTTCGTATTAATGAAAGTTGTAAAAAAGTAGTTTTTAGGTTATGTTAATCTTAGGTATAGGTTATGTAAGAGCAATTCTTTTATATATATATATATATATATATATATATATATATATATATATATATATATATATATATATATATATATATATATATAATTGGAATCTCGGAATCGGCTCCAACGATTTTCATAAAATTTAGTATATATGGGGTTTCGGGGGCGATAAATCGATCTAGCTAGGAATCATTTTTAGAAAATGTCATTTTATTTAAAAAAAAAAAAAAAAGATATCGAGCAAAGCTCGGTCATCCAGGTACTGTTTTTTTAAATAGCAAAAAGCCATACGGTTTTCTTTGGCAAAATATATTTTCGCGCAAATAAAGGTCAGATCCAAGGTCAACCACAAACAATAGAGTGGTAAATTATTCCCTATTTCTCCATATCTGTGTATTTTCATTTCGCATGGGTGACGTTTGACCTTAACCTCACTTTATTCAAATCCAATTATAAATTAACCGGTGATAATAGGAGGGCTATTGTGTTTGGGAATATTATATTGCCTGGTAGATTATGTTATTGCGAGTAATATAATCTACCCGGCAATATAAGACAGTGTAAGGTTTTCTGGGCCCAGCTGCATAAACCAATAAAGTCACCTATAAACTCCTGGAACAAGAATATTTAGTTTTTAGTTCCGATGTTTTAAGGCCGACCTTAATTATTCTTCTCATTATCTCAGCCGTTGGTAATCCACTGCTGAACATAGGCCTCTCCCATAAAGGGGGTTTTGAGTTTGAGTTTGACTCGACACGCTTGGCAGGAGGGTTGTCGAGCGCAGTTCGATGGTTTTTTACAGAGGATGTTGCTGTCCGTCCTCTGGATCTGTTAACCCTTAGCCGGCACTATTCTAAAGCCAGTAACTCCACGGAAAATTATTCTTCTCAGATATATATAATTAACTAAGCTCTGCTGCAGTCCGTGCGAAGCCGGGTTGGATCGCTAGTTTCACATAATTGTATAAAAGAATAAAAGCATTATTTCCTTGCAATAATGGTTGAAACGTTGTCACATTTGACACGTCGTTAATGGAGTGTTTAGTTACCGTCACGCCACCAGATATGTAGGAGGCGTGACAGACAAACACACATTTACTTATGACATGTTTTGTGCGGACACAATACCATATTATTATATTTACATAATAGACTTTATAACAATGCGATAAGCATTTTAATATTATTTCTTTGTGTGAATAATTATTTATATTTTAAGGGGTAATAACAAATGGTTGATAAATAGGGTAGATTTGTTATTGTTAGGCACTAATAACAGCGATTATTCATTTATTATAAAAAAATATATTATAAAAATCAAAAGGTTAAAAAAAGTGTCGATACCGATTCTATAATATTTGGGTGACCGTGCTTTTGCTGATTTATCCTCAGAAATTTCAGGAAAAATACCTAAATAACAAACTTAAAATCAAAACTTTACTTATCATAAAATAACATTAAATCCACAACGGGCCAGCCGTTTGAGAGTGATTTGAGAGTTTATTGTCGAGATAGATTCCAGAATATTTCCCAAGAAGTACAGTAATAGACGCCAGAAAATCCTAAAATAAATGATTTTTACCGCGTAGCAAGGTCTACTGCGATGCCTACGAAGGTGCTACGAAGTCTACGAAAACAATTAATTATATTACCACGAAAGTAAGTTAATGGTTCCTTAACGTCTTTTATAAAAAACATCTGTTTTATCGTCAAATGAATACAATCACCGATCAAATTACTCAAAACAAATCGAATCGAATCGCAAAAAATCTATAATAAGAACCCTTTTGATCGTAATCGATATTATAAACAATGCACAGACGGATGTGTTCGATTGCGCGCCATTTAGTGATGTGCATTCATCGATATCACCTGTCGCCTGTCAATTATATCGAGCTGTCATCTGTCAAACGGACAATGACCTTCAGATACGGCGGTCAATGTTGCCAGATGCAGGTAACGTTTTTTCATAATTGTGGATTTAAGTGAATAGATATCGTCGAGTCATTGCAATGTGTTGTCGGCGATTTAAAAGATTGTGACCATAATAGAAGGCCGTGACAATACCTGCGGAAAAATATAGAACTAACACAAAATGCTAAGGAATCATAGCTTCTACATAGATACTTACGCCCCTTTTTCAAGACTAGGTTATTTAGGACGGACTTTTGTTATATTAATACTTTTATAATGATATCAATGGGAGATTGAAAAAATCTCGTTTGTTAAATTGTACTTTTATGAAGTTTTATTTTGAAGATCTTGCGATATTTTTTGGTTTTGTATTGAATGGTCAATGGGGTTTTATTGAGGTTTAAAGTGGTCATACAATAGTGATTATCATGTTGAAAGGACGGTTGTCAAAACATACTCTCTGTAGGTTCGTCAAATTATTGTGATTGTCACAGCGTGGGACTCAAGTGTAACATTCATTTTGTTTTTGCTTGCACTATTGATAACTAACTTTTTATTGGTATTGTCTGCCTCGATGGCGTAGTGGTTCGCAAGCGCTGCTGCCGATCATGAGATCCCAGGTTCGATCTCCAGCTCAGGCAAAATGTGTTATTAATTTTTTTAAGGAATTTTTCAATGACAGTCTGGGTCTGGAACTGTACCCGGTTAACTAAAAAACATAACTAGCGTAGTGTGGGCGCATACCTATACTATGGGACTATATCCTGGGTACACCTCCTACCCTTTGGAAAAAAGGCGTGATGGTGTTACTATATGTGACAACATTTCAAAATAACGATGTCGGTGATATGAACCTGTGCATACGGTGGCTTTTTGTCGGCAAAAAGAAACCGGGTGGTGTCGGTGGGTCAACAGCTTATCCTTAAGAGGTATGTGTCAGAGTCCTTAAGAGGGTGCAGTAATTGTATTACTTGTTGTATTAGTTGTGCTTACTGCCGTATCCTTAAGCTAGCCACTGACGATACGTTTGTTTGGAATACTTCTAAATGGAATACTTCCATTATGAAGTACTCCAGAATAAAGGCACATTGACCATACCTCCATTTGGACGTACGCGCTGTCATTTCGATCGTTGCACGCTAGGTATCATACGTACGGAACAAATACAATGGATTTTTTAATGGTGGCAACAGCTGTGTGTATTTCGATAAAAAGACAAAAAAAACGTAAGTAACGCATAAACTGAAATAAAAATCTCGAAAAAATGGACGCGGTTTTGCCCATTGACAGACAATTCGGACGGCCTCTAAATGGAGTAGCGTGCGTTTTTGGCATTGACAGAGGGCCGCGAATGAAGTCCATTTGGATTGGATGCATGGATTTCAATCCGTTTAGAAATCCAAAGCTGGACGACGTCCATTATATGGACTTAAGTTTTTCACATTCACGAAACCATTTTGGAAGACGTCCACTCCATTTGGATTGATGGACGTATCGTCAGTGGCTAGCTTTAGGCGTCCATTGTCCATTGGATACATGACGCGACGTGAAGTGTTTTCTTCCTATAAAGACGTGAAGTCGTTAATTCGTCCTAGGATGTAAATCATTAGGTACCTTAGGCGATAAGTAACTCGGCAATTATAGCCGTGACTGTTGTAAAACGGACCGTGTAACGTTATCCTTCATAACACCTCTCGTTAGATATTATGGATAGTAAGATCTGTCAAAATATATTATGATTCTAGAGACGGAGTGTTTTCAATCATGACTCGTTTCACATCTAATAAAAATCACTTCCAAGCAATTTTCTTATTTGATTAACGGTACGTGTGCCGAGTGCGTGCTCCCTCGCCTGACGCCATTTGCAATCGCAATCAACAATTACTGGCACCCTTCCTCTCGTTTTCTACCTTAGGACACAAGTATCTTCCATCGATCTAACACTTATTCCGTCTGAACAAAGTTTAAATTGCATTGCGTGAGTACTAGAAGTATTTGTTAACAAAACCGCGACCTAAAGCCCGAGGCTGAAGTGAAAACACGAGTGGTGAATTGAGCCGCGCATAATTTCGAGTTTCTTTTCTGAAAAGTCGCGCTCTGATTGGCGGAGCGATGTCGTGATGCGACGCTGTGATTGGTCGGACAGCGTACGGGAAAAAAATCGTCTTTGTGCCGACTCCAGCGATTTATTCACGAGTATTAGTTATGGTTGGATGAACGGACCTCGCGGCGGTAGTGATGGGAATGCGTTATATCGATAAACGCTATTTTCAAACAAAAAGTTAAACTCAATAGTTTAAATAAATTAGTAGTTTCATTTTTAAGTGACAATTTTTTTTTTTTTTTTACACAGGATATTTGTTATTATTTATAGTAAAAATCGGATAAGAGTAGGTAATCGGGTATTATCTTTGTCCAACTTTAGGAAGGATTTTATATGTAAAAATTTTAATAACTTCCGGGACTATCATATAATATGATGACTTACAACATAATTAATTTTCGCTGTTTATAAAAATCAAAAATACACTCACTCATCAACACCCAGTCTCAAGCTTTGGACTTGGAGGACAAAAATGTTGCACGGAATATTTTTTTGTAGTGGTAGGCCTCACCTTTGCCAGTTATTCATCCGCCAAGCAGTAATGTGCAAACATTGCTGTGTTCCGGACTGAAGGGCAATGTTACCAGCGAAATTTCTGGGTATGGCGAGTTTCAACAACTAATATCTCAGGGTGACAGGCGCAGTGCAGTGCCGCGCAGAATTTTAAAATATAAAACAATGGGTGGTACTGTTTCTGATATGGGCAATCATGATGCTAACCATCAGGCACCTGATTTGCTCGTCATGTTACTCATTATCATAAAAAAATATTTTAAATTATTTTATCGATAACAGAATATTCATCGATATGTTTACTCTCTTCGAGTATAATGGGACCAGTGGCAGTTGGCAGTTACGTCTCAATCATCCTACCTTTTACTTGCTGCTAGAGCGAAACACCAACACTTTCTTTGCAAGTTGGAGAGGGACAGACGACACGCATTCACGCTCTGTGCATTTGAATGGGGTTTCTATTTAGTGTAGAAAAATAAATTCTGTAGTTATGAAGTTAGGGTTGATTTTAGTTTGGTGTTTAGTATTGGAAAATTGTTCTCGAAATATTTAGCATGTATGTTTTCTTTAGATATGAATGCAAATAGTAATGGCGTATTTTTATTATGAATGTTTATGTAGAGGGTGTGCTTGCTCGGTGCCCCCGGCGCGGCGCTTGGGTAAATATGAAAACGAGTAAATATGAATCCGCCATTTTGTTTAAGTACAGTCAGCAAGAGAAGTGGATTAGAGGTCGTGAAGTGGCTCAGAAGATGCGAAGAGTCAATGATAAATATATGTAATGTACCTTCGATTATATGTTTACGATGTGGGTGTATCTACTATGGGACTGCACCTCTGCCTACCCCTTCGGGAAAAAGGCGTGAATGTATTTTATGTTATGTTATGGTACTCTAAAAACATATAATGTCATAAAATCACTATATACTTATATTACTCTAAAAAACCTCAAAGTAGATAATTTTGATGACTTCAGTTTTGAATGAAGTTATCAAAATTATACTTATTTGATTAAATAACCTACGAACGTTTCTGTTCAGAATAAAAATGACTGACCATTTAGAATCTTTAATAGGTACTTACATAGGTACCTATATTTTGGTAAAATTACTTATGTAGCTAGATAACGTAAAGTTCATAATATTAAGTACCTATAGATTTGGACCTGCTATCCTCAGATATTAAATAGATAATTTAGAACTTAAACTCCCGCTCTAGGCCAGAGGTAGGTAAGCGCCCTTGTGTCTAGTAGATATACCTATTTATATATTATACTTAAATTACCTACTATAATATGACATAATCAATTCTAAATTCTCTACACGTTTCATACGTTTCCAAAAATAAAACACAATTTATCTTTAAGAAATAACCCAAATAACAATTATTACAAAAAAAAAAGCTATAGTTTTTTTATATTCTATTTCAAGGGAATAGACTGCTTAGTCTATAACGAACGAAATATTATGTTATAAGAACAATCACTATCAATGTATTTATTTAAATATTTGTATGCCAGGGAGCTGGTCGAATATGCGGGTTCTTTTTATGAATGTATCATCTAATTTACCATGTTTGCTGCAAAATAATTAATTTAATTATAAAAAGTAAAGTTATCATCTCAGAAAACTATAAGATGCATCGGAAAGTGGGATGCATTTTTATATCTAGTTAGGTAACTCTTATATAGTAATCATTCACCTGGGCTAGTTAACAACTAACAACCAAAATCCACAATATCTATTATGTGTCAGAATTTTTCACAGTATTTTACCAGGTTTTCCTTTTACCTACCGTTATATATACAATCTCAAACTCAAAGATATATCCAAGTGGAGGACCTCTTAGCAGTTTGACACAATCCTATGTAACATTTACTAAATAGATATTTTCTATTCCCCTGTTTCCACCGAAAACAGTTAACCTATTTGATATATTAATATCCTAATATTTTAAAGATGACGTAAAGTATGTCCCTATCATTTTATTTTTGTATATAAACTCTACATTTTTTGTAGTGAACGTCCAATCACGCGAGTAGGTACAACTGGGATTTTTGGAAGTTCACTATGAAAAAACCAAGAGTTTATAAGAAAAAATTAAAATGACAGGGCCATAGGTTACTTCACTATATCAGGATATAAAATGGATTTATTATATTCGGAGGAAACAGGAGAATACAAAATATTGATTTAGATTTTTTTTTATAGGATTGTGTCACATTCCCAGAGGGCCATGTACGCTCTTAATAAGTAATGAATCGACTGTGCGAAATGATACTAAAATAAGAACGCACAAGAAACTTGTGTGGTTTATATTTTATAATTTCTCATCAATAAAACTAGCGACTGACTTGCAGACTAGATCAGTTCAATCATGTACCTACATATGTAAGGGTTACACCAAGTTGTTACATCGAGTTGTCAATATAATATTATGTAGGTAAGTGAATAAGGAATGCGTACGTGACTGCGAGAAATGGACGTGCGAATAACTCTAGTGGGACAGAACTGCACTGCGATTCATTGCAGTTCGAGTGCACGTTTGTGCGACAAATCGAAGTTCGACATCGCTCTACTGTGATGCACACTATAGTACGAATGAAGTTCGACACTACTTTAGTGCAAAATTGTGATGAGACGCTAATGATATCAGTTTTGCAAAAAACTAGTGATGCTAGGTCTCATTTATTGTGTCAGAAAAGGAACAAAAGGTTGTGAAATCGAGATACTGGTCCTCAAATCAGGACAGATACAAATCTACGAATAATATTCTTTTTACTCTCACTTAAAGTAGACTTCTTTAATTAAACTAAAGAGAGTATGCAACATCTAAATAGGCAATATTTAGTCTATGTTCATCCCAACGGGACAAAGGCGCGACTATAATAAATCGTATGACGTCTAAGTACCTATATGGCAAGATTTGTGGGAAATCGGGAAATTTGGCATCTCTTTAAAGTATAAAGAGCAAATCAACAATTAACTTTTTAGGAATCTGGCGCGGTAGTGTCATGGCGAGGCAAGCAAAGCACAAGGGCACTTCCTACTACCTACCTTTTCTCGAAGCGTTTCATCGTTTTTGAGGACCTTCATAACTCGGGTTTGGATTATACCAGATAAACAAAATTATCGGGATGTGATTTTAGTAGTGGTAGGCCTCTTTTGCTGGGGGCCGCCCGGGGAAGTACCACACCTTTGCCAGTTATTCATCCGCCAAGCAGAAATGTGCAAACATTACTGTGTTCCGGTATGTAGGGCAATGTTTCCCAGGGTGACAGGCGCAGTACAGTGCCGCGCAGAAATTTAAATTTTAAAACACTGGGGGGCACTGTGTCTGATATGGGCAATCATGATGCTTACCATCAGGCACCTGATTTGCTCGTCTTGTTACTCACTATCATAAAAAAAAAATTATAATAATAATAGTGGACTTATCAAACATGTAAAGTTTCAATTGCAGAGCTCTTATACTTTAAATTTTATTTATATATAGGTATAAAAAACCCCGATTTCATCACTGACTCACTGATGATCATCGAAAACTTTTAAGGTACTTCCTGAAATCCTAGAAAGCTGGCCAAGCTACATATTATTTTGACTATAAAGGTGTAGAGTTTGTGAAGTTTGGGCGTGTAGAGTTAGAAGCTTGGCTCTACATGAGATCTGATAACTTTTTGACAGTACGAGCCATAATATTATGGTCTCGTCTTGGCTACGTTTTACATGAAAATGTTTTATTGCTATTTTCTTTACATAATAGACCTGCAACCGCCCCGGTACCGCCAGCAGTTCTTCCTGTGGCTCCTGTGGGTCATGAGGGCTGTTTATGTTCTTGGTACGAGTATATATGCACTACCTAAATTACAGGCCAGGAGATGCCGTGTACCTACGTTCAGAGATCAATTGACTGTTCAACCACAATACCCTACGTTAATACTGCTTGACAGAATAGAAAAGAAACTGATATTATTCATCAATAAAAACAATTGAATCCTTACATATAAGCCTACACTTTAAATTATTGTCATATAAAAATAAACAAAAATTTTCCACTATATTAAAGAGAGTGTTATCTCTGGTTGGCCATGCTTGCACATTCAATATTTAATTTGAAATGAAATTTAGCGGATCTCTTTGTTACGGATTATTTGGTGGTAGAAATAATACAAAATAGTGTTAGTTGCCGATGTTAAAAGAGACGTATAGTTGTTTTTAACCCCGTTTCGTATTTTTGGAACACTGAACGTGTGTCATCATCGTTTATCTGATATGTTTCAAGTGCGGTCTGAGTCAGACTGAAAGAAAAGCAATAGTGTCTAACAGTTAGACACTATTTTTAGGGTTCCGTACCTCAAAAGGAAAAAGGAACCTTATAGGATCACTTGTTGTCTGTCCGTCTGTCCGTCTGTCTGTCTGTCCGTCTGTCTGTCTGTCCGTCTGTCTGTCTGTCCGTCTGTCTGTCCCTTTTTCACGGCAACGCGTCAAATCTAGATATATCAAGTTGAAACTCATATTAACAACTTAGGTCTACGGTCCCTTGTTATTGTAAAAAAATCAAACTTCTAAGTCAACGTAGTCAAAAGATACGGACAATTTACCGCACTTTTTCATATTTTGCGCAACGGGCTCAAAACTTTTAGGGTACTTCCCGATGGCCTAGCATCATAAAATTTGACAAGAAGCAAGATTGTATATCACTATGAAAAAATCCCAAAACCGTAAAATAAAAAATGAAGTGATCTTTAACATGTTTGTAACTAGATGACGCTGTATGTTCTTAAAACGCGGTAGTGTTTCGTTCAGGTATTTAGGTATGGTAGTATACTTAACAAGGTATGACCTTAACTATTTATTTTCTATTTATTTATTTTCTATTCGTTTGCTGCTTCAGATTAATTTATGACATTAATGTAAACAACTTGCAAAATGCTCGAAAAATTTTCGACTTACCATATATACGTATTTATACTTTATGACTTTATATTATACAAAATGCGTCGCCTGTGATTCATCGTTTTGTAACACCATCATAATAGAATAGAATAGAATAGAATAATACTTTATTGCATACCAAAATAAAAGAAACAATTTCACAAAAAGACACAATTCAAAAGACATGGTAAACAACCGGCGGTCTTATCGCGTAAAGCAATTTCTTACAGACAACCTGGGGATGGAAAAGGACAGTAAACATTTTACGACGGTGGTGTGCAATATGTAGGTATTTACATAGATAATATAGCTACTTACATATTATATAAACATACTATATAAAACTATTTAATATATAAAATATAAATACTTATAACATAATGTATTATTGATGTGTTATCAACATAATGTGCAATGAATACATCATAGAAATAATAAAACTATAAGTTTAGTTTTCGTGACAATTCTCTCAATCATTCGAAAAATCTCGCACAGCATGAGACGTTGCAACTCATGACTTTAATGATCACTAATTCTACTTTGTATAGACATTGTATCAATCAGAAGCAAGCCTAAGGCTATCACGCGGCACTCGAGCTACTGGACCAACTTATCTTGATATTATAATATCAGGATTTGACGCAGTTGTCACGGCATGCCGCGGGCGGCGCGTGATTCCGTGACGTTTGACCGCGGCGCCTCCCTCGCGGGACGGGCTGCGTCACGACGCAAATCATTTTATATCATAATGTATTGATCATTTCCAAACCAGATGTAGATACAGGATGCTTTTAAATTGTGTTATTAAAATAAAATAAGTTACGCTACACGAGTCCGTTTTGGTAAGCAGTTGTAATCTAAACACGTAAGCACCTCAGTACATAATATTCGTACTTATTCTCGGATGTACCTATTAAAATTTTATTACCATCTAATATCTATTACCTAGTTTCCGCAGACAGAGTAACTTTAGTTGAAGGAACTACTAACTTTTTGAAAGTTATCGTTGAAATTGCCCGTTGCAGCATCACTTTACGGTTGCCGCAATTCTGAATAAACTTCTCAAGTAATGGTCAACCGTCAGTGTGACTATGAATCTGTAAGAAGCAGTACTTGTATATATTTCCCATCCTTGTATAGGAAGCCAAAATCACTAGACATGTTGCGATTGTCGATTAGGGAAACCGGCAACTTTACATAACTAGTACAAATTCGACAATTGCTTCTTGCGGTTTGTTTTGAAACAGATTCAGTCGTCGATTGCAGAAACTAAAAGCAGATGTCGATAATCTTAACTCGCAACTATTTTTTGTTGCTAGATATGTGTCCGCACTATCTTTATGTTGTGTCCTGTTGCAACATGAAACTCAAAGTTGCTCTATCTGCGGAGACTTACATTAGGTAATCACACCTACCTATACTTACATTACTCGTACCTATTATCTCATAGATAATTTCAGAATGTCTTTTTGGATGTCGAAAATAAACACAACTAAGAACCAAGCTCAAGATCTTTTCAAAACCAAACTTAAAAGATGCTTTCACCAAATTATCAGAAACACGCTGGATGCAAGCCGCTTATAACCAGGCTATAGATGAAAATCTATGGGGGAGGCCTTAGTTTGGCAGTGGATGTCCTACAACTGAGCTGATGACGATAATTAAGTATGACAGTGAAGACGCTTTTAAAAATTCACCCTATACTACTCGAGTGATTCGTGTGCTTATTAAAGTCTTACATGGTTTCTTCTTCTTCAAGCTGTCACATGAGAAGAATGAGAGTCTACGCTTATTTGGTAACATCCTGTAGCCATTGATTGCCGCTATCGCCGGGAGGGGGGAGGTGGGAGAAGGGGAGTTGTTTCGAGTTCCCTCGTTAGCGACAATGAGCATTACTGCGGCGCCGCGCTTCCATGATTGAACTTATTTGTATCACTCTGTATGATGCAATATACAGGCATTATTTTATACAGCCTGTATATATGGGCATGGAGTGTAGTCATATTATGAGGTATGTCAGTGTAATTACTGACGATTCTTTTGTTCCTTATAGTTATTAGATACATAAACATACTTATTATATAATATATAGGTATAGAAGATAGGTAGGTATAACAGTTGGCAAGTTGAAGTGACAATGGGCAGAGCATCGTAGAACTTGGCCGATGAGGCAGGAACACTCTGAATGCAGGCCGCTTACGAACGGACTGGATGTAAATCTATGGGGGAGGCATATTTTCAGCAGTGGACGTCCTATGGCTGACGATGATGGTGATGATAATAGTTAAAACTTTATTGCAGTATTTAGAATTCTGAATGGTATATTATAAAGCGGGTCGGCAACCGCAGTGTGATGGTTTTTACGTAGAAGATCCCTCAGCCCGTCCTCTGGATTCAATAACCACTTGTACTAGCCTAAGACTATATGTACCTACTTTATTTACATAATATTATGTTCGCTGTAAGGTGTACAATAAAGTGTTAATCTATCTATCTATCTATCTACCCTTAGCCGGCGGCTACAGTAACGCCGTTGTTGCCGTACCCGTGTCAATTAGAATATACTTTTATTATCTACTAGCTGTGCCCCGCGGCTTCACCCGCGTAGAGTCGTTCCTGTGGGATGGAAAAAAAGTATGTTATGTTATTCTAGGGTCTATCTTCATTTTTAACCCAATCGGTTCAGTAGTTTTGGCGTTAAAGAGTAACAAACATCCATCCATCCTCACAAAATTTCGCATTTATAATATTAAGTAAGATAAAAAAAAAAAAAAAAAAAAAAAAAAAAACTGACAGTGCGTTTCGGTCTTTTCGATTTTTCGTATTTTCAGGGGTTTTTGCAGTTTTCAGGACACACTGTGTCTTGAAAACAATAGTTTTGGCAACAATTATTGCAAGGTAATATTTGTAGTGCTAGCGCTAGAGCCTAGGTTCATTTTTCATCATTATAATATTATCTTATTTTCTTGACATATTTACTTCAGCTTGCTGCTAATTAGATATTTCTGTTCCCATGCCAACGGCGCATCCCGGCTGCGCAACAGCTGCCGTCCCTTCTGACAGCGTCAAATAGGGATAATAAGATAAATATTATTTATTATTGTAAATAGCTTGTTGCATTTCGGCGCAGGATGCAGCGTGCCGATAATGCAGTCGCTACAGTGTCGCAGGAGGGGCTCGTGCTGTGCCAGGAGTGTCCCCAGGCGCGCTATTTTAAGGGCCAGAAAGGTCTGAAAATTCACCGCACAAAATGTCATGTCCCTAAATTTCCCCTTTCGGCCCCGGTTCCAAATCAAGAAATTGGTTTTACGAGCACTCCTATTACTTCCCAACCGTTTTGGGAATTAATAAGCTCATACAAAAATAATGTCCCGGTTCTAAAACGCATCCCGCGTGGTGCTCGCCTTTCTGTGGCACAATCACTTTCATTCGCAATCAGACACGTAGTGTCTCAAAATTCTATCCAGGCCTGGGAACACTTGTTATTGTTTCCTTACCATGTACTTCACGTACCTTTTGATCCGAACAACAACGTTTCACTCACCCGTAGAGTGAAGCAAAATTGTGTGAAGTACAAAGATCAGACGCATTTTCAAAATTATAATATTATTGCTCCGCTTAATAATAGGCGAAACAATAAACAAAATTCTAATCAACAACACATTGATTCGGCAATATTGAAACATGTGGAAAACAAAATTAGTGATGGTGACATAAGAGGAGCAGCTCGAGTCCTGTTCTCCGGTGACTCTGTAGCGCCAAACACTCGTGAAATTTTTCAATCATTACAGGACAAGCATCCACCTGCAGCTGGTAACCTTATCATACCTGATCCACCTCACGGTGAGGTCGCTGTTGAGGCGACTCCCAGTGAGGTCTCTGGAGCCACCATGTCCTTTCAAAGCGGCTCCGCCGGTGGCCTTGACGGCTTAACACCTCAACATCTCAAAGACCTATTATGTGGTATCTCTGGTGAGGTTGGCGAAGCCCTTTTGAAGGATTTGACGGATCTAGTGAACTTGATGCTGGCAGGCCGGGTCAACGGTGATATCACTGATATTTTATATGGCGCAAATTTGTGCGCTCTTATAAAAAAAGATGGTGGCATCAGACCCATTGCGGTCGGCATGACTTACCGCCGCCTTGCGGCCAAAGTCTGTTGTGGTAAAAAGTTCGCTACCTTAAGCGATCTTTTTCAACCGGTACAGCTGGGCTTTGGCTCGCGGGGTGGTTGTGAGGCAGCTGTTCATTCACTTCGCACTTTTTTGGCTCAAAATTGTGGTGAGGTCTTGCTTAAGGTGGATGTGAAGAATGCTTTTAATTCAGTGGACAGAGGGGCCCTGTTGACCGAAGTAAAAGATAAAGTTCCAGATATCGCTAACTTTCTTTGGCAATGTTATGGGAATCCCACTAAATTAGTTTTCAAAAATAACCTACTGTTATCTTCTGTGGGTTGTCAACAGGGTGATCCACTGGGCCCCGCCATTTTTAGTCTTGCCATCCATCCAATCATTCGGCGTCTTAAGTCCAAACTTAATGTTTGGTACTTAGACGACGGGACTTTAGGAGGTGATGTGGACACTGTTCTTGATGACTTAAAAACACTTATTGACGAATTCCGTCAAATTGGTTTGGAACTAAATTTCTCAAAATGCGAACTTTTTGTTTCGAATACCTGTTTGGATAGAGATTTGACACATGCAAAATTCAACCATTTGGCACCTAACATTAAAGTTGTTGATAAGTGCTCCCTTCGCCTCCTTGGTTCCCCGATTCTCGACGAATCATTCCCATCTTTCGTAGATGAAAAAATTCAAAATTTCAGCTCAGCTTCGGACATATTACTGAAAATTAATGCCCATATGGCATTCACCATTATCAGATTCTGCTTATTTGTGCCAAAATTTACGTATGCTTTACGATGTTGTCCGTTGTGGAAACACAATGAACTTCTCGTAAGCTTAGACAATGTCATAAAGAATACCCTAATGTCTGTATTAAATTTAAACTTGGATGACAGGGCTTGGTCTCAAGCCTCCTTACCCGTCAGGTTTGGAGGCTTAGGGGTCCGCAAAATTTCAAGTGTCGCTCTCCCGGCTTTTTTGTCCTCAGTGCACAGTTCGGACAACCTAATTCAAAAAATCCTCGCTCCCTCGCGAGTCCCCTCTTTAGGAGCTTTCGATGTTTCTAATTTGGCTGAGGCAAAGAGTGCTTGGGTTGCGGCTTGCCCCAATACCGATTTACCTAAACTACCATCTTCACAGAGACTGTGGGATGGGCCCCTCTGTGCGTTGGTACGGAATTGTCTCATACAAACGTGCGCCAACTCCACAGACAAGGCCCGACTCCTGGCAGTCTCTGTTAGGGAATCTGGTTTTTGGTTGCAAGCAATCCCATCTTTCAATACTGGCAATCTATTAGATCCATCTGCTTTTCGTGTAGCTGTCAGCTTGCGTTTGGGTGCACCTTGCTATGTAGGTCACCGTTGCCAGTGTGGTACTGCCGTCGACGAACGCGGTCACCACGGTCTCTCATGTTCTCGAAGTGCTGGCCGGATCTCCCGCCACGCTAGCCTTAACGACATCATCCGCCGGGCTTTTACCAGCGCCAATGTACCAGCCGTTCTCGAACCGAACGGTTTGATGCGTGACGATGGTAAAAGACCTGACGGTATGACCCTCGTTCCTTGGAAGCTGGGACGGCCGCTGGTGTGGGACGCTACTTGCGTTGACACACTAGCGCCGTCACATGTACCAGAGACCCAAGGTACGGCTGGTGCGGCGGCGGGTTCTGCCGAGCAACGCAAGCGGGGCAAGTATGCAAACCTCGGTAGCGGTTACATATTTGAACCGTTTGGAGTCGAGACTCTGGGACCGTGGGGGCCGGGAGCTCATCGCATTTTCAAAAATCTATCTGAGCGCTTGGTCGAGGCGACGCGTGATCAAAATGCTGGCGTTTATCTGGCTCAACGTATAAGCATTGCTATTCAACGTGGCAATGCCGCCAGTATCTTGGGTACGCTGCCATCTGACAGTGGTTTAGAGCACTTGGATTTTCTATAGGCTGGCATGTCGGCCTGTGGATTTTCGAAGCGTTCTATGGTATAGTGTATTTAGTTAGGGTAGGTAGTAAGTAGGTAGCTCTATTGTTTAGTCTTTTTTCAATAAAGGTCAAAGTGATAATAACAGTAAGATTAAAATCCAGCATATATCAGTATATACTTTTTTCCACTCGACTCACATCTGTAGTACTTACTCGAGTATGGGATTTACTAAAAACCAGCGCTGCACAGCGACACCTCGCACAGCACAAAGCTGAGCATACCTATCCCAAATGCTAGAAATGTAACTTTATTTGTACATAATATGCTACCTGTTTACTGGCAATACATTTTTTCTTTATCTTTTTATCTGGCTATTAATGGAGATTGGTAGACTTTACTCTGCATAACCTTTCGAGAAAACAAGGTGTGATGTTATGTTAGGATTTTTTAAAATATGTACACTAAAATCGTTCCATTTACGTAGACCCCTTGAGATTTTACCTTAAATTGAACTTCTTATTGACTAGCGGCCAAAATATTACACAAAATTAATAGTAAAAATTTTAACAAGTCCTCTCAAAAATATGACTTAAATTTTATATTAAAAAATCAAAAATATCTCTGAGTAAGCTCTGGCAAAGACAAACGTACAGTAATTAAAAGTAAAAAACGATGGGACCTTATTACTATATAGTATTAGTATAATATAGTACCTATATACATAATAAGGTCCCATCGGCACCCTTTGGGATACGAAGCTCTAAAACCGTTACAATAAATCCATTTCAATTGTTAAAGCTTCTAAATTCTAATCCCAATTAGGGTTCATTCGAAATGTTAATAATTCGGCTCCCTAGTCTGTTCAATGAATGCCCAATCAATGTAATTAGGGATTCCCGTCATTCCAACGTTTAATTTTGAATGAGCGTGGCCAATGGCGGGTGCCGGCGGTAAAGTCTCGCGCGATGATTGGCTCACACATCTCTCCGCACTAATTATTGGCCGAGCTAAAACAATGCCGCGCTTGATTGCTAATATGGCGGCCGCACAGAACACCTACCATTGTTTCCCTATTTAGTATTTAGTGTATTTTGCTGAGTGATCGACATCGTAGCCGATATGCATCGATGTCGATTGTCCGATTGATTCTGTTGGGATTTTCAGTGAATGGAATTAGTGGCTCTATGAATTTGGTAAGTCTTAATATAATTGTTAGTATTATAATTGCCACCTTTCTGATAACGAAAGGTGTCCCTTTTTTCCTAATAATATAAAACTGCAAACACTCCAATTCAAAAGTAACAGTAAGTTAAACCTAATACGCTTATCGACAAGTTTTTAATATATAGGTACACTTTTTTTTACCTATATCAGATACAGCAAAAGATTAACAGGACACAGGACCTCTTAGCAGTTTGACACAAATCTATGGAAAATTGACTAAATCGATGTTTTGTATTCCCTTGTTTCCTCCAAATACAGTAAACCTATTTGATTTATTTATATCCTGATATTTTAAAGTTGAAGTAAAGTATGTCTCTTTCGTTTTAGTTGTTTTTTTTATAAACTCTATATTTTTTTGCAGTGAACGTCCAATCACACGAGTAAAACTGCGATTTTTGGAAGTTCATTATGAAAAAATCAAGGATTTAAAAAAAAGAAAAATTAAAATGCCGGAAACATTGGCTACTTCACTATAAAAATATCAGGATATAAATTTATAGAATGAGTTAATTATATTCGGAGAAAACACGGGGAATACAAAACATCGATTTGGTAAGTTTTTCATAGGACTATGTCAAATTGGATTGTTCCAATTCCTAGAAGACCATGTATGCTCTTAAGAAATTTAATGCTACAAATAAATTTAATCTACCAATAGCTTTACTTTGACATGTTTAATTTCTACGTTGTGGATAATTATATCTAAATCTAAAAAAAATTAAGAATAAATTTGATACAAATATATTATTATAATAAACATACATAATATAAGTATACTTACCTAAGTCGATAGATTAGAATCTAATTTTTTTGTACTGGCAGGATTATTAACCCCTGATTTTTTTTTTCATTCTGCTGTAATAAACAAATTACTTACATGCTTACATGCCTTACTTACACTAGGTAAGTATTTACCTAATAATCTCAAGAACGTACTTGGTTTAAATATTTTAAATGTAACTATACCTAGATGTAGGTACCTTGCCACAAAAATGGTAAAAAATGCAAAAATGGCTACTCCAATTAATTGAAATAGTGGCTATCTATCAAAATCTATTCACTTCTATATCCTATGCCGTCTTGTCCCATACTTTTTTTCACATTAAAGCGATTTTTATTCCTGTTTTTGTAGGTTAGAGAGCTATTTTTTCGTTTACTATTCTTTATTATTTCTTTGAGTATTACTTATTCTAACCGAGTTTTTGTACATAAGTACATAAGTAATACGTCAAGAGTAAGTTGGAAAGTAACGCCATCATCTGGAATCCCTATCAAATTAAATACACGCCAATGGTAGAGAAACTTCAACGAAAATTTCTAAGGTGGCTCTACCAGAAGCAGTATGAGTTTTACGTTGGTTATCTCAAACTCAAACTCAAACTCAAACAGATTTATTCAAATAGGTCATAATCTGACACTTTTGCATGTCAATGAAGATTAACAGTACTGAGTCTACCGTACCTATATCCTTCCTATCCACACCTATATCCTTCGGACTTCATCCTGGGCTCCTACCCACACAACCCGTCCTCGGGCTACAACATTCTGGAAGTTAGGCGAATAGTGTCGATGATGAGGTATGTGGCTTCAATAATCGTGGGTCAGTTAACAAATCCCCCCGTCCGGGAGGATGTTAACTTATTGGTACCGGATACGTCAGGTAATCTTGGAGCACGTAGGCATAGACCCTTTGCGGTGCCAATATATAGGACGGAGCTGAAGAATTTTCTCCACGACCTAGAGCGTTACGACTGCTTAATGCCTAAATACTGGAAAGAGATCTTGACCTCTTTAGAGCGAGCTCAACATTACGACTCTAGATTTTGTGTCCTCTAATATCGATAAATTAGCAAAGTAATATTTTTTAGGTTACGTATTAATTACATGTTTTGTGTTGTACATTCGTCTTATATTATTATGTCAATTAATATAATTGGTTTCGACCGTATTCATGAATACGGTCATGATAATCAATCCCTGCACTCACTCCTTTTTCACGCATTTTCGTCATTCACACAGTTCATCCAGGTCTTTTTAGATCACCCTCTCCTCACATAACCGCACATACATCCATTCTCATAGTCCTTTCAACCTTCATTCGTTCGTATATCATGCACATACCACCATACCATGGTTCGTCGTGCATGTAACCGTAACGCACATACGCATGGCTAACCAGAGCTATATTTTCATAATGAACTGGGATGATACGATATCTTGTTATATAATTTGTTGCATAGAAAGAACTCGAGGCTATGAAATCAGATAAGATATTTACACCAATAATCACTAAAATCTATAAATACACGATAAATCAGGTCGGTGCCAACCCTAACCTCCTTGTGCAGGGTTGCCCCGCCCCGCATACCTTAGGTTTTTTAATCAACCGCCCCTGTCATTAGTATGCCGCATAATGGAGTGGTATACTATACATCCATAACTAAGTATATGCATTAAGTATCGTAATGCATTTAAGTTTCATTCTATGTTGCTGAGTTGCTACGTTATTTACTTGGTATTTTAGTTCTTATGTGTCATGTTGCCCTCTTGTTTATTTCTGGAGGTCGGATCTTCCGATAAACAAAACGTTTAAAATCCATGTCGATTGAGTTGATTTTTGTTATTTTATGCAAATTAAAGATGAAAAGACAAAACAACATTAGTAGTGTCATAAAGTCAATGTGGTGATATATCCATCAGTGGCCACATAAATTATGTACCGAAACTATGTGTAGGTACATAGTTTCGGTACTATCCCATCGATCTTTTACCCTTACAGGTAGTTATTTACAAGTATTCTGATTCTAGATAACATTTAAAGTAATTGAAACCTTTACTTACGTTACCAATAAATAATTTTATCAAGCTTGTATTAATGAGAGTTTCACCATCATAGGTCAGGTCAATCACGCAAATTAGATATAAGGTGTAACTAGTTTACAAATTACCTAAACCATAATGTAAGTGTGTGTGTGTGTGTAAGGGTGCGCGTGTAAATGTTATTCTCATACTAGAAGTAAACTCTACTTGAGACAATAAAAATAAAAAGTACAAAACATTAGGCAAATAGCTGAAGTACAACTCAAAAATCTAAGCCACAAAAAGCCTATAACTGAGTTTGGTAGGTTGCATAGAGGCGCGCAATTATGCACCCCACTAGCCCCCCTGACCCCTTCCGGGGGGTGGAGGGTCGCGATACTCAATAAAAAGTAGTGTGGAGGTTGTGGCGGCCCTAACTTGCAGGGTTGCCACTCTCTAAATGTTTACAATAGGGCTGGTGGCTAAAAGGATTATAGGATTTATACAATTGCCTTTTAACTATGGAAACATGACTTATATATACGTTATAAAATGTCGTCTTTATGTTATATATATAGAAGCATTGAGTGCAATTAAGAAATTATTAGTATAAAGATAAATTATGATGCAATCAAATGTTACTATATCAAAAATATAGTATAATGAGGTTTTCTATCAACTCTTAAATAGGTATATAGTAGGAAGTTGGAACAGGGTTTTCTTTAAATAATAATAAAATAATAAATAAATAATATGGGACAACTTCCACACACGGTCATCTGGTCCCAAACTAGGCTAGAAGCCTGTACTATGGTAACCAAATGACTGATATACATACTTATATAAGCTTATAACACCCAGACACAGATCAAACAGACATGTTCATGCACACAAATGTTTGACCTGGCCGGGGATCGAACCCGGGGCCTGCGGCACAGAAAGCAGAGTTACTACCATCTGAGCCAACGAGGCTGTCAAAATTTAAATGAATTGATTACATAGATGACAGACATGAAGAGTACAGATTTTTTGGTATAAATTATCTTTTTGTGAACATTCTTTTTATAAATAGCCTTGATTGCACAACCACCTCATTGATTGCACACACTCACCTTTATTCTGATGTACCTATTCCAAACTAGGCTAGAAGTTTGTACTATGGTAACCAGAGGACTGATATAATAATAATTTGAATTTATATTTGATATACATACCTACTTATATATACATACTTATATACGGACCGGCAAGCGCAGCGTAAGACGTCCACCCACAAGGTGGACAGATGATCTGATAAAGACGGCAGGAACACGATGGAGGCGGGCCGCTAACAACCGGACTGAATGGAAATCTATGGGGGAAGCCTATGTTCAGCGTCACGTCCTGTGGCTGAGATGATGATGATGACTTATATATGCTTATAACATTCAGACACAGATCAAACAGACATATTCATGCATACAAATGTTTGACCTGGCCGGGGATCGAACAAGGGACCTGCAGCACAGAAAACAGAGCTACTACCATCTGAGCCAACGACGCTGTCAAAAAAGAAAATATAATGATATGGACATAGTTGACATCAGCCAAAAAAATACAGTATAATATTATGTTCATTTATTTTATCGATTGTGTTAATTATATTTGGAGGAAACTGGGAATACGAAACAAAAATTTGGTAATTTTTTCGAAGGATTGTTTGTAATTCCTTAAGATGTAATGTAGAGTTATTATAATATAGGTATAATGTATAAGAAAAACTAACAAATTACTTAAGGTTTTCCTTTTTATTTTACCCTGAAATTTAGTTTGTTATGTATTGTTATTTATATTATGTATATATCCATGTACATAACGTGTAGGTACCTATAAAGCAAATAAATAAAATCGAAGTGTCTTTTGTAATACAGAGTTCGCTGATATAGATATATCGGCACATACATTATCTTATCATGATATTCATCACGATAAACCCACTTGTATCCAATGATATATATAATATATGTTGATATAGATATTATGAAGAACTTCATGGAAAAATTCTCTATATATTTCCAAGCTAGGATAATTTGGAGTTATTTTACCCTTTATTATTCAACCACATTATTATGTACACAATATAAAATTTATTTTATTTATTTTGTTCTGCGTCGTTTTGTGACAGCCTCGTTGGCTCAGTTGGTAGTAACTCTGCTTTCTGTGGCGCGGGGCCCGGGTTCGATCCCCGGCCAGGTCAAACATTTGTGTGCATGAACATGTCTGTTTGATCTGTGTCTGGGTGTTATAAGCTTATATAAGTATGTATATCAGTCTTCTGGTTACCATAGTACAGGCTTCTAGCCTAGTTTGGGACTAGATGATCGCGTGTGTGGAAGTTGTCCTATATTATTATTATTATATTGTTCTTACGACTATTTTCACAGGTACACGCACAGGTACACTAATACAACATTTTTATCTATAGCACAAGATGTGCAAAAATATTTTTGTGAAGAATGTAGGTACATATATTTTGTGGAGAATGTACTATGAGTAGTACAGGTATATACGTCTATTTCTTCTGTTATCATATTGACAGTGCGAAATGTGCGCGTAAGAGATGGCTCACGTAGGAGGTTGGTTCGAGCGAGTGGCTGCCACACGAGCGGAGGCCGCCTCCGTCGCCAAATATACATGTCCTGGAGCCAGATTTGCTCCAAAATATCCGCGTTATGTACCTTCCCTCTGAGTATTTTGAAGATATAAGAAACGAGTGTTAGTTCCCTTCTGACCCTCAGTTCATAATATCCCACCATTCCTAAAATAAACAGAGTTGGGTACATGAGCGGATAAAAAGGATACACTCCGTACTGTTTCAGATATAAATACCTGATGAATTTGCTCTGAATCCTTTTTGACATTAAGACATAGTATTATTTAGTTTAATGATGTTTCATATTATGTGAGTGTTACGATAAGAAATTAGTTACAGTGTTTATTTAAGCAGTTATTTATGTTCTGAGACAAATAACATCGTTCATTCATTAATTCATTCAAAAATAACAGCATAATATTATACATTTATAGATTAGGTTATAATAAACAATGTAGATTTATTCAAAGAAACATTAAAAAGTAACACACAAAACACTATTTACAAAACTCACTACCTACACTTTTTACATTTTATATACAAAACCTTACTCATTAAATTAAATCTATTAAACCCTTGGAGGAAGGGTGGCCAGAATGCTGGCGGCATTGCCCCGTTGGATGCAGATGCTAATCCTCTGGGCAAAATACAGGCCAGCATTCTGGTCATCCGATGCCTCCACCAAGCGTTTAGCTAGCTCCTTGTACAGTTCCAGAGCGGAAGGCCCTCACGGACCCATAGCCTCTACCCCAAACGGCACAAACATGTAAACCTTGTCTTAGTTTACATATACTTGTGCCGCTTGAGGTTTTCAGCCTTAAAAGCGGCTGCACCAGCCTGTGAAGTTGTTCCTGGAAGGTGGGAAGGAGCCAGAGTATCCACACATGTGGCGTCCCACACCAGGGGTTTTCCCAGCTTCCAGGGAACAAGGGTCATACCGTCGGGTCTCCTGCCGTCGTCCCTCATTAGTCCGTTGGGTTCCAACACTGATGGGGCGTCGGCACTAATAAAGGCCCGACAGATGATATCGTTCAGGCTGGCGTGTCGTGGGATGCGTCCTGCACTTCTAGTGCAGGATAATCCATGGTGGCCGAATCGGTCTATAGATTCTCCGCAGTCACAGCGGTGAGGAACTGTACAAGGAGCGCCAATCCTTAAGGATGCCGCCAATCTAAAAGTATTATTATCCAATAGGTTGCCAATATTACGGGATGGTAAAACATGCAGCCAAAGCTCCGATTCCCATCGGGCAACAGCAAGTAGGCGAGCACGCTCTGTAGAAGAACTTGATGAATTCATCAGGTTGTTAAATTCTAATCTACAGAGCGGCTCGTCCCACTGTCTTTGGGATATGAGAGTTTTGGGCAGAGATTCCGTTGGGCAGGCTCTTTTCCAACTTTCTGTAGCTTCTATATAATAAATATATTCGGAGGAAACAGGGAAATAATACGAAACACTGATTTGGTTTTATCATAGGATTGTGTCAATCTCTTAAGAGCATACGCGGCCCTTAGGAATTAGGGCACATATCATTTGACATAATCTTTGAAAATATTACCAAATTGATGGATTCCCTGATTCCTCCGAATATAATCTACACATTCCTTTAAATTTATATCTTGATATTTAGACCTGGCACACCTGTCCGCATCGAATCGTCCGAACCGGACAGGTGTGCCAGGTCTCATATAGGATTTCATATAAGTAAGTAAAGCATCCTAAAATTCATTTCGTTCAGCGCGTTCGGCTCGGATAGATGTATATATACGTTCAACTTGACAGGAACCGCGATTACTTAGCAATTTGACACAATCCTATGGAAAATTTACCAAATCAGTATTTTATATTCCCGTGTTTCCTCCGAATATAATTAACCCATTCTATAAATTTATATACCCTGATATTTTTATAGTGAAGTAACTTATGTTTCGGACATTTTATAAACCCTAAAAAAATTTCTTATAAACCCTTGGTTTTTTCATAGTGAACATCCAAAAATCTCAGTTTTGCTCGCGTGATTGGACGTTCACTACAAAAAAACGTATTCAAGTTTCAAGTTTCGTTTATTGCAAATCATGTACAAAATGGTGTTACAAGTAAGATTATATGGTTCTACATGATGTCCATTTGAACATAGCGATTAGTGTTCCAACATGATGATGTATTAGCGTTTATAAACAATAATAATATGATAGGGACATACTTTACTTCATCTTTAAAATATCAGGATATAAATATATCAAATAGGTTTACAGGGGAATACAAAACATCGATTAAGTATCTTCCATTATCTTCCATAGGATTGTCAAACTGCTAAGAGGTCCTCTTTCCTGGGGTTTTTGGTACCTGGAATAATTTATTCAATTTAGTCACAATCTTTAATATACTGGCGAAATGTGGGTGTAGATACTATGGGACCGAGTCCTGGGTACACCTCTGCCTACCCCTTCGGGAAAAAGGCGTTAATGTATGTATATTTAATGTAATAATCTCAATTTAAAATGTGTCACAAAATATGTTTTGAAATCGTCGGCATAACAATAACAGACCTAGGTACATAGACAATATGACTATGTAAATTATCAAATGAGAAAGAAGATGGACACATTAAGGGCGTTAGATTTCCATACAACATGAAATTACATAATATGATAGATATATATAAATAAACACTTTATTGGTACACTACAAACAAGAAAATATTAAAACTAATAACAATTCATAGTAACTAGTGTAACAATTGGCGGTCTTATCGCTTATATGAAGAAAGAGAGAACAATTTTCCACTAAGTAAATTGTTTCGTGGTTGGCTCTTGATCTGGCCTTTATTTGTGGTAAAGCATATCTGGTCAAAGAAAACCGTATGGCTTTTTTCATATTTATAAAAAAAAACATTAACATAACCTAAAATGTTTTGTAACAATTGTCATAAATACGAAGGTTTTCTTAAATCGATTACCTATTCTTTGCTACATATAAAGGCCAGATTATCCAGAGCCAACCTCAAACAAATTATTCCCTCTTTCTTCATATCTGTATTAATTTATTTTTGTTTGGAAATATCGAACTCCCTATTATACCGATTGAAGGCAAAATGTATATTGTTACATTTATTGTTTTAGTGGTATCATACCAATGACAATTTTAAAGTAAGGTAGACGGGCGACTCTTTATTATTGTATCTAATAGAAAAATTGGGATTTTTATATTTTACTTATGTAATTTTAGTTAATGTTCTATTTTTTCAATAAATATTTACATAATTTCATTACAATTATTTATTTTATTACTTTTCTGCCTATTTTAAACCTATACCTATTTCACTTTCACATTTTAAATCAATGAATACATACATACATACATTCACGCCTTTTTCCCGAAGGGGTAGGCAGAGGTGTACCCAGGACTCAGTCGCATAGTAGATACACCCACATTTCGCCAGTATGTTATTGGTCCCATGTAATAGGGGGCGAGCCTATTGCCATCTACCGGGCACAGTTCCAGACTCCAGGCAGTTATTGAGATAATTCCTGATGGAAAAATCCAATATTTAACACTGCCTGACCTGGGGATCGAACCCGAGACCTCTTGATTGGCAGTCGAGCATGCGCCCTCTACGCCACCGAGGCAGTCAATGAATAGGATAATTAATGAATCAATGAATAGGTTTTAATTTTTGGGCACCTTACCTGCAAGTGGCAACTTAAGACGATAAAATATCTTAGGAATACTTATATTATCGTCCTAGGTAATTGACATAATCATAGGTTATTAATTAAATCGATTTTTCGTATTTCCCTGTTTTTTCCGAATATTATAATTAACCCATTCGATAAATCTATGTCCTGATATCTTTAGATGTCATGAACTATGTCCCAATAATTGAATTTTGTCTTATAAATATAAACCTAGCGTACTTTTTAGTTTTAAAATTCCAATTTTACTCACATGATAAGACGTTCATCACGAAAAATGAAGAGTTTATAAAATAAAATAGTTCGGACATATTTACCTGTCTTTTTAAAATGCTTGAATCGTGTAAAAACCTTTCAAAATACTTATAATATACTTGCATTCTTATAATATTAGAAACGCTTTAATCGGTCTGTCCTGTCGTCATATAATATGTGTGATCTTTTCATTATGATATTTTTCTATTGACCTATTGACAATTTGTCAAAAGACGTCCGTAGTCTGGAGAGCCGACGAGGACGTCGTCACGGCTGTCTCGTGTTACGATCGCAAAAAATGTTGTGATATCAAACATTAGGTACACTCGATACGCCCCCTGGCGGCATTGTTCTACATCCTTCAAAGAAATGTGTTCACACGATGATTTAGCGTTCTTATATCACTGTATTTATTATCATAAGTTAAACAATTAATCAATTAATTAATTAATTATCATAAATTATCATAAGTTTTAAGTTAAACTATGCTATGCAGTGAAATGCGGTCTCATAATAACAATAAAGTGCCAAATTTATTTTAGGGGTAGAGGTATATATTAGGGGTAGAGATAATAATATTTGTATGTAAAGACTGTATACTTACATAATATGTAATTTGGGCTTTTGGTTTAATAATATCTATATTCAGTGTTCTGCTAATAATAATTATTATATATTCAATTATGGATCATTGAAAGTTTATTAATTATTTAATTGGGTAAAAATAGTTTTTAACCTACAGATTACTTCCTGCTTCTGAATAGGAAATGGTATATTTATTAACTATTGATTTTATTACAATTAGTACGTACTTATTCTAGTTTGAATAAAAAATATTGAATTTTAAACATCACGTAACTTTTGCTTTATAAACGACCTAACAATGACATTTTTTTTTAATAATTTTTCATGGCACTCAATATTTGCATAATATTGAGTTTCTTTGCAGCGCCAATTTTGAAAAGTTGTGCACGTTATCTGACACCATAATGTCGGACATGTCGTGGGAAGTTTATGTCATTAGCAATACTTTTAAGCCGCTTTTTCTATGGTTTTACTTACGTGATGACTATAAAGCCTTAATCAGGGTTTCCTGCACGCAATTATCTAGGAAGGAAACACGGGAATACGTTTGTATGGAAAAATCACCCCTCATGTATCCTCTTAAGCATTGTAAGCAATAAAAAGTCAATTTAATCGTCCCAAATAAGATCATAATATTATAAGATATTGGTTTTCATAAAATGTTCATAATTGTTTTACAGTTAAGTAATAACAGAATGATTTCCCATACCTATAGTTCAATTTATCTATAAACATATTTTTACTTAATAGAATTAAAGTACATATCTGTTTGTATTATTAAAAATTACAGATTTTTACTATATGTATATGAAAGTAAATATGAAACTAAGGAACATACAATTCTTAATTTTTTTGGTCTGTCGGTCTATTTGTTGCCGCTTATGCCCAAAATGCGGCTAGACCGATTTAAATGGGAAATTCACTGGCAGATGGCTGATGTTCCAGGGCTTTTATTTTAAGAAAAAGTTTAAGTTAAAGAAATAAAACCCCATTCATTTGGAATCATCTCCGAAACGGCTAGACCGATTTTAATGGGAGATTCACTGACAGATCGCTGATGCTACAAAAAGTTTCTCAAGGTAAAAAAAAATGTTTCCCTTTTAATTTCATTATTTGGCTTTTTTTTAGTTAACTTTTATAAAAATACCTAATTATTTTTTGGTCACATATGGGTAGGTATAACCACAAATATATTTTTTTAAATATTATATTTGTTATATAGTAATATTATTTTCTGACGCTATTTACTTATTGACCGCTTATAGGTACATAGTTATTTTGGAACGTAGTACTTACGAATATTTTTTTATTATTTTGTAAAGAGCCTTCATTAGTGTACCTAACGTAGGTAAGATGTAACCTACCTACAAAATATTCTCATGGTCATACAATTATTATTTTTCAAGCAATGATAATTTTCAAAAAGGATTCAATCAAAGGCTTCAAAAGTACAGGCTTCAATGGATGAATGGTAGGCAGTGAGCGAGGTGGCAGGGCAGGTAGGGTTACAGGTGAACCAAAGGACCAATGATTGATAATGGGGACATTATACTCAAACTCGGACGTGTAAATTATACTCGAGGAAGCCATCGAGACGCCATAATAAGACATAGAGTACAGAAAAATCGCCCACCTGTCTTAATGTGGCTCTCACCTTATAATACCCCGAGAATCGAACTCCCACCGCCCGGCGCCCCTCAACCGCACTCCTATTCATTTCTTACAATTAATCAAAATTAAGTGAACTGCCGACCGCGAGACTTTAGAGTTTAATCAATCGCGGTACGGTTCCATTTCACGTGGCAGCCGAGGCCGGGGCGTGGCCGCCGCGAACAAATCTGGCCAATACAGTGCGGTAACAAAATATCCGTATTGGCTATTAGGAGGCCCCGCCCGCGCCAGGTGGGGGGCGACCCTCGGCGCGAGAACAACGTAACGTCCACCCGACACCGGCCGCCGTGCGTCCTTCTCGAACCGAGCTTCCAGAATACGGCGTCGTTCCAGAAGGGAGCAAGTCGCCGACGAGGGGTGGTGAATTAGGATGGTTCGGCAGTGAGCGAGCTCCGGCCGCCTGCTCCAGGGGGGTGCTCGTTTGTACACGACGGGCGGCGCCGGCAGCCGAGCACAGAAGCGCTTCGAACGTCGCGGGGAGCGCTCGCGTCGCGTTACACTGTCACCGGCCATTCAACAATTTTCCGCGAATTATCTACTATTAAAAATTCGCATAGATAATTTTCCTAGTTTTAAATTCGAAAACCAACTTTGCAGGCCTAAAATTGTTTTACAATATTTTTACAATAAGTGGACTTTAAAAAGTGCTTCTATAAGACTACACGACGACCTAATAATTGTGATAATAAATCGGGAAGAAACGGCAGTAATGTAAAGTAAGGGGGCGCGCACACGGTATCGAAGCGCCGAGCATGCAAGCGATGAGCGCAAACGCGAGCGCGCCTCGCGCTCCGCAGCGCTCGCCCTTCGCTATACAGGAGCTTCTGGGCTTGTCCGACAACAGAGAAAGTAGGGAGAGATACTTCGAGAACAGAGATGCAGACAGGGTGTTGAATTTATCGGAGAGTAGAGAGCCCAGATCGGCGTACACACCGCAGTTTCCTCTGCCGGCGTCAATGGCGAGCAGGGTGGCGTACGCGGCTGCGTTCAACGCACAAGCTGCCGTCGCCGCTGCCTTCCTCCCAGGACCGCCGCTACTACATCCACCACCTGGTGAGACTTACATCACATACCTTATACTGTTGTAGTATTTATACACGTACTACACGCAATATTAATGTTGCAAACACTTCATACTGTTTTTTCTTTAGGTAACTCTTATACGTTAAACCTAATATCATATTATTAGCAAACACTAACATTGAGATTTAATGAAGCAGCGTTACCAAAATATAGAGCATACACAATATTTTTACATTTTTAAATGACCTGTGACTTGGTGCTAAAATGCAAAATAATAATCTATCTATCTAGAACGGCTAGAACTTAATATGTATACTTACTTACCTAACAATTGTTAAGATTTTTATTTACTGATTCACGCTCCTTTAACGAACAAAGGCCTACTTTGGCAGCTTCTACGACTTATATTTAGACTTCTTATAGTATATTGATATCATTAGAAAAATGACGTCAAAATAACTATCTTTGAATGCATTTGAATTTGTAATAATAATATATATTACCACTTATAACAATTATGTTTGCTTTACCTATAGTAAATATTTAGAGCAAAATTATGTCCTATGACCCCGTGTAGACTCGGCCTAAATGAGCGCTTGCCGTCGCGCCGTGTCGCGTTGCGTTGCTTTATGCAGGCTTTAATTAGCGTTTAAATATAATTAGTTCTTTATAATCAGTGCTTTGTTGTGAGACAATAAGGCTTCACTCGTTTACGACGCCGCGCCGCCTCAGGATCCGGTTACACCACTTCAATGACAACAATAAAACAACTTATTGAGTGATGTCGTTTTCGCTTAATTTAAAGTTTGATTTCAAATTAATTTATTAAATAATTTAAATATATACCCTACCTAAGTACCTCGGAGAATCAGTAGTATATTTCCACTATCAATATTTGGTGTCAGTGTTATCGAAATTTTTTGTAATGAGAAATGGACAATGTCCTTTTAAATAGGTATACATCAATAAGTATGTTTACTACACTTTAAGTGAATTATTGTGCGAGAATTGGTTTGTAAAATTATGTATAGTATATTGTGCTCGTAAAAAGTTATTAAAAACAATAAAATATTGCATCGGACAGAAACAATAAATATGGAATGTGAATGTCGCAAGAATATAATAAATTTTCCTAGAATAATCATATTTTTTTCCAAAACAATGGAGTTTGGCAATTATGTAGCCCTTTTATTATACAATTTTACTCATATACGTCAAAACTTAAAATTATTAACTATTTAGTATAAGGATCTATACCTATATTTCATGTGTTTTTTAATGTTGTTCGATTAAACAATGTAGAGTCATTTTAATCTTGAAGTCATTTGCCTATTGCTAAAAAACACTCAGGTATTATGTATTATGAGTATCTAATATTTATATTATAATACCAAAATATAAAAGGAAACCCACACGATTACAAAACATTACAAAATCCTTTCTTGTAGATCAGTTGTAAGTGATATTCTAAGTTACGGTGCAAACGTTAGGAGAGTTCCAACTTCCGACGGCAAAATTTTCATTCTTGCACAATTAATTTGTATATAAATTATATCTAAGGTTTTTATCCTCACTATATATAAATGAGGTGTGTATAATATATAACAAACCTACTTGTTTACTATTTATGTAATCCAAAAGCAATTCAACGTTATTGAGGTAAGTATATAGGTACTTTTTCTTTTAATTAATTAACTTTAAATGGATTTAAAAAAATAAAACTTTCTTAGTGCACGCAACAGAATCTTCACAGTTGAAGGTTTTTTTTTAATTTTTTTTTAAGATAGTGTGTGACAAGACGAGCTCATCAGATGCCTGATGGTAAGCATCATGATTGCCCATATCAGACACAGTGCCACCCAGTATTTTAAAATTAAAAATTCTGCGCGGCACTGCACTGCGCCTATCACCCTGAAATATGAGTTGTTGAATCTCATCATGCCCAGTAATTTCGCTGGTAACATTGCCCTTCATACCGGAACACAGTAATGTTTGGACATTACTGCTTGGCGGATGAATAACTGACAAAGGTGTGGTACTTCCCCGCAGGCGGCCTCCTGCAAAAGAGGCCTACCACTACAAAATTAAACATTTATGGTAATATTTTAGGTGTTATTAAACATACATAACATACGTTCACGCCTTTTTCCCTAAGGGGTAGGCAGAGGTGTACTCAGGACTCAGTCCCATAGTAGATACACCCACATTTCGCCAGTATGTTATTGGTCCTATGTAATAGGGGGCGAGCCTTTTGCCATCTACCGGGCACAGTTCCAGACTCCAGGCAGTTATTGAGATACAATATTTAACATTTTGCCTGACCTGGGGATCGAACCCGGGACCTCTTGATTGGCAGTCGAGCATGCGCCCTCTACGCCACCGAGGCAGTCGAGGCGAGGTGTTATTAAACATTTAAATTAAATAATTTAAAACACGAACTGTGTTTTAGTTAATTCAATTAAAATATGGTTCGTTTCCAAAAATTATCGGCGGAATCAATTTATAAATTACCTAAAGAATATTACGTAATTTTATGGAAAATATTTACATAATATCTAATGATGGTCAAAGATTACTTATAGCCAAGAAAATAATAATAATAATTTGGGACAACTTCCACACACTTCGACTTGTCCAATCTTTTTATTTGCAGTATTTTGCTGCTAGTGAATAGGCCATACAAAGTACCTACGAGTACCTATGTCATGTCTATGTCATTAGGTGAGCTATTTAGTTGTTAAAGATGAATAAAAACATCCAGTACCTACCTAGTTAATAAAGAGCACAGGCTTACTGTAATCTTGAATATCTACCTAACTCAAAAATATCAAACGAAGCCCTACTAATATTATAAATGCGAAAGTTGTCGGTATGCATGTCTGTTAATTCTCCACGCACAAACTAACGAACTTACATTTCATTTCATTTCATTTCATTCATACTGAATCTGTTACATGTACCTGTTCTCAAATTCAGCGCGTCGACAGTATAAAATATTTAGGTGTGACCCTAGACAAAGCACTAACCTTCAAATTACATATTCATGAAACTGTAAAGCGTATCAGAAAACTAACAGCCGTTTTCAAAAACATTAGAGATTGTGCTAGTAATAACATCATCATGATGGTTTATTACACTCTGTGTCAGTCACTGATTACATACTGTATAACAGCATGGGGCGGTACAAGTAAAACCCATCTTCTCCCTCTCGAAAGAGCTCAAAGAGGCATATTAAAATGTAGCAATAAACGCCCGTACAGATACCCGACCAGTGACTTATACCGAGAATGTAACGTTTTGACAGTCAGACAGTTGTTCATACAACATCAAATCCTGCATCAGCATAAACTACTTATATACGACCCTTCTTTACCTATACATAAAAAACGAATCTCATATAATGTATGTACTGTTAATACTGTTTTTGCTAGAAAGTTTATCTCCTTAAAGCCATACCTGTATAATAAAATGAACAAACATAATATTTACAAACTGTGTCACTTTGAATGTAAGGAAAAAATGTTCGATAAATTACATAAATTAAACTATGAAGAAACGGAGAAACTGTTAATTCCTATTAAATAATGTATCTATAGATAATAAATACATACATATGGTGATACAATCACACCTACTACACTCACACACAAACCCACACATGCACACACACCCTCACATACCAAATTATAATAATAAGCAATTATGTTTTAATATTTAATAAATAGAATAATTTTAATAATAAATCGTAATTATGTATGTTTACCCTATAAGGCTTGCTCTTAAACTCCGGCGAAGGAGTCCTGCACCCTATAATACGGGTCTTTGAGCCTAGTTTAGGGTACAGGTGCTCTAAAATTATCTAATAATTTCTGTAAATGCCTTATTCAATAAAGTTTTTTATTTATTTATTTATTTATTTATTAGGTGCCTATTGGGCTGAAAGTTGGTTTGTACATAGTTTAGAACCTGGGTTAATTAACATAAAGAATACGTTTCAGCGGGTACACCGACAGGGAACAACTAGCAGTTAGTAGATTAATAGTTGGTAAACCAATAAACCTGACTAAGTACTAAAATGCCAAAAAATCGCTAATATAGCATAGAGTGGCGTGGTGCGGCGCAGACACTCTGCACAAGACAAAAGCTCTCCACAATGCGCCTCCGCATGTGCCGCGCCATTGTCCACGCAACCAGCTGCGCGGTTACTGCTATTAACTGCTAAAACTGACATACATATTATTACCTACGTCATATCTTCCATCATAAAATTTACTCCGTACCAAAACGTACCGTGGAGAATTTGTAGGAACATAAAAATCACTTTAATATTATCTCTATAGTATCAAAATCGCTTTTCGCGTCTCTCTGTTTGTATATGTCCGGTAACTCCTCCTAAACCCAACGGGTTTTAATATGGTGCTACATATTTTTACGTATTTGTTGGTATTACTAACTACCTGCCATGGCTTCGCAGGGGACAATTTATGTAAAAAGAGGTGAGAAATTAATTACAACCGTGCGAAGAAACCGTTGCTAATGGAAAAATCCAATAAATCTTTACTTGACGTGGGGATCGAACCCGGGATCTCAGCTTACGCCCACTACGCCACCGAGGCAGTCACCTAATAATAGTACCATTGATATAATGAAAAGGGGAGATAGACTACTTTCTCCAACGCTTTCTAAACAAATGGCACGTGCAATTTGTTCAGTGTGAAGTTTGCACAGTGACATATAATGAAAAACAAAGATAGAAAGACGTACCTAAGACTGAAGTGCGACCGAGACAACAATATATGTGGACCTAATTGGACCTCAAACTTAAAGAAATTAAATAAGTCTTAAAAAGACATTTTTAAACGTCAATCAATAAAATCAGTTATATCAAACTAGTTAAGAATCTACCGTACGTTCTGAAATATACCTCTACAAGAACGCACAAGAAACTTGTAAGGTTTAATTTTTTCAACAGCGAGTTTTACAATATTTGGTTTGGTTACATTTGTTGACTTGTAAGGTGCCGGGTAGTGGCTATGCAGAAGTTTCCAGGCATCTTTGTCCTCTATGTATTGGTTAATACTATAATAAGCCTTTCCTAACAAATTCGATTTTATACAGGTTTTGAATTTACCCTCTCAGCCCAGTTATCTCTTTTGGGATTTTATTATAGAAACGTACGTAGTTCCCTAACAAAGACCGTTTATTTGTTTTAGATAATCTAAAGCTAGGTAGGTACAACTATTTTATCTTTATTCCTAGTATTAAAATTGTGTGAATCGCTATTTAATTTGAATATATCGAAATTTTGACGTACATATATGATGTTCTCATAGATGTATAAGGATGGCAAGGTCAATATGTTTATATACCTTTATAGAATTCTTGTAAAGATTGGGCCTAATTTGAGCTTGCCATTTTCGAGAAGCAAGTACCTCATCTCCGCTTTTCTTTATATCAATGAATATTATCTATAAATTCGCAGTTCTCATTTCAACATTACCCCTAAGATTTTAAATTGACATTGGTTCCTCTTCAAACACACACAATGGCTGAACCGAGACCTCTCCTATCTCACACCTATTAGAATCACAAATTATAATAAAATCCACTCAGCACATGTCAAACACACCAACACATCACAAAAAAGGTTCTACAAAAAGGCCTTTTATGTTTAATACAGGTTGAAAGGGCTCACACCTACGAGAATGGCCTTTTGTGCGATTCAATGATGGAAAGATAAAGAGGCATTTGTTTGAATAAGATTTTGTCTGATTGATAGAGGTTTGTGGATATCCGATGGCTTGAGTTGAACTGTGAGGGTTCTATGGTGTGGTCATTGCAAGCATTAAGCGGGTTGATGCGTATTTAATAATAACGTTTCTATAAACTCTTTATATAGGTACCATAGACAATCTAAAGACGACGCTTTACGGGCTCAGAGTTTACGGGGTATGCTTTTACCAAGGTTTACAAGTTTTCAGTGCCTTTATATTTTTCTATAAGATTTATTTTCTTTAAGGTTTTTATACATGAAAACTCATCTTGCCAATACTCGCCACGCTTGGTAGGCGAGAGTTCTACAAGAGAGAAGAGGTTACTCTTCTCTCTTGTAGACCTCTATGAGTCATACAATTTCAAATTTAGCATATCAAGTAATAAGCCTAACTTTATCGAGCAGTTAAATTTACATGCCATAACCAAAATCAGTTGCAAAAATTATAATCAAATCCTATAAGCTACTTGAAACACATTCAAGAAAGAAATTTTAATTGTTTAACAAAATACTTAGAAAAACATATGTTACTTTTTGTTATTCACACCCAAAACTACTGAATGGCCTAAAAATTGGTATGAAAAGGTACAGGGTACTTTCCAGTAGGTGAAACCACGGAGCACAGCTACTTACTAGATCATTCAAAATCTAGATAATTTTATTTGTTATCTGCGTCTCGCCGATCATGATGTCATGCAAAAAGTTGTTATTAGATTTTTCCATTAGACTTTTCTCAATGAGATCCTGGAGTTTGGAACTATGCCTACCGGGCATACATTCATGTAGATCTTTAATAGGCTCGCCCCATATTATATGGGACTAAAATACCTTATTAGCAAAGTGTGGGTGTACTTACTATGGGACTAGGTCTAGGGTTGTACTCAGGTGGATAATGTGTACCTACCTCTGCCTACAAACTTCTTCAAAGCTACTATAGTATTATAATAGGTAGTCTGACACTGTAGTTTGACAGTTGTTATTGACAGCCTCGTTGGCTCAGATGGTAGTAACTCTGCTTTCTGAGCCGCAGGTCCCAGTTTCGATCCCCGGCCAGATCAAAAATTTGTGTGCATGAACATGTGTGTTTGATCTGTGTCAGCGTTCCGCTTAAAAAGTGTCTTCACAGACGAATAGACTTACAGACAGACGGATAACAAAGTGTTCCTATAAGAGTTCCTTTTTTCTTTTTGAGAAACGGAACTCAAAAAAAGGTAAATGCTTCATGTTATGCTCAAGTCAATCTCCTCTTTTGGTTAATGGACAACTATGTCTCAAAATACATAAATTAAAATTGCCATACAATCTATGCTTTCAACAGTCACAATACATCTACAACCAAATAATGTTCTGTGCAAGTGTGTGAGCGATATGGGTCAGGTCGGGTTCCGTATTGATCCGTCCGGTCCCGTCCCGGTACAATTAGACAACCGTTCCACGGCCTATTAGCGAGGAATGAGGAACCCTACTTAGGACCGTGTTCCATACATTGCTAACTTCGATGAGGTTATTGACCTTTACATTCTGTTGGTTCTCCTTGTTGTTATCGATTCATTATGTTAACTATAATAATCACTTATTTTATTTATTTTATTTTCATGGTTTCTGTACTTTAGTGTTTTAAAAAAGTCCTTAAATTCAAAGGGAATAAGCCCGTCTTAATTATTAAATGTATAAAGTATTTACCTACCTTCTAGGTACAGATTATAAGTACCATACTCATAATTGAAAATAGTAAATAGTATACATATAGTACATACCTATCTACTCGTAGGAAAGTAGGTATTAGGTATATACCTACTTCATAGATAACCACTTTATTGTACACATTGTAGAAAGTGACATTGCGTAATTTTTATGTATGTGCGTAAAAATTTACATAAATTCAAACTAAATAGTGACTTCCATAATTTTAATACTAGGAATATAGACAAAATAGCTATACCTAGCTTTAGATTATCTAAAACAAATAAAAAATCATTCTTAGGAAATAATGTACGTTTCTATAATAAAATCCCAAAAGAGATAACGGGGCTCTCAGAGGGTAAATTCAAAACCTATATAAAATCTACTTTACTAAAGAATGCTTATTATAATGTAAATCAGTACATAGAGGACAAAGATGCTTGGGAACTTCCGCATAGCTACCACGCGGCACCTTCTAAACAAACGAGTGTAACCAAACCAAATATTGTAAAACAATCAGTTGAAAAAATTAAGCCCTACAAGTTTCTTGTGCGTTCTTCTTGTAAAGGTATCTTTCCGAACGCACGGTAGACTCGTTACTGTTTATTTTCATTGACGTACAAAAGTGTCAGATTGTGACCAATTTGAATAAATCTTTTTGACTTTGACTTTTTTTGAACTAAGTACTAATAAACTTTAATGAATGATGAACGTTAATGTGAAACATGATATGTCTGTAGTATCAATTAGATAGTCAGCAATAGTAGACTGTTAAACAAAGGCTAAAGAGACCCATTGTGTGCGAGTTACGTTTAGTTTTACTCCCGAGGGAGTAAATAGGAACTGAATTATAATGGGCTTTACTTTTCACTGCGATTGTAAGACAATAAAATGATTAATTTCAACAAAACATTTTGGCTAATATCCTTAACGTGCGACACCAACAAATATAAACTCATTGGTGACAGATAAAATTTTTAAAGAAATTCACGCTATCCCCTGGAGGTTGAAAAGCTATTTTAGATCCGCTAGTACGCAACAATAACAGACCCTTTTTGAGCAAGTGTAGTGAAAAATGATTATTACCTTCTAAACGACCAAAGAAGAAATTTTCTTTTCACCTGGTGCAGCCATACTTTAGCCACTTATAAACAGGGTAAGGACAGGTAATCAGTTAACATCTTCTTATAGTGTAATTGTCGTCATTGTCATAGTCAACACATCATTTCGATCAATGTAATTTCTAAAATTACGAAAAAACAACTGTTCCATACATTATATTGTTTTAAGTCAAGGAAACATTTTTATTAAACAGCCAATTTTTTTATGATTCCAATGTTAGACCCAACATGATGACCACTAGTAACTGTGTATTAAGAACACCGCTATAATATATTAGCTAATAAGAACACCGAATCAATAAGTCATTTGAAATCGATTTATATCGGTACTAGGCCAACGAGAAGAGAGACTCTCGAGCTGGAGTCGGCATCTTACCCGAAAGCCAAGAGCTGCGTTATTGGTCCACACACACTCATACCATCGCAACCCTTCTAAGCGGTCTACTGAGGATGGCTGAAGTCAACAGATGTAGCGGTTTGGAGTTGTCACTCTAAGGTGGTGATACGCATGCTTTACAACGGGAGAGTAGCGTGCATGCTAGTTAACCAGTTGAAAAGGAGTCACGTACAAGGAACTATTATGCAAGTGTGACAAATATAACAGTCATATGCATCGCCATCTTTATAAACTAGCTTAACTAGCTCATATGAGCATATGCTCATATGAGCTAGTCTTGGCTCTACTAGCATATGCTAGTAGAGCCAATGACAAACAATTAAAGAGTGGAAGATAACCCTGGTATAGACATGTTATACGCAGGGATGAATGTCATGTGTCGTAGAAGACTATGGAGACTAATGTACGCGGAATTAGTAAAAAGAGGGCTCCTCGATGAACTGTGTGAAAGAGATGAGTACAGAGAAAACGTAATACGTTTGTTATAGGTTGTTAAAACAAGTAAAAACGTAGGTAATCTGCGTTAATAATTTAAGGAGCAGGGTAAAAACAAGAAGAAGAAAAAAGCTTGATAAAGAGTAGTGCAAGAATTAGGCAGCATAATTAATAATTAATAAATATACTGGGCTACTTCAACTAATAACTTCAATAACAACTTGAATCTTATAACAATTGAAAAGCATCAAATCTGTGAGCCTATCTCCTGTGCCTTGTACAGTGATGCAATTTGTCGTGCAGAGGTCGAGTCAGTCGCGAGGGAGCGCGAGGTGTGAAATGCACCCACCACACAATACTCCTTATTGCTAACCATAACACGCGAATGGCTTGTCGATGGAATTATTGTTTTCATCTATATGAGATCATGATTTGATTTTGAATATTAAATATAACTATACTAAGGAAAAGTTTTAACCTCGGTAGTACCTAGAAAATTCGATTCGATATTCCTAACTTTACCTATGAACCTACCTATTAAATAAAGGTGAACCAAGTATGTTACCTTGTGGAACTCCTGCATACAATTTGTAGTTCTTTGTCAAATATAAGTACATAATATAGAGTAAAGAATATAATATTATTATGGAGTATCTATAACTATGAATAATCGAGTAGATATAATCTGAACTATCAATCAAATTAACGTCTTTGTTCTAATCTTAGAGCAATTTCTGAAACCAAACGCTTTTCCTTTATACAGATTTAATAACTTTGTGCAATTTTTTGACTCAGTAACGAAACAAGTTGAAAATTAGATCATTTTTCACACAATCAAAATGAGGTTAATGAATATTTTCATATTTTTTTTTTCTTTACCTATCAATTTCTATTAGAAAATATCAGAACCACCAAAAGCTACAACAATATTTTCAATATTTACCTTACATATTTCAAAGCAAACACAATCTTAATAATCAACTTTAGGCTTTAACTTGCGTGTGTTAAGGGTGGTATTTGAGTAAACATGTGTGATTATAGTAGTAAGTGGCGCGAGCGAAGCGAGGGTGTGAAGAGAGCACCTACGGCCCGACACCTTCATACAAAGACTAGGCTTAATAGCTAGTTTTGCAATACTAATGAATACCACTGGATTTGCCTAACATTTTGATTATAAAAATCAATAAAACTTCTTAAATTTAGCAAAGTTTGTATTATCAATCACTTTATATAATATTCTATGACAATGATCAAAATTTACATCAACATTTCATAGAACATTCCAATTCTATAACAATTTATGTAATTGTATTGTAAAGTTTTCTTGTTGATATAAGTAAGCGAACTTTAAAATAAATTGTTCAAAGCCGGTCATTTAAAAGTTTATCTTTTATTTTCGTTAGCAAATGTACAAACAAATTCAGTTTTTTCGCTAGCTACAAACTAAATTAACCTGCTTCACCGAAATGATATCTTACAGCCTCAGTGTTAGAGTTCAAATTCGTTTCCAGTTTTAGTATTGCGCCCCTAGTCTAATTAGCCTGAAAACGAAACTATCTCCGCTTGAATGGAGTTTGAACTTTAGGCTTTATAAAATTAAGCTTGTTTTTGATTGTGGAAAGAAGGTACAATAATAGAGCACACTCGACCTCTCAGAGAAGTGAGATTTCCAACGGATTCACGTTTTTCACTTAAAGTGCGGCTGAACACTTTGTGGGCTGAGAAACAAAACCATTAATTTACCGAGTACACACACGAACACACCAAGAATTGAAATAATATAAAGGAAAGAGAGATAATGAAAAAAGAGATAAGTGAGCAGGAAGATTATGCAACCACAATAATTTAATATTATAAAAAACGGAGTAAAAATGCAATCAACAATTTCATCAATAAATGAGTCCATAGTTAATGAAATAACAAGCAATAAAACTGCTGAAGGCTGAAACACAGCACATTAACGCAAACCATTTAACTTTCAGCGCAGATATTCAATAATACCTCATTACCCTCTCAAAATTCCTATAAAACCAACTCTCTGCTATATTTCACACTCGGTGCCAAATAGCCTGGTCTTCCATCCTTTTCTTTCTCATTTAACTTCGTATTTTCCTTTTCATCTTTCACGATTATGATAATATCCCCTCGACGTGAATACGAATAGGTTTTATACAATAAGTTATTTAACGCGATAAGTTCATGATCTTATTATGTAAATGTAATAGCCGCTTAAAGCGCTTAATGAATTTATTATGGCTATGTATTTATTGTATTATTTATTATAGTGATATCAGGATTTTATGGTGCAATGGTAGGTTGTAATAAATGGTTTGTACGTGATGGTATTTTTGCGGATTTACATTTAGTTCTGTGAGCGAAGATTGGAATTGCTTTTGTAGTTTTTAATAAGTATTCTATGTTCTTTGCTTTATCTTTAACGCTATTTAGGTACTTGTTAGCCTGATAGTACCTAAATAGGTCGCATGCTCGACTGCCAATCAAGAGGTCCCGGGTTCGATCCCCAGGTCAGGCAATGTTAAATATTGGATTTTTCCATTAGGAATTATCTCAATAACTGCCTGGAGTCTGAACTTTGCCCGGTACATGGCAATAGGCTCGCCCCCTATTACATGGGACCAATAACATACTGGCGAAATGTGGGTGTATCTACTGTGGGACTGAGTCCTGGGTACACCTCTGCCTTCCCCTTCGGGAAAAAGACGTGAATGTATGTTATGTTATGTTAGTATCTAACGCTTCGATTTTTTTAAACATGAAATAGTCGTAATATTTAACAAAAAATGTGTACTCGTCTATAGAAATTCGTATGATATCTTGAAATCGATTCGCAAGCATCGTTTGTTATGTAACATCCCCGTATCGCGTCTAAACGCTTGTTTTCACAGTTACAAAACGCACCCCGAAAAATCTATACCTCACCCCCACCTACCACCCTACCCCTCCCTTTAAACCCCACCCGAACCCTCGACACACTCCACTTTTGGACTTTTTAACCCAAGATGGCTTAATTTCCTTCTCGTAACGATTATTGTACGTTTCTTAAAAAACCCCATTAGAATCGTACTCGGGGGGAGTGGAGGGGGACCACCTCCCTCGCGAATGTTTGGGGATTAGCATTTAGCAGGTTTGCGGACAATGCGTGGAAAGGAATGTTTTTTTGTAAAGTGGTGCGAGCTTCGGCTTGTAGCGTGAAACGGAACGCTTTTGTCTTTAAGTGGCGTCGGGTAACGACGAGTTTACGGTTTTGATGCTTCTTATAAAAATATATTGGATATATATATTAGGTTAAGCGATTTTGCTCTCGGGCCGAGAGAAGGGCTACTGAATGTACCAGAAGTCTTAGAATCGAGCGTCCGTGACATAGTAACTAACTAGTAGTACTTTCAGCTTTAAATACGCAGCTCTTGTTCCTGTAGTCTTTTATATATACTCGTAGATAAGTAAGATACCTATGTAAGCAGAAGCCAGCTCAGAGTCAGCTCATGTCGGAGTACTTGTAGGAATCTTGACGATCTGAAACTCTGACATTTTATTTATATCGTGGTAACCACACGACCATAATGGTTGGTCTCGAGTTGTAATTGGTTTTTTATTATTAATGTAGGGTACATTAAAAATAAAAATAAAACTTAATTCTATATCCTACTAATATTATAAATGCGAAAGTCTGTGAGGATGGATGGATGCATGGATGGATGCTTGTTACTCTTTCACGCCAAAACTACAGGACCGATTAGGCTGAAATTCGATATATAGATAGTTTAGAGTCTAAACTACTCTAAAACGGTCTAAACTTTAAACCCTAGAATAACATAAAAGTACTTTTTATCCTGATATTCTCACGGGAACAAAAACACAAGTAGTTATCTATATTTCCTCAGGGTCGATCTAGTAAGAATTAGTTGGGGCTACCCCTAAAGACAAGCTACTCTTTGGAATGCAAGAAGGTCACAATTTCAGTGTCATCAGATTAATTGGTAAATCCCCCTTGCCCCTCCCCTCAGTGACGACCGAAATAATTAACCTGTCGTATGGAAACGACTTAATTAAATTGCCAAATTAAACGCCACGTGAACTGAGTGGCTCGCATTTTATTGCAGTCATCTTAATGAAATAATTAAAATTGCTGTAGATGTAGCGAATTACTTTCATAATGAACTATTTGCAAGATTATTAACATCCTTCAAGAATGTTTATTGTAAAATATGATTGTACTAGCAATCCGCCTGGGTTTGTACGGTTACCATTAAAATTATTTTTATTTTATCTTTCCATCGTTCTCTTCAGTTGTCTTGAAGATATCACTTCTAGCGTTAGCGATATACTTTAATAAAAGGTTTATAATAGAGTGGTTATCTATCAATTCCACACTATGGTTCTTTTATAATATTATATGGGGTTTCCTCCGTTTGGCGCATATTTTTTTAGGCATAAAATTGTATGGCACAATATTTTTGCTTAACTTTCATTTGCACAATAATAATTTGGCATAATAATAATGTAGCATAATAGAAAGTTTGGCATAACTAGTAATTGGTCTAACATGTTTAGGCATAATTATAGAATAGAATAGAATCGAAATCCAAATCAGTTGGTTATGTTATGTAGGTGAGTAAAATAAGTTTATGCGAGCCGATATATATGGGCTTTTATGACAAAGAAAATTATGTGTAAATATCATTATGAGTTTTTTTTTTTTTTTTTTTTTTATGATAATGAGTGACAAGACGAGCAAATCAGGTGCATGATGGTAAGCATCAAGATTGCCCATATCAGACACAGTGCCACCCAGTGTTTTAAAATTCAAATTCTGCGCGGCACTGCACTGCGCCTGTCACCCTGAGATATGAGTTGTTGAATCTCATCATGCCCAGTAATATCGCTGGTAACATTGCCCTTCATACCGGAACACCGTAATGTTTGCACATTACTGCTTGGCGGATGAATAACTGGCAAAGGTGTGGTACTTCCCCAGGCGGCCCCCTGCTAAAGAGGCCTACCACTACAAGTTTACTAGTTTTTATGCTTATGCTTTACAAAATTATGCTTCATTACTATTATGCTAATAATATTTATGACAATAAACATTTTGCCAAAGTGATCATTATGCTTAATGTTGTTATGCCAAAGTATATTATGACAATACATATTATGCGTTTCATTATTATATGCTTTTTTGTTTTGGTAAGAAGTTCCTAGTCTTGTTCAGAGGAATTATTTCTAAGCCTGGATTTGAACACGCTGCTGCATGCTGATTAATATCGTGCTTTATTAAATCAATCTGGACTCTAGATCAACTTAGCGGATCAACTATGTCGTATCCATAGTAACTTAACATAGTAACTTAACCTCCATAACAAGCCAGTACGACGTTAAGGTCACCGCAGTCACCTGGTTAGATACGGATGCGGTCCGGATGCGACGCGGCTCGGCTCCGGCACGGAAGCGCCGCGGGCTCGAGCCGGTATTGTTAATTAACTGCCAACCAAACTGTCACACTCATCATTCGGGTCACTCACAGATGTACTGGGAGATATGTAAAATCGATACAGATAGAAATGAATCTTTATCACAATACAGAAAGTAATTGAACATACATTATATTTTTTATTAAATTTTACCCACAAGTTGGGATATGTGAAATAGAGGAATTTCGCCCATAAGTGGACACTAAAGCCACAGATTACGACGAAGCTTTTAAGACAAACCCTGGTCTAAAGTAATAATCTATTTCGGTAATATTTTTATTTTATTTTCAACAACAATGAGTACACTGCCGACCTAAGATGCCATGCCGACATAACCACGCTTCTAGCGTCTAGCGTCTAAATCGCTTTAAGCGATAAGACTGCCACTTGTACCAGCCTAAGAGTAACTTTACCTACTTTATTTTAATAATATTATGTTCGCTGGAAGGTGTACAATAAAGTGTTTATCTATCTACATATCTATCTATCTGGATATCAAAATCGAAACGTGACCTAAACAATGAAAAAACCACCGAAACACACGATAGCTCAGTTGGTGAGAGCACCGTCATGAAACAGTGTGGACGCGGGTTCAAGTCCCGTTTGTGGGTAAAAGTTTTCTTTCCCATATTCACATATTTGATATTCATGTTAATCAAAAACTGCACAAACTGCATTAGGAGATCCATATTCTGCAGTGCACTAACATCGGCTGATGATGATGAAAATGATAAACTGCAAAGAGTGTTACAATTGGCGGCCTCTTTGTATTAGGTACGCATTTTTATAAAAACATCCTACTATATAACACCAACCTTATCAAAAAAGCTTTTCATAGCAATATGAAATCGCAATTTAGTGACAAACGCGGCAATCCAGTGGCCCCTAATGAGCCCTCGGCGCGGCTCAGACAGACCCGGCTCAACGCTAATAGATTAACGGAGCGCAGCTTTGAGAAACACTGGACTTTGTCTTATCTTAGAGATGAGACACAACAGTCTTGAGTCTTCAACAACCATTTGAAAAGACATATTTTGACTAATGTCGATTTATTGGCACCGTTGACTAAGTTGGTGCTGATATATCAGAATCTGAAGGTGCTATAAAAAAGTGATAGATTTGTGAAAGAAAAATTGGATTTCTTATGCAACGTGGATCAGATAAAGTATGAGAAGTCAACATTACCTTTGTGAATTTAGTAATTCTTGCATATTTCGCGACATGACGACTGGTCTCGCTCCTCTTCCCTTAATTAAATCGTATTTCTATTTAAATATACGTTGTTTATAGGTTCTGTCGCTTGATACTCTAGCCTTACCTAGTATGGAAGTGTGTGGGCTATTGTGTTTCTTGCCCCAAAGATCAAAGTGCATAAGCCTGATAGCTGCCATCGCAGCCTCTTGCTGTATGTACCTATAGATGTTAGGGAGCGATTGTAAGGCTATTTTTATTGCCGCCGTGGGGATTGTTTTCATACTACCCATTACATAACATACCCCTGAAATTAGTAAGTATGAAGCTGTTCTTCTTTTGACTGTTGCTAGATTCTATTCATCTAGTTCATGGTAGACTATATTATCGACAATGCAACTTTGTTCCTTGGCATACATATAGACTCTAAACTGCAATGGAGCACTCATATCACCGAGCTCTCAGGGAAACTAAGCTCTGCAGCTTACGCGGTTTACAAAATTAGGCAACTAACGGACATAGCCACGGCGAGATTAGTCTACTTTGCATATTTCCACAGCTTAATGTCATATGGGATTTTGTTGTGGGGGTCAGCTGCAGATATAGAAACCATCTTTATACTACAAAAACGTGCGATTCGTGCCATCTATGAGATGCGTCCACGCGAATCTCTTAGAGAATTATTTAAAGAAATAAACATACTGACCCTACCATCCTTATACATCTATGAGAACATCATGTGTGTGCGTAAAAATTTGCATAAATTCAAATTAAATAGTGACCTCCATAATTTTAATACTAGGAATAAAGACAAAATAGCTATACCTAGCTTTAGATTATCTAAAACAAATAAAAAATCATTCTTAGGAAATAGTGTACGTTTCTATAATAAAATCCCAAAAGAGATAACGGGGCTCTCAGAGGGTAAATTCAAAACCTATATAAAATCTATTTTACTAAAGAATGCTTATTATAATGTAAATCAGTACATAGAGGACAAAGATGCTTGGGAACTTCCGCATAGCCACCACGCGGCACTTTCTAAACAAACTAGTGTAACCAAACCAAATATTGTAAAACAATCAGTTGAAAAAATTAAGCCCTACAAGTTTCTTGTGCGTTCTTCTTGTAAAGGTATCTTTCCGAACGCACGGTAGACTCGTTACTGTTTATTTTCATTGACGTACAAAAGTGTCAGATTGTGACCTATTTGAATAAATCTTTTTGACTTTGACTTTGACTTGACTAACGATAAGGTCAAATTTGCAGGCCCAAGTACGACAGTTGGCAACGACTTCACATGCGTTCTTCTTCTCAAAGCTGAGGCATAGGTATTCACATCATAAATAATAGTACTATGGTATATGTGCAGAAGTTGACTGCTGCAAGCTGCAAGTTAATGATGTTGATGACCTAACATAGATGTTATCTTAAATGATTCCTATTAGATTCCAGATATAATTTTCTACTAAGAAAGACTAGTTTAGCTTCTTATTTATGCCATATAATTTCTAATACAATATCTGTAGATATACAAAGACTATAACAAACAAGATCGTTTGTATTTAATGACTTGGTCTTCCCATAGTCTTGTAGTCTGATATTGGGGACATTTACCCCATCTCTATTTCCTGTAGAGGTAATGAATTAAGTAAATGGCTGCATCGCCAGTCAATGGCAGGTAAATTGACGCCGCGTCAGCAATTAACGACCTTTGTGTTGCCATTACAACTGAACTGACCTCGTCTACATATACAATATATCTTATCTACTTACTATTCAGTTACTCAGGTTACACATATAGGTATATGTGATGCAAAAAGGTGTACCTACTTAAGTTGGTTGCATCTACTCGTCCACCTAAACAATTTGCAAAAGCAAATTATACATTTTTGAGAACATCATGTATGTGCGTTAAAATTTACACAAATTCAAATTAAATAGTGAACTCCATAACTTACTAGGAATAAAGACAAAATAGCTATACCTATCATTAGATTATCTAAAACAAATAAAAAGTCATTCTTAGGAAATAGTGTATACGTTTCTACAATAAAATCTCAAAAGGGATAACTGGGCTAATTCAAGAGGTTTAATTCATTAAATATGGATATTATAGTATAAGATCTTGTTTTAAGAGAAATAAAATGTGTACCCTTTCCCATCCCTTACTCATCCTATCTTTCCCCTATCCGTCCAGACTGGTTGTCTGGAAGAGATCGCTTAAAGCGATAAGGCTGCCCATTGTCAACCAATAATTAGTTTTATATTATTTTAGTTTAATATTTATTATGTTATTTTGGTGATTATAAAGAGTATTCTTTTCTATTCTATTCTACTTAGTGTCTGTTCACAGACACTGCGAGTTTCAAAAATAGGCATTGAAACCCGAAATATTGGATGAAATAATGAAGAGAGGTATTAATTGTGTGAAATCCTTGTATTGAAGTTAGACATTTTAGTTACAGACTGGTTCATAATAAAATTAAATGTTGACGGTAGTAGGTAGTTTGTAGGTAGTACATAATAAAAATGATTTGGCATAAGAATCCTCGTTCGGATATTGAAGCGGCGATGTCAAGCTGCGACATATTCCGCCCCGTTGAAAGACCCTGGTTCTTTCAACCGTAGATTCCTTCAGGCTTCGGAAGTGGACTCAGTCGAACGAGTGATCGCCGCACGCAACCTCGAGATGTATTGAGATCAGCTACGCGTGGAATGTTGTCGGGACCCATGTGTAGCTTCACAACTCGTCCAAGTCTCCAGCATAGGGGAGCTACGGCGTGGTACTTCCTAGCCGCGCCACAGTCAGAATTTGAATTGAAAATAATTTTAAAAATATGTTCTTAATATGTACATTATTGTACATATATTAAAAAAAATTGTACTATAAAGGTTCGCAAGAAATTAAACAAAATCAGTGGCGCGGCCAGGTACTATGATTCCTAGCCGCGCCACCGCGTACACTGTAATAAATAGTCTAACTAAGCACCAAATTACTGTCAAATAATTGTACGTCTATTGTTCGCTCTACCGATAGTGAGAAATACCGCGAAAAATCATTATCTTCACGATCAATATCGAAAGTAAAATAAGTCGACTATGGCGATTCTGTCAGGCGTTCGGTCCATGGATTTTATATGAAAATGAGAATAAGTTTGTTTGTAAACAGAGAAAGTACTAAATCACGGACAAAGAACGCTTTTACTATTTATTGTGTTGACTTACGAGGTTGATAATTTTCACGGCACCAAGTGACTACAAACTTGAGTATCTATGTAATTCGATAAATTTTAACACGCCCACGCGCGTTATTGAGATAAAGCGTCTTGACCAACAGATTGAAAACCGAATAAGTGATCTCATAAGGGTTCCTATTGACCCTAAAATAGGTTTGCTTTCAAATAAATTACAGGCGTTTGTCCCATAAACAACAAATAATGTATCGAAAATGGTACGGCGCGGCCGTACCACGAATTCGAATGTAGACCACGGACTGACAAGCGTAGCGTAGGACGTTTACCCACAAGACTTCTTCGTGGACAGACGAAGCACATAGGTATATTATAGATATATATTATGTAGTACATATACTATGATTTATTTCTGATAGGTATATTATATATCTACTAGACATGAAACCTATTATTTAGGTAGATATACTATCCCTCGTTTGAAAAATAGTAGGTATCTCCTACATAGGTTAGACAGATAATGAAATGCAAAACGAATGAGTAATAAGACAATTTATAATTATTACCCAGATATATCGATCACGATCACCATGGTTATGATTATTAGGTACTAGGTATGTACATCAGTTATTATGTATCTCTACCTTGTTACCCTACCTAAGTCGCAGTATGATACTATAGCTCGACACAAAAGAGTAGAAACGGAACTAATTTAAAGTGTATGTGTTGATTAAATTGTTTTTACTCTAGTAAGAGACAGTGGCGCCCCCATTATTTTCTACTCTTTTGTGTCGAACTATACTAATAAGGTAGGTTTATTTAATCAGAAAATATGATGAATATTTTAGATTATATCCAAAAACATATCGAAACAAAATCTTTGCAAGATAATCAATTACTCTGTTATTACATATTAGACACAGTGCCACCCAGTGTTTAAAATTTAAAATTCTACGCGGCACTGCACTGCGCCTATCACCCTGAGATATTGGTTGTTAAAACTCGTCATGCCCAATAATTTCTCGGTTAACATTGCCCTTCATCCGGAACACAGTTTTATTACTGCTTTACATTTTACATTACTGCTTGGCGGAAGAATAACTGGCAAAGGTGTTGTACTTCCCCAGGCTTCTTTTTTTTGTGACAACCCTTGAATATTTTTAACAACGACAATCGTGTAAGTATTTTGCGGTTTATCAAATGAGTTGAGATACTAGTAGTACTTATTTTACTATGGTATGGTGCCTCGGTGGCGTAGAGGGCGTATGCTCGACTGCCAATCAAGAGGTCCCGGGTTCGATCCCCAGGTCAGGCAGTGTTTAAATATTGGATTTCTCCATTAGGAATTATCTCAATAACTGCCTGAAGTCTGGAACTGTGCCCGGTAGATGGCAATAGGCTCGCCCCCTATTACATGGGACCAATAACATACTGGCGAAATGTGGGTGTATCTACTATGGGACTGAGTCCTGGGTACACCTCGGCCTACCCCTTCGGGAAAAAGACGTGAATATGAAAGGTGTGTATGTATGGTGGCGAATCGAATTCGTGGTACGGGCGCGCCGTACCATTATCGATACATTATTTGTTGTTTATGGGACAAACGCCTGTATTTATGTCTAATATGTAATAACAGAGTAATTGATTATCTTGCAAAGATTTTGTTTCGATATGTTTTTGGATATAATCTAAAATATTCATCATATTTTCTGATTAAATAAACCTACCTAATTAGTATAGTTCGACACAAAAGAGTAGACAATAATGGGGGCGCCACTGTCTCTTACTAGAGTAAAAACAATTTAATCAACACATACACTTTAAATTAGTTCCGTTTCTACTCTTTTGTGTCGAGCTATAGTATCATACTGCGACTTAGGTAGGGTAACAAGGTAGAGATACATAATAACTGATGTACATACCTAGTACCTAATAATCATAACCATGGTGATCGTGATCGATATATCTAGGTAATAATTATAAATTGTCTTATTACTCATTCGTTTTGCATTTCATTACCTGTCTAACCTATGTAGGAGATACCTACTATTTTTCAAACGAGGGATAGTATATCTACCTAAATAATAGGTTTCATGTCTAGTAGATATATAATATACCTATCAGAAATAAATCATAGTATATGTACTACATAATATATATCTATAATATACCTATGTGCTTCGTCTGTCCACGAAGAAGTCTTGTGGGTAAACGTCCTACGCTACGCTTGTCAGTCCGTGGTCTACATTCGAATTCGTGATACGGCCGCGCCGTACCATTTTCGATACATTATTTGTTGTTTATGGGACAAACGCCTGTAATTTATTTGAAAGCAAACCTATTTTAGGGTCAATAGGAACCCTTATGAGATCACTTATTCGGTTTTCAATCTGTTGGTCAAGACGCTTTATCTCAATAACGCGCGTGGGCGTGTTAAAATTTATCGAATTACATAGATACTCAAGTTTGTAGTCACTTGGTGCCGTGAAAATTATCAACCTCGTAAGTCAACACAATAAATAGTAAAAGCGTTCTTTGTCCGTGATTTAGTACTTTCTCTGTTTACAAACAAACTTATTCTCATTTTCATATAAAATCCATGGACCGAACGCCTGACAGAATCGCCATAGTCGACTTATTTTACTTTCGATATTGATCGTGAAGATAATGATTTTTCGCGGTATTTCTCACTATCTGTAGAGCGAACAATAGACGTACAATTATTTGACAGTAATTTGGTGCTTAGTTAGACTATTTATTACAGTGTACGCGGTGGCGCGGCTAGGAATCATAGTACCTGGCCGCGCCACTGATTTTGTTTAATTTCTTGCGAACCTTTATAGTACAACTTTTTTTAATATATGTACAATAATGGACATATTAAGAACATATTTTTAAAATTATTTTCAATTCAAATTCTGACTGTGGCGCGGCTAGGAAGTACCACGCGAGCTACGTTGTCTTCCTTTAGTAGTACAAGATCTCCGATGTTTAGGTTGGCGGAGTCTCTGGTCCATTTTTGTCGTTGTTGTAGCTCTGAGATGTATTCTTTCTGCCAACGAAGCCAAAAGTGTTGACGTATTTGTTCTAGTCTCTGGTAGCGTTGTAGTTTGTTTGCATTCACGTCTTGTAGTGCAGGTGACGGAAACGTCGTCAATGGCCTTCCGATAAGAAAATGCCCTGGGGTGAGGGAAAGAAGGTCGGAAGGATTGGAAGACATGGGACACAAAGGTCTACTATTGAGTATTGCCTCAACTTGTGTGAACAAAGTTTGAATTTCTTCGAAAGTAAGATGACTCTTGCCTATGACTCTAGTTATGTGATGTTTAGCGGATTTAACCCCTGCCTCATAAATGCCACCAAAATGGGGACTGTATACCGGGATGAATGAAAACTTTATCCCTTCCTGCGCAGCAAAGTCAGAAAGAGAATCATTGTGTGTTTTTAAAAAGGATTTCAATTCCTTGGCCGCAGAAACGAAATTTCCACCATTATCACAGATAATTTCCGCTGGTTTCCCGCGCCGCGAAATGAATCTTCGAAGTGCCATCACAAAATCCTGCATAGAAAGACTGCTTACTGCTTCTAAATGTATACATTTATAACGTGCACAAATGAACAGGCATAAGTAGCACTTAATTAGTCTAGCGCCACGTCCCTTACGATTTAAAATAAAGAATGGACCCGCATAGTCTAATCCAACTGTCAAAAATGGAAAATCTGGCGTAATGCGTTGTGCTGGGAGGTTTCCCATCTTCGGATGAAGAGTTTTGCCCTGGAAACGTTTGCATGTAACGCAATTGTGAACTGTATTACGAGCAAGACGTCGCCCATTTAGAGGCCAAACGGTTTCCCGCACAGTGGCCAACAATAGTTGAGGACCAGCGTGCATTTGCCGGATATGTTCGCGTGCAAAATATATTTTTGTGAAATGGTGAGCTGAATCAAGAACTATGGGATGTTTTTTAGTGTATGAGCAGTTGGAGGCGTCTATTCTGCCACCCACTCGTATTAAATTGTTATCGTCTAGGAATGGTGACAATGGTAATAGTTTGGACTTGTGATTTAAAGGTGAGTTTTGTTTTAGCATTTTGTATTCGGTAGGAAATGAGTCTAGTTGAGTTATAAAGCAGAGATGATTGAATGAGTCATGTAGTTCTTTAGCTGTTAAAATACCAAATTGCTTGTTAAATGGATTTTTCAAGTTGTGTATGAATCGTTTTACGTATGCGAATGATCTTTGTAGTCTAATGAAGTTTGAATAGTTTTCGAATTTGATTACAGTTTCTGTGACAACGGCTGGACTGGATTGGATGATCTTCATTTCAGGTAAGTCAGATTGAGATTTATTTACTTTAAGAGATGGCCATTCACTTTCATCTTTGGCGAGGAAAGCTGGACCATGCCACCAAAGGCTTGAGTTTGATAGTTGATTGGGATTGATGCTTCTAGAGATGAGATCGGCTGGATTCTCGTGTGTTCTTGTATATCGCCAAGAGGATGGATTAGTGAGCTCTTGAATTTCAGCAATGCGATTGGCGACGAATGTCTTTAGATTTCGAGAGGGAGTATGTATCCAAGCCAGAACCACGCTGGAGTCACACCAATATACTATGCGCGATGGTGTGTATCTTAGAGAGTCAACTACGCATTTAGTTAATCGAGCAGATAGAAGACAGCCTAGTAGTTCTAATCTTGGAATTGTCGTAGGCTTCGTCGGCGAAACCTTCGATTTTGCACATAATAAATTTACAGTAACTTCACCTTTGTTATTCATAGATTTTAAGTATATGCAGCTGCCATAAGCACTCTGAGCTGCATCACTGAATGAATGGATTTCTATACCTGTAGGATTGTCACAAAGAACAGTTCTAGGTATTTTTAAGTTTGCTAGATGATGTGTGTTATTGGTAAATTCATCCCAAGACCTTTTAATGTTTTGAGGAACTGGCTCGTCCCATTGGAGCTTGAGGAGCCATAATTGTTGGAGAATCATTTTTGGTATGATGATGCATGGACTTAGTAATCCTAGTGGATCAAAAATTGAGAAAGCATTTGACATAATTGATCGTTTAGTAACATTGTCTTGAATTTGAATGGGTTTGAATGGAAAATGTAAATAATCTTTGGCAGGATTCCATCCTAAACCGAGAGTACTGGATGATTCACTCAAAATCAGTTTATCTTTGTTTTGATCTATATTTTCGACAAGATTTGGTGAATTGCTCTTATATTTTCGCAGTGGGAAGCACGCTGATTGCAATGCTTCAGACACTGATTGTTGTATGTGACGTAACTCCTTTTCACTATCAGCCCCGGTAATTAAATCATCAACGTAGAAATCGTTTTGTATAATAGACTTAATTTGAATATCACTACATTCCTCTCCTACTTGCCATATACACCTAGTGCTCAAATAAGCCGCACTTGCCGTACCGTAAGTGAGTACATCTAAACAAAAGGTTTGTATAGGGAGTGATTCTTCTTCTCTCCACAAAATTAGCTGCAAATTTCTATCGTCTGGATGAATGGCTGTTTGTCTATATGCCTTTTCGATATCAGCGCATAGAAGAAATCTGTAATGCCTAGATCTAATCAAGATGGAGAAAAGGGAACTTTGAACGTTCGGGCCCACCATAAGTATATCGTTGAGTGAGAAGCCAGAGGTAGTAGGTGCTGAGCCGTCGAAGACAACTCTGGTCTTAGTTGATTCGCTGCCTTCGCGAAACACTGCGTGATGGCACAGAAAATATCCTGTAACCGGGTGTGGGTCAGGAGCAACTGATAAATGCCCTAGTTCGGCATACTCACGAATAAATTGTGTATATTGTGATTTCAAATCAGGATTTCTTCGAAATCGTCCTTCGAGATTAAGCAGGCGTTTTTTTGCCATGTTGTGTGATTCACCTAAGCAATCAGGACTGCTTTTCAAAGGAAGCCTGACGCAAAATCTACCTGAGCTTAAGCGTGTAGTGTTTGCGCGAAAATGCTCTTCACATTGTTGCTCTTCAATGCTATAAATAGATTTCTGTGGAACTTCTTCGATTTCCCAGAATTTAGTAAGTATCTTGTCAAGATTTGGTTGTACATTGTGCGATTGATTGTATGGATGATTGATTGACTGATTGTATGATTGGTTGTATGATTGATTGAATGAATGGTTGCATTGAATGTATTTGGCTGAACTTGAATGTATAGGTCCGGATATTAGCCAACCTAGTTTAGAATTAATTAGTTTTGGGTTCTTAGGCCCCAGTGATTGTGTTTCAGGGTACAGCACTTCCCAGAATACGTCTGCCCCGAGTATGACGTCAATCTTGGCTGGTAAGTTGAAGTTGGGATCGGCTAATCTTACGTTGCTAGGTAAGTTTATATTTTGTATATTTATTGGTGCCTTAGGTAGCATGCCTGTTAGCTCTTTGAGTACTAGACAAGATAAGGTAGCCTTGTATGGATCATTTCTGGACTTTATTTGAATTGTACAACTTTCGACTACATTATTACATGCATTGTTGCCGATTCCGATGATCTTTATTGCTTCTATGGATTGTGTACTTAACTGTAATTTCTGTTTCAGGTCCTCGGTGATGAAAGAAGATTGGCTTCCGCAGTCCAGGAGTGCGCGCACCTTCTCCATTGCGTTACTCACCGGATTCATCACTTCAATGACTGCCGTGGACAAGATCACATCGCTAGGACCCTGCTTCGAAAAATTCGCAACTGCCTCCGCAGAAGTGGAAGGAGCTGGAACTGGATCCGCGTGGATGATAGTATTGTGCCTTTTGTTGCATATTCTACAAGAACTCAGACGACAATCTGAAGTTGAATGACCTTGTCGCAAACAATTGCTACATAAATTGTATGTTTTAATATCAGCTAACTTCTCGTTAATGCTTTTATTTTTAAAAATTGTACAATTATAGATGCGGTGAGGTTTTTTGCAAATAACACAAGAAAACCTTCCTGGTGTGTTTGTGTTTGTAGTAGTAAATGTTTTTAAAACTGTACCTTTGTCTACTTTATTTGAATAATTTTTGTTAAAGTTGCCACTCTTTTCCGATAGATGGCGTGAGGTGATCGGTTGCATTGTACTGGACCTTTCTTGTTTACTACGATTTATGGCTTCTAAAACGTCAGCGCGATCAGTCAAAAACTTGTTGAACTGATCGAGGGTTGGTACTTCGTCGAAAGTATTACGAAGCTCCTCCCATTTTACAAGTGTGTTATTGTCTAATTTAGAGGATAAAATATGTATAAGTAAAATATCCCACTTGTCAGCTGGTTGTCCTAAACTGGACAATGCGCGTAAGTTCTTCATTACGTGATCTACCAGAAATCGTAGGGAACGTTCCGACTCGCGTGTGATTGGTTGCATATTGAATATAGCAGTTAGGTGTTGATTGATAAGAACTCGTTTGTTATCATACCTGTCGCAGAGCAGTGCCCATGCGTTAGCATAGTTTGATGATGACACTTCGAGATTGCATATTACACGAGCCGCATCTCCTTCTAAGTAGGAGCTTAAGTAATGAAATTTGTGTATGTCGGTTATACTGTTGTTATTATCGACGAGAGCTAAAAATGCATCTCTGAATTGAGCCCAGCGGAAATATGATCCGTCAAACTTTGCAATTTCGATTTTTGGTAATTTAAAATTGGAATTCTGATCGTGACAATGAGAGTGAGGACAGAGAGTTTCTCCGACCTCTGACTTGCGGCGTGATTCTATCTGGATGTTTGTGTTGTCGATAATGACTTTAGATCTCGCGATACAAGAAATGATGTCTTGTTCGATAGTGTCCCTCTCATTAATCTCAGAATCCAAAAATTCGGAATTTAATACCTCAATTTCTGTTTGTATGGTATCAAACTTGTTAGATAATGACTCAAACCTGGTTAATTTCAAATTTAATTCGGCCAATTGCAAGCTACTTAGCTCGGCTGATTCTAATACTGAAAGATAATTTTTAAACTTCGTTATTTGGCCTTTAATTGAACTGCGTTTTGCGTTCAATTCTCTGAGTGGAGCCTTAGATGACTCAGATGACTCAGTTGCCATGATTTTAATAGATTAATAGACAAAAGTCACTTTGAAACTTTAATTGAATTGACTGCAATGGTATATTATTCAATTAAATAAAAGCTATTTTATGATTGCATAGTGCATAGTGTAAACAATTCTCAGGTTTGCATCTTATATAACTTGTTTGTGATAGGTATTTATTATACCTATTGTAAATAAAGAAACTTGTTCTGACTTAGCTGCAGTAAGGTAAGATCTCACTCTCCCGGTCGTGCTGGCATGAATTCTACAGGAATCTGGACTACAGAGACGTCTCCCAGTCGTGGCACCTGATCAGCTGATCGTTTGAGCCCGGGGCGCCCCGGTTATGTCTGGAAATGTCGGCAATACGGGTAAAGTAAGGTGTAAAAATACTGTTTGTATTTGCTAGTCGAAATTAGCTAGCTTTATTTTGCTACAATTTTTAAGAATGAGGTGAATGAGTAATATCAACAAATGGTAGGTAAGTACCTCCGTCACTTCCAAGAATAGTATTTATAAAAATGACAAATAATTTTGAAAATGGAATAATTTTGATTGCGAATCGACTTTGTAAAGATTAAATTATATGAATTTGCTTGAGATTATTTGAATGATTCGCAATATTAATTAATTGAATGGATTTAAATTGTTTTTATGATATTTTGTTTCGATAAATAGGGAATAGGTACCTTAGCACAGAATGTACGTGAAAGTATGACTTGACAATTTTGCACTTTTATGCACAATATGTTATAGGTTTTGTAATTACTGGAAAGAAATAAATAGAAAAATGAATTTACGAGAGTTAAATATACTTTGTACACACTGTAAAGGCAATAATAATGATTATTAGAGGTTGGTTTTGGCATGTGTGGGACGAAGGAAGGACACTTATCTTTCTTTTTGCCGTTGTTCCGTGATTGTGGCGAGGACTTGGCCACAATTGCTTCGCTGCCTGATCTGTCGGTGAACGATTGGAGTGTTCTTCGCTTCTTCAAATGGATTGATTGTCTTGTATTATTCGGATTGCTTCGCGGTGACGCCGTTAGCTTGTTGCAACTTGGCACGTCGATCGTCACGAATTCCTTTTTGGTGATTTTTGTTGTGGTTTTGTTGAGGTCGCCAAAAAAAAAAAAAAACTATGTCTGTTCACAGACACTGCGAGTTTCAAAAATAGGCATTGAAACCCGAAATATTGGATGAAATAATGAAGAGAGGTATTAATTGTGTGAAATCCTTGTATTGAAGTTAGACATTTTAGTTACAGACTGGTTCATAATAAAATTAAATGTTGACGGTAGTAGGTAGTTTGTAGGTAGTACATAATACAAATGATTTGGCATAAGAATCCTCGTTCGGATATTGAAGCGGCGATGTCAAGCTGCGACACTTAGTACCTAGCCTCAGAATAAAGACTATCTAACATTCAGCCATCTAGTTACATTTTGAGCTTGATATACCTTTTCTAATTCTTTGCCACCTTATTCTAAGCTTTATCACCCCTAAACTTAAGGTTCAGAATGATTCAGCAACCGTTAGTAAAGGTCGACACAAACTTGAATGCGTGTGTTGACGTTACTGGAACATCAAAGCTCGCCGACGCAAATGCCAATTGTGTTTTTTATAGTTTTCAGGAGCATCTTAACATCTCCCTCACTCTCAAAGAACTTGTAAGCTGTTTGTGTTGGTGTGCGTACAACCTATGGTTTTATCAACTTGGAGACATTTCGGCAGAATTATAATAACATAGTTCAATGGAGTTTAAACGATCTTAGTAATATTATAATTCTCATCTTAGTAATATTATAATTCTCATCTTAGTAATATCTTATTAGTATTCTGTGGTAATATTATAATTCTCAAATATCAATACAATGTAAAAAAGTTACGTTTTTAACAGGTGAACAAGTCGATTGCGAGTTCCAACTTACCTCCAGCGCCATCTAGCGCAGTTTTGCTTAGATGGATGGATTTGTTACTCTTTCACGCCAGAACTACTTAACCGATTGAGCTGAAATTTGTGACAACACGATTTTTCCTCCGAATGTTTAGGCAGAGGTGTACTCAGTACTCATTCCCAAAATACACTCACACTTCACTAGTTCTATGGTCATTTATATGTTAAGTGTGGTGCCACTTCACTATATCGACGCAAATGACCAATATATAACAGGCGTTTATAATTTTTTGTAAAGTTGCAGTTTGACGTTTGATTATTTTATTATGAAACTGGATAAGGCAAACGATCTTACCTACAATATTTGCTCATGGCATTTATTACAACGAGGCATAGTAGTGTCACTTATAATTGAGCCTTATATCAAGTCTTCGAGTTACCTATTATTATCTAGTCATTCGATTACTGTCAGGAGGTGTCTGTAATTTTATTTTTCAGTTGTCATTAATAATAACAATATCAGCATTACCCTAGGCCGAACACGACACTCTTAACATATACCAAACAAAATTAGAGCATCGAGTGTAAAAACACGGCACGAATCCCCCATACTGCTGTCTGCCCGCGGGCTCGCTCACAGCTTTCCAGTTTTACACCAGTTAACAACCTCGAGCTGACCTACCGTGGCGTACAATATCAATTAAACGGGAGGTCATATCTGATCGGTTTCTGTAAACTATTGAAACGTGACCAGGTTAGGTAGATCCGGCCGACTGCGCCACAGTGGTCCTGGTTCGTCGTTTCTTGAAGCGTAGTGTCGGGGAGCGGGAGGTCTGTGTTAATTGGTGATGGCGGTACAGAGTCGTGTGCAGTAGTGGTCTCCTCACACGTACTACAAAGGCCCCTAACTGCCTACCATTAACACCGCTCGACCCTCGCTAAGGCTAGTGATGTGTGCTGCTCGCGAATATCTTTGCTTCCTGAGCTAATTACTTACCTTCGATCTACTTATTATTCTACTCTGACTTATTATTATTAATCCTACTCGTAATGTTATCCATATTTTTGAGCTTTAGACAAATCGTATTATAATGTTAACTTTAGTAAACATAACATACAATCACGCCTTTTTCCCGAAGGGCTAGGCAAAGGTGTACCTAGGACTCGGTCCCGTAGTAGGTGTACACCCACATTTCCCCAGAATGTTATTGTTGCCATATCATAGAGGGCGAGCCTAGATCCAGACTCTGCAGGCCGTTATTGAGATAATCCAAATCTCTTTGACTGTCCTGGGGATCGAACCCGGGCCCTCATGATCGGCAGTCATGCTTGCGATCATTAAAAAACTTCTTATCTTTATTCATTGCTATACATTCGTTTTTAATATAAATGGTAATTTAGCAATATTAAGATCTAGTCAAAATAGTATAGTTATACTACTTAGTTAACCAAGGAAGTTGAATTGAGTTTCATTGTAGTTCTTTAGTAATTAGTTACAACACAAATATATCCCTGTACTTATATAAAAATCTAAATCCTGACTTACTGACTGACTCATTCATGAACGCCTAGTGCCTTGGCCATATAAATTTTGTACATAATGTTTCATTATAATGTAGACATAAAATACATAAAGCAATTTCCGAAATTCTCACGGCAGCGAAACCCCGGGAATTACGTTAGTTAAGTATAATATTTCATATTTTTCTGATATGAACAAAGCTTTTTTGGTATTTGTATGTATTGCATCTTTTATTATTTATTTATTTTGTTTAGTTTTATTAAATAAATTATGTATTAGTTTTATAGAGATATTTATATGCTTATTATATTTTTGGTATAGATTTAAAATTACTTAATTTAAATTGTGAAACCACCGTCCTTCCAGCATTTTGGTATAAGTCCTGTCACCGCATGGTTGCCTGGAAGAGATCGCTCTGAGCGATAAGGCCGCCAATTGTTACACATTTTCTAGTTATATTATGTGATTTTACTGTTTTTTTGTACTAGTTGTGATAACAATAAAGAGTTTTCTATTCTATTCTATTCTTTAAAATAAAAAACAGACTTAATATTTCAAATTAAAACATTCCGAAATCTCAACAAGCCGGCACTCACTAACTAATTAGCAAAAATTTTAAAGTAGCGCTTTCAATTCGCATCACTACGGCTTTCGCTGCCCGAGGCTGTTTCCTCGCGTACAATCAAATCAAAATATACTTTATTATGTGCACATTATGGCATTAATTCGCTTGTGATATAATTTTATTACATCGTGTGCTCTTTGCTGAGATATTTTCATCCTCAACACAATTAGGTTAGGGTTTATTTTAGGATGGGTTTGAACTAAAATTTTGCAAAAGATTCTGGCAAAGTAAGATCTCCAAATCTCTTCATCAATAGGACCGAGAAATGATTCGTTGCTTTATAATAAGTCTAGATAATAACATATTCAATTAAAAAGCTTGAGAGACGTTCTTGCAAATTAAAAACTGAGTCCGGAAATAAAATTAAAATTGTATTTTTAGGATTCCTGATAGTCCTGTTAAATTTCACCAAATTGACGTATCGTATTATTCCCGTTCTCTCAGAAAATAATTCACCCATTCGATACAATAGCTATCGAGGAAGTAAACTATCCATCCCTATCATTGTTTTTATGAAAACTTTTTCTAAGCAAATGTCCTAATAGTACTGGATCAAATTATGATACTGGATAGGAACAAATCGCGGGATTGTAGACATAGCTTACTTTATCTTCAAAATATCAAGATAATCGAATAGGATTGTGTCAAATTCCGCTCGGTAGGGAAAATACGTCTGATTGAATAGATTTTTTTTTAATAATCACTTTAACAAAATAATATGTACATAAGTCATAATAATGATGTCTCTATGAAAGTGTAGTGTTGACAATGAATACGAATAAATGCCACGTTACAATATATTAACAAAGGCAACAGTAATATATTGGCGTGTAATGTGTTCTCCCCTTTAAACCCTTTGTTAATTTGTCGCTTAGTGAAAAACACCCATTAGGACAGCGGCTCTCAACTTTGGAACTTAGTTAGGAGTCTGGATAAAACTGTTATACTTATTGTTTGTCTTAAAAGTGAGTGACATTTATCTTATAAAACTTAGATAACTAAAATATGCTTTCAAAATTAAGCAATTTTATTACAGGAGTTAGAACAGGAGTTATTAGAGGAGTTAGAAATAACAAGAAAATTATATGATGATGACATACTGCAACTACGCTCTGAGCTTCTACGCAGAGAACAAACACTGCAGGATATTTTCAACAGTTATACTGCCTTACAAACTCAGTTAGCAGAACACTATAATACTGCTATAGATCTGGCCCAGTTGGTTACAAGTAATGTAGATTTCATTAACTCAGAATTGCAAACAAAATCAACTGAGCCTCAGGTGACCTCACAATCACCATGTGCTGTTCCTGTGCGAGTGGCTCGGAGGGAGAAGCAATGTATTGCTGGACATAGTATGACTAAGGTACTTGTTTTCTCAGACCGGATTGGTGTAGATTTTGGTTCTCTGTTGTGCAATGAGAGTAATCATATAATATATAATCATTGCATGCCCGGTGCATCTTACACACAAATATGTGATAAGATTAGGAGTAGTGCTCATACTATAGATAGTAATACAGTTATTGTCGTCTTAATAGGACAAAGTATAGGTATAGACAAAAGGGAGGTTATTAATAACATAACCTCTCTCCTTGAAATAAATTGTTTTAAGATTATGCTGTGTGCCTTACCATATTGTTCATTGTTAACTTCAACTCAAAATAAACACACACATATGATAAACAATTTATTTCATAATCTGACATCTCGTCATAGTGACAAATTAATGTTTTTTGACATGAATAAGTTTATTAAAAACTTTCAACTGACCCCGGACAATATTATGTACTGTTCGAAGAAATGCATTTCGATGCTTGCTACATTGGTAGCTTATAATATTAATTCAGTTATAGGTAATATAACGGTGTTAAATAATGACTCCACAGTGATTAGTATATGTACTAAAAATAACACTGTGGAAAATAATTTAAACTAATTTCTAAGACAACAGAGAGTGGTACTTGTACATTATCTTTATTCTATCAAAATATAAACCGCTTCTCTGGCAAAATTAACGACATTGAATTACTTGTAGATAAATATAATTATGATATTTTATGTTTCTGTGAAACTTGGTTAAAAAATGATAAAATGTCATTTAATGTTAATAATTTTCAGGTGGCCAGTAAGTTCAACAGAACATCTGCTGAAGGAGGTGGCTCGATTATACTTTTAAGAAAATCAATTAAATATAAAGAGCGAAATGATATTGTCAGCTGTTCTGTGGAACGAACTTGCGAGGTGGCTTGTGTAGAAGTGAAAAGGCACATAATCTTATGTGTATATAGGCCGCCGAACTCGAATCTCACTTCTTTTATGTCCTCTATGGAAATAATTCTAAACAAAATTTGTAAAAGTAATAAACATGTACTTGTATGCGGTGACTTTAACATTGATATTTTGTCAGATTCTCCAGATAAAACTAATTTGACTAGTTTATTTAAGTCCTTCGGTTTGAGTTACCTATTCTCTGAGCCCACAAGAGTTACAGTTACCTCATCGACCTGTATTGATAATATCTTTACCAATTTCGAAAGTAGGAAGTTATCAATAACGGGTGGAGTTAGGTCTGACCACAAGGGTCTCTCACTAGAATTTATAAGTGAAAAATCAAAAGAAAAACCAACAATTGAACATAGGCCCCTAACAACATATAAACTCGAAAAGCTTAGGAATAATATAGAATCAAAACTGGAAAATGTCGCTGTCTCTGAGGAAGACCCTAATTTCAATTATGAAAACATATTTTCTGTAATAAGTAAGGAGTTCAATGAGATATGTCCCAAAAAGAAATTACACTCGAATGGGAAACTAGAATTTAGTGATTGGGCTACCAAGGGTATCAGGAAAAGTAGAGATAATATGTATGAGTTATATAGGGATAAAGCCCATTCCAATTCAGAATCATTTCATGAGTATGTTAAATGTTATTCAAAAATTTTTAAAGCTGTGTGCATCCAAGCAAAAGCCATAAATATTAGAGACAAAATTCGCAAATCAAGTAATAAAATTAAGAGGGTTTGGAAAACAATAAACGTAGAAACAGGTAAAGATAAATGTAGAGATTCTGAATATAAACTATTAATTAATAATGAACACATTACAAATGTTGAGGAAGTCGCTAATATTTTTGTCGATTTCTTCTCTAACATAGCCCTGAACGCGACCAAGTCACTTGATTCATCCCCAGACTTGGCGGAGGCTTTTCTTAAAGAAAACTTCCAACGCACCATACCTGAATTTTCGTTTGAACACATCTCATTAATTGATATCAAAAAGACGTACAAGAGTTTAAATGTTAAAGCTACTGAAGATCTATGGGGTCTATCTGTAAAAATGCTAGATTCTATAATAAACACAATTGCTCCTTACTTAGCAGACTTATTTAACCTATGCATAGATAAAGGCACGTTTCCAGAACTAATGAAAATAAGTAAAATCACTCCTATCTTTAAATCGGGAAGTAAGACAGATCCCTCAAACTATAGGCCAATCTCTGTTTTGCCAGTATTAAGTAAAATCTTTGAGAAATTGATGCTAAACCAACTGCTGTCACATTTCAATAGAAATAGAATATTGCATTCAAACCAGTATGGTTTCACCAAATGCAGATCAACAACCGATGCAGGCTGTCATCTCATGACTCTTGTCTTGGAGGCTTGGGAGAGTTCACAGGATGCCATTGGAGTGTTTTGTGACCTTTCCAAAGCATTCGACTGTGTAGAACACTGCACGTTACTGCGCAAGTTAGAAGTATATGGAATTCATGGGAATGCCCTGAACCTGGTGGAATCATACTTGTCTAGTAGGCAGCAGAAGGTTAGCGTCAATGGTATCACATCTGCTAGTTCTCCTGTCAAGATGGGAGTCCCACAGGGATCAATTTTGGGTCCTTTCCTATTTTTGGCATATATTAACGATTTGCCTTACATGGTCCACGGTCTAGCAGATATAGTTCTATTTGCCGATGATACGTCATTGATTTTTAAAGTTGATAGGAAGGATACTTCACTAGTACATGTTAATAATACTTTAGCAAGTATATCCAGATGGTTCACAGCAAACAATCTGTTATTGAATGCGAAAAAGACTAAATGTTTGAAATTTTCGTTGCCTAACGTCAGAAGTATAGAACCAAACATAGTTCTTGACGGTGAAAGACTCAATATTGACAATGCAACTTTGTTCCTTGGCATAAATATAGACTCTAAACTGCAATGGAGCACTCATATCACCGAGCTCTCAGGGAAACTAAGCTCTGCAGCTTACGCGGTTTATAAAATTAGGCAACTAACAGATGTAGCCACGGCGAGATTAGTGTACTTTGCATATTTCCATAGCTTGATGTCTTATGGGATTCTGTTGTGGGGGTCAGCTGCAGATATAGAAACTATCTTTATACTACAAAAACGTGCGATTCGTGCCATCTATGAGATGCGTCCACGCGAATCCCTGAGGGAATTATTTAAAGAAATAAACATACTGACCCTACCATCCTTATACATTTATGAGAACATCATGTATGTGCGTAAAAATTTACATAAATTAAAATTAAATAGTGACCTTCATAATTTTAATACTAGGAATAAAGACAAAATAGCTGTACCTAGCTTTAGATTATCTAAAACAAATAAAAAGACATTCTTAGGAAATAGTGTACGTTTCTATAATAAAATCCCAAAAGAGATAACTGGGCTCTCAGAGGGTAAATTCAAAACCTATATAAAATCTACTTTACTTAAGAAGGCTTATTATAAAGTCAACCAGTACATAGAGGACAAAGATGCCTGGAAACTTCTGCATAGCCGCCTCGCGGCACCTTCAAAGAAAACGAATGTAACCAAACCAAATATTGTGAAACTATCTGTTGAAAAAATTAAGCCCTACAAGTTTCTTGTGCGTTCTTCTTGTAGAGGTATCTTTCCGAACGCACGGTAGACTCAGTACTGTATCTTCATTGACGTACAAAAGTGTCAGATTATGACCTATTTGAATAAATCTGTTTGAGTTTGAGTTTGAGTTTGACAGGCGATTCTGTTCCTTTGGGAATTACACGAATTCCTTTCTTATTCCTTGTCTTTGATAAACTATGTGCACAAATTAAGCTTTCTAGATCCAAGTTGAGGAGTGTGTCAGTCAGTCAGAATTTTGAATTTTATATATAGATATAAAATAGTACCTATCATATAAAACCTCATCGTGTGGTCATGGCTAAAATGGTTTTTAGCCTGTTTGAAACTTATTTGGCCCGCGGTTCTGACTATAATTAAAGGTAAAATAAATTGTAAGTTATCAAAGTTTGAGTACCACCGACCACTTAACCATCCATGGGATTACCAATTCATCCCATAATATTGTGACAAGCGCCCCTCCCATTCCGACAAATACCGGATGAGAACCGCCACCTTTGCTTCAATGAGAGACCTCTCAATTCAACGTGACGCGATCTATTGACTATCCAGTAGGTTTCCATTCAATCTGTGATTGTTGCGCCTTGTTCATCATATTCTTTTTTACAATTTTGAGGTGATTTTCATAGGCATTCCAAGCAACCTTATAGGTATTTAATTAATTAATCCTTAGAAAATAGAGTAGGGGAAGTGTCAATACTTGACACTTAGTCACAATCCCCATGAGTAACCTTTCAGTAAGTACATTTTTTTCTGCCATTTTTTGCGGGGAGTTAGGTCCAAGTGTACACACATTTAATTGTACGACATCATCTGACGAATGCTCTAAAACATTAATCCCACTTATCGAGATTTAAATAAAATTTATTGACAATATTAACAAATGTTAACAAAGAAGTTATGTCCAGGAATGCCATTTTCAAAACCTACTGTTTAATCACAAGCTTTTAAAGGTTATTTAAAATTATACTAATGATGTAGCAAGTTTCAGGTTAAATTTATAAGAAATGCAGTTTATTTTACAATATTTCTACGTTAATAGTGTTTCGAGAACATAATTGCACATCACTTAACAAGTTTTGATAGGATTCGCTTCACGGAAACACCAGTTGGTTTGTTTGTGTAGGCTACCGAATGTGGCAGATATTTTTATAATTTCTTATCGTTACATTTGGTGATGCCGAAAGAAAGTAAATTTTTTTGTGTACTTTTTTAATTTGGGGCAAAATTATTGACACAAGCTTCGCTGTTATGACAAGAAATTTTAATTTTGAATATGTATAAGTTGGAGTAGTTCATTATTTTCTCTCGGAAATGTTTTAGTTATTTTGGAACCTCAGTGGCGTAGAAGGCGCATGCTCGACTGCCGATCAAGAGGTCCCGGGTTCGATCCCCAGGTCAGACAGTGTTAAATATTGCATTGTTCCATTAGGAATTATCTCAATAACTGTCTGGAGTCTGGAACTGTGCCGGTAGATGGCAATAGGCTCGCCCCCTTATTACATGGGACCAATAACATACTGGCGAAATGTGGGTGTATCTAATATGAGACTGAATCCTGGGTACACCTTCGGGAAAAAGGCGTGAATGTATGTTTTTTTTATGTTTTATGTTTTGGAACTTTAGAAATTGAGTTTCAATATTTCCAATAAAATGTTATAGGTATTAAGAACATAACTATACTTATAAAATAAATAGTCTTTTATTTAACAACATTAGAAAATATGGGTACTTCCTGCTGCTTCTCACCACATTTGTCACCACTAGCACAGAATACTCCACTAGTGACAACGAATAGCAAATAATCTATACTTCTATACTATATACTATATACTAATATTATAAAGAGAGAAACTTTGTTTTTTTGTTTTTTTGTTTTTTTGTTTGTAACGAATAGGCTCTGAAACTACTGGACCGATTTTAAAAATTCTTTCACTTATGGATAGCTTAATTCAGTGTGAGCGCCATAGGCTATATGAGATTTTGAAAAAAAATGGGGATCCGTAAGAAAACTGCAATATTGTGAACCAAGGTGTTACATAATATAATTACCATATTCATAAATTTGCGTGCGCTGTGAAATGCATTGATGGTAGAATAATATAATGTACTAGGGGTTTGTAGTACTTATCAATACCTACAAAACAGTATACATAGATTATATCCATCTTTTTTGGTTTAGTCACAATAATCGAAAAAGTGATTATTTTCATGCGGTGTGAAAACTATTGGTGGTAGAGTAAAGTAATGTACTAGGGGTTTGTAGTACTTATCAATACCTAAAAAACAGTATACATAGATTATATCCATCTTTTTTGGTTTAGTCACAATAATCGAAAAAGTGATTATTTTTCATGCGGTGTGTAAACTATTGGTGGTAGAGTAAAGTAATGTACTAGGGGTTTGTAGTACTTATCAATACCTACAAAACAGTATACATAGATTATATCCATCTTTTTTGGTTTAGTCACAATAATCGAAAAAGTGATTATTTTTCATGCGGTGTGAAAACTATTGGTGGTAGAGTAAAGTAATGTACTAGGGTTTGTAGTACTTATCAATACCTACAAAACAGTATACATAGATTATATCCATCTATTTTGGTTTAGTCACAATAATTGAAGCAGTGATTATTTTTCATGCGGTGTGAAAACTATTGGTGGTAGAGTAAAATAATGTACTAGTGGTTTGTAGTACTCATCAATATCTTCAAAATAGCCCACGATAAATTATAACATGTTAAGGTTTGATCATTGTAACAGAAATAGTCATTAATTTGCGTGCGCTGCGTAAACCATTAGGGTTATATTTATTAAAATATAATGTATCACGAATTTACTCCTGATAAACGTCCACTATACCTACTTCTGCTACCCGTGCGAAGCCGGGGCGGGTCGCTAGTATGAAATAAAGTTATTATTGTGTAATTTTTTTTTTCACACACGGTCATCTGGTCCCAAAGTATATAGGCAAAGCCTGTACTATGGTAACCAAAAGACTGATATACATACTTATATACGCTTAACACCCAGACACAGATCAAATAGATATGCTCATTGCTCATGCGCACAAATGTTTGACCTGATCAGGGATCGAACCTGGGACTTGCGGCTCAGAAGGCAGGGTCACTACCGGCTGAGCCAACCGGCCTGTTCATTAGTCAATTACGTGACGTGTGTCAATAAGTAAGTCATGAAGTCTGTAAGCTCATGAATGTTCTTAACAACATCACTTATAATATGATCTAAAATGCCGTAATATCGGTTACCATAATGAACCATGCAATAATCCTCATTGATCAGAACGCTTGCAATAAAATTTCAATTACCCTCGCGTTGTAATCTTCAGCAGGAACTATAAGAGATCCTTTTGTTGTCGGATTAGCTCGTGGCGTGGCGTGCGGTGCGGGGGTGGCCGGTAATTGAAATAGCTGTGCGCATTAGATGCTTAGAGGATGCAGAACTGCAATTGTAAAGTCCCCTTTACTGTGGTGCCATGAACAATATGTTCACGTATTCTTATACTGACGATTTATGTACTTGTTTACTGTTTACCTCACCCCTGACGAAAACTGACAGAAAAATAATGGGAGTAGTCACAGGCCAGGCGCACTCCACATTTTAAATATTTCAGATTTAGTTATTTATAAATAAATTAGTAGCTGGAGTGCAAGACGGGCAAATATAGTATATAATGGGCTAAAAGCTATAAAGATATGGGATATAAGGGGCGTAGGGAGGCAAATTTTAGGTGATTAAAGTAGTAGCTAATTAGTGTTGTGAAACCTGAATTGCTCTCTATTGTTTTATAGTCAGAGAGTCGCCATTTATTTAAATGATTTCATGAAATGAGTCTAACTTATGGTCTGACGTAGCATACGCACTGTGACTCGCAGAGACAACACGACTAGACTATCGGTAATCTTTTACGTGAACAAACAGAGAGTCCGCTGTCTCATTTGCACATAACATACTCGGCAGTCGAAAATTGCGCATTCTAGCCCTTGAGATTTCCCGTGTTGTTATGTTCTAAGATAATATGGAACCACGGCTATACCCACTCTCCTGCTGGCTATGGGTGCTGCGGGTGTCACCCAGGCGAGCATTCCTGCAGGATTACAAGCTCGCAAGAAACCTTCAATTGGATATTAATTTATTGGCGTCTTGTTGTGGGGGAGACTTTATTTGCGACTAAGCTCTAAAGTTTGTCAATTATTGTCGGATTAATTTTATATCGTTTGCTATTCATATGTCATTCAACTAAGGGTAGGTATCTACAGGATTTCAAGCATACTTAAACACACTAGGTACCTAGAATAATTGATTTCCCAACCGGTCACACTGTAACTCGTTTGACACTTATTTTTAAAAAAATGTTGCAACGCGTAACACTGTTACTCGATGGGGAAAAAACTCCCAACGTGTCACAGTGTTACTCGTTTACTGTAACTCGATGGGAATCCACCATTTGCTTAGTTCTTATCTTGAATTAAAAAATGTACTTATTCCCCTATAATATATTATAATCTACTAGCTAGATAAAATCTTAGCACAAAACATCAACTTCAAAATTATTCAGAAACATTAATCAACAATTATTTTCATATATACGTATATAAAAAATCTTTACGGTTTCTTCATGTTCTTTAATAATATATGTTTTAGCGAAAACAAAGGCCAGATCAAGATCCAATCACAAACACTTGAAAGGAAAATTATTTCTTTCTCTATACCTAAATTAGTAAAAATTAAAAAAAATATTAAAATAAAATTAAAAATTTAGTACATTGAAGTGCAACCACCTTAACTTCATAATGCATATAATGGGTAGCTACAATAATTTACGCTAATGAGTTTGCAATCTGCATATGATCCACCACCTATCTATGTATCTGGGCTCAATGTAATACCAGAAAAATAATGCAATATGCTTAATTTTTTTAGTAAAATAAGGGTGAGAGCATACAGAGAGGCTCAAGTTCGGAGAGTCGCGAGGTGATGCGTGCGACAACAACGCGAGCCACGAGTGGCGCCAGAACGTGTTCTGAATTCAAATGTGACGTTTACAACAAGATGGCCGACCCGGTAGCGACACGCTAATGAATTGTGACACGAATTAACGGTTAATAGGTTACTTGAAAACGTGTCACAATTATAATATTAATTCTAATAGAAAATTAATAACTTAAAATCTATAAATAAAAAAAAGACAACAGCACACATTTATAAAGCTAGTATAATGATTGCAACTACGAAGGTGCTTTAATTATTAAAGCGGACACATAATATTCAAGATAATTATATATTTTTAATAACCATCAACGGTACTTATATTTCGATATAAAAAATTAACTCAATCATGAATACTGACATTCTGATCGGTGTTGATAGACCATGTAATCGCTGTGACTCATTAGTCTATTATCCGATATCTCGTTAGGGTACATACAGACGGCGCAGCTTGATGGCTTGACGGCTTGATAGACTGACGGCACAATTAAATCTGTTGCTCTATCAATTAAAGCGATGGAATTCGATACCGATTCACAATAGAAGTTGTGTGCCGCGTCTTTTGTTGGTAAATGTTTTGTCGCAAGTAGGTTATAGTCAATTAATTAATGTGTACGTAATAACTTCATACTTAAATGATAAAGTTGAAATACTGTCTTATAGGAATTTTACACAATATTACGAAAAAATTACCAAATCGAATCGAAACCCCTGTTTTCTCATATAATGAATCCATTAGATAATATGCTGATATTTGTAGGATTTTTTTTCGTGTCCTATCCTCTTAATGAAGATAAAAACTCTGCATACGAGTACTTTTATTTTGTACTTCCATGCAGACAATATTTCTTACCAAATGCTACTTTTAATTATAACAAGTGAATATGATATCAAATTTTAAAAGAGACAAGCTGCGCAAGAGTATCTCGTGTCACCATTATTGGCTCTAAGTGGCCAGTGACATAAGCCAAGTGGATACAAAAAGTAATCGGCTTAGTGTAACGCAAGGAGTTTATTGTGTACGGAGGTTTTTATTGAGGGCGTGCGAGCATGGGCGGAATGTTGGGATTCAAGCGTGCAGCTGGTTATTGTATGTGCAAGAATGAAAGAACTGAGCATGTCACCATTTCGTCAAATATTTTTAGCGTAGTCCTTTACACGTTAAACCAGTTAAAAGTGCCTTATACCATATAAAATAGACTTTATCTAAGACCTAAAATTTTTATTTCAATTATATATTTTTGATTGATGAATGATTTAGTAATTCTAGCCTATTAAGTAAAAGGATCGGATAAGTGTTTTAAATACAACAATGTAAGTATGTAAAATCAAACAATATGTTGGGCTTGCTTTGTTAACCTCATATCGCATTCTACTTCGTTGTATAATCTTTTGTGGCATTTAAACAAATTTAATTTCGTTGGTATGGTAATAATACCCGTCACGGTATGAACATAGTAATAGTTACTATTCTTTGATATGGAGTTCCAGCAGCCACCTTCTGGATTCATCATCCACCAAATTTGTGACATTATATTTACCTAAGTAGATATACATATTAGGCATTAAAAATATGGAATAGATTCTAAAATAATCATTTGAGTTCGTTAGGAATTTAGAAAAATTTTCTTCCTTTCATCTGTCTAAATCACGATGAAAAATTAAAAGCAAAATTTTTAAATTCTAGGTCCGGTTATCGGATAGAGTTAGGAATTTGGTTTTATATAACGTACTCGTACCTTCTTGAATTAATTGCAAGTATAGTAAAATTATATAGGTAAAGTTTTTCTCCTAGAACGGCTGGTCAAGTGGCCATGAAAATGGCGCATAATTGATCGTTCGCATGCACATTTAAGTTTAATACATTGTATTCTCTTTCCACGCCAAATGCACAACCATTTCCACTATTGTGTTTTCACATACAGTTCGTAGGTCCAGGATGTGTCAGGTCCATACAATGGAGAGTTTACACGGTCCACTTGCCTTGTTTATCTTGCCACATATAATTGAGGAAGTCTTCACGGCTTTCTGCCTTTCTTTTTGTAATAATAACACGTTTGTTTGGTGGTGTAAACCGACCCTAAGCTTAAGAAAGTTTTGTGATTATAACTTTAGGTTTAATGCCGTTTTTATTTTAAGTCCTATACTTAGTGTCTATACTTAAAAGTATCTCGATAAGATAAACTTCAGCTAGTTAAAACATACCCTATAATATAGTATAGGGTAGGTATACCCACCTTTGTATGTACAGTAGGTACTTACATAATTAAATAATGTACAATTAGGTGTAGGTTGATTATTGTAAATTAAATTGTTAAGGTATACGTATGTATGCATAGTGTAGGGTACCATACCCAGATACCAAGAACATACTGCGCCACCTATTAGTTGCGTTTGCGCAAAATATGGAAATATGCAAAAAAATAGACGTGGAGCGGAGTGGCATAACTCAGTAAAATGGCCATAACTTTTGATTGCGTTTACTTAGAAGTATGATTTTTTTACAGTCACAAGAGGCCGCAGTTTTAAGTAGTTGATATCAATTTCAACTTGATACCTCCCCGCGTTCCCGTTAAAAAGTGTATTGACTGACGGACAGACAGACAGATAGACGGACAGACAGACGTACAACAAAGTGATGAAGACGGACCCTTATAGGCATTCCTTTTTTCTTTTTGAGGCAGTGAACCCTAAAAATTTACGAGCTAAGTTACGAGACACTTTTGAACTTATTGAAACATCAGTTATTAACTTTTAACGATTTTAACCAGCACATAGTCTTCAATTAAAAAATCTTGTAGTTTTTATTCATTGAGAACCCCAAAAGAAATAGAGCATTGAATAGACTCATATTTCCGTATATTGAGGTCCGTTGTCTCTCACACGCGTAACTTGATTTGTTTCGCGTCCCTAATCGATTGTACCGACTTATTGTGCCGTGAACATGTTTTTTGGTGAAATCTTATAGCATCATGTTTAGGATTTGAAGAATGTTTTGAGATTAGGGATTGTTTTTTTTGTTTTTGATTCATTCTTCTCATTTCTTTATTAAAAATTAGTCGTCAGAGAAATTTATGATTTTGATTTGGGCATGACCCAACATAGTAAAGACCGCGGTTACACGCTGGATGCAAGCCGCCATACAACCGGACTTGATGTAAACCTGTGGGGAGGCCTATGTCCAGCTGTGAACTTACAACGGCTGAGCTGGTAATGATGATGATGACTCAACACGTTTCATTTTATGTAGTCTTCCTAACTTAATTAGGAACTATAATAAGGTAGTCTCAAGTGAGCAAATTATTGGTATGACATACATGGCTTTATTAGATGTATAAGTATGCATACAAATTCCTTTATGCTAAATTCGTGTATAAAAAGTTTCTAAAATTTTATTAGCAAAAGTCGTAATATCACGCAAGATAATTGTGAGAATAGGAGTAATTGGGTTATAAATGGGTAGAAGATGGTCATAATTTATTGATTATTCCGTCGCCACTGGCACTGGAAATTAGTTTTTGGGGTTTACAGAAAAAAAGTAAAATGGGTCACCTCAATGGTGATTTTCCACTTTGCCCTACCAGTGGGGCGGCTTGGTTGGGTAGGTTGGAACGATCCTATTACCAGAATAATAAGTTATAGTCTCCTATTACATTCCCCTCCATCTTCAGAATTGTCCCACCCTACTTTGTAAATATATATTACGTAAATAAGTAAGTTTGTGTATAATAGTATGTAAATATATTATATTTTATAACTATCCCATCAGCAAAAGATTTCCATTGTGTAACAAACGCTAATTTAACAAAGCTCGAGTCAGCAGTGCCTACTCCATCCTGTAGCTCGAGTAAATTAGTAAGTGAATCAGTGCGTCCGGCAGTTTTAAATTGGAATGCTTGTGGAAGCGTTGTTTCTAATGAAGTTAATTGTTTACAGGATTCCCGCAGATCAAGTCGCCGTACAGCCCCTCTTCTCAGCCGCATCTCACCGGTGAGTCTTCATTTACATATTAATTAACTAACTATGGAAGGAAAATAGGAATGCTGCCTTTTCAAGTTATAAAATGACCAAATAATTAACACGGAATTTATATTTAAGTAGATGTTTTATAAAGGTGAAAGATTTTATTGAAGTAATTATAACACTGTAGCACATTAATAAAGACAATTACTTATAAATCCACCGAGCGTCGTTGTGTGCATGCTTAAGTTTATAAGCTTTCATGAGATTTGTGTAATAGATACTTATATATCTTAATAAAACTGGTGCAAATAAGTCTGTTAAAACAAGTCTTGTATCCAGAGCCTAAATGTTAATCTAGGACATTATTTGTGGAGGTAGCATTTGTTATAAAACTGGCGCGATTCGAACACAACTTAATATTTTATAGGCAAGACGAGTTTAAATTCCGCTGTCCTTTTTTTTTTCACACACACACAAACACATTTCTGCCAGGATTTTACTCATAGACTAATAAACTAATTTCAGCCTTCCCGCTTCATTTACCTACCTACTTACCTAATGAATCACGTCTTCTTTATCCAAACTAATCAATATCCGAAAGTGATCCGAGCAAATCGTGCTGGTAATCATTTTGGAAGCGTCGCCGTCGCTAGTCAACTATAGCAAACAATACATTTGCCAGTGATTTAGGAAAGTGGCTGACGGGGGAGGGGGCTTCCCTCGTGTGCTGCCTCACCCCCCAACCCCCTGACACCCCCCGGCTTTGTCTCAGTAATGAATCCGCCAAACGGCAGCCGTCACGGCGCAGTCGCCCTCTATCCCGGGCACAAATCATAAACCGATCTATTAGCTATCGGAAACTATACCCTCCTTCACTGCTAATAGAACACATTTTCATTCAACCACTGTAAGACATAAAACCTTCGAGGGTATAGCAGTAAAGAATTCGCTTAGAGACGTGACGTTTAGAATATTGTTAACGCAAATTAGAGGTTGATAAAGATATAAGTCGGAGGGCTCATGTTAATTAATTCCTTTACCGGATTATCGGACATATTTATTGGGATTTGTTGGCGGAAATGTTTGGTACCCACTCAGGGTAGCGTAAATAGTAAGTGAGTAGGTTTTTGAAGTTTTCATACGAGTAGCATACACGTCGTGTGTGCTAGTCAACCCTATGTCGCTCACTGCACAGCGGAGAGTCGCGTTGAATGCTCTCCGGGCACCTAGACCACCTGACGCTCCCCGCACGGCAGCCATTTGTAAAAATTACCTTCGCCGCCATTTTTGCGCGGGAATTTCATATTTGAAATGCCGCAGGGTGGTATTCGCGGTAGATTTGACGCACCGTTATGGCAGTGTGCAGTTTTGTTGTTTCTAAAACAATACGAAGCAGTGTGCGATGGCCTTCCCACTTGCCGGTGACTTGCCATTGTTTAGATGAACGCTATTTTTAATTTAAAAATTAGGGTTTTATTGTTTGACGTATGTATTGAAAAAGCTGAACGTGAGTCTGTGCAGTAATTGGCTATTGGCTGTACAACCCTCTACACACATCACACATACAAACATACACACAACTAATAAAGATCGAGATTAGTGTAGGTATGTTTTATGTTTTTGTGAACACGTATCTGGTCTCAATTATTAACTAGATAATTGTTATGGACAGTGAACACCTCAAAACCATTCAGTTGGAATTGTTCAAACCACAGGTAACATAAGCATCACAATCTTTGATGGCGTCTTTCAAGTAAACCACGGGATAAGAAACATGAACAAAAGTCAATATCGACAAGTCAAATATTTACCGATAAATATTTGGGAATAAACTTTTAATTTTTTTTTAATTTCACACACGGTAATCTGGTCACAAACTACCCTAGAAGCCTTATGGTAACCAGATGACTGATATACATACTTATATATGCTTATAACACCCGCAGACACAGATCAAACAGACATGTTCATGCACACAAATGTTTGACCTGGCCGGGGATCGAACCCAGGGTCTGCGGCATAGAAAGCAGAGTTACTACCATCGGAGCCAGCGAGGCTGTCAAACTTTGGCGAAACCCTAAATGAAGCAGGGCCTCCGATAAAAATTGATACCAAATGGTATTTCCACGCACGTCCCAACACTTAGTTTGTAAAGAGTATAGAGTATATTTTCAAACTCATATTTTTTGACTTGTAATAAATCGATATGAAATCATAACCCTAGAGCGCTATATCCCATGTTACTTTGACACTTGGTGAAAATTGGAACTAAAACTTAACAAAACAAAAGAAAACAGTCACGACGTCTACTCTCGAAGCTAGCCATGTCTGTGTACAAGTTGTATGGAATGGACTATAAAGCCGTGTCATCTAGTGGCGTAGAGTTATAACAGCCTCGGCCCGAGCCCTGCAGTGGATAGCTTAATGTTAGCGCCGCCGCACACAAGCCACAAGCATCTCGATTACCGAAACATCGACCAATTGAGGAGGAAACTTTTTTTCTGTCACCCAAAGACGAGTAGCGACTGTTATCGTTGACACATCACTCCCAACAATCGAAAACGAGCTTTATTTACACTCATTACGGTTGACTTTACGTTAACAATCATGAGGCAGTGTCAAATGTCACAGAAACCGATGTTTTCTCTCGCTAAGTGAAGACAAGTTGTAATAACAAGCACTATATTAATGTTTGCCACTTTCTTAACGCCGCCTGCTTATTGGGTATCAGGTTACTTGAGTTATTTTCCGCTTTGATACACATTTGTGTTACAAATTAACGATAGGTTTATACTTACATAGAGATGTCGAGGAAAAAACATTACAGGCACCTTTTGTCGATGACAAATTCCTCAAAACTTGTCATTATTTTTTCCTACTTTTACTTTTATTAATAGTTAAAGAAGGGAATCCAAAATCCTTATTATACGCCTAATCTTTAAAACTAAGTATCTACAACATTTAGTTTTTTTTTTTTATGATAGTGTGTAACAAGACGAGAAAACCAGGTGCCTGATGGTAAACGTCATGATTGCTCATGTCAGACACAGTACCACCCATAGTGTTTTAAAATTCTAAATTCTGCGCGGCACTGCACTGCGCCCGTCTCCCTGAGATATATTGTTGTAACTTGTCATGGCCAGTAATTTTGCTGGTAACATTGCCCTTCAGATCGGAACACAGTAATATTTCCACATTACTGCTTGGCCGATGAATAACTGGCAAAGGTGTGGTACTTCCCTAGGCGACCCCCTGCAAAAGAGGCCTACCACAAAAAAAAACATAAATTAAGCTTATTACCTAAGGCTTTGAGGTATAAAGTAGTGATTGATTTCAATTGACCGAACGCGGCTGCCGAATTCGAACGTGACTAGAGCATACAATAACTTTTTAAAAATTAGGTGTCACATGAAAAAAATGAGAGAATATATAAATAGTATCTGATATCTAGAGATAGGTAAACAACATGAAGTCAAAACAACAGAGCTGGGTGGTGAGTGGCGACTAATTGTTGGTGTCATATTACTGCTCGTGTGAACTGACAGCTTGATGCTTATAACTATGGACTCACACATTGGCGATCACACTCACACTTTAAAGAATTGATGCTAGAGTCGATTAGATGACGTCGATCGATAGAAATTACCATCTAAGATTTATCGACCTCGACTAATCGATGCTTTGAATATTATAACACTATTAAATAGTCCTACGCTACTTTCAGCACTTTTTTCCGTAATTTTATTTCGAAAGGTGAGGTAAGCACACATTTACAAAATCAAGTAATTAACAACTGACAGCGGTTTCGTGTGAAATAGTTTTTGTTGAAACTGCTGACATGATCACCATAATTAGTTGACAACATTGTTGACAACATAATAAGTATTATTTATAGAAGAAAACATGTTTATAGGTAATTAATTAGTATTGTGATAAAATTTTGGAATAATTACATATTTTTTTTCATACATTCACGCCTTTTTCCCAAAGGGGTAGCAAGAGGTGTACCCAGAACTCAGTCTCATAGTAGGTACACCCATATTTAGCCAGTATGTTATTGGTCCCATATAAGTATACCGGGCACAAACAATTCCAGACACCAGGCTGTCACTGAGATAATTCCTAATGGAAATATTCAACTAACACTTTGCTTGACCTGAGGATCGAACCCGGGACCTTATAATCGTCAGTAGAGCTTGCGCCCACTATACGACACAAAGGTAATCGAGCCAGAATAAGTTATTAAACTTTCCTAAAAAGTGATCTTCTCTAATCAAGTGTCTGAAGCAGTCATAAGTGATTAACCAACAACGCTGAGCTTTCAAGTAATGAGCAGGCACTTCCAGGACACTGCATATTATAATTGCTAATGGACATTGTAAAGTAGATACAGTAACAGAGCTTCTAACAGAACATTCTTAAGCTTTGAGTGTGGGGCGATATAAAAGAATAAGTTCTTTTGTCAATAAGGTAGGTACCTAATTACGGTATTTGTTTACAAAAATCTTGAAATGTTTTAGATATGTAGTGATAGACCTCTTTTGCAGAAGGCCGCTTGGAAAAGAAGCTTTTGCCAGTTATTCATCCGCCAAGCAGTAATGTGCAAACATTACTGTGTTCCGGTATGGAGGGCAATGTTACCAGGGATATTACTGGGCATGATGATTGCAGTGCCGCGCAGAATTGTGAATTTTTAAACAGTGGGTGGCACTGTGTCTGATATGGGCAATCATGATGCTTACCATCAGGCACCTGATTTGCTCGTCTTGTCCCTCACTATCATAAAAAAAAGGTATTCGTGAAAATTTCAGGTTTATAAGCATAGATAGTCCTTGTATTCATAACATAACATCACATCACGCTTTTTTCTCCGAATAGTTAGACATAGTGTCTTAGGCTTCAGTCTCATAGTATGTAAACCTACACTTCGCGCCTACACTGCGGGAGCGTTAGTACTGTTATTTATTCTGTGCTCAGGAATAAACCAGACTCCAGGCTGTTATCGAGAATATTCCTAAAGGAAAATACAATAAACTTTTGTCTGACCTGGTGCTCGTAATCTACGGTTTAAATATCAAGCTTGACTTTAGCTACTGCCAAAATAAATCTATCGTGTAATGAACTTTCACTTTGATATTTCAATACTTAGTAATCGCGTCAATTTCAACTCTATCACAACGTGTTAGAGTTCGTTTTCCTGTAGATATTACCCAGCAGGATTCATTATGCGATCAGTGCCCTGAAGGGGAGGGGGTAGGGGGGAGGTGCCTAATCGTAAAATGTTATTGTTGTCGCTTATGAAAATGGATTCAATTTGTTTTTACTGTATTTTTCTTATTTCGTTGTTTGTGCTCGTTTTATTGTTTTAACGAGATATTTAACTAAAATAGTTGTCCGTCCATGGTGACCTTTAACCAGTTTGAACTACCTACATAATACTATAGTCATTTAATCTTATTTATCTTATTTGACTGCCTCGGTAGCGTAGAGGGCGCATGCTCGACTGCCGATCAAGAGGTCCCGGGTTAGATCCCCAGGTCAGGCAAAGTGTTAAATATTGGAATTTTCCATTAGGAATTATCTCAATAACTGCCTGGAGTCTGGAACTGTGCCCGGTTAGATGGCAATAGGCTCGCCCCCTATTACATGGGACCAATAACATATTGGCGAAATGTGGGTGTATCTACTATGGGACTGAGTCCTAGGTACACCTCTGCCTACCCCTTCGGAAAAAAGGCGTGAATGTATGTTATGTTATCTGTTTTTAAAATGTTTTGCCTCGTTGATTGCAAAATATTTTCCAAAATCAAATACTATTTTTGTCGGTTAAATTCTCCTTTTCGGTTTCGGCAGTAGGTATACATAGTATGAAATTAAATGATTGTTCGATATAACTATACAAGTGAAATGATAAACAGCAGAGCCTTCTATCCTATCTCAAATACGAGCACCGTTTATCGACAAAGGTACGTTTTTCTCGTCCAATAGAAGGCTCCTACAGCTACAATCTACACTAAACGCCGCGTCGATACAAAAGTGGCCATTGCTAAGTGGCTGTTACAGTATCGGACAGTACCTCTCGCCACGCCCACTGCCCCTCTCCCTCTAGCCCTCCCTGGGGACCTCAAAGTCTTCAGGAAAAACGCACTAGTACAAGTTACCCATTATATTTTCCCGCGTGGATGCTCATTCTCCACCAGACCATAATTTTCACATTTTAACAGAATGGTTTATGGCATGAATTAAGCGTTTTAACGGTACAAAGAGAACCTTATTATTAATATATATACATACATACATACAGTCACCCCTTGTTCCCGGTGGGGTAGGCAGAGACTATTTCCCTCCACTTGCTACGATCCTGACATACAACTTTCGCTTCGTTCACTTTCATGACATTTTTCATACATGCTCGTCGGTTGTAGGTACTTTTCACTTGACCTTTCCTAAGAACAACGTCAACTTGTTCATGAAAAGTACGCCTAGGTCGACCGCTACCGACTTGACAATTCACACTAGCCTTATAAATCTCTTTTGTTAATGTTATTTCATCCATCCTCTCCACATGTCCGAACCCGAACCACCTCAGCATTCCTTAATCCAACCTTGTCACTACATCTTCTACCACGCCACAGCGTTCCCTTATCGCACTATTCCTCATTTTGTCCATCAAGGTCACTCCAGTCATGCTTCGCAGGCTTCTCATCTCCACAGCATTAATTATTATCACAGTATAACATAAAAGATTCCTGACCCAAATAATTACAAACGTCGTGACCTATATTAGAATAGATAAAATCTCAATCATGAGGTCCCGGATTCGATCCCCAGGTTAGGCAAAGTATTATTGGATCAGTAGATATCAATAGGCTTGCCCCTTGAACGAATTAACCACCGTCCTAGGCTTGCCCCCATGGGACCAATAACATACTGTAATATTATTCCATTCGGTAGGTACACCTCTGCCTACCCTTTGGTAAGGCGTGATTGAAGGTATGTTTGGTTAGTTATTTTTCAAAATGCCAAGGTACTTTTTACATAATGCTTTATGTAGATACCACCGTATCTGCATTAAACTTAAATAAATGTCGGAAACTAAAGATAAAAGTCTTGTATTTAATTCTTATTTTCATGAGGTCAAAATGATTAGGTATTATGCTAAACGGCTTGCTCTAATGCAAACAAATTTCGACAAAATGCAACCTAAAACACTGTTATTAATAAAATCGGCAAAACATCGTGAAGTAGGGGTGTCACCACCGATTCCTGCGTATATTCTTACGTCATTACCTACCCTCGTGTAGAGGGCTCAACAATATCGTTTTCAAAAAATTGCGGAAAACCCTCTCTCCCCCCAAACCCCCTTTAACGAGCCCCGAGGGGTGTTCGCCCCAAAAATGATTTCCCGATGGTTTTCTCGACTTGTCGGGCCCTCGCGAGTGAGACTTAACGCCGTTATTGTATTTAGCTCGTTAAATATATTGTAATGTTATATTTAAGGGAGTTTTTTGGTAATAATGTAAATAATGATATGTCTGTAGAGATAGTGTTACAATTTATACATTCACTTCGAAGGAGCGTGCTTTACACCACACTGTTATTCCGTTCCCTCCAAATGCCTATTGTTATTATACATATAATCCGTGAAAAAGTTAAAAATATTATAGCCATTTATGCCCATTTCTTAATTATTCATAGCAGATAAAACTATCTTCTGTTGTAAGTAAATCCTCTCCATCAAATCAAATCAAATCAAATCAAATATTTTATTTTGCCAGAATACACATATACATTATAATATAGGATCTTAAATAATTAAAAGTCAGTGTATTCAGCCTGCAAGCAGGCGTGCAAATATTTCAGTCATGATATTATTAATTATTCCCATGTCAATTATAATTAAAAAAATATATATATTAATGTCAGAAAGATTGCATAATATAGGTACATTTCGTTTAGTCTATTTCAAATTTATATATTCCTGTACACTATAAAAACATTTATCTAGTAGCCACTTATGTAGATTAAATTTAAACTTATTTTCCTTTAAAATCTTAATGTCCTCGGGTAATTTATTGTAAATTGTAATGCACATATTAAATACGTTTCTTTTATAAATATATTTATGACAAGTGGGCTGAAAAAGCAAGTTTTTAAATCTAGATCTCTTTTGCCTTTGTATAATGTCACTATGTTTTATAAAATAATTTGGATGGGTTCGAACAAATATACATATATCTTTGATGTACATGCACGGGAGTGGAAGGATACTACACTTCTTAAACAATGGCTTGCAGCTATCCAAAAACCAGGCTTTATTTATTACTCGAACGCATCGTTTCTGAACCTTAAAAGCTTTGTCTGCATCTACAGAGTTTCCCCATGCTATTAAGCCATAGCTAAGAACAGATGACACGTACCCGTGGTACGCAGCTAGTGCAGCATCTGAAGACACAGTTTGTCGTACCCTTTTTAGTGCAAAAACAAAGCGACTAAGTCTCTGACAAACATTTTCTATGTGCGTTTTCCAGTTAAGGTGTCGATCCAAGTATATTCCTAAAAATTTATAAGATTCTACTTCATCTACTTTCTCATTCTCGTAAGCAACGTCAATAGGTATGGATTTTGTATTATAAGAATTGAATTGTATTATTTTCGTTTTATTAATATTTATTGATAAATTATTCCATTCTGTCCAATGTATTATATCCGCAAGAGCTTCGTTCATAGTTTGTTGAATTGATTCTTTATTATTACATTTTACAATTACCGTAGTGTCGTCAGCAAACAAGATACATTGCTCATGACCTTGGTTATTTCGGTACACTGCCTTCTATCTTGCAAATAACTTTTTAACCAATCCAAAGCTTTGCCCCTGATACCGTAATAATCAAGCTTATTCAAAAGTTTTGTATGATTGACCATGTCAAATGCTTTTTTTAAGTCCAAAAACAGAGTAACTGCCGGATTTCCATTATTTATAGTCTCAGTGACAGTCTTCAACAGATCAAAACAAGCCAAACCAGTTGAACTTCCCTTCCGAAAACCAAATTGTTCATCCTTAAAAATATTTTGCCTAGTTAGAAAGCTGTTTAGTCTACTTAACATAGCTTTTTCCAAAATTTTCGATATGATAGGAACTATCATAATGGGTCTGTAATTATTTGGATCAGTTTTATCACCCGCCTTAAAGAGCGGTCTAATAATTGACATCTTAAGTTGATCCGGAAAGACACCTTCTTCAAATGATTGGTTAATAACATGCGAGAGTGGATAACAGATTATGTCTGCACAATTTTTTAGTACTTTTGTGATTATTTCATCATACCCACTAGTTTTACTGTTATTTAGTGACATTATAATTTTGTAAATTTCAGCTGGGTCAACCGGTGTTATAAAAATGGTGTTCGCATTTCTATGGTGATTAAACTTTTTGTCGTTATTGAATGCGGTTGGATTATTTACAGCTAAGTTAGAAAAATAATTGTTGAAAGTATTACATATATCTGTTGGATTATTAAATGTCATATTATTATAATGTATCATTTCTATGTCGTTTTTATATAAATTATTATTAGTCACAGCATTTGAAATAGCATTCCATGTCGCTTTACATTTATTTTTATCATTTTGTATAAGTTTATAATTTATTATCTTTTTATAATTTATTATTATCTTTATTATCATCTATTGGTTGTCTGAAGTAAATTATCATCCGAACTTCTTTTCTGCCGCATACCTACGTGCAAACTGTGGAATGATCGTCCCTGCTGCGGTCTTCCCGTTGAGCTTCATTATGGGATTCTTCAAAGGGAGAGTGAATAGAGTTTTGAGGGAGTCGGCAACATACTGGCAATACCCCTGGTGTTGCAGGTAGGTATATAGGCGGCGGTAACCGCGAGTCATCAGGCACACCGTTTGCTTGTTGCCTGTGCGGCTATCTTTGGCATAAAAGTAATAATAATATCGCTTATTAGCGATAAGACCGCCACTGGTACATTTGATTATTGCTTTTGTGTTTTGTATGTTATTTCTTTGTGTATGGTGTACAATATAGTATTGTCTTCTATCTATTATATATATATATATATAAAATTTCTCGTTCTAACTCACCTCCAGCGACATCTATTTAGAGCGATTTTGGTTAGATTGATGGATGGATGTTTGTTACTCTTTCACGCCAAAACTACTGAACCGATTGTGCTGAAATTCGGTATATGGATAGTTCAGACCCTGGAATAACATAAAAAGTACTTTTTATCCCGATATTCTCACGGGAACGAAGACTACGCGGGTGAAACCGCGGGGTACATAATGTTACATAATGATAAAGAATAATTATATTCAACCGATTTAGCTTTCATAACATGATTACAATGATCACTAATCAGTCCAGTAAATATTTAAACATGTAACAAGCCCACCTGCCCTAACATGATCAAAACAAATTGAGTGTAATTAACGGAACAATACTCGATAATTAAATTAGAACAAACTTGCGTAAATGCTAAGCTATTAAATTTATAAAAATGTGATTAGGGCTGTGTTATTAGTGTTTTTGTCGGATAGGATGGATAGTAGAAGCGGCCGGAAAGGGATATACGTAATATTCTGTTCTATGCAGTATAAGAAGTTCGTGTAAATATACTTAATATGAGAATTTATTTCATTCATAGTTCATAGTAATTTATTCATAAAACTTTGTTTACATGTCAATTCGAAATAACTAAAAATAAATTCAATTCAAATTAAATTACACTCATATAAATATTGCACATATAGTATAAAAAATAAAAAATCTATTTAGTTCCAATATTAATAATATTACAATTTTACCACTTTGGTAAGGTCATTCACACTATAGAACGTCTGCTCAATAAGCCAACGTTTCAGTTTCGATTTAAATGTAGCTATTGTTGTGGCATCGACAATATCTCGGGGCAGTTTATTATAAATGGTCATTCCACTTATGCTTAGTTTGGATCTAGGTTGGGTTAGTATAAATGTGGGTAAATATGTAGTTTAGATCCTAAATAACACACGGGGATTATTCCCCGTGTGTTATTTAGGATCAACCCACCTATAAAGGTGGGGGTGTAATAAGATAATACACTTAAGAGAGCTTTGAATGAAGAGATTTAAGATTTTTCGGGAAAAAATATGGAAGTTGTAATGAAATATATAAAACACGTTCATGACATAATAAAATAAACAATTGAAAAAATAATACTGCCTCAGCCCCGGAAACACTGACCAGGGAAAAAAGCAGATATGCAATTTTCGGGCGCGAAAAAGACATAAACTTGGAAGATGAGTTATCCCCGTGCCATGCTAGGCGGGAAGACCACCTTTGGAGAAAGAAGTATTAACAAAACAGAGCTATTTATAGGCACCTACACATTCATAGATACAAGTCATAAAACTAAAAATAGAGCAAAAAATAATTTCTTGGTAGGATTTGGTTATGTTTGTTGATAGATAGGTTGATAGAGCCACAACACAACGGATTTTTTGGCCGGTTTGTCCGGATAGAGACCATCTCTAATTCCGAGGTATTACCTATACTAAGAAAAATATTTACTCTATTTAAGTCAACTAATTGCCGCTATTGTATGTATTATTGCTTATATTCATTAGGACCAGGTGCCTATTATTGTCAAAGCCTCCAATGGGGCATTAAACAATATTTATTAATAAGAGACAATGTTCTCAATTATACTTCATTTGGAAACTTTACTATCATATAGTTACTAATGACTATGAAACAATTAATATAATACACAGTGATACAGTTATTAATAAGTTATTGTATTAATTATATAGTAAATTATTATTATTTTCATTGTAATTGTTAGGTATATTTTTGTACCCCGATGTATCAATACCTACATATAGGTAAGATCCTGACATATCTAGGACTTTCGCTTTTCCCGCTTTCATCACATTATTAAATACAAGGTCGTCGGTTGTGGGTTCTTTGGACTTCTGTTCTTTTCTAAGATAACCTCAACTGTTCATGAATTTTGGCGTACTTTGGCTTGACCATTTGCACTCGTCTTAAAATGTTCCTTTCATCCGTCTTCTCCACATGTCATTATCTAAGCATTCCTTTCTTTAATCTTTGTCAGATAATATAAATAAATAAATTATCTATAATCTAAATATAAATTTAAAGTCTGATATAAATAAAGTGGATTTTTTTTCACATTATTTCACACTCCGTCCATTATAAGTCCTACTAATATAATGGATGGATGGATGGATGTTTATTACTCTTTCACACCAAAACTACTGAACCGATTGGGCTGAAATTCGGTATGTAGAAATTTTAGACCCTGGATAACACAGGGTACTTTTTAGTCCGATATTCTGAAGGGAACGAAAACTACGCGGGTGAGACCGCGGGGCACGGCTAGTCCATGATATTATTATAAGTTCGTAAAAATTCAAATTCAATATCAAATGACCCAAACGTTGACCTTAATTCAGCTCATAAAGAGCCTCTCGAAAAAAGCTAAAAAGTGCCAAAGCGGGCGAAGATCATAATATCTCTAACAAAGGTGGCCTGCGGAGCAAGCATCTTTTGTCTGAGTCGGTCTTGCTCCATTTTTGTTAACACCTGAGCTACAGGATAATGGTGGTGCAGGAGGCCTTCTCGTGTGGGAACAACGAGGAGTAATGTGATACCACACTCACTACGCTTCCTTCATTGTTTTAAGGTTTATGGAAGTCTAGTTATTGGACTTTTGGCAATCATTTTGCTTAGAACCATTTTAGGATTCCGTACCTCAAAAGGAATAAAACCCATATAGGATCACTTTGTTGTCTGTCTGTCTGTCTGTCTGTCAAGACACTTTTTAACGGGAGCGCGCGTATCTAGTTGAAATTGATATCAACTAAGTACACAGTTGTGCGGTTTTTTGTGGCTGTAAAAAAAACATACTTCTAAGTTAACGGAATCAAAAGTTACGGCCGTTCTACTGCATATTTCAATATTTTGCGCAAGGAACTAATATATGGCGCTGTATGTTCCTGGTACCTGTGTATGGAACCCTACACTATACATGCATACGTATGCCTTAACAATTTATTTACTAAAAAAATATATGCATAACAAAAAATTATGTACCTAATGTAACACATACATATATTATGAGACCATTTTACTTTAGTTTAAGTCGGCTTAGTATTATACATATTGTTCTAGATCCACTTTATTTTGTTCTTAATTCAAAGATTCCAAGATATTTTTTTATCTAAACATGTGTTAAACATTACAGTTGCTGTTGAAATTGCATACGTTCTAAAATTGTCTCAACATGTTTATGCGATTTGGCGTACAAAATTTATTAATAAATTATATTAAGATTATAAAATTGATAATATTACAAAATTAAAAAAAAAACCATTAAGTAATATTACATGCATGTCAAATTATAAACTAAGAATATCTGTTAACAATGTTAAAATCGAGGTCAAAATGGTTTATAAAATAATCAAAATGTCAAATTATACATGCATGTCAAATTATGAACTAAGAAAATCTGATAAAAATGTCAGAATGGTCTTAAAAAGAAATCAAAATGTCAAAATATTAAGTAAACAAGTAAAAATTTATCATTAAAGAATTCATTTGTATTTTATTAAGCTTTCTCAGTCAATATTGATTTCAATTTCTTAATAAAATAAACGTGTGTTTCCCTTCTCTCGGCTTATTTTATTTTCCTTGTTCTGATATAACATTTTGTTTGTTTCATGTACTGTAGCGGTGCGACAGTTTTATTCAGGTAATCTTTATCTATTTCTTTTATATTTACTTTGCCTTTAAGCTTTTTTATTTATAGGAAGTAGTTTTAGGAACTTACTACATGTTTATGTTAGTACCTTATGCGTGTTTCTTTTGCTATCCATTCCATGCATTGTCAACATTTTGTTGTCTTTATAATCGTATAATATGAAACACACAAGATATTGTTTATGTTTTAGTGTTTATAGAGAAATGGCGAGACATTTTTGACTAAAATAATGGGCCACAATAACAGCATAAGACAGGGAGTGATTAAGAGGAATCTGTTGCCTTGCAGTAAGACAAGATAAACTATAGTTATAATAATCTGAGGGCTGGAGGCAAGGTAGTGCTTCCACCAAGTTGGGCCGCACACTCATACAGCATTCTCTCGATGCAACTCACGCCTATTTTTGGTTTCATCATCATCATAAACATCTCAGCCATTGGAAGTCCACAGTCACTGTTGGACATAGGCCTCCCCCAAAAGGGGGGTTATGCCATTACTCGCCTCGCTTGGCAGGCGGGTCAGCGAGCGCAGTTCGATTGTTTCACGCAGAGGACGCTGCTGCCCGTCTTCTGGATCAGATAAACCTTGGCTGGCTCTTACGAAAACCACGAGTAGAGAAGGAGGGGTACTACTCTAAAGCCAAGAACCCCACGGCAATTTTAGGTTTACTTTTTCAGAATGAAATGATTACTAGCTCAAATTAAATTATAAGAATACATTCACCCACATTAACTAAGTACCTAATACACAAACACTGCACACATGGAGTTTTTTACACGCGCAGGAATGTTTGTGAGGTGATTTCCCAGCGAAGCGGGGCTCGAGGAGAGCTCAATCTAGCTCGCGGGGTGTGGAAGGCCGGATTGGTGGGCGGATGACAGTGTTCATTCTATACGTATTATTCTATACGTAGTATTATTATCTGTTCTGTGACTTTAGGCAACAAAACGTTAGCACAAACTTAATGCCAGCGCCATCTAGCGACAGCAAGTCTGTCTTTGTTTTAATTTCGAGTACCTACTACTTAACTCACTGAACTAATTTTGATGATATTTGTAATAGAGATAGATGATAAATTGGGAAGGATAATTTAGGCTTCTTTTTGTAAGGGCATGAAATTTGTAGATAAAGTCACGGGCATTAGCTAGTATGATCATACATACTTACATACAGTACCGAAGTAAGTCTCGAATGGTGGCAAATCGAATGAAGGCGTCGTGTTCCGTCGTCAATTGGCTTGTTGCGACAAAATTGGCAATTTCTTGTACGTCTCACCCTTAATTGCGGCTCTCACCTTGCCTGCGAGATTTCTTTTTAATTTGCATTCGTCTTTGGTGAACGTGTATTTTGGTACTTTTCTTCTGAGTAAGAAATATTATTTCGCGATCATAGTATGGGGAAAAAATCATAATATGGCACACGAATAAACTCAAACAGGTTTATTCAAATAGATCAGAATCTAACACTTTTGCACGTGAATGAAGATAAACAGTAATGAGTCTACCGTGCGTGGAAAGAAAAAGAGTAGGAGAGAAGAATCCTTCAGTACATTGTCTAACGGCAGATAAATTGGGGCAGATGTTTCAGCGACTAGATTTTTTCACTATCAACCGGATGGCCGTCCGGATGAATCCAGATTAAATTTAATTAAATGAGAAGTAATTGCCCATGAAATCGTACTTGTGGTTTCATGGACGTCCGTACGTCACTACACCGAATCCAAAAAAAATCGAGACTGTAGAAAATCTCGATGTTCTCGTGTGAACCTCATTTAATGTCAATAATACAAAATACAATTCAATAATACAAGTCAAAATCAAAAATACCAATTTTAGCGAGACAGATTTATCGTATTGTCTTTCCTTTGTCCGTCTCTGACTATCATAAATCATAGTATGATTATTATAAGGAGCCATTGTCTGCGTTCTTTCTTCCATAATATATCCTGCAATAGTGTTGCGGCTAAGTGACGTCACGCTCGCTTCAGACACTTGTTCCAGCCATTATATTGCAAAATTGTACTCCGTCAGGTATGGACTGCTTGGTGGCGTTGTGGTCGCAAACTCTACTGCCGAGGTGGTCATGAGGTCCCGGGTTTGATCCCCAGACCAGGCATTATAATTAGATTTTTCAAAATTTTCTCAATGACAGCCTGGAGCTGGTCTGGCTCTGTGTCCGGTAGATGGCAATAAGTTTGCCTCCTATTACATGGGATCTACAATATGACGAACTGGCGAAGTGTGGGTCTGATTCCTGGGTACAGAAAATTTATGTTATCTATGTATAATGTCAGTTAAGGCACTCTGAGATACGATTTGTGACTCTTGCTTACCTCATCGAGCTTCTGGATGTCCTTAACGTTCAAATTTCCTAAGTAATAGCAATAGCAAATTGACAGCCTCGTTGGCTTAGATGGTAGTAACTCTGCTTTCTGTGCCGCAGGTCCCGGGTTCTATCCCCGGCCAGGTCAAATATTTGTGTACACGAACATGTCTGTTTAATCTGTGTCTGGGAGTTATAAGCTTATATAAGTATGTATATCAGCCATCTGGTTACCATAGTACAGGCTTCTAGCCTAGTTTGGGACCAGATGACCGAGTGTGGAAGTTGTCCCATATTATTGTTATTATTCGATAAAGACGTAAGCTTGTTTTTTTTTTACTATGCTCCAGCCGCTATCTCCATCTACTCGCTTGAGCCACTCGCTCCAGGCGCTCGACAAACAGATCAGATCACGACAACAGATTGAAACGTTTTGAGCAGATGAAGAAATTGGCCGCCAGACGATTGGCAATTTATATAGCTCTTACGACACGATTGGCTCAATATAGAATAAGGCACGACACCATTTTGCTTATATTATATTTTGGGAATTGCTTTGTGGAGCGATTTTCGGTATTCTGTTTGGCTTGCAGTTATACATAATATATAATTAATCTAGAATTATACAGGTAAAAATTTAATATTAATAAAATACGTGTAGCAAAACTGTTAGCTATTAGTTATAAAGTAGGCCCATTTGGAATCTAAATTAAGAAGACATTTTACCAAATTGTGGGAAGTAGAAAAATATTTTTAGTTCTTTATTTTGGTCACTGAACTTAAAATGAATACTGGACATACTAATTTCAATTCTATCCCAAGGGAATAAGGTTAATTTTACTGAACTGAAACCACTTTATTTATTTGTAGAAGCATCGTAGCCCCGCGCTACGAGCGTGCTACGAGAGCATGTAGAACTGATAATATTGACTATTTTTAATTACCTTTCCTTATTATTATTATTTGCATTTTTTATTTCCTATTTCAAATTACAATTTGCGATGAATTTACGATAGTCTTTAAAAAGTCTTTAAATAATTTGACTTTATTAATACTTAAAACTGCACTTTATTACACGCTAATATAAAACTTAAAATAATAAAAAATTCAGCAAACATACCAGCCGTCCGGTTTTATAAAAACAATTAAAACCAAACAGCTAGGGTTGTGACCCACCGCACCGGCACCAGCGCCGTGTCCAATCGATGAGTGGACTCCACCATCCGACACGCACCACTGTGCTATTGTCCACTACGAATAAATAGAAATACTCTTACACTTTGTCGACATGTTTGTTAATTTTTAGGATTCTGTACCTCAATAGGTAAAAGAAAAAAACCCGTATAGGATAATTTTGTTGTCCTTGGATTTTATTTCGCTTGATAAATATATCACAAATAAACAAAAAAAAAATTTTTTTTTGAAAACCGTAAATTTTTCCAAAAATTGTGATTATTAACATGTCTGCTCTTGTTTGCAACTAGATGGCGCTGTATTTTCTTAGAAGGCGGCGGCGTTATATTCAGGTGTCTAGGTATGGAACCCTACACTATGCATACATACGTATAAATATTTTATGATTGTAATTAATGTTATGATGAATACAATTCTTAAAATATATTTTTAATTTTTGGTTAAAAATATAAGTAACGAGTAACATTGCTAATCAGTAATGCAAGTGGATGGAGTACTAAGTCTGTATCCTATTAATATGTGTTACTCTAGAGACAAAGTTATATCCATAATGTAAAACAATTAAATCAGTTACTTTCGACATGGAGAGGTAACACAAACACACACTTTAGACACCTACATCAAAATTTTAAATGCATACTTTTATTTATCTAGCTGGTAATTGGCCTAATTCCTTACTGGTTGGTGGCGAAGTAGTGATAATACTTAAGTGAAAAAATGTTAAATAATTTAAAAAGTCAACACAACTTGCGGCGAATTTTAAACATATATTATAACATCATAATATTATAGATGTCCAGAGAGTAAAACTAAATAGATTGGTTACGCCTGCCTGCTCTATTGTGCGTGTAATGTTACACATGTTACTGCCTTGTACCAACATTAACACCCTACCCTATGCATTTCTACATTACGTACAGATCGATTCAGATGATCTGTGTTTTAAATAACAAGTCAAAACACATTCAATTTGTCTTATTTTTCTAGAGCAGAGTCTTTATTGAAAAAAAGACCAAATAATAGAGCTACCTACTTACTACCTACTTTAACTAAATACACTTCCACAGAACATTTCGAAAATCCACATGCCAACACACGCCTATAGAAAATCCAAGTGCTCTAAACCTCTGTCAGATGCTGGCGTGATGGCCAAATTGAATAGCAATGCGTATACGTTGGGCCAGATAAACGCCAGCAGTTTGTCCATCATGTTTCTCCTCGACCAAGCGCTCTATGAGCTACTTACATTCTATATGAGCTCAATATGAGTTCAAAGGTATAGAAAAAAAGAGTGTCAAACATGCAACCATAAGAGACATGCTTTTCTGGTCTGGTCTTGGCCTCATTATTGTTGTTTGAGGCACAGTTGCTGCCATCATCAGGTACTACATCTGCGTAACTTTCAGAAAAAGGCCACGATGTTGAAGTCAGTTCTGCGCGACACACATCTTCCAGAACTGTGCTTCCCTTTCGTGACTTTATCTTCATAGAATAAACGATAGTATTTACTAAAGTATAGCGCGTTTAATAATGCATTGTCGACAAATTCAATTACGCGGGGCCCACGTCCCCGGGGCCCCTTGTTCGGGGCAGCGGGTCCCTGGGGGCTTCCCAATAGCTTCTGTTAACCCGTCACATGTTTACTAATTCATTTGGCAATCACTTGTGGTGATTATGTGATAATGTACGTGACGATGAGGTGTCGTCAGGATAACTTTCTTGTGGCAGTCTGTGGTTATGCGCGAGAATGACTGAGCCAAATAAAATATGATAAGTATTTTTATACCAAGTTTTAAATTATTAGATTTTGTAAACGGTTTCATTGTATTGTCATTAGCAGATAAAGATTTTGCCAAATATCAGACGGTCAAGGTAATTATGCTACAAATCATTAAGTTACAAAAGCTACCATTCCAACCTACATACAATTTACTTGCGCTATTAATTGATAACGTTAGTTCTTTTCGCAAATCAGAAAAATGTCAGAGAGACGGACGTCCTGTGGCAAATGTCAGAGAGACGGACGTCCTGTGGCAAATGTCAGAGAGACGGACGTCCTGTGGCAAATGTCAGAGAGACGGACGTCCTGTGGCAAATGTCAGAGAGACGGACGTCCTGTGGCAAATGTCAGAGAGACGGACGTCCTGTGGCAAATGTCAGAGAGACGGACGTCCTGTGGCAAATGTCAGAGAGACGGACGTCCTGTGGCAAATGTCAGAGAGACGGACGTCCTGTGGCAAATGTCAGAGAGACGGACGTCCTGTGGCAAATGTCAGAGAGACGGACGTCCTGTGGCAAATGTCAGAGAGACGGACGTCCTGTGGCAAATGTCAGAGAGACGGACGTCCTGTGGCAAATGTCAGAGAGACGGACGTCCTGTGGCAAATGTCAGAGAGACGGACGTCCTGTGGCAAATGTCAGAGAGACGGACGTCCTGTGGCAAATGTTTTTAGAAAACTGTGCTTAACGCCTTTTGGAGGAAAAAGAAATGATTGATATTCAATCATTCCAGTCGTGGAGAATACAGGAATCAATAAATTAAAATGTATTTTTCGAAAACAATTGCGTTTGACCCAAATAAATAAATAAACAACAAACCGGTCAAGCTAAATACTAAATATTAATAAAAGCGTTTAAAAATGATACTGTCTCCGTTACTAGTGCCCATGATTATAATAAAGTCAACAACATAGCAAACCATCATTTTGCAATTAGCCTATTTGTAAGTATAACGTCCAAGTAGCTTATAGGTAATGAAGCTATAAATCACTACGCGCGGAAATAAATGCTCTACAAGACGAGCGCACAAGCAACTTGTAAGTCTTAATTTATTTTACCGCCAGTTTTTCAATATTTGGTGTGGTTACATTCGTTTGTATTGAAAGTTCTGGGACGTGGCTTCAATGCGGAAGTTTTCATGCATCTTGTGGCTTTGCCGTAGTCAGGTAAAATGTTATTAAGGCATCTATAGTCATCATTATCATAATTTGTCGTAGTACGTCCACTGCTGGACATAGGCCTCCCCTAGTCTGGTTGTAAGCGGCTTGAATCCAGCGTGTTTCTGCTATCTTTATAAAATCGTCTGTCCACCTTGAGGGTGGACGTAGTAAATGATTTGATGTGTTTTGTTACAGGCGTATCGTCTTTGGAAGCAGCGAAAGACTTCACAGTAGACGGTCTCACAGGTTACAACGGGAAGAAGAAGAAGAAAAAACGCAGGCATAGGTAATATATATTTTTATGCCATATGTGGCAAAGAAGGAGACGGGCCGCTGATGGTGAGCGGTTACCGCCGCCGATAGACAACCTACCTGCAACACCAGGGATATTGCCAGTATGTTGACGACTCCTCAACACTCTATTCACTCTCCTTTTGAAGAGCCCCATGTTGTAGCTCAACGGGAAGACCGCAGTAGGAACGATCATTCTATAGTTAGTATGCGGCAGAAAAATTATTCTTACATAATACGTATTGATATTTTTACCTCTATTGACCGAACAGCTCCAAGACCAGCGGATTTTGCGAACAAAAATCACGCGTGCGGGCGCAAGGAAGTATGTGTATCGGCCTAGGGTCAATTCGGTAAAAAAAATGTCCAAACTCAAACTCAACTCAAAACAGCTTTATTCAAATAGGTCATAATCTGACACTTTTGTACGTCAATGAAGAACTACAAGAAGAACGCACAAGAAACTTGTAGGGCTTAATTTTTTCAACAGATAGTTTCACAATATTTGGTTTGCATACATTCGTTTTCTTTGAAGGTGCCGCGAGGCGGCTATGCAGAAGTTTCCAAGCATCTTTGTCCTCTATGTACTGGTTGACTTTATAATAAGCCTTCTTTAGTAAAATAGATTTTATATAGGTTTTGAATTTACCCTCTGAGAGCCCAGTTATCTCTTTGGGGATTTTATTATAGAAACGTACACAATTTCCTAAGAATGTCTTTTTATTTGTTTTAGATAATCTAAAGCTAGGTGCAGCTATTTTGTCTTTATTCCTAGTATTAAAATTATGTAGTCCCTACGAATATTTCACTTTAATATTTTATTTTGAACAAATAAAAATGTACGTACATATTCTAATAACTAAAGAATTCTTATTAGGTATACCTACCTTTGCTTAGACTCTGTGTTAACGTACCTATCTAGGTTTAAACTACTCTGCGAGTTAATTCGCAGTCTCGAGGTAGGTATATCCAAATAAGAAGACAAACAACAAAAAACCTATATCCAAAGATTTTAGTTACATAAAATAGTATCCTAGTGTGTCTGTCATATATCTGTTTTCTCGTTCAGCCGGACAATCTTCACGTCGTACCAGCTGGACGAGCTGGAGAAGGCGTTCAAAGACGCGCACTACCCTGACGTCTACGCAAGAGAAATGCTCTCGCTCAAGACAGACCTTCCTGAGGACAGAATCCAGGTTAGTTCTTAGAAAATAATAGGTACTTTAGAATAATAGCATCTATAGATAAACGTGAATAGTTGTTGGTGTTTAAATCCAAAGCCTCAGGGTGAAATCTTATTATACACAAGATGTAGCCTTTTCGCGATAAATCGATTGCTCTAGACTCTAGTTTATCTAGGGCCGAAATAAGGAAATATCTCACCTTAACAATGACTAAATCTAGACTTAGTCTTGATCAGGCACACATACCTACACATACTTAGACACGTCAAACTTATAACACCTCTTTCGTGTTTCAGTTAGGGGTTAAAAAAATAACAACCATAATCAACTCAAACAAAATCACCAAACTAACCAATTACTTAAACGACTAGTATACATTTATTCTGAGTAATATAAGCATATTCTTGACTTGGATGATCTTCCAACAATGGATAGCAAAAACTCGACGCTGTAACGTGGGATGTAACAAAAAATACATTATTCGGTTATTAGCACGTCCTTACTACAAAATTGGCAATTGACGTCAACAACGTCGTAACTCGATACTTGACGAATTCCGACAATATTCATATTAAGTGATGTGAGAATGTGAAGCGTAAAAATTAAACACATTTTGTAGTTTAAAGGGATTGGTAGGTTTTTATAGTGTAGTAAATTAAATATCTTACTTAAATTTAATGATGGTGATGGTAAAGTTTCGTAAAAAGGGACCTTCAATTACCTAAGTTTATTAGGTATTATATAAGGAAGTATTCTTAGCTAAATAGTTTAGCTAACTTTTGTTGTATTTTCTGATTTCAAATGTCTATCTGACTTCATACCATGTAGGAAACTTATTGAAACACTATATACTAAAGTAAAACAGAAAAATATGCAATTAATTGATAAAGATGGACGTTCGGCACAACCAGAAAGTTCGGAACCTAAAAGATTAACATAACATAACATAACATACATTCACGCCTTTTTCCCGAAGGGGTAGGCAGAGGTGTACCCAGGACTCAGTCCCATAGTAGATACACCCACATTTCGCCAGTATGTTATTGGTCCCATGTAATAGGGGGCGAGCCTATTGCCATATACCGGGCACAGTTCCAGACTCCAGGCAGCTATTGAGATAATTCCTAATGGAAAAATCCAATATTTAACACTATGCCTGACCTGGGGATCGAACCCGGGACCTCTTGATTGGCAGTCGAGCATGCGCCCACTACGCCACCGAGGCAGTCTAAAAGATTAAGAGGAACCTTTATACACTAGGTAGGCATCTACCATAAAACTGCCTGCACTATTAGTAGAACTATTTAGTAGAAGTTAGTGGTACAGGTCTGGTAGGTATCTTAGCATTAAATCACGGTATAATTCTACTTTGACGAAATAAAAACGTCAACCGTAAAGCTAAGCGAGTTAATCGAATTAACGTCTTAAATTCTACTTTTTTTAACGTTTTTTACTATAACCTCGTGCATTTGTTGCCCAATCTTTAATTCTCTAATAGCTGTTGTTGGTGAATTCGACACCGGCACAGGGAATCCGATACTTTCCCTGCAATTGTGAAGAAAGCCGACCGATTCGCGGAAGGAAGCCGTTTTTATAGTCCTCCAGGGGACTTCACAATCGATTGAATATCGATTTTGCAAGAAGGAACTAGTATTGATTTACTGCGCTAATTGTTTTTTGTATTGTAAAACTTTGTAAAGTAAAACTTAAATACGACTGTTTATTTCTTTTTCAAATCATAGGGCAAAACTTGCTCAAATAGTTTTTCTTAAAACACTGTCTCTTGTGTACCTATGTATACTTATGCAAATTCAGTTTTATGAGTCCTGAAATACTTCGATAAATACATTGACAAAAATAAGAGCTAAATACATAAATAGGTTATGTACCTAATGTACCTAATGTACCTAATGTACCTTTTAAAGAAGTCATCAACTAAAGCCAGAGATTAATAACAGTTTGTGATGATGGTGTAACTACGGCGTCCTCCATCGTTCGTCAATAGTTTGAATGAGTCTCATTACACGGCGCACATCTACAATGCACACGGAGCAGCGAACTAGCGTTACAGAAACTGCTAGACTCGTAATTATTATTAATAGTTCCGTCGACACACAACGGGACTCAAGTATCGCTGGGAAACGGGGAAAACACAAATACATCGCTCTCCACCCTTCCCCTGCCCTGCGCCCCCGATTCACCCCCGCGTACATTTATGAAAATTTCATTTCCAAACCGCGCGCCCCCTCACAAACTAAACTAAACCCTAATCTCACCGCCTAAAGCTTATTGCCACTTAATTTCCGCGAGAAGGAAAACTTTCACGCTCCAAGCGAATGTCAAACCTATCCTCGGAAACATAGAATGTATTTTAGCTCATTTCATATCGGGTTATGAGTGACGGTTGTTGAATTTTCGGTATAATGGCTTGCCGGGGATTAGGTTTCCCCAATTTCGAGGCGGCTTGTGAGACAGCGCAATAGATGGATTATTATGCAATCAAACGTCTCGGTTCGGTGCTGCGAACATTTGCCTCTTTTGTCAATCGATTTGGAAGATCCAGATTTAAAAAAATTACATTTTTAATGTTTTAAGACAATTTATTTTAGGCAGAGTTACTTTTCTAGAAAAAGATGACAAACAGGTACCTATGTACCTGTTTGTTATCCGTATGGCATGTTATAAAATTAAACGATATTAATTATTTATCGCCCAATGTGCCTCAGATTTACTTTATTAAATTATATGAAAACAAACAATTTTAACTCGAACCCATCCACTAATTAACGTTTCAATCAGGTCACGCCATCTATCGAAAAGCTGAGGCAAGTCCATGTAGCTATGGCAACCTCGCGCTGATTGGCCACTTTTGCGTTTTTGAAACGAAACAGAACGACTTAAGTACTGCAGCTTGCAGCAAAATATATACCTTATAGATGGAGCCGTAAGGCTGATTTTAAATTAGGGATGACGGGCTTTTGTAAGGTTTTATTAGAGATTTGTTTGATGATTAGCTCCGCCCTTCTCCCAGGCATGGCGGCTACGATTGTCTTTTCGTAATGCCTTGTTAGAAACACACGATTAATATCACGTCGGCGTGTTACATAATACATACCTAAGTGTTTCGTGGATATTGGAAACCTTGCCATTAGTTGAATTAAATTTATATTTCGTTAAAATGTTACAGAAATATCAAAAGGATAATAAATAATTACTATTCTTAGCGATGGCTGTGTTTTGCAATAATTTGATATTAGTATGTTCTTTCAGCAAGTGAGCGATATGTCACAAAAATATTCAGTAACAAAGAAGAACTAAAAAATTCTTTGTTAGATATTAGCTATTTATTATATGCCTATTTATCTTTATTAACTAAATAGGTATAGTTGTTATTGTTAAAATTAATTGATTCCATCAGGGGAGAGTAAACTTTTGTCGCTAAAACAAAATGTTTAAAGTCCATGTTTACAATTGTGTTTAGCAGAATCTCCTAAACTAAAATAATTGAAATCTTGTTCATTTGGCACGGACAAAAACTGCTAGTTTAGCACTTAGTACCTACCTACCTACGGTATTTAGAGTCTAAATACCATAATAACTAAATTGTATTAATATAAAGGTCCGTAAAGGTCGGGTCGGGTCGAATGACATCCAATTATCTGTTAGATATTTTATGTGATCCTTGGACATCCAGTTAATAACTAAATCAATGGCATTAAAGCATTAATTATTTATTTCAGTAAATATAGAACACGTTACATTTCTCTGCTTAGTTTAGAAGAAAAAGACAGATAGAATGACATCTTGTCTTGAAGAAATAAAACTCGCGACACGGTCGTTAGAGGTTGCTAGCTGTGTATCTACAGAGTTCTTAAACCAACACTCCTCCTCACAGTAGCAACCCCAAGCATTTTCGTAATTCTAGGTGCCGAGGTCCTGGGAGTCCCTTTGTTAACAAATCAGCTAACATCTTTGATGTTTCTTTATATTCCACAATTATCGCTCCGTTTTTAATATGATCTTTCAGAAAATGGATTCTCAGGTCAATGTGTTTTGTTTTGCTACTTATTATTTCAGTTTGGCATAATTTAATGGCCGCTTGGTTATCATTGAAGATTTTCACTTCGTGTTGCTTCAGTACCGTTATGCTTCTAAGCAACAATCTTAGATGTAAAGCTTCTTTCACTGCATCTGACAACGCCATGTACTCAGCTTCTGCAGTAGACATGGCTGTAGCTCTTTGTTTCCTTGATTCCCAGCTAACAACCCCATTCGCCATCATAAAGCAGTATCCAGTATAAGATTTTCGGTCTAAGGTACATGCTGCCCAATCGGCATCAGCATATCCAACCATTTCTTTATCTACAGTCTTCACGAAACTTATTCCCTTCGTCTTAGTTCCTTTAAGATATCTTAAGATCCTTTTCGCAGCCTTGTAATGTTCAGTTCCGAAACAATTGTTAAACTGTGATAGATAACTAACAGCAAACATAATGTCTGGTCGCGTAGCTACAGCCAGGAACATCAGGGAACCAATGAGATTCTGGTAGGGTATCATCTTATCACTTATCTCTTCTTTTTCCAATTTAAGACGAGGCTCTATTGGCGTAACGCTCGGCTTGCAGTCCTCCATCCTAAACTTGGTGAGTAATTTTTCTATATACTTTTCTTGTTTAAGCTCGATTTTGCCTTCTCTTTGTTTAATTTCAATTCCCACAAAATCGTTCACAGGACCAAGATCTTTCATTTCAAAAACCGATTTTAATTTTTTATTGACTTGCTCAAACATATGTTGACAGGAATAGGCCATCAGCATGTCATCAACATATAATCCGAGAAGAACTTTAGCTCCTCCTTTCTCCAGTACATATATGCATGGGTCAGCTACTGACGGAATGAAGCCAAGTTTCTTGAGTTCATTATCTAACTTTTTATACCATTGTCTTCCGGACTGCTTAAGGCCGTATAGAGCTTTCTTCAGTAAACATACCTTTTCTCCTTTGATCTTTGTAATATCTTCCAGCATTTTCTTAGCTTTACGGAACAAAGTATCATCTATGTTTGAGCTTTCATCTGTCATAATTTCCATGATGTACTCTTCCAAATACTCTGGCTTTTTCATTATAATCCTTTCATCTAAGTCACCGTTTAGATAGGCAGTTGTGACATCTAGTTGATGAAGTTTTAAATCTTCTTGGATTGCTGTAGCCAACATTATTCTTATGGAGCTTAGCTTAGCAACCGGAGCCCAAGTTTCGTTATAATCGATGCCAGGTCTTTGAGTAAATCCTCGAGCTACGAGGCGAGCTTTTTTAGTATTATCTGCTTTCTCTTTGAGTATCATCTTGAAATCTACAACATTTTTCTCATTTTCTTTCTTCTTAATTTCCCAAGTGCCATTTTTAATATGCGCTCGTATTTCTGCCTTTATCGCATCATGCCATTTTGAATTTTTATCTTCAATCTCGCTCAGGTAAGTAATTTCATCTATGTCTCTTTCAGTTAAGTTGGACAGTTCCTGATATTCATCCGACGATGATTGTGATGTAGATGATTGATCGAGAAATACATAGTCTTTATGCCAGGTTGGAGCTTTTTTCTGTCTACGAGATCTTCTATGTTCAGTTTCAGGCTCTATTACGCTCCTCCTGTCTTGACTACTTTCAGTACTTGTACTGGGTTCAAGTGCAGCAGGTCTCTGAAACGAGTTCGACATTATTTCAATGTCCACAACAGGTGTGTGTTTTTGTATCTCATTATCTGTCTCTGGTTGCTGCTGTTCCTGTCCGCCGAAGATATTTTCATAGGTTTTGTCACTATTATCCTGAAGACTGTGATAATACATTTTCTCTATGACCTTCACGTCTCTGCTTATTATCACGGTCTTCTTGTGTGGTAAATAGATGCGATAACCTTTTGCATTTTGTGCATAGCCCACAAAAACGCCTTCTGTGGCTTTCGGGGTAAATTTTCCTTTTCTATTCTTGTCCAAAACAAAAGCTTTGCAACCAAATATTTTTAGATGGTTTCCTGATGGTGTACGTCCGGTCCATTTTTCATAAGGTGTACATCCTTTTAGGGCTCTTGCTGGGCTTCGATTAATTAAATAATTTGCCGTATGTACCGCTTCCGCCCACAAATCTTTAGGCATGCTTCCGTCAATCATTAGACATCGAGCTTTGTCCAGTAAAGATCTGTTTTTGCGCTCACTCTGCCCATTTTGTTGGGGGGTATACGGTGTAGTCAGCCTTCGTTTGATTCCGTTTTCCTTTAGGAATGTGTCGAATTCCCGATTACGGTACTCAGATCCATTGTCGGTCTGTAAATTTTTTATCTTAAAGTTATCGTGGAACTTTTCGACGTTTTGTTTGTATTCCTTAAAAATCTCGAAAACTTCATTTTTGTTTTTGATAAAATACACGCAGCAGTATTTAGTGTAATCATCAATAAACGTTACAAAGTATTTTCTTCCGCTCAAAGTTTCCGGTTGGATGGGACCACACAAATCACTGTGTATTATTTCTAATGGTTGAGTAGACTGGGGTCCATCTAAGGATTGGAATGGCAATCGCGTCATCTTTCCTTTTATGCACGTTTCGCATTCAGGCAAATTTCCATTTCCCAGGTCTATTCCTTTGATAAGGTTCTTTTTCGCAATCATTTTTAAGTCACTTTCATTAAGATGGCCTAATTTTTGATGCCATATTTGAATGTCATTTGTGACAGTATTGGCCACATGCGCCTTTTCATCACTTTTAATGTAGTAGAGGCCATTTTCTTTTTCGGCAGTCAATGAGGTTTGGCCTTTATTATCTTTAATATAGGCTTTATTTTTGGTAAAAACAACACTGTTACCTTTTTCAGTTATTTTGGCAACTGACATTAAGTTTGTAGATAAAGTAGGAACATACAAGGTATCTTGCAATGTGACTATTTCGTCATTAATGTTCATACTGACTTTACCTTTTCCTTCTACTTTTGTTGTGATTTCATTTGACGCTAATCTAAGAGTTCCAGTTTCAGAATTTAATGACTCAAACTGTTCTTCTTGAGCACACATATGAGAAGTACATCCACTGTCTAAACACCATTTATTTGGAGAGGTGATAGACAAACAAGTTTGTCCTATGTTATAAGATTTTTCTTGACGTCTCTTGTCATTTTCTTGTTTTCCTTTATCAACCTTCTTTTTGTTCCAACATGTATCTGTGGTATGCCCTTTTTTCTTGCAAATAGTACAGAATTTGCTTTTCTTTTTTGTATAGAAGGCTTCTTCTCTTTCTGTGTTTTTCCTTGCTTCACTTTCTTCAATTATTTTTATTTTTAACTCGTCAGGAGTAGGCAGTTTGTCACGAGATTCGATAGCAATTCTAAAATTTTCATAGTTTGCCGGCAAGCTATAGAGCATCATTATGCACAATAAATCTGGGTGCAGTTCTACGTTCATATCAGCGAGCTTCTCGACTATGTCCATGAAATTATTCAAGTGTTCACGAACATCATTACTGTCAAACTTTTTTAGTATTAGTTGTTTAAGTAATGTCGCCTTACGCGCAGGGCCGGTACTTTGGTATATATTTTTTAGTTTAGTCCAAAGTTCGTAGGATGTCTTGCAGTTTTTCACTTGCTTGATCTCTGACGGTGATATTAGTAACAATAGTTCAGATCGTGCCATTAAATCTTTTTGTATGAAGATATTTTTCTCGTCTTCATTTTTAGGCGGCGTTGTAATGCCACTGGCAACGTCCCACAAGCCATTCTTAATTAATACGGCTTGAGCCTGGACACTCCAAGTATCGTAATTATTTTTTGTCAGCGAATCTATTCGGTAGTGAGTAGCCATCTTTATTTTTATTTGGCTTACTTACATTTTACTCCAGGACTCTGCTACCACTTGTTAGATATTTTATGTGATCCTTGGACATCCAGTTAATAACTAAATCAATGGCATTAAAGCATTAATTATTTATTTCAGTAAATATAGAACACGTTACATTTCTCTGCTTAGTTTAGAAGAAAAAGACAGATAGAATGACATCTTGTCTTGAAGAAATAAAACTCGCGACACGGTCGTTAGAGGTTGCTAGCTGTGTATCTACAGAGTTCTTAAACCAACACTCCTCCTCACAGTAGCAACCCCAAGCATTTTCGTAATTCTAGGTGCCGAGGTCCTGGGAGTCCCTTTGTTAACAAATCAGCTAACATCTTTGATGTTTCTTTATATTCCACAATTATCGCTCCGTTTTTAATATGATCTTTCAGAAAATGGATTCTCAGGTCAATGTGTTTTGAGGTTGCTAGCTGTGTATCTACAGAGTTCTTAAACCAACATTATCTACCTATTGTGGTTATATCTAACTGGGCCGCTCCGGATACCTCACCACTATTATAACGTTATGTAATCTATTTGCTATATTAAACGCAACTGGAAACCGAACCTGCATTATTGGATGGATGTAGAGGATCTATTTGATCCATCCATCCAATAATTAGGATCGAGTTTAATGAACTTTTACGATTATTAATGAATATAATATGCTAAAAATGCAACTTACAAGTATTTTTATAGAGACTCAGCGGTCTATTCGCTTGCTTGAAAAAAAATATTTTGAAAAATTGATTGTGTGAGTAAAATATCTTTATTTCAGACTGTTTTCATAATACATTGTATAGTGTGATTTTCCATATTGTATAGGTAATTATTGCTGTAATTAATTAATTTAAAATCTTAAATTCATCATCAACATCTTTATTACGTATATTAAAAAAACAAGAACTTAACTCACGTTTGAAATCGAAAACGGTCGACCTAGGTTTCGAACAACTCCGGTGTCCTGCATCAGGACTTCGCGCGTGTGCGGGTAGTTTTCAAAATAGTATTATCATCATCATCTCAGCAATAGGACGTCCACTGCTGAATATAGGCCTCCCCATAAGTAGATTCCCATCCAGTCCGGTTGTAAGGGGCCCGCCTCTATCGTGTTCCTCCCTTCCTTATCAGATCGTCTGTCCACCTTGTAGGTGGACGTCCTACGCTGCGCTTGCCGGTCCGTGGTCTGCATTTGAGAACTTTACAGCCCCATCGGCCATCAGTTCTACGTGCTATGTGCCGCCCATTGCCACTTCAACTTACTTATCCGCTGGGCTGTGTCGGTAACTTTTGTTCGTCTACGGATCTCCTCATTTCTGATTCGATCTCGCAAAGAAATCCCGAGTATAGCCGTTAGTACTATTATTTATTTTGTGGCATAGCCCTCTCCATAGCTCGTTGCGCTATTTTGACCTTACTGATAAGGCCCACAGTCAGAGACCACGTTTCAGATCCGTTATGTCATCACTGGTAACACACACTGGTCAAAAACCTTTCTACTTGAGGCACTGAGGTATTTTTGGATAGGATAAATAAACAAATTATATTAGGCTAATTATGTTAGCCCTAGTTACATAAATAAGGCGATACACTGTCGTCACGATCTGATTCTCGGCTTTCATTAGTCTAAAGTGGCATGATGCTTTTGGTTTTCTAAGGACAGCATAGAAAAGCCTGTTCTCGGCAAACATATACCGGACGCATTCCACCTCGATCGAACAAAGCAATGAATAATAATGTAAAAAAAGGTGCAAGCGGTCTCGTTTGGAGATGATTATTGTACAAATATAAAATAAAAATACCCCTTAGGTAAAAGGTGTGATGTTATATAATCGGTATATAAACGGTATACTTAGAGAACCTATCTAGTTATAGCCAGTATCGGATGCAAGATGATGGAATTTCCCGTCGATAACGCTAGATCGGACGCGGCTGCACCTGCCTCGCCGCCGCACCGCCGCTGCGAACCATGCAGCTCTAATGAATTCAATCACTCAGCCTCTATACAGTAATTACCGTTTGTCTATTGGGCGCTGTAGCTTACAAGGGACTAAAGCATTGAGCGCACTGCGCTAGTGTTTTGATTGAGTGGCCAGTCGTGTGTAAACGCACGATTTACTTGAGCTGTTTTGCCGATTTCTATTTTTAGTTTGAGTTTAAGGTCGCAATATTTTAGCAATTGGACACAATCCTATGAAAAATTTCCAAATTGATGTTTTGTATTCCCCTGTTTTTTTCGAATATAATTAACCTATTTGATACATTTTTTATATCCTTAATATTATTTTATATAGTATTATTATTCAATATTACAATCATTATTATATGGGGCAGAGTGCCTTTATTGAAAAAAGACTAAACAATAGAGCTACCTACTTACTACCTATCCTAACTAAATACACGATACCATAGAACGCTTCGAAAATCCACAGGCCGACATGCCATTTTATATAGGATATAGAATAATATTAAGGATATAAAATAATATTAAATTAAGTAGGTATTTTATAATCAACTAAACTAGGTATGTCCTTATCATTTAATTTCTTCTCTAACTTTTCAGTATTTCTGGTGAACATCTTAAAATTCAATTTTTACTCGCGTCATTAAACACGAAAGTGGAGCTGAAAATTAGGATTAGATAAGATTTTTAAAATAGAAAAACTTTTGGATGCGATTTAGGACTTAAGCAGATCTTTTAATTTGGGACGAACTTTTTTGAGGCGAAAAACATAAACATAACATACGTTCACGCCTTTTTCCCGAAGGGGTAGGCAGAGATGTACCCAGGACTCAGTCCCATGTAGATACACCCACGAGGCGAATATGGCATAAATCGACATAATACTAGAAACAAATAAGAGTATATAAAAGAAAAGATGATAGGGACACGACTTTAGGGTATCATTTCGACTAAACAGTACCTAGAGTACTTACATACTATATTTATCTACTATTTAACATAGCAATTTCACAAAATAACCCAATCACAATGTTATGTGTTGTGGGGTCTTGGGGTTTGATTAGACGAAGGCGATGAACAATTAAAACACGTCCATTTAGTACAATACTCCGTGTATTATTCTCTTAAGCCGTAATAAAGTAAAGTTCTGACTTAAACTATATACTCACATACTATGACTTAATCTACACACCACAGTTAATCCAAACATTCACCAAAATCAAAGGTCCAGATATTTTTCGAGAAACCACCCATTTCCTTACCGTCGAATTACAAAACTCAATTCCAATAATTCAGCGTAATTTTCATAACAAACTTACCACTCGGTGGCGCGGGACAATAAGCCAGAGGGTGGCGATCCTGCGAGAGAGGAGAGAAGGGGGTGGGGTGAAACGGGAGGAAGCGGGGTAAAGAGGGGAAGAGGGGCGAATTTAGCAATTAGCGTGCGTGCGCAAATTCCGGTGCGACCGGCGGTAATAGCCACCTAGCCGGTGCTGCCCGCCCGCGCCCAGAGATATTTAGATACCGGACATTCCGACTTATTTGCTCTGTGTTCCGACTTTGATATCAATCTTGCTGAATACGATGGTGTTCTTTTACGAAACTAGTTTGTTTTGTTTAGTATTTGATAAGGACTGGTCAGGTCAGCTTTCAAACAATAAAATGCATCAAAAAAGGTCAATTCGCTTATAGAAGCTACGCAACAACGCGTAGCAACAGACACACATAATGTAGATAAACAGACCAGTCAAACTTATAACAGCCCTTCTTAATTTTTACCCTATATTGTGATAGCTATTTTATCTATACACACCAAATAACCCAATCGATGTAGAAACTTTGGCGTAGGTAAAAAAGCTACTCGAAAAGCAACAAAGAGCACCCATACCTAAGCTTAGTGCTAGCATGCACCTACATATTGACATATTTTATAATAAACATAACATACCATCACGTCTTTTCCCGAAGGGGTAGGCAGATGTGTACACAGGACTCAGTCCCATAGTAGTACACCCATATTTCGCCAGTATGTTATTTGTCCCATGGAATAAGGCGCGAGCCTTTGCCATCTACCGGCACAGTTCCAGATTCGAGGCTGTCATAGAGATAATTCTAATGGAAACATTCCAATAACACTTTGCTGACCTGGGAATCGAATCGGGAACCTCATGATCAGCAGTAGAACATGTACCACTACGCCACCGATACATTTTAGTTATAAAAATTCTACAGAAACAGTACTTAAGGCGTGACAACCCTGGGGCAATATCCACTGGGTTTTTCGAGTAGTGGAATCCGCCTCACCGAGTTAATTTAGCAGAGCATATTCCACTGCAAAATTTGTAGCATTCCACTTTGCTTGGGTGGAACAATCCATTTTTAGAATATTCGTAGGATTATAACAACTAGAAAATACATCATCTTGCAGCCCAAACTCAAAACTCAAAAAAAATTATTCAAATAGGTCATACTCTGACACTTTTGCACGTTAATGAAGATAAACAGTACTGAGTCTACCGTGCATTTGAAAAGATACCTCTACAAGAAGAACGCACAAGAAACTTGTAGGGCTTTTTTCAACAGATAGTTTCACAATATTTGGTTTGGTTACATTCGTTTTCTTTGAAGGTGCCGCGAGGCGGCTATGCAGAAGTTTGCAGGCATCTTTGTGCTCTATGTACTGGTTGACTTTATAATAAGCCTTCTTTAGTAAAGTAGATTTTATATAGGTTTTGAATTTACCCTCTGAGAGCCCAGTTATCTCTTTTGGGATTTTACACTATTTCCTCAAAATGTCTTTTTTATTTGTTTTAGATAATCTAAAGGTAGGTACTGCTATTTTGTCTTTATTCCTAGTAGGTACTAATATTATGGCATGATGTTCTCATAAATGTATAAGGATGGTAGGGTCAGTATGTTTATTTCTTTAAATAATTCTCTCAGGGATTCGCGTGGACGCATCTCAAAGATGGCACGAATCGCCATAAAGAATACTTATATAATATATTGAATAGGATTGAAGGCATGTTGTAACACTCAGCATAACGTCGACAAGTACCAGTAATCTGCACAATATCTACTCGAGGGATCAACTGATTGCGCCTTATGTCGATATTTGAGCAGCGAGGGTACTTATAAACTATCCTTACTAAGTTGTGACTAGGGAGGGTAGATTATAAATAAGATTTTTTGTATGTTTTTAAGTATGTTTATCATGCAAAAACTAATGAACCGGTTGGGCTGAAATTTAATATGTGTTACCAGACGATTCTATGATTGCCGGAAATAACAGATAAACTCTTCAGCAGGTGGGGACCGGGGTGCTTAGTTAATACAATATAGTTTGTAATAAATACCCGTACTTATCTAATATTAAAATAATTATTTTTTCTCAATTCCGAACTTTGGCAAACTGATGGTTCCATGCCTCAAAAGGAAAAAGGAAGGGTTCCTTTTTCCTATAGGATTACTTTGTTGTCCGTCTGTCTGTCTGTATATTATGTCTATATGTTATTGCCATTTTACTGCATATTTCCGTACTTTACGCAAGTCAGTAAGTGGCAAGGTTAACCCTTTTCTGTTTGTTTATTATGATTCTTAGTGTCATAGGACTGACAAAGGCTGATATAATTGTTACCGGTTTTTATATTCTAAAAAGTACACATCGTAAATAACAACGTGATTTCTAATGATTCCATTATATAAATATCAAGATTAAAACTAGCTGTGACTTATAACATATCTTTGTTTTATTATTTTATGAACATGACTTTTTAATATTTCTTTAAGAATTAGGATGAAAAACTCGGTGCGTGGGACCGGCGTCATTAAAGGTGTTATTCAAAATCAAGTCACAAGTGGCGGGTTAAAAGATTTTTTTTTTTATATTGAGATAAAACACCTCAACAAAAATATTATGTTATAGGTACGCTTTCTTGCAGTTATTAATACCCCGCCATTTTCTTCTGAAGGACATTTTATATCAAAAACGGATTACGTCATACATTTATCATAATAAAACTCATAACATCTATACAAAGGACCGCAACCGACAAACACACGACATTATACTGAATTTAATCCGATTTGCGTGATTTACTCACTCGTTTCATGTGTAATAATCAATTTATCTGATAAACTATAAATTACTAACACACAACTTTACCTGCGCCGACGATATCTGCCTTATCTCTGATACATAAAGACCATTTTCATTTTGATCAACTTCGAAATTATTTGGCAAAAGTTACAACTCGGCAACTTTATATCGTGCATGTGCTTGCAACTGTATTGCAAAGAAATAAGGTGTATCTTCCAATACCCTTATGAGCAAGCGTGGGTCAAGCGAGCCCTTCAAATAGATATCAGAGGGTAGAATGTCCCCTAATAATGAACTGTACAAAAAGTTTTTAATTTATTTGAACGATGAATCTGTTTATTGATTTAGACGTATTTTTAAAAGCTGGCATCGAAGATCTGTTATTTTAGCTTAGAGATTATGTTTATGTATTTAGGCGTCAAAAACACCTAGAAACTGTTACTACCACCCACTCTCCATAGGTTTTGTACATTACTCTACGATAAAAAATTCTTTGTATTTTACAAAGAATTTCAAAAAATATTTTTGCTGGGCAGAGGCCTCTCCTAAATTGAATATATATATAATGTACTATCTGCGCCCTGCGGTTGTCTTCCAAATGAAACATACACTCACTCACTACATTCACTCTATGCAACATTTCAGTTTAACCGTTTAGAGATAACTGGATTTAAATTAAAAAATAAATAAACTTGGTTGCAAGATTTGACCAAAAGTAAGATTTTAAAATGAGATCGGTTCAACTAAAGTAAACGTCACATATCCGTTAGTTCATTGTAAATAGTTAATAAGTTAACAGTTTAAACTAATCTGACATTGACAAATATTCGTCGGAAAGTATCTCATCCCTTGCGTTCATGTAACTACCCTCTCAGCAGGTCAATAATGCGCGAATTATGGATGTCTCTAGTAACTGGCTTAAATGTGTAGTGTGGGAGCTCGTGGACTATAATATTACTAATCCTTCTATCCTCCTATTAATATTATAATATTAATTATTGATCTAAATAATCTTATATATACGAAAGTTTGTGAGGATTGATGGATATTTGTTACTCTTTCAAGCAAAAAACTACTGAATGGATCGAGTTGAAATTTGGTATGTAGGTAGCTTCTTAGGCCCTGGAATAATACATAACATACATTCACGCCTTTTTCCCGTAGGGGTAGGCAGAGGTGTACCCAGGACTCAGTCCCATAGTAGATACACCACATTTCGCCAGTATGGTATTGGTCCCATGTTATAGGGGGCGAGCCTATTGCCATCTACCGGGCACAGTTCCGGACTCCAGGCAGTAGTTATTGAGATAATTCCTAATGGAAAAATCCAATATTTAACACTACCTGACCTGGGGATCGAACCCAGGACCTCTTGATTGGCAGTCGAGCATGCGCCCTCTACGCCACCGAGGCAGTCTATATACCGAGATAAAAATTATCCTATGTCCTTTCCCGGGACTCCAACTATCTCAGTAACAAATTTCATTTAAATCGGTTAAGTAGTTTAAGCGTGAAGAGGTAACAGACAGACAGACAGCCAGATATACTTTGCATTTATGATATTAAGTATTAAGTATGGATTTGTACAGAAATAGCATTTGCTAAAAGTTTTATAAAATAGTACTTACGAGTATGTTTGTTCTAGAACTAAAAAATCACATACAAATAATCAAACAAGAATAAAATTGTATGTTTTTTGCCTTGAAGTCCCTTATTTGTATTCTGTGCTTGAAGTAAATACATTATTTTAAATAAAATTAGCTAAATAAATATATAATACTATAACGACCACATTAGATCCACTCGTACACAACTATTCTATACCAAATTGTCTGTTACAAAAGTCAAAAACAGTCAAGTCAACCAAGGGTCCTATACTAGATCTCGGGGGATATAATAAAATTAATCGCGGCATCGCTTGTATTCATGTGAGAACGTTTATGGTGTTTTCATTTGATTAGGGCTTGCCTCGTAAGAGGGCGCTAATGTTTGGGGGTACTTGTCTTATAATTAAATATACTTACTAGATTTTTTTATAATTTGATTGGTACGTCGTTTGTTTAGTGTACTTAGAGATTTTTGATGCTGTTTTATTTCTTTGGTTCGTTAATTTCGGCACAATAATAAATTTTATACGCTTTGTTTCAAGCAAATGCAGAGTAAAAACTGTACAGGGTAGAACGAGAGGCGTGTTGTGCTCTCTCTATCTGGTACCGTAACGCCTAGGGTCAATGACCATTTTTCTCTCTGAATTTAAACCTAATAGTACACAGGTAGTACAGAGTACAGAGTAGCACCTAAGTAATAACCTATATCAAATAATATTTAATCTAAATTACACCTAAAGTTATTAGGTAAAGCGTTCTTTAGGGATAGTGTGTACTGTGTACTAGGCGCTAAGTATCGCAGTCACCTAAACCTAATAGTAGCTTAATTTTTTATTAAATAGTCGTCAATCTTAATTTTTTAATTTTGAAGGAATTTTAATTAATTAATTTAATTTTTCATTTCCTAATTAATACCTACCTTCATAAAGTGAAAGGGATAATGTTTGTTATTATCACTTATTGTTAGAACTTGTTATGGACAAAGTTATGTGGTATTAAGCTTACCTACTACAAATATGCATAACCAGGTCGTGATAATAGGGATGCGCGTGCGATAATGGATGCATTATAATAACAATAATTGCAATGTAACGCTAAAATAATTGCAGGATATACGCATTTTTATGCATTATAATAATACATGTGAATATTTGAATGAAAATTGCGTAATAAAATGCTACATGAATCGCAATAAAATTACAAAACGTCCCTAATAACACTCAAAAAGTTCGTTCGCTTTTTGTGTGTAGTATTAAATATTATGTCACCGTTTAATTGGAAGAATCGTTATTTTATAATTTCGCTTATTAGTTAGTTTATTAACAACCTAACCTAAGCTAAACGTTAATTTATAATCTGACAAGATTATGAATTAACTCTAATTATAATTAAATTAATATGACTGAGTCCTGGGTACTCTGCCTACCCCTTCGGGAAAAAGGTGTGTATGTACGTTTTTTATAATGACTAGATTAATAATAAACTAACGGTTCATACACATTTACGGTGAAAAATATAGGTACAAACGCAGTATTGTAGTGTTATTATACTCAAACTACCAACTTACAAATAAAACCCCGCAAATCCCCACAAAAGCATCATTATCCTCCCATCAGGAACACAATAACAGTAAACGCACTTGCTTTAAAAATAACAAGATAGTGGCAAAAAAACAACACGCACGACACCGCGGGGGGCCGGGAATCGCACTCGTTAACGGGACGGCGGGATGAGTGGGACAACGGGACGCTCGGGTCATCCCGAAACACGTGCCGTCCCAGTAATTATGACAAATGAGCGAGTTAATGCCCATCCCTACGACGCCCGCGGACATGATTTGTAAATAACTACTTACTAAGTGCTTGTTAAAAATATTAGTTCTGTATTTGTGCGCGCGGATGAGTGAACTTTTTGAGAACAGCTTATTAAATATTAAATACGTTGGTTGAACCTTGAACCGATTTGAGACAACTTGTTCTTCGAATTAAGTTCAGAAGTAAAGGAAATTTTTTAAAATTATCGTAAACATTTTGAGCCAACTGACTGCCTCGGTGGCGTAGTTAGTGGTCTCAAGCGCCACTGCCGATCACGGTTCCGGGAACGATCTCCAGGTCGGACAAAAACTGTTATTAGGTTTTATCCAGTAGTAATTTTCTCACGTGATGTTATGCTATTTTACGGTAATATGGATATATTTTTAAGGAAGAAAGTACTTATGGAGGAAATTTAATAAAATTGTCTCATGCCGTTTAATTACTTCTGAGATATAATAAGTATTTATGTAAAACATTTATTTGCTCTATACTCATGAGAAAAGTAAAACAAAATAAGATGTCGATGCCATTATAATAAATCGTCCATAATCCACTCGTACAAGTCCACGAGCTCATTGGAGTAAGAACAAAAGCCATGCGTCTCAATAAAATGGCATCCCCTTACTTAATTTTTTTTGTTGTTATTTACAACATCCGATCCTGTTTGTCCCGCCCACGGCCCACGGCTCACGGCCTGCGTTTGTACTATCTACAATACTGCTACATAATTAATATAGAGTAACATTTCTAATATAAATGAAATCGGTTACTTTCGACATTTCTATTACCATATTATTTTAATTTCTATGGTATCATACAATTATAGTACCTCTACAAGTATATAATATGTATTATTATTTACTTTTAGGTTATACCTGCAGTGTAGGCGTCATGCCACTCCACTTCATGAAATCGTGGAAATCGTTTTTAATATTTATCATCATCATCATCATCATCATCATCATCATCATCATCATCATCATCATCATCATCATCATCTCAGCCATAGGACCTCCACTGCTGAACATAGGCCTCCCCCATAGATTTCCATCCAGGCCAATCGGGCCGTAAAGTTCTCAAACGGAGACCACGGACTGGTAAGCCAGGACGTCCTCCCACAAGGTGGACGGACGATCTGATATGTACGACAGGAGCACGCTGGTTGCAGGCCGCTTAATATTATTATTAACTTAATAATCCAAACAAGCCAGTACATATTTGTTCCACTTAGCTCCACGAGAAAATTGAGTACAACGTTTGCAAGTCCCTATAGAATAGCAATCGATTTGTGTCCGTCGCCTTTGCCGGTGCCGGTGTCCGTATAATGTTTTGGACAAGATTTCAATAATCTTGATTATGTCTCGAGACTTCAAACTCAAACTCAAACTCAAACAGATTTATTCAAATAGGTCATAATCGGACACTTTTGCACGTCAATAAAGATAAACAGTACTGAGTCTACCGTGCGTTCGGAAAGATACCTCTACAAGAAGAACGCACAAGAAACTTTAGGGCTTAATTTTTTCAACAGATAGTTTTACAATATTTGGTTTGGTTACATTCGTTTTCTTTAAAGGTGCCGCGAGGCGGCTATACTTGAAACTCGATAATAGTTTGTTCACTTTTAGGTATGTTCGATTTTCCCATTCATATACGTAGTTCTCACTTAACAATAATTTCTTGAACTATATATATTATATATATACCTATAAGATAGTCCACTAATATAATAACTTGACATAATGTGTGTCCGAGCATGATCCCTCCACCCTTGTGATGTATCGGACCGTTGATAAAATTACACGAATTGCGGAAAACGTTGATTCGATGATATTTATTGGAGGGTCTGTGAGGCGGAGGTTGATGTCATTTATTCAATATCCTGGTTTTATTGAGGCTATGCAATATTATTATTATACTAACTGCGCCTTTAGAGTTTACTTGCTGTAAAGTATATTATACTCAAATTATGACATACCATTTAGGAATTTGACACAATGCTATGAAAAATTGACTACTATCGATGTTTCATTTCTATTTCCTCTTTAATATATAAATATCCAATTCAACTAGTTATCTATGGCCTGATATTTTTAAGTAAGGAATTAGGAAGAGAATTTTTAGAATGCGATTTAGGATTTTACGATTGTTAGGGGAAACAAAATCATCGATGCCCGAATCAGTAAAAGAACACATTATATATGTTATGAAAAATAGGCGCTCAAATAAAACAGCTGAACAACATGCCTCTGAAAAACATAAACATACTTAATATGTAGTGGACATATGTTTTGACAGTCTTTGCTAGAGAAAATCCTTATGTATCAAAAATTCTATGCGAGGTCATTGAAATTGAATCATCCATTCAAGGTTCCCGAAGGAATATCGGGAAAAAAGTGCCCCATGTGTTATTTTAGGGTCTAAGCTACCTATATACCAAATTTCAGGCTAATCGGTTCAGTAGTTTTGGCGTGAAAGAGTAACAAACATACTGTAGGGTTGATGTTATTTTGAGACGCGCATGCTACGGATTCTGTGAAAGTTTTGGTGATTTTATGGAAAGTATTAATGGCAACGTGTGGTTTCACGAAGATCTATGGCATGTGTGAGGGCGCGATGGCAACACAGGGAGGTGGATGCCAGCGCGACAGATGATTGTAGAGCGAGATTGAAGATGGTGGGCTTGGAATAAATCATTTAAAATATGCTGAAGTATTCGAGTATTATTTAATGGAAAAGGCACGGCTACAATACATCCATCCTCACAAACTTTCGCATTTATAATATGAATAGGATAGGATAGTAGGAAGTAGGATAGGATGGATACTGAAGGCGATTACATGCACTGGAAAAGTTTAAATATTATTTAAATAATAGGCGTTAGACTCAATAATTTTTCGAAATGATTCCATGAGTTATTCTAGAATGTAAGCTACATACCCTTATCGGTTCAGTAATTTAAAAAAATATTTCTGTTTCCTAAGAAAAGTTCTTTGGTCCTTAACGAAATGTATGAAACAGCAGATTTTTGCGATATTTAGCTTCATAAGTGGGTACTTTACTCGTAAGTAGCCACTTATGAAGCTCCCAATATCAAATACTGGCGAAATGTGGGAGTACCTCCTATGGAACTGAGTCCTGGGTGAACCACAGCCTACCCCTTCGGGAAAAAGGGGTGATGGTATGTTAAATTTAAACGACGAAATATTGTTAATTAAGGGCCGTAGTTATTCAAAAGAAATCAAATAAAAGTTACATTAAATTTTGAAATTTGAATTTGAATTATCGTCGACCCTAACACTATATACGAGTATGTACGTTATGCGTTCGGGCTATTATAGTATTGTTCTTGAATACTAACTAGTGTAAGTACTCAGCCATTAAAAACACCATATTATGAAAGGTAGATATACAGCTACGTCCGTTCCGTGCCCCAACACCCATCGGCGCTCAGGGCTCGCGCCGGTAACTAAGTATACGGGACTGTAATCTAACTTGAGCTCTCAATAGCATTTTAAAACAAATAAAGAAGCGCTCCGTTCGAAACTTTAACAACTGTTAACTAGGTACAGTTCAATTATTAAGTTCTCAAGTGAACCTAGGGAGTTGTGAACTCCAGATTGTCTAGGAAGACATCCTGTTAAACCTCTTTTTTTATGGTAACATATAGTATTTTGCAGGATCAGTTTTTGCTGGAACCAATTTAGAAAAAAATTAACATATGAAACAATGTTGTAAATTACACGATAAACAACAATTGAGCTTACTCGTATGTAGACGAACTGTGGATAGAAAAGGACAGATAAAATTTTTAGCAGCTTGAAATGGTGGTTATTACTGGCGCACAATTTAATAATTGTGTAGAGCATCGAAATATATCAAAAATTTAAACAGTGTGTCCGTTAATGTAATTTTTAGTACAAATTTCTTATATAATTACAAGCTCAAAAAATAATGTCATAACATAAACATAACATACGTTCACGCCTTTTTCCCGAAGGGGTAGGCAGAGATGTACCCAGGACTCAGTCCCATGTAGATACACCCACATTTCGCCAGTATGTTATTGGTCCCATGTAATAGGGGGCGAGCCTATTGCCATCTACCGGGCACAGTTCCAGACTCCAGGCAGTTATTGAGATAATTCCTAAGGGAAAAACCCAATATTTAACACTGCCTGACCTGGGGATCGAACCCGGGACCTCTTGATTGGCAGTCGAGCATGCGCCCTCTACGCCACCGAGGCAGTCAATCAGTCAAGTCAGTCAAGATAATGTCATCTTACTATAATTTAGCTTTGTAATAGATAAACCAATAATTTCGACACCACTTTTAAAAAATTAAAATATACCTACATATTATACCCATGTTAAAACTTTATAATGTATCCTGGTCACACATATTTGTAGGCTGGTACATATTTTTTGGTTTGTATTATTATTATATTTTTAGTTTTATTTTTATATGTTTTGTTGTAGCAACCTCATTTTAAGTATTTTCACAAGTTTTATATTTTATGATTCACTATTGTTGGCAAGGCCATATATATACTAAATTATGTTCTCGCTTTAATTTAATTAATGTTTAAATTAACTTGCATGCTGTTTGCACCTGTAAATATAATGACACTTAGCATCTACAAATTATGAATGTTTTAAACTTAAGCCACGGTGTACATTGTGTTGGTGTTCTAATAATAAATAAATAAATAAATAACAACAAAACCTCTTTTTGGTTTGCCATGGTAGGGTAAAATGAACAAAGTACAAAACAACGTATACCACTTTCCCAATTTTAAAATATAATTTTTTACACAATAAAGTGGTTGTAGAGGCTTAATACAACCCACGAATACTGTTTGAATCGTCTGTCATAGACGTTAAGGCCGATGATGATGAGAGGCAATAATGTAGTTATTGTTTGAAACCTTAACATTACAAACAAAAAATGTGTCCGTTGACACTTATTCCGATTATCTCTGTTACGGCAAGACAAACTTTATTTCTACACAATAACTTATAAAAAAATATAAAATAAATTTCATAATATTTGTCTATAACATTCACACGAATGTCCCTAAATTCTCAACCATTATTCATGTTAGTATCAAATTATGTAAAACATTCCATTAATGGCGTGTCAGTAACTTGATAACCACCCTCGCTAGAATCGCGACAGATTTGTGTATCTGTAACAAAATATAATGATTTAAAAGTTAAAAGTGCTACCGAAGGGCTTTGTCATTTAATTAAATAAACTTTTTTTCTCGGTGTTGGTAAAACAAAAAAACATTATATAAATAATAACGTATATAAATACTTGTGCAAGTATAATATAATGTAGACCATAATTCTCGTAAAATTTATAGACGCACAAAAACCTCCTTTTCCAAAAATAAACAAATTGAATTGATTCATCATTATAATGTGCCAGCATGCACTTTCTGAAACTTGCAACTAATTTGTAAAAGACATCTAATATAACGTTATATGTTATATTATTCTTATAAGACAGTAATGAGAACGTAAGTACTCGTATTCTAATCTCTAATATAAAAAAGAAACTCCAACAAGATATCCGAATAAAAATCGATTCGCAACTCGCTCGCTAACTCATGCTCGCGTCTTCATTAAGTGATTACCTGAAGCTAAAGCATAGCATCGTATAGTACAGTCGTGGCGTGACAGACAGACAGTATCGCCTTCGCATTAGCAAATGAACCCGTCAAATGAAACCAGTGCGCTTTGTTACGCCTCCGAATAATGCACTAATCGATTTTATAATCGATTCAACCTGACAACCGGAACAATCGATTTGCTTAATCGTCTCGTAATGCCGTTTGTAGATGGATTGTGTACTCATTTAGTTGATTGTTTTATTGCAATCAGGTTCAGTTACGTAAAAGATTGTATTTCCACTTAATATTATTATGAATGCGTTGCGATGTGTTTTTGTTACCTTTTTATGGCAAATCTATTAAAATTATTTTCCTAAACTTGGAGCATGTGTTCTGGATTCTATATACGTACCTATACTTACTTTTTAGGAGAATAAGCGCGGGTGAAACCGCGGGGTGTACCCAAGTATATTTACAAATATGAACCGTGTGGGAGTGCGTAATTTAGCTTATATGTTTCTACGCAATGGTGCTTTAAAAATATCATAGATAATAACAGAACCCGATTGTGACCTGTAATTTTTTTACGTGAATATCAACTCTACTACTGGTCGCGTCACGAAATCGATTCTTAGATCAATTAGAACTTTTTGGACCAATACATCTGCGCAAAGCCCCTCGCCACTTTTGCCGAGCGCTATTAAACTGTGACGCGACCTGTACTAGCGCAAATATTGACAAAGAATATTACATTATAATATTATAACAAGATTTTTAAGTAACCAGTAAGTAAGTGAATAAAAGAAAATAGGGAGCGCGAGCCAAAACGAATGAGTCCTTTAATATCTCAATGAGGCTCAAGGTGTCGCGCGTCACCCAGGGCTCAAGGCTCAGGGCTCGGTCAGGGAGTGAGTGATATTCACTGACACCCCTTTGTTTACTCTTGTTACACAAAAATAGCTGAATCACTGCACTTGTTACATTAATCATATTGTAGATTACCACTTCCTGATGGTTTCATTTCTAATGTCGTAGAAGTATCTATAATAAACAGTCTAACTTAACTAAGCAGCGGTAATTAAATTTTATGCCGTGAAACTTTCGCCTCCGCCGTCACGGTAATAATCTAATTACCGTGCCGCCGTACCGGAAAAGATCCGTCTAAGGGTTATCAGAACCAGGTAACAGAACGGATAATAATATTACGTATAGAATGGACACTGTCATCCGCCCACCAATCAGGCCTTGCTCACCCCGCGATCGAGATTGACCTTTCGGCAGAGACGGAAGACCGCGTTGCTCGAAGGTTTGAAAGGATGTAAGATTCCATAATAGAGTACTAATATTTTTTCCTCGAAGTCCATCTATGATAATATAACATACCATCACGCTTTTTCACGCAAAAAAATCGATTATCTAAGCAATATTTCAGCAGACTGTACCTATATAAGTTGACAAAATAGCAAAATCAAATTAATCATGATTCTCCTGTTTGAGGCTCTAAGAGGCGAACCCGCAAGCACAAATAACTAGAGTTATTGGTTATGCCTCAAGTGGGATTCATCTTATTACCTTTATCTACTACCAACTTACTATTGACTTGGATTGAAATACATAAAATGTGTTTCAATTTAAACTAGCACAGTTATCGACCTATGTTGCCATAGGTAATATTAAGAAGAACACTAGATAATAGTTTATAACAGAAGTTTAAACTGGTTCCAGACACAAATATTGACAATGTCACCGTTGTGCAGTAAATTGATTACACGGCTCACACCTGACCACATACGATCATTGTTATAATTGCTGGAGTACAATAGTATTCGTCATGCTACAAATAATATCAATTATACCCTTTCTCGTGTGTCTCATATTAATTATGTTTTGTGTTAAGCCAATTGCATTGTGGCTTAAATAAAGTCTGCCCATTATTTTAATGATTACTTAGTGTGTTTCTGACGTGTATAATGCAGAATTTACTGCTAATTCAACTTTTCTACTTGAAGGACTTATTCAGAATTCAAAGGTCGAATTAATATTATGTTCACTTTTGAAACATTTCTTCCATGTTTTGCTAGCAAGTATAATGCAAAGTCAACATTTTTGCTCGTTTGAGTTTGAACTCTAACGTCAAAGTCAAAATTAAAAAGATTTATTCAAATAGGTCACAATTTGACACTTTTGTACGTCAATGAAGAGAAACAGCAATGAGTTTACCGCGCGTTCGGAAAGATACCTTTACAAGCAGAACGCACAAAAAACTTAAGGCTTAATGTTTTACAATATTTGGTTTATTTGGTGTTGTATTTTGTATATGTTTGGTTACATTCGTTTTTTTTTGGAAGGTGCCGCGTGGTGGCCATGCGGAAGTTTCCAGGCATCGTTGTCCTCTATGTACTGATTGACTTTATAATAAGCCTTCTTTAGTAAAGTAGATTTTATTTAAGTTTTGAATTTACCCTCTGAGAGCCCCGTTATCTCTTTTGGGATTTTATTATAGAAACGTACACTATTTCCTAAGAATGACTTTTTATTTGTTTTAGATAATCTAAAGGTAGGTGTAGCTATTTTGTCTTTATTCCTAGTGGTTTGGACGATGCTTTTTAAGGAGTAGAAAAAAATACAGGTGAGCGTTGATAATAAACATTTGAATTTATACACTAACAAAACGCATTGCCCCATTTATTACACTGCTCAAATCAATTGATACGGGAGATGTGGCCGACCCGATTGTCAAAATTTCAGATCGAAAAGATTGAAATACGATAATTCTACTAAAAGCTTTAAAGAACCCATGAGCCACATAAAACTATATTATTTAGCATATCAACAATATTCTAATAGATAAACCACCGAAACTATCCGATACATAACATCCTCCAACAAAAGTATTCCAAGAAAAAGCATTGCTTCCAACCGATTGACCGGGTAAACACTATTCAAGATAGCAAATAACCGGATATATTGAATCCTGGTTCGGCTGCGAGCGACACCGACATCGCAAGTGTACCACCACCCGAGGCAAATAGATTGAACCGGTAAATAATAACGGATAAACGGACACGACCGGTTATACGGTTACACTCGGAGATTTGTCTCTAAGCTTGGGTTAACTCTGATTTGTATCCTGTGCTAATGTCGTTTCGGGAAAACAACACAAATAACTGATCCTTGTTTACATAAAAGAATAGAAGATGATATTTATAAGATTGTACTTAGATATGATTAATAACTAATAACTATATTTAACCCATAATGATTAAGACGACGAATTGAAAATATTGGCGGTAGGGATCTCAATATATCTCAGCAACTACAAAACATTTGGAACTAATGTTTATGTATTACATTTAATATGATATTGAAATCATTTTGGTAATTGGTTTACATGATTGGTTAACTTTTACAGCAGAGAAAAAAATATCAAAGACTGCTCTATAAAAATAGAGATTCTCATTTTACTGGGATATGAGATTGATTTATGTCTTTAAATTTTTTGTATAGATTAATCTATGCACACACTACAATGTGTTAATTTGATTTTATAAAATTAGCAATAGTTTTTATTTTATTCGAGAAATACTGTTTGGGCGTAATATTACAGGAGTGTGAGCGGGTTGCGGGACTCAGCGCACGATTTTAGATTCATTATATAACACTGCGTCACCTTAAATGGCATGCGTGGGGCCGAACCCGACACGTAGATATTGACTTTAAAGTCAAAGTCAATAGTTTAATCTAAAATATTCTAAGTGACCATTATATAAATTGCGCTCGCTCAATCGCTCATGCTCCCGATTCTTGACTATGCTGACGCCAGCTATCCTGATATTACCGAGGACCAGCTAAATAAGCTTGAGAGACTTCAAAACTTATGCATAAGGTTCATATTTGGTCTGCGCAAATATGACCATGTTTCCGAATTTCGCTCAAAACTCAAGTGGCTTCCAATTCGCCGTCGCCGGGATGCTCATATTCTTTCTCTTCTTTACAATATCTTGTTTAACACATCCTCCCCACGGTATCTTCAAGAGCGTTTCTTATTTCTACATGATACACATTCTCGCACTTTGAGGTCGTCAGAGAATCTTGAATTAATGTTTCCAGAACACAGTAGTGCATTCTATGACAAATCCTTTACGGTGAAGGCCATTCGCTTATGGAATGCTCTACCCGTTGAAATCAGGCGTGCCCCCTCACTAGACGTTTTTAAATTGCGTGTGTTTGCTCACTATTTGTCGCTTTAGCTGTCGTTCTTATTTCTCTCTCCATTCACTACATTCTACCATCGTTAGTAACATATTATTCTGTACATATTTATATACAATATTAAGAAATATATATATATATATATATATTAGTTTAGTATGTATTAAATAGATATATGTGTAATATTAGGGTTTATGTGTATGTATGTATATAGGTCGTATATAGATCAAGTATGTATTTTAGTCACCTTTACGATTCTATATTTATTTATTAAGCAGTCTGTAGCACCACCGACCAAATGATTGTTACGGTTCTCTCCTCTCCCTGCACGGTTGTCTGGAAGAGATCGCTCTTAGCGATAAGACCGCCCATTGTTACACTAGTTATTATAAATTGTTATTAGATTTAAGAATTTCTTGTTGTGGTGTACCAATAAAGTGTTTATCTATCTATCTATATTATGAACTAGCTGTGTCCCGCGGTTCCACCCGCGTAGTCTTCGTTCCCGCGGGAATATCGGGATACAAAGTACCCTATATGTTATTCCAGGGTCTAAACTATCTACAAACCAGATTTCAGATCAATTGGTCCAGTAGTTTTTGCGTGAAAGATACACAAACATCCATCCATCCATCCATCCTCAACAAACTTTCGCATTTGTAATATAATTAGTAGGATTATGTAGTAGTTAAATTAGTAGAATAGGATGATGGCTTTTATATTTTTCTAAAATAAATAGAATCTTAAGATCTCATAAGATATGTATACTTGCTTATTTCAATCGCATGATTTCTGGAATTTTTAATAGTCAGCAACAGTCCTTATCTCAATGACCTTTAGGGGTAAAATAAGTATCAATCTCATACATATTTAACTAGGCTCCAGTTGACACAACTACTCAAGTTAGTAGGTAACGTGTTAGTCCCTCGACCTCCGGTGGTCGGTCCTTTGAAAAATTTACAAAAAACCGCGTAACCTCTCCAATTTGTTGATAGCACACGAAAGGGTACAAACACGTGGAAAGGGTACAAATTGGACAGTCCTCGAGGGCGTCGAGTGTTGGCGGCTGTGGGACCACAAAACTATTCTAAGAGGTCTGTCGTATCTCGTGCCACCTGAGAAATGGTTGTCGTTATTCTATTTTGCTATTCAGGGTCTAAGGAGCGGACGAGAGATATGTGTTTTGGAAATGTTACTGATATTGTAGTAGGCTAGGAACCGTCCTTTCTTCAATGCCTAATAAAAAACAACTAAACATAAAAGGTTTTATTTTATTTTATGATAGTGAGTGACAAGACGAGCAAATCAGATGCCTGATGGTAAGCATCATGATTGCCCATACGCAGACACAGTGCCACCCAGTGTTTTAAAATTCAAAATTCTGCGCGGCACTACAATGCGCCTGTTACCCTCAGATATGAGTTGTTGAATCTCATCATGCCCAGTAATTTCGCTGGTAACATTGCCCGTCAGACCGGAACCACAGTAATGTTTGCACATCACTGCTTGGCGGATGAATAACTGGCAAAGGTATGGTACTTCCCCAGGCGGCCCCCTGCAAAAGAGGCCTACCACTACAAGTTCGTACAAACTCGTAAAGGTTTATTAAGATGCGATAGTTGTTGCGTGATTAGTGAGACAGGAAATATAATTAACCATCGTTAGTTATATCAAATTAAACACTTCTTACGGGATTTTGTTTTCCAGTGACCACGTCACCGTCAGTGTGACCAAACTTTTGGTATAAATAATATGTAAATAACATATTATTTATACCAAAAGTTTACGTGATTAAATCCGTATAGAATAGTTTAATTGAATGTGTAACAATTGCGTGTATAATTGCGAGAATCTATGAAATTCAATATTAACTATGTCTTATTCCGAATTGGAAATTGGGAAATGTACATAATTTAGTTCCAAGCGTCGTGTGATCCGAGCACTTGTTAGATCCTAAATAAATACTTAAACATTGAACACCTCTTCGACAGTGCACTTGGCCAATTATATGTATTTGATATAAGTATAATATGACTCTACCTACGCTATTATAAGAAAAATATATTGGGTTTTGAGACTATGAAAGGATGAAAATAATTTATAAATTACAGAATCCTACATTAAATTCGTCTATAATTTTTAAGACTATTTATTCATTATAATATATGTCCTCAGGTTGTATAATGTTTAGTAGAACTTTGAATGTTTTTGAATGTTTGATTGTTTTATTATTATGTCTTCAATATAGCAGACGCTTTTTAAAGACCTAATTATATGCTACCTACTGATTGACATAATTCGCGAAGAAATCTATACTTCTATATCTATACTAATATTATAAAGAGAGAATCTTTGTTTTTTTGTTTTTTTGTTTGTAACGAATAGGCTCCGAAACTACTGGACCGATTTAAAAAATTCTTTCACTTATGGATAGCTTAATTCAGTGTGAGTGACATAGGCTATATGAGATTTTGAAAAATATTAGGGATCCGTAAGAAAACTGCAATATTGTGAACCCCGGTGTCACATATATTCATTAATTTGCGTGCGCTGTGAAATCTATTGGAGGTAGAATAAAGTAATGTACTAGGGGTTTGTAGTACTTACCAATATCTACAAAATAGTCTACGGAAATTTTATCCATCTATTTTGGTTTAGTCAGAATAATCGAAACAGACATTATAGGCATGCGCTGTGAAAAGTATTAGAGGTAGAATAAAGTAATGTACTAGGGGTTTGTAGTAATTATCAATACCTACAAAACAGTATACATAGATTATATCCATCTTTTTTGGTTTAGTCACAATAATCGAAGCAGTGATTATTTTTCATGCGGTGTGAAAACTATTGGTGGTAGAGTAAAGTAATGTACTAGGGGTTTGTAGTACTTATCAATACCTACAAAACAGTATACATATATTATATCCATCTTTTTTGGTTTAGTTACAATAATCGAAGCAGTGATTATTTTTCATGTGGTGTGAAAACTATTGGTGGTAGAGTAAAGTAATGTACTATAGGTTTGTAGTACTTATCAATACCTACAAAACAGTACACATAGATTATATCCATCTTTTTTGGTTTAGTCACAATAATCGAAGCAGTGATTATTTTTCATGTGGTGTGAAAACTATTGGTGGTAGAGTAAAATAATGTAGTAGGGGTTTGTAGTACTTATCAATACCTACAAAACAGTACACATAGATTATATCCATCTTTTTTGGTTTAGTCACAATAATCGAAGCAGTGATTATTTTTCATGCGGTGTGAAAACTATTGGTGGTAGAGTAAATTAATGTACTAGGGGTTTGTAGTACTTATCAATACCTACAAAACAGTACACATAGATTATATCCATCTATTTTGGTTTAGTCGCAATAATCGCAACAGTCATTATACACATGCGCTGTGAAAAGTATTGGTGGTAGAATAAAGTAATGTACTAGGGGTTTGTAGGACTTATTAATATCTACAAAATAGTCCACGGACATTATATTCATCTATTTTGGTTTAGTCACAATAATCGAATCAGTGATTATTTTGCATGGTGTGAAAAGTATTGGTGGTAGAACAAAGTAGTGTACTAGGGGTTTGTAGTAATTATCAACACCTACAAAACAATCTACGGACAGTATATCCGTCTGTTTTGGTTTAGTCACAATAATCGAAGAAGACATTATTTTTATGCGATATGAAAACTATTAGTGGTAGAAATAATATTCTAGGGGTTTGTAGTATCTTCAAAATATCCCGCACGATAAATTTATACATGTGTTAAGGTTTGGTCATTGTTACAGAAATAGTCATTAATTTGCGTGCGCTGCGGTTATTGGGGTTATATCTATAAAAATACAATGTGTCACGAGTTTACTCCTATTAAAACGTTCACTATACCTACTTCTCCTACCCGCGCGAAGCCGGGGCGGGCCGCTAGTAATTTATATACTTAATTTTGCATATATTATAAAGAAATTAATGTCAATAAAATTTGTTTTTAAATAATAATATAACATAACATCACCCCTTGTTCCCATAGTAGGTACACCCACTCTTTGCCACTTATGGTATTTTGAGTCCATGGAAGTAGGGGGCGAACTAATGCCATCTACCGGGTACTGTTACTGACTCCAGGCTATCAGGGAAAAAAATCCTAATGAAAATCCAAACACTTGCTTGACCTGGAGATCGAAACCAGTACCAAATAGATAAATGGATTAGATGTAATATACTGCCAAGATATAAAATCTAAAATACGACACATTGTTCCGACGCCATTCTCGTCCAACTTTCATCCAGCAGATGCTTCTAACAAAGGCTCCTATTATGCCTTATTATTTTAATACATTGTTGCCATTATAACGAAACGCATATATTTGTATTGGACGCTAATGAGCGTGTAGGCACCTTATTTCAACACCAACATCTCTTTACACTCTACCCAATGGAAATTGAACCTAATGCTAACGCCCTTAAATACTGTAGAACATTTTTCTGTCGGTAGTTTTAAGTGAGCGTTCGATACAAAGAGATGACATGGGTTCCATCTCGAAGTGTCAGAGTGAGTTTTGAATGAAAATAAACGCGTAATTATGTGAAGTGGTTCGGAGAAGGTTCCGTGGTCGGTCATCTTCTCTAATGTGGGTGTTATTTTATAGTATCGAGACGGTAATTGGCAAGTAATCGTCCGTGTTTACCGTGCATGGACCGTTCTAATTTATAATAGAGTTATGTAAATAACTCTATTGGTTGAAATGATTTATAATTTATGAGGCGTTATCGTGGGTCTCGAGACGATTGTACAATGAGCCGGTTTTTATGGATTTACGTACCTGCAGTAAGCTGAAAATCTAAATGGAAGAAAATATTTAATGTGGTTATATAAATAAGCAAAAGAATGATATAATAATAATGTGACAACTTCCACTCACGGTCAGTTGGTCCCAAACTAGGCTAGAAGCCTGTACTATGGTAACCAGATGACTGATACATACACTGATATATATAAGTTTATAACACACAAACAGATCAAACAGACATGTTCATGCAAACAAATGTTTGAGCTGGCCGGGGATCGAACCCGGGGCCTGGGGCACAGAAAGCAGAGTTACTACCGTCTGAACCAACGAGGCCGTCATGATAAAGCGATAATGCCGTCCATTGTCGAATAACTATCGCTTTAATCTTAAATAAATAAAATTGCTTTATTTCAGGCATAATAAAAACTTAAGAAACTCGTAAATATTTATTTATAGATATTTGCAATTTTGTAATCTTTATGATTCGTTCCTATCTAATACCATCATTCTATTACCAATGGTAATTATTTTTCCCACTTTTTTTTTGTTATATCTATTCCTAACGAGCACCTTGATTTAGATTTTAATGTATCATTACATATTTTGTAGTGGTAGGCCTCTTGAGCAGGGGGCCGCCTGGGGAAGTACCACACCTTTGCCAGTTATTCATCCGCCAAGCAGTAATGTGCAAACATTACTGTGTTCCGGTCTGAAGGGCATTGTTACCAGCGAAATTACTGGGCATGATGAGATTCAACAACTTATATCTCAGGGTGACAGGCGCAGTGCAGTGCCGCGCAGAATTTTGAATTTCAAAACACTGGGTGGCATTGTGTCTGTTATGGGCAATCATGATGCTTACCATCAGGCGCCTATTTGCTCGTCTTGTTACACACTATCATAAAAAAAAAAACAAAACATATAAATAATGTGATAATCCATAATCTGTTCCTAACGAGTACCATGATTTGTGATACAGTTAGTAGAAACAATCTTAGGTTATTTTTTAAGAGAGTGACAGGACGAGCAAATTAGGTGCCTGATGTTTAAAATTCAAAATTCTGCACTGTGCCTGTCACCCTGAGATATTAGTTGTTGAAACTCGTCATGGCCAGTAATTTCGCTGGTAACATTGCCCTTCAGACCGGACATAGCATTTGCACATTACTGCTTGGCGGATGAATAACTGGCTGTACAGAGTATTTTCTTCTATTCTATTCTTTTCTACATAATATTAAGATAATAGATAAGATATCTATTGTACTATCTTATGAGGAACTTTGGGAAAGTAATTTATACCAATACCCTAAAAATTATTCACGTCTGAATATACCTTCCAAAACATGTCTTGTTATAATCTATCCAAACATTAGTGTTATATCCACAGAGTAAAAACTCAGTGAGCCAATATTATACGGACAATCAACCTGATTATGTTGGTACAAGTGTATGCGGCATTCCGGCCTATTGCCTTCTTGTTTGAACATCGTTATACTGTGACGTTTCTTGAATACGTGTTTTATTAAGCCCATTTGGGTAACACAAATAGTGCATGCCAGAATGCACCGGCCTTACATTTGGATACGTTTTGTGATAAGAAATTACATAGTGACTTCAGAAATTTGCTAGTAAGTACTATAGGTACTTAATTCATAGCATCATGCCTTTTTCCAAAGAGGTAAGCAGAGGTGTACTCAGGACCCAATCACATAGCAGTACCTTACCTTACCTGGTGCCTTACAAGCAAACAATTGAACCAAACTAAACATAGTAAAACTCGCAGTTGAAAAAATTAAACTTTCTTGTGCGTTCTTATTGTAGAGTTAAATTTCCGAACGCACGGTAGATTGGCTTATTTATTATTAGTTATTGATATTAATTGTTGACGTTTAAAAAGTATCATTTAAACCTTTTTTAAATAAGTTTTCTTTGAATTTGAGTTGAATATGTACATACACCCACAGCCTTTTCAAAAAATATCAAAATTAATTCAGATCATCATAGATCCATCAACCAACTTTTGCCATATATCGAGCATAGTTCTACCCTCCAGGTTGTCATAAAAAAAACCAAATGGAAAAATCGAATAATACTCTTCCTGGCCTGGGGATCTAACCGGGGACCTCATGATCGGCAGTGGCACTTGCGCCCACCACACTACCGAGGCAGGCAATCGTAATTACATTTAGAACCTGTGTGGAAACAAGAATCATTAAAATCACACCTTCCTTATTCTGAGAAACCCCTTTTATATTTTACATAAGTTGTTCAAATAAGTACATCATTAGCCGGAAGACGTCCACTGCTGAACATAGGCCTCCCCCATAGAACGCCATAAACTATTCATATGGGGGACTTTGCCGTAATCACCACGCTCAGCAGGCGGCTTGGTGATCGCAGTAGTTGGAATACTTGGAAAACATAGAGCGCTGCTGCCCACTCTCCGAATATGTCCCTCTGCCAGGTCTCACGGCTCCCACGGGATGAGAAAGTGGCCATATTATATATCCGTGTACCACGTATTTACATTAATTTAATAGATTATCATTGTAAAACTACGTAAAAAGAACCAAAACACTTGTTCAGTGTTCATTGCTCTCAATACAAACTTACGAACTAATTTGTCGAAACAAGTCGACTTCCAATTTATTTGAAGTAACGGATGTGAAGCTACTCGTATCATAGTAATCGGCATTAATTCGATACTAAGCTACGGCTGAAATCGATTCGCAATCGAGTCGCATCGGATATGATAATCGGATGTATGAATATCGCTGTTGCAAGCTGTCTGTTTCTGGTGGTCACAGTTCAATCATTTAAAATTAATTTAGTTTAGTGAAAATAACTATTTTGCTATGAACTTAGATAATTGAAAAATCTAGCTCGCGCTCTGACCAGATACCGCACTACCTAAAATAACAGATTCGAAATTGCGGCAATTTTTAAATTATAGTGTGCGTAACACAATGCTAGGTGTGCATAAAAAAAATCGCAAGGAGTGCTTGCGTGCGGGAAAAATTGTGTCGGACAGGCTCGAGTACGCCGATTTCAGTGTAGTTTTAGTTGCCGCATTTGACAAAAGTATGACAGCGGTATCTATGTTTAAGTCGCAGCGCGCGCGGAGATTTATAATTATTATCAATATAACAGAAGGCTACCTAGGCCATAGATCTACTTAGTGAACCCAATAATATTCTTCCACAGATAAGCAGGCATCAAACATTTAAAATAATTCACATTATGTCAATCAATTATTGGTTTAAGTCATCCAGGCCTAGTAAAAACAACAGTGACCAAAAGGCTGGCTACCCTGGGCCATCGAATTAGTTTCGCCACACCGAGAGGTAATGCTGTCAGCTTTTTGGACACCTAACCTGAGAGGGTCATCTCAAAGATCGATAGGTACGTAAGTACTTTATTTATAACTTTGTTTTAAGTAAATTTTTATCTTACTAATATTATAAATGTGAAACTTTGTGAGGATGGATGAATAGATGGATATAATATGTTTGTTACTCTTTCACGCCAAAACTACTGAACCGATTGGGCTGAAATTTGAAATGTAGGTAGCTTCGACCCTGGAATAACACATGGGGTAATTTTTCCCCGATATTCCCACGGGAACGATGTCTACGCGGGCCGGGTGGAACCGCGGAGCACAGCTATAGTTATGCAATAATACCCACATCAATAGTTTCTATTCGTATTTATTATCAGTTGCCTTCATTAATATATTTACTAATCTACTTAATTATCTATATAGATTAATCTACGTTATTTCAATAAATAAGCAGTACGAGGCAAGCGGTCCATCTGTCCCTCTACAGCACAGCTACTGTGACCGGTATGCGACGTACCGAGTAATTAAAAAACATATTAGGGACAGCGGCGCTCGGCCTTTGAGACTTGGAGTGCTTAATCCGATTGCAGGAATGCTCTTCCAAGTACCTTTTTAAAGCTAGATTATATAAATAGCTAACGATATAAAGGCGGGATTATCTACATCTGGTTCATAAGCTTACTATGCAAAAACGGAATTTAACATTTTAATTATATTCGTGGGCAATGGGCCAAAGTAAAAGGATGTGCAATAGTCATGATACAAAATATTAATATACCTTTATACCTGTATATTCCAAAAATTATGACAAATAGTCTACAAATTATTGTATTAAATATCGAAGACTCTATAATTGCTCTTGGCAGTCCATAAAGTTCACAATATTTAGCTCGTAAGAGCGTACATGGCCTTCTAGGAATTTGACACAATCCTTTGAAAAATTTACCAAATTGATGTATTGTATTCCCGTGTTTCCTCTGAATATTATAAACCCATTATATACATTTATATCCTGATATTTTTATAGTGAAGTAACCTATGTCCCTGTCATTTTAATTGTTCTTATAAACCCTTGGGTTTTTCGTTTTTCATAGTAAACTTTCAAAAATCCCAGATTTACTCGCGTGATTGGACGTACACAACAAAAAAATGTAGAGTTTACAAACAAAAATAAAATGATAGGGAGTTTGAGTTTGAAATAGGTTTACTGTATTTGGAGGAAACAGGGGAATACAAAACATCGATTTATTAAATTTTCCATAGGATTGTGTCAATCTGCTAAGAGGTCCTCTTTCCTTTTTGTATTATTCTGGGAGTACAATATGCTACCCTGTATAGTATAATAAGTAATAAGAACCGGAAGGTCAGAATTATAATACCTAACTATTGTAAGCCCAACGGCTTTGCCCGTACGCTATTATTTAATATTAGGGGTTTTACCAAAAATTTGTTGCCCTTTTTGGATTCTTTAGAATGTGATTTTTTTAAATCCAAACCATATAAACCATATTCAGACCAAAAAAAGAACGTACATTCTCAGTTTCAAGTCTCTAGGATCAGTGATTTGGGCTCTGCGTTGCATGTCAGTCAGTGAGTCATTTAGGACTTTATAATATAAATATAGTTAGTGATTTCAGACTGTTAAAAACTATAGACTTAGATAGTTGCAAACCCTTGTTCAAAAAATGTAACATTCTCCCTCTTCCGTGCGTCTATATTAGAGACATATGCATTTTCGTTAAGACACACCCTGAGTACTTTAAAATGCGTAGTGAAGTTTACTCTCGACAAAAGCGAGCAGTTTACTAGCCTATTATATCAGCCTCCTTTTCGCAAAGTAATTTATAAGAAAAATGTATGTATTTAACATGAGTATATTAATTTATAATAGGATACCTGATGACATAAAATTATTAAAAGGCAATTTATTTAATAAAAAATTAAGTGACTGGCTATTATGCAACTACTTTTATAGTATTAAGGAATTTTTGAACTTTTGTGGAGATTTTAAATTTTAAATAAATAATATTTGCACGTCTGCTTGCAGGCTGAATGCAGTGACTTAGTTTTAAGATACCGAACAACCTTTGTAATTATGCATTCTAGCAAATAAACATTTGATTGATTAATTGATATATTTAAAACTTAAAATAAATTTCGTGTTAGATACTAGGTATTTTTATTGTTTGACTTAGGTTTACATAGGTACCTATTATAATTTTCTGACGCTAATCAGCGGTGTGATTCTGACAACTTTATTGTTTGTCATCAATATCTCAAACATTGCTAAGATATTATTATGTACATACATGACTCAACAATTAATTAGTTGTATGTGTATACTAGCTTGTGATTGGTCAATATATTATCGGCAACAAGCTCTCCTTGCAACAATTATGTGGCGACTGCGCAGCGATTGGCAGGAGTTGCTTATTCACTGCCGCTAGTTGCCTAGTTAACGCAGCTGGTGGACTACGGGACAACACATGAGAGATAGCGGGGCTGTTGGCATTTCATCATATAACAATCACGCCTTTTTGAAGTATACCAAGGACAGTTTCACAGTAGGTATACCCACATTTCACCAGAATGTTATTGGTCCCACGTAATAGGAGGCAAGCCCATTGCCATCCACCGGACACAGTTCCAGACTCCAGGCAGTGATTGAGATATTGCTAAAAATCCAATAATACTTTGCCTGACATGGGGATTGAACCCGGGACCTCATGATCGGCAGTCAAGCTTAAGCCCACTACGCCAACGAGGCATTGCCACTAATTTAATAGTGGTGTAATTGTTGCGTATGTATGTGGGCGTGTGTGTGTGTGTTAGTTAAGTTAGACACTTTTCAGCAGGCAAAACCGTACGCTGTAGAAATTAGTCGCGGTAAAATTATTCGATAAACGTACTCTTTACAGTGTAATAAGGTATAATATATGGCAACTCGTAGACTGTTCATAAGTAAGTGTTTTATTTAGAACAGGTTTTTGCAACTAGTATTTACGTGGACAAGAAACATACTCAGGGGTGGTCTATACCTACCTGTACTACGTACAGACCACCGCTACCTAACACATCTTTATTACCTATATATTGAGTTTATCTTTAAGTTTGTTTTTGAGTTTCTGTTACGTTATGTTATTTGGCTCAACGTCTAAGCATTGCAATCCAGCGAGGCAATGCCGCTAAAATGCCTGGTACAGTATGCCTACAGTAGTGAATTTAGCTGAGGTTGATAATAAGTAGGCTTATTATTTACTATTTTATAATTTAGTGAATGAATTAAACAAAAAAATTTAGTAATTTGTTAGATCGCTCCCGCTCGTGGCACACACTGCGCCTCACACACGCACTACAGCCTACAATTTGTCGACGACATGGTGTCTTGTTTATTTTCCAGCGGTTGTCGGAAGTCGCCTCGTTTTCTCGTTAGCCCTATATTTTCATTGCATTATTATCTTGCGCCGGCGCATTGTTAGCGCCATGACTCAACAACTCGCCGACATTTCGACCGCCATTTGGCCGTCATTTTGACGGTGTATTTAAATTGATTAGTGGCTCTTTACCGGCAAATCGTTAACTTCCGTTTCGTTATTAACGGCGATCGGTTGTTCAATGTTTAGATAACGTTTATTTTATCAATTTAAATTACATAATGTAACTTTTTACGTATTTTCTAAAAATAACTGTTATTTCAGGAAACATAACTTATAGTAGGTACCTGTATAATACGTATAGGTATAATAGTGCCAAAATTCAAGTTTTATATGATTCCAAAATTGTGTTAGACCTGACTTTCTCATTGATATCCCTATATATTATAGGTACCTGTAGGTATAATATATTCTATATAATATATAATAAATATATTATGGTTCATCTTCCGAACCTCAAATTCTACGTATATTATTATAACCTAAGATGAGGTATGTGTATTGTGTATAGAATATAATCTTCTAAATCTAAAAACGAAAGCACAAATCCGAAGTTTTCCATAAGACATTACATCGATCCCCGATCATAGGGAGGGTCGGAGGGAAAGAAAGAGGAGAAATAAAATAAAATTGAGTTATGAAGTATGAAACGGCGACGCTATCGATTTTATCCAACGTCGTGGACGCGACTACTTTCTTGTGCCTTCGGATGTAGGGGCCTACCTCCACTGATGTTAGGAAAGATGAAAATAACTTGAGATATTGAAAACACATATCTATTACACCTTTCGTTGTTCATTTATCAAGGATGATTCAAGCAGCTTTTATGCAGGCCACGATATTGGCGCTCGTGGCTGAAGAGTTAAACGACCTTTCACGTCCGCTGCTTCGTCTGGAGATAATTTATGTAGTAATAAAGTTCATTAAAAGTTGTTTAATTCAATGAATTTTCCATATGTGACAAAGATAGAGAAAGGAATGCTGAGCTGGTTCGGACATGTGGAGAGGATGGATGAAGGAAGATTAACAAAAGAGATTTATAAGGCTAGTGTGAATGGTCAAGTCGGTAGGGGTCGACCTAGGCATACTTTTCATGAACAAGTTGACATTGGTCTTAGGAAAGGCCAAGTCAAAAGTACGTACAACCGACGAGCATGTATGTACGAGTATGTATAATGTATGTAATTTTCCATATTAATGAGCTACCTACGGACCTACGTACCCACGGACGCTAACGTCCTGTATAATAACTGATATAAAACAACTCACTATTAGGAATGTTATGCTTGATATTCTGTCGCATTGATTATCACAAATAAAATGTAGCTCCAATTTTTATAACGATGCGATGCGTTTATTTTGCCCGCTCTTCTGTATCAGAGGTGAACTGCCCTTAGGTACAGACAACCTATTTATAGATATTGAAGTACCTATTAGGGATTGGCTTTTAAGGCCCTCTACTTATTGAGTTGCTTATTACATTCAATTACTTATTGGACTTGCTATATTTGAAACGAAATTGAGATTTCTGGCTGAAGAAATAAAGGATTATTTGAATTTGTTTATTTCAATCAGATTTATTTCAACAATGTCTGTTCTGTAGAATATTAGTTGAATCCGCGGATTCACTCGCTGAAAATCCTATCTAGGGTTTAGGATATCGACCACATACCAAACATCCAAATCTGTTGAGCCATTTTTGCATGATTTATATAAAATATATCATATCAAACATCTTTAACAGCCTGGTTGGCACAGATAGTAGTAACTTTGCTTTGTGTGCCGCAGGCCCCGGTTTCGATCCCCGGCCACATCTAACATTTGTGTGCATGAACATGTCTGTTTGATTTGTGTCTGGGGGTTATAAGCGTATATAAGTATGTATATCAGTCATCTGGTTACCATAGTACAGGCTTTTAACCTAGTTTGGGACCAAATGACCGTGTGTGGAAGTTGTCCCATATTTATCTAAACATTCAAACACATATAATATCGATACCGTAAATTTCAAATGTCTTAAAAGACATTTTAGGGCGTAAGGGACATCTGTCTACCGTTGGAAACTTTATCAAATGGTATGTAATATTAAAGGCAAAAAATGAAATTTAAAGCGAAACGTTTAAATTAATAAATCCTGTACAAGTCTTCTTTCAATTCTTTATCAGCCAAAAACGATCACAATAAAACTGATTAAAGCTACCCGATTTCTCTCACCTCAAAACCTATCATCTGCGAAACAGTTGAACTAATCAGAATGTGTCGGACGCACAGAATTGAGTAATAAAGTGTTAAAGCGACGAGCGACGGTCGCTTTGTCCCGCAAATTGGGAGCAAATTGTGTGCAGACTGGCATCACCGCTCCATTTTACTGCAAGCCTGCATCTGATTGGTCGACACGCCTTCCCTCCTTCCACACAGATGAAATTATGCACTGTATGTACGGAACCGGTTACCGATTCGGCTCAGGTTTACTTCTTAGTACTTACTTCTTAGCCTGCTTAACCGGTTCGCCGGATTTAGGCTTTTATTATGGTTCCTTGTTATTTACTTTTTGTTTTGTTATATTCTTTTATGTACAAGGGAATGATCACCTTAACAAACGGATTTCATGTGATTTCGATGGTTATCCTTATATGGTTTGATGGTTAGAAATAAAAATTCATAACACCCCAAATTTTGATCATTAGTGTTTGAAATGGTTCAACAACATTAGGTACAATCTATCATACAATTAAAGTTGATAAAAAAAAAAATCTGTGGGGTCTGATGGGGATCTTTTTATGACTAAGCTGGCCAATCTTTCAGCTTCATCATCTAATTGACATGGGCGCAAGCTCCACTGCCGATCAGCAGGCCTCGAGTTCGATCCTCAGGTCAGGCACACAAATATTGAATAACTGCGTGGAGTCTGGAACTGCGCCCGGTAGGTGGCATAAACTCGGCCTCTATTACATAAGAAAAAATATTAGCGACAATCTTACATAATATGTTTAACTTTATTAAACCATTCAAAAATAGTTCAAACAATGAAACAAAAAGTGCAAGCCATGTTCCAATCACCTTGATAAAACAATCCATCCAAAATAAAACAATTTCAATATGTTTCAATGTTCACACATTAATTAATAACATATCCTTAATAATAAGGTCCCGATGTAATAAGTGAATGACAATACAAGCGATTAAGGGACACAGTCCCGGCCGACCCGAGGGACACGACACGACGGTTCGTCCCACCGGTGAGTGTGAACGGGGCATTATAGCTAGGGGTGCTACTTACTTGTTATTATATTATTTTGATTAGTATAATTGGTGTTAACCGCTCTAATAAATCTAATAATAAAGAGTTTCGTAATACTTTACTGTCAATAAGATGTTGTTTTCCAACTACTGCGACTACCAATAATAATTAATTAACACATAATTATAAAAAAAAAAAAACTCGAATAAGGTATTCTGTATGATTTATTTACTACATTTTATAATATAACTAAATAATGTAAATGACTTATAGACATTTTCTCTCCTGACTGTTACTAGGAATTTGCGCCCGCGGTCGAGTCGAGTCTCAAAATAATAAAAATATTAAAGGTGGCGCGTCCACCGCGCGGCGACTTTATTGCGGTCAAGTTGCCGCCCAACTCGCCGCCTGCCAAGCGTGGTGATTACGGCAAAATCCTCTAAAAAATAATAGTTTATGGCGTTCTATGGTGGAGGCTTATGTTTAGCAGTGGTCGTGTTCCGGCTGATAATATGATGTTGTTTTTGAATTAAGTTTTTTTTTATTGGAATGCGAAGAAGGAAAGTAATGTCGTAAAAGTATGTCTACATAAGAAACAATATGCAAGTGCATAAAAATTAATCCTAAAAATATTATTTTAGATTTTAATAAATAATAAAGTAGATACCTAAAATATGTGAAAGTTTTCATAAACCTATTTAATATAGCAGCTATTTGTAATTCTAAGATATCATGTGACAATTGTTTTAAGTCACTTTTAAAACCACATAATGTGTGTTGTGATAGTGCTTTAAAAATATATTTAATGTGTTCAACATTTTCTAAGGCACCCCTAATCCCCATCGACATGACCGCAGTGTGAACGCGGCGTTATCCCCCGCAGTAGCTAGTGTGATCAGAGCATTACATCGAGTAGTGTTGTCTCAAGGGAGCGTTCACATTATCATGTTTGTTTTCAACCTATTATGGAGATTAGATTTATTATTCAATTTTTACAATAGATTTTATTCTAGTGGTATAATATTGTCTGCGTCATTGAAATAGCTAATTTATGTGTTATTTCTGGATTTAAGCTTTACTTTGTTATATAATGTTGTTGTTTTGTTATAGCTTATTTAGTAAAACCTCGAGCGGCGTAATTGGGGTAACCCGTTCTGTTAGAGTATAAATTCAAATTATTATTATCATAGATATTATCAGAATTTTAGGTTTATAAGATTTTTGAAGGTCTTCGACATGACCTAACGACTGTAACTACATATTATCTTATAGGACTCAAATTGAGACCTATAGTTTTAAAAACATCCGTTATATAAACTTTTGCAATATTGAGTTCAATAATCACATTAACATGACTTTAAATATGGAAAGAAGCATTTATGTACATCAAAATTTCTTTTCGCCCTTTCTCTACAGTAGGCAACCGTTTCTGTTACACTCGAACATTATAAGACTCACACATGAAAACTACAGCCACGTTACACGCACACAAACCTTACAGTAACCCTATCAGGGTTGTACCGACTCTCATCTCGTCCATAAATTCCTGCAGCCGCTCAATAATGTCGGAATGCAATATGTTGGTGCGTCTACTAATTATCTCTGCGCAAAGGTTCGCCCTAATTGTTAATTTGGCACATTCGCGAGTGTAATGACGCGAGCGAGGCGTAGCGTTACTGTTTATTACTCGTATGAGACAAGCGCCAGGGTAACTAGACCTCTTCGGTGTTTTGGGGAATCAATTTCGAATTATATTCTATATTTCCTTAACTGTTGGATGCAATAGCTTATATTATTTTGAGTGTTCTTAGTTGTATTTTAATGTTCTGAAGTGTAAATTACAAAGTGATCGAATTTATTTTAATGTTAAACCACAGAATACTAAAGGGACACTCCTCAAAATCATTTAAATAATTAGTGACCCTAGTTTAGACGCAATAAAGTGCAATTCAGGTCGCACAGCGCCTAACTACCTATTGATACCCTACAAGTTCCCTTTCTTTATATGGCGTATCTCTCGAGCTCTTCTCTATGTCTAGCCCATAGAAATTGTACCGTGAAGACGGGCGACCCGGCTACTTGTAGCTTCATAATTCTAATGCGGAGTGTCCCAGGCCTGGTTAAACCATAGATTTTCATGTTCATTTTGGTTCATAGATTTAATAAACACAGTACAGTACACAGTACAGTACAGGACAGTATATAATAAACTACCCTTAGATATAACCTCCGCCCCTAGCCTGAATTCTTTCAAATTACGTTTGAAGCGTTGGCTTGTCGAGAAAGCGTTTTACACGTATGAAGAATTTATTAAAATGAATAAATAATTTATTTATTATAATTAATTTTCATAGATTACAATTCGTAATTTAATTATGTGTTGTGTTTATATTTTTTGTATTTGTTTGTTGAATTGATAAACTTATGTAATGACTTGTATGTAATCCATATTAATAAAATACTATGACTATGACTTTGTCCAAATACGCGGAGTGATTTGTTTACAAATCCGACGTGTAAGTAAAAACCTTAGAGCATAGGAAAGTGGCCAGGATGCTTGCGGTAGTTGGATTCTGAAAAAAATATTAGTTAGATAGCTAAGTACGATTATGTATATCTAAATATTATGTAACCAGGTTCAAAATGAAAATATTACATAGTTACAAAAAGCAACCGTGCCCAGACACGAGAGTAGAGTGGAATAAAGCTAAGGGTCTAATGATAGTGGTCACATTACAGTGCGGGTGTAACATGGCTTGTAAAACAATTTGTTACAAACATGCGAGTTCGGGTGGCCCAATGAATTGCTACGTTTCTATTGGTTTTACTATTTCAAGGATAATTTGACAACGTTATACTATATCTATATCTCTATACCGCTAGTACTTAGGTACGTACCTACAGTTTAGTCAGATCAATCTACGTTTGCCTTGACGTACCTACAACCTACTCAGTCATAAATTGACCCAAAATTAAAAAGCCGTTTTTATATTTATGGAGCATTGTAATATAAACTGACATCTATAAGCTTAATTTAAAAAATGTTCATTATATGTTGATGACTTTTAATATTTATATAACTTATTATCGTATTTTATAATTATATTGAATGTAAAATTTAATATTATTACTAGGCATGTGCATGCCTAAGTACTAAGGTTGATTCTGGAAGATTCTATTGTAATTATCTTGCAAGTAAATGAATTGAATTGATAGATAATATTATGTCGAAAAGCTATAGGAAGATTTTTTTTATCGATGTTATTTATTACTCTTATCGATCTTTAACTACTAATCATATATAATCTAAAATCTAAATCGTAGGTAGTGAGTTTTAGCTAGGTCAAACATCTGTGTGCATGAACATGTCTGTTTGATCTGTGTCTGGGTGTTTTAAGCTTATATAAGTATGTATCAGTTACCATATTACAGGCTTCTAGTCTAGTTTGGGACTAGATGACCGTGTGTGGAAGATGTCCCATATTATAAAAAAAAAACAAAAACAAATTATAAAAAAAATTGCACGTTCGTAAATAAACACGCAGTTAGCTCACAAACAATTAAGTACTTAGACTGTCATTTTATCATTGATATAAAAAAGTGTATTCGATTGTACTTCTGTATGACAGTTTTATTTCAGACATCCATAAACAGAGACATTTGGAAAATCAGTCATTTTGGGAAAAAGTGATTTTAGAATTCATTCAAAATGAATTTAGTACAATATAAGATTCAGTCCAAACAGACCGCAAGCTTTATTTTCAAGGCGTTTTAACCATTGGGTCGGAATTCATATAAAATCATTACTTTAACCAAGTTAGCTTATATTAGCTATAACTAGCGATAAAAAAACCGGCCCTTAGTTATATAATGAACACTGTTCCCTAACTCCTAATATAGTCGTCGCAGTGATCCATAGACCACAGATATTGATTGTGTCCGCTCCGAGCCGGACAGCTCCTGGCTCCGGGCTCCGGGTAGATTAGTGCCGGCAATTGTGCGGAATTAACCCTTGTCTTGTCGGCATTACGGCATTAGCCGGAGAATCACGCACAGGGGTAGGGTACCGACCATAGAAATATATATAACAAGGTACTAGAACTGACGTACCCGCGTGAACTCGTCGCTGCAACAGACGACTATTAGTCACCTGTACCTACGTTTGTGTAAGTGTATGAACTAATCAATGTAGGATGCGTACATAACAAGCGTTTTGTGTGTCATTGGTGACTTTCAACGTTTCTATTACCCTGTTATTTATATTTCTATTGTACGGACACACACACACACAGCCTGAGCGCAGATTACGCAAGTAATTTCAATCCGAGCAGCGGTCGACACTCCACGCAAATATAGATGGACATTATCGAATGGAAGTACTGGTCGCAAAACAGGAACTAACATACATAACATACATTCACGCCTTTTTCCCGTAGGGGTAGGCAGAGGTGTACCCAGGACTCAGTCCCACAGTAGATACACCCACATTTCGCCAGTATGTTATTGGTCCCATGTAATAGGGGGCGAGCCTATTGCCATCTACCGGGCACAGTTCCAAACTCCAGGCAGTTTTTGAGATAATTAAACAGCGATAGTTTTAACTTTTCTTTAACCCTTTTCAAAATGCTGCCTCGGTGGCGTAGAGGGCGCATGCTCGACTGCCAATCAAGAGGTCCTGGGTTCGATTCCCAGGTCAGGCAGTGTTAAATATTGGATTTTTCCATTAGGAATTATCTCAATAACTGCCTGGAGTCTGGAACTGTGCCCGGTAGATGGCTATAGGCTCGCCCCCTATTACATGGGACCAATAACATACTGGCGAAATGTGGGTGTATCTACTATGGGACTGAGTCCTGGGTACATCTCTGCCTACCCCTTCGGGAAAAAGGCGTGAATGTATGTTATGTTATGCTTTTCAAAATGGATCATTTTCTCTAAGTTAAAAACATTTTGACCCGCGAAAGACACTTTTAAAATTGCTGCTAGTTTGTAAAAAGAAATGACATAGGTATGAGTTTAATACACATTACAGATTCCCAAAGAGAAATTTAAATTTTTTCGAAATTGAAATACATTTTTCATATTATTTATATACTCTTGCTGATTTATATGTCAGAAACTCTAGTAGGGGCAGTAGGGTTGACGTGCTGTGAGCTATTTAATCTGCAGCTATAAGCATAGTGGTCGCAAGTGCTATTGGCGATCATGAGGTCCCGGGTTCGATCCCGCAAAAAGTATTATTAAATTTTGCCATTATGATATTTTCCAATGACATAGCCTGGTGTCTGTAACTATGTACGGTTAATGGCAATAGACTGCCCCCTAATACCCATAATATTACACCTAAAACATAACTAGCGAGGTGTGGATGTAGGTACCTACCATGGGACTGGATCCCTGGTACACCTCTGCCTGCCCCTTTGGGAAAAAGGCGTAATGTTATGTTGTGAATATGGGTGTCTAAATATTCTGAGCAGTAATTATTAATCCAAACATTAATTAATACCTTTACAAATTAATGATTGAATGTGATATATGATATAAGTATGATACCGAAAGCAGATCTAACGTAAGGTAATACTATATGCAGTATTAATGTAGCCGAGCTCGGGGTTTAATTAACAAATTTAATTATAAATTAACTGTTTTGTAGACGGCGCGCCGCTCCTGTGTGGTGGTACGCGCCGCGTGCCTGAGGGTTCACACCACGAGCAAATTGTATTAATTAAATTATAAAGTTACCTAATATGTTGAACAAAAGATGCTTGGAATTTCTGCTGTATAGCTTCAGTTGTGCTGTTTTATTTCATGTCTTCTAACTGTATTTGATTTTTTGATATATTTTGGTTTAAGAGCGTACGCGGCCTTCTAGGAATTTTACACAATCCTATGAAAAAATCACCAAATCGATGTTTTGTATTCCCCTCTTTTCTCCGAATATAATAAACCCATTCTATAAACTTATATTCTGTTATTTTTATAGTGAAGTAACCTATGTCTCTGTCAATTTAATTTTTCTTATAAACCCTTGGTTTTTTCATAGTGAACTTCCAAAAATCCCAGTTTTACTCGCGTAATTGGACGTTTACTGCAAAAAAATGTAGAGTTTATAAACTAAAATAAAATGATAGGGACATACTTTACCTCATCTTTAAATTATCAGGATATAAATATGTCAAACAGGTTTACTGTATTTGGAAGAAACAGGGGAATACAAAACATCGTTTTAGTAAATTTTCCATAGGATGTCACACAGCTCGCGGGCGGGTTAATACATAATGAAATAAATATACCCAAAAAAATATGCAAATAATTAACAACAATTATAAATTTATCCATATTCCTCAAGGTTTCGTCTATATCTATACTAAAATTCGTTAAAATCACTTTAGCTTTTTAGGTATTACAAACATTCTGACAGGAAGATAGACGGACAGAGTCACTTACACATTTATATTAGGTAGGTACTCGTATTAGTAATGATAGGATTATCAATGAAGTTTGTTTTAGTTTCCATTAAAGTTTTCTAAGCTACGATATATACGTATATAGAGTAAGAAACATTTTTATTATAATCATACGAGCCTGATTTCACTTGCTGAAAAAATCAACATCATACGTTCACGCCTATCTCCCTAAGGGGTAGGCAGAGGTGTACCCAGGACTCAGTCCCATAGTAGATACACCCACATTTCACCAGTATGTTATTGGTCCCATGTTGGCGAGTGCTGAAAAAATCCTAGGTGTTATATCAAGGTCTAATACATACTTTTCCGCCCAATCCGTTTAGTGTTTTGGGTGTGAAAAATAATAACATAAAAACATACATACACTAACTATCGCATTTATAATATTTGTGGCAGGTATCACTTAAATTTTCTGCATTATAATAATCGTTTTATATTATACAAAATCATCTTATATTATCATATTAACATAGCTGTAAGATAAACGCAATCAAATTCAGTAAAAGTTGTGGAATTCATTCGCGATAATCTAAGAAATCACTCTCTTTAAGATTGCTGGTAATTGAATATCTAAGTAACAATAAAAATGTAATATTTAAAATCCGAGTAGCCAGTGAATCGCTGAGTGAGCGTGAGCCGTAGTCGCTAGTTACAAGTAAGACAGGGAGTGTGTGACAGCCCTGTCCGAGTAGGTGGGTAAACACCGACTGGTGGCGAATTTGAACATTTAATTTAGTTACGCTTTGTTCCCACTAATTGGTTTGTTTTCGACGGTTAGCGAACTCACGGCTCTATTATAGATTATGCTATTTAATGACGTATATATATAGTGCATTTAGGTTTAGTATTAGTTTGTCGCGTAAGGTTTAATTAAATAGACGTTGATTACAGGTGTTACTAACACTAACATCTTCATATTATCTAACTAATATTATGAATCTCAAAGTTCAGTATAATGTAAAAAAGTTACCTTTGTAAGAAACAGGTAAACAAAACGCTGTTGTGTGCGTGTGGGTGTTCCAACTCCGACTTCTAGCGCCATCTAGAAATGTTTTTTGTGTGTATTTTTGTATCCTTTTCACGCTAAAACCACTAATCCGATTGCACTGAAATTTGGTATGTTATATTATGATAGTTTAGACCCCGGAATAACATGATGTACTTTTTATCCCTATATTCCCACGGGAACCAACACTACGCTGGTGACGCTATAGAAATATTCAGAAGAAAAAGGCAGAATACCATGAACCTAGTCCCTTAGTAGGTAGGTAAACTCATATTGAATGTTGAGAATTACCGGGCATGACGAGTTTCAACAACTAATATCTCAGGGTAGGGCAGTGCAGTGCCGCGCAGAATGAGGCACTGTGTCTGTGGGCAATCATGATGCTTACCATCAGGCACCTGATTTGCTCGTCTTGTCACTCATAAAAAAAATGCCAGTTCCTTATGATTTCCAAGTCCTGTGTAGGTAATAACAGGCGAGCCTATTCCTACCAACCAAACATAAATATAGACTTCACACTGTTACTGCGAAAATTCCTAATGGAAAAGTCCAATAACAATTTATCACGAAAGGGATTAAAGATTTCTTATATTTACTTACCACAAAATGCTACTTAACCCACGCACCTACTGTCGAAACCCTCGACCTTGCTTTCGGACATATTCGATGTTTTTAAGAAGTCCACACTAGGGATCTCAAAGGACCACGAACTTAAAACCTAAATAGACCTTAATAGAACATTATGCTTGTATTTTTTATACTACGAGTATATGTATGGCCGCATAAACTAACGGTTTACGTGATGGCTCGCGGTTACCGCCGCCTATGGATACCTGCAACGTCAGGGGTATTGTCAGTATGTTGCCAACCCTTCAACACTCTATTCACTCTCTTTTTAAAGAGTCCCATGAAGTAGCTAAACAGGAAGATCGCAGCAGGGAAAGCTTGTACATATTGAATCTGTTTTATGCCTATGATCATTTTCCTCCCCAGGTGTGGTTCCAGAACCGCCGAGCTAAATGGCGGAAGACGGAGAAGTGTTGGGGCCGGTCAACCATCATGGCGGAGTATGGCCTGTACGGTGCCATGGTCAGGCATTCGCTCCCCTTACCCGAGACCATACTGAAGAGCGCCAAGGAGAACGACTCCGTGGCGCCTTGGCTGCTAGGTGAGTGCGGTGAGAATTATATTTTATATTTAGTTAAATAAATTTGTAAGACTTCATTTTCAAAGAACCATATTATTATTTTTTTTTTTTATGATAGTGAGTGACAAAACGAGCAAATCAGATGGTAAGCATCATGATTGCCCATAACAGACACAGTGCCACCCAATGTTTTGAAATTCAAAATTCTGCGCAGCACTGCACTGCGCCTGTCACCCTGAGATATGGGTTGTTGAATCTCATCATGCCCAGTAATTTCAATCAATATAGCAAGAGATCACGCCTGGTTTCCTCGAAGGGTTGAATAGAAGTTTCTCATACCTAGTACGTACACCAACATTCCGCCCGTAATATCCTACTAATATTCAAAATGTAAAAGTTTGAGGATGGATTGATGGATGTTTGTTACTCTTTCACAACAAAACTACTGAATCAATTGGTCTGAATTTCGGTATGTGGATAGTTAAGATCCTGGAATGACACATGGGGTTTTTTATCCTGATATTCTCACTGGAACGAAGACTACGCCGGTGGAACCGCGGGGCACCGTTGGTAGGTATATTATAATTTCAGTACAATCGGCTTAGTAGCTTTAGCGAGGGAAAAATACACATCTATTCATTTGGTATGGACCAACAATCACATTTTTATTGTTGTAAATCTAAATGAACTACCTAGGTCCTAGCTCATCTATACTAATATTATAAAGAGAGAAACTTTGTTTTTTTGTTTTTTTGTTTGTAACGAATAGGCTCCGAAACTACTGGACCGATTTTAAAAATTCTTTCACTTATGGATAGCTTAATTCAGTGTGAGTGACATAGGCTATATGAGATTTTGAAAAAAAATAGGGATCCGTAAGAAAACTGCAATATTGTGAACCAAGGTGTCACATAATATAATTACCATATTCATAAATTTGCGTGCGCTGTGAAATCCATTGATGGTAGAATAATATAATGTACTAGGGGTTTATAGTAATTATCAATATCTACAAAATAGTCCACAGAAATTTTATCCATCTATTTTGGTATAGTCACAATAATCGAAACAGACATTATATGCATGCGCTGTGAAAAGTATTGGTGGTAGAATAAAGTAATGTACTAGGGGTTTGTAGTAATTATCAATGCCTACAAAACAGTATACATAGATTATATCCATCTTTTTTGGTTTAGTCAAAATAATCGAAGCAGTGATTATTTTTCATGCGGTGTGAAAACTATTGGTGGTAGAGTAAAGTAATGTACTAGGGGTTTGTAGTACTTATCAATACCTACAAAACAGTATACATAGATTATATCCATCTTTTTTGGTTTAGTCACAATAATGGAAGCAGTGATTATTTTTAATGCAGTGTGAAAACTATTGGTGGTAGAGTAAAGTAATGTACTAGGGGATTGTAGTACTTATCAATACCTACAAAACATTCTACATATATTATATCCATCTTGTTTGGTTTAGTCACAATAATCGAAGCAGTAATTATTTTTCATGCGGTGTGAAAACTATTGGTGGTAGGTTAAAGTAGTATTTACCAATATGTACAAAATAGTGAACGGACATTATATCCATCTATTTCGGTTCGGTTCGGAAGAAGTCATTATTTTTATACGGTATGAAAACTATTGGTGGTAGAAATGATGTACTAGGGGTTTGTAGTACTAATATCTTCAAAATATCCCGCACGATAAATTTATACATGTGTTAAGGTTTAGTCATTGTAACAGAAATAGTCATTAATTTGCGTGCGCTGCGTAAACCATTAGGGTTATATCTACAAAAATACAATGTATCACGAATTTACTCCTGTTAAACGTTCACTATACCTACTTCTGCTACCCGTGCGAAGCCGGGGCGGGCCGCTAGTATTATTATAAAATACAACGCATAAATTGTAGCTAAAATTGTACACGAACTTCAAACAGTGTTGCCAGATGGGGAGGATTCCCTGCAAATTCGGAGGTTATTTTCGGCTTCGGGGGGAAATTTGGAATGATTAAAATTTAAAAGAATATATTTGCTTTATTAATAATTTAACTTAAAACTGTTTCGGGTTTTTTCTTCTTCAAAAAGCTAATTTTCGGGGGGATTTTTGAAAAAGTTGGTGGGAACTTCACATAGTCATCTGGTAACACTGACTTCAAAGCAGATCACCGCGCCTTGCCGCACTTTTGAGGTAAGTCTATATTATAACATCTATATATTATAACATTAACCATAAAACATCAGTAGGTGTTGTAGAGAATCTAACGCAGGGCGTCATAATAATAATATATTATAGGTATTATCCATATAGCTTTATCTATAACTTTGATCCTAATTAATGTCCAAATCTCTCAAAATATAACCAAAAACGTTACGCCCCATATCTGACCTGGTGATTTTGTTCAAGAGTCGGCCGCTGTGACTGAGGGGCGCCAGTAGCGACTCCCCTCTCTCCTCGCGACCACCCATCCTCGGTGAGTCCATACATATCATCTCACACTCACTGACTTCTTTATATTATTTTAATTAGCTTGACTCTTGGACAAAATCACGAACATGAAGGATAATGTTAGCTATGGTGTATAAAATTCTTCTATAGTAATCCTATTCTTAGTTTTAAGGGCTTATAGGGGAGCTTGTGGGCTAACAATTAGCTATATTTATGACTATGTTTATGAATACTATAATAGTACTATTTATGACTAAATAGACGTATATTTCACAGAGTGAGGGGGCAACTTAGAGTAACCGATAATGGATACGAGGACCTCGTCATACCTTTGAAATCTATTATTTTATAAAACCCATCAAAAGAAAGCTAGGAAAACGTTGTTTTTTTATCTGCATCCAGCAAGAAAAAACATTCTGTTCATTTTTTGTAAATACCGTACCGTAGTTTATGTAATGCACGAAATTACCTACATTTAGTATTATTTCCAACTTATTTTGAGCTAGTGGATTTAATCTAATGACTTAGAATGATTTTGTGCGTTGTTACCAATAATACAATAAAATAGTTCTAACTAATATCAATCATTTTTTAATCATTTTTCAAGGATTCATGAGACCTGAATTTTTCATAAAATCTCAAACATTTCTAAAGTGGTCTAATTTCGAGGAACATAAATATATCAAAGTTGATATCCAATGAGCTCCACTATAAGCTCTTAAAAGGAATGTAGTGAATTACTATTCACCCTATATATAAATTCCTAATAATAAAAAAAAAATTTAATACTTTTAAGGAGCTGCAACTACCTGTAAAACTGAACAACTTCGAAAATGAAGAACTCGCAAATAAAATGTACCTAGATTTCCTAGATAAAAAATATCGTCTGATACAATTTGTATGGAAAGTAGAATGCATGATATAACTTTCTTTTGCAACTTGTTCAGTTTGACGGCAGACTTGCTCCTTTAGCATCAGGCTTTACTATTACAAAATTTTTCTATCTTTATTTATGCTTAACTTAATGCTAGTTTAGCATATTCTACCAGTTATATACTACTAAGAATAAAACTAGAGAAAGAGTTATCTTTAAAGCCCTTAACATCAAAACTTGACATTTTAGTAAACCTCAATAAAAACAAACAGAACAATTCTCATATAACTAATCGCACAGTCGCGTAACCGCTACATAAACTGTCTTTATATTACCGTTGCTGCGCTTAACGCTCAGCGATGCAGCGCTTAAAAACCAAAGACAAAGCTTCGTATAATTTTTAATCTCAACAACAAGAGATGCTCATTTTTCACTGGGAAAAGGCTTTCACAAGTTTACTTTAACCCAGGCTACGCGGGAAAAGGATCCTTATCTCGTTCGTAATAAAGTAGAATATTAGAGTAGGATGTTGTTTACGAAAACAAGGATGCTATGACAGCTTATGAGAAGGCTTTATTTGTTTGTGTGCGTGAAAGGAAAGTTTTGTATAAAGCGATGTGTTCTCGTAAACTAAGACTTTACCATGAAAAGTTTAATTTAGCTATAATAATATAAATAACACACATTACAATTATCTCAATAACTGCCTGGAGTCTGGAACTTTGCCCGGTAGATGGCAATAGGCTCGCCCCCTATTACATGGGACCAATAACATACTGGCGAAATGTGGGTGTATCTACAGTGGGACTGGGTACACCTCTGCCTACCCCTTCGGGAAAAAGGCGTGAATGTATGTTATGTTTTTTTACAATTTTTGTCATAATGAAACAAGCTCAAGTATCGAAAGCGGAGTCGTCTCGTAGACCCTCGTAGATAAACCGTAGACCCTGCTACGAAACTAATTTTCTCAATAATAATAATAATTTAAAATCAATAACAATCTACAGAATGATTTAAAACTATAAAATGAACTAATAGATACAATTAATAGTCAGGTTAACATATTACACAACTAGAATTAAATACGCAAACTACGAGTTGCACAGATATGAATTAATAAAGGCTCCCCCTTAAGTCTGGGAGGGAGCCCGTGGGGAGTGGGGAGTTGGGGAGGCGGGAGACGGGGAGATGGGGAATGGGGAGCCGAGCCAAGATGGCGGCGGTATTGTCTAAACCTTGATTACCGCTGATTTGAGGACTGCCGGCTCACATATTAATTATGTACTTAGTTTTTTTCTGAGCTAGGTATACAGAGTGTTTACTCTTTACATTATTTATGTTTGTTTTTAGGGTTTAGTTTGATGTTTGAGTTTTTTATAGTCAACCTAAAAACATAAATAGGTTTTGATTTAGGTTTATTACAAGTACACTTTTAATTTTTATTACTATGTATTTTATTTTTACTTAAAATACAATAAACAAAAATGATCATGGTGCTATCGTTTAAAATTTAGATTCGTTTTAATATATTGATATTTTCACGTATCTATCTAATAATTATTATTACATAGATAGGATACACATGTACCTAGCAAAATCTAATAATGAATAATTTTATTTCATTTTAAATTAAAATTTATTTTAAATTATCTAAATTACCATCTTTGTTTTAAAAAGCTGTTTTAAATTTTTAAAGAGAATTTAGGTAATAAAATTACAATCGTAACCAATGAATAATTAACACAATATAACCCAAATTAACAGAATATTATATTATTTAATTACCAAAACATTGCATTAAAACCAAACAATTCCTGAATTTAAGAGTCAAAGAATAAGTACGTCACAGAGACGACACTCGACATTCACATTCCACAAATGGATTCTAATGCATCCATAGAGCAAGTTATAGAATTATCTGCCTATTACCCACTTGCTTTGTACGCGTTTCTTTCATCTGCCATCAAATGACACTGGGAAAACCTCTGCCATTATCTAAAGTGAAAAATTCCTGACAAAAGTGCACTCTGCACGATCACACGTCGGTTTTACACTTTATCTATGATACTTTTGAATAAAATAGGTATTTAGGTCTCTTGTTGAGTATAAAATGGTTTTGTTTTAGTCTTTGTGATCTTGAGACGAGCAGTTGGGATGACTAGCGCTGCTTTTGTTCACTCGAAATTATTATTGTTCAGCTCAGTGGTGAATTATTGAATGATGTAAGTGGCTAGAGGAAGATGTTAGTTAGCCACTTCTAGCTTTATACTGCGTTAATGGATATATCAAAGTTAATGTATAATAAGAGGTTTCAGGGTAAAAACGGTAGGAAATTTTCAAGCAAAAATTTACTTGCGAAAAATAATCATAAATTCAAGAATTAAGATTCTCCAGCTCTATTTAAAATTGTATATAATAATGAAAAAAAAATGTATCTAATAATGTAATGTATGTAATTGTGTTAAATTGTATCTGATAATCTAATAATGATTTTACTAAAAGTTAGAAGACTCATATTATATCTATATAAAGAACGCAATTAAACGAGCGTAAATTATGTATATTTTGTAATTAAATTCGACATCTAGTCTTTATTACATCATCTGTCCACGTGAGTCTGTAGCAGAAAAACACTGGATGCAAGTTTACTACCGGGCTAGATGGAAATCTATGGGGAGGCCTGTATCTAGCAGTGGACGTCCTACGTCTGAGATTATGATTATAAGACATATTAAATTTGACAATGACAGCCTGGGGTTTGGAACTGTGCCCGGTAGATGGCAATAGGCTCGCCCCCTATTTCATGGGACCAATAACATGGTAAATGTGGGTGTACCTTCTATGGGACTGAGTCTTAGGTACACCTACGCCTACCTCTTTGGAAAAAAAAACTGACGTTATCTCATCTATGACTTGGCTAATATTTTAACAAAGCTTAATGACCAAAGCGTCTAATCAAAACAACAAACGGAGTAAATAAACAGACAATATATCAGAGTAATACAAAACTAGTTAACCTAAATCAAGTGAATTAATGTGAACAGTGTAATGGAGTAAGTTTCAACTAATGGGAGGAAATCAGACCACTCGCTAGCCGCTGCTGCATAAGATATGCTATGCTAATGACTATTTAGTATTTAGGTCTGTGGTGATTAATGACCTGAAAATACCCTTCGTGTCCGATTAGTCATTTTATTGGGTTGAATAGGATAGTCATAGAAGAAAGACGAGGTTTGTTTTAAAAGAAAGTGGTCAGGATTAATAGATATACTAATGGCTCTGAGCTGTAGACCTTGCGAGTACACGTTTTGATGTTCTTTCAAGAAATTTTACATTTTAATGTTATAACCCCGTATGGCTCCGTTATTGTTTCCGTTGATTTTTTTTACAAAAACTTAGCCAACCATAAAGTTCTACATTAACTGCAAATCTGCTCACAAATTTTCATGAAAATCGGTTGAAACCTGTAGACCTGTAGAGATCAGCCGAATGTACAGATTGAAAAGGAGTAAAAGCAATTTTTGCAAATATTTTTTTTATTTGTATAGACGGTACCGGTCGGGCTTTGCCACTCAGTGATTAACTCTTTATTCATCGAGCGATAGCACAATACAGAAAATAACAAATAATAAAAACTAAAAACCTGTGTTATGTCGAGTGACTCTACCATCTCCGCTGACGTCACGACGGCACAAAGCGCCGACCCTGTGTTCTAGCCTGGTTTCACCTGCTTTGACGCTTCCTCCTAAAAGAGCCATCACTTCGGTCCTAGCATCAGACCGCTGTCACGACATTTTAGATACATCGAAAAAACCCTGTAAAATACCTAGTATTTAGAAGAGTTTTTGGATTCTCCTGCTCCCTCCGGCACCAGCATATAATATCTCATGTAATAATCGGCGGCCTTATCGTTCAGAACTATCTTGTTTTTTCACTCCTCATATCGATTGATTAGTTAGGATTTTAATAATCCTACTAATATTATTAAATGTGAAATTTTGTGAGGATGTTTGTTACTCTTTCACGCAAAAACTACTGAATGGAATGGGTAGAAATTTGGTATGTAGGTAGCTTAGACCCTGGAATAACACATAGGGTACTTTATTTCCCGATATTCCCGCGGGAACGATGTCTACGGGGGTGGAACCGCGGGCCACAGCACACGTCAAATAATTATTAATTTTAATGTATACTCTGAGCGAATTTCCCCAATTACATTGCTCGAATCAAATCATACAGTTATGTGCACAATTCATATTGTCAGAGTTTTAGTTCGCCAAGACCTCCAACATGACCTCAGGACTGTGAGCCTCCATAATATACAAGAACTATGTAACCCATCGATGTGGTATCTTATTCTCTAAGTACCTAGAAGCACATTCCCATAAACAAGTCCATAGTAAGTTTGCAACCCTCTAGCTGCATCCAATCACCCTATTCCCCGCATTGCGGTGTAAAACTCATAAACATGCATCGAGTTCGTCACATGATAATGAAGGACGTAGTCTGGCCTTATGTAAAGCCTTCCCGTTGTTACTTCATTCCGAAGCCAGTATTAAGTAAAATCTTTGAGAAATTGATGCTAAACCAACTGCTGTCACATTTCAATAGAAATAGAATATTGCATTCAAACCAGTATGGTTTCACCAAATGCAGATCAACAACCGATGCAGGCTGTCATCTCATGACTCTTGTCTTGGAGGCTTGGGAGAGTTCACAGGATGCCATTGGAGTGTTTTGTGACCTTTCCAAAGCATTCGACTGTGTAGAACACTGCACGTTACTGCGCAAGTTAGAAGTATATGGAATTCATGGGAATGCCCTGAACCTGGTGGAATCATACTTGTCTAGTAGGCAGCAGAAGGTTAGCGTCAATGGTATCACATCTGCTAGTTCTCCTGTCAAGATGGGAGTCCCACAGTGATCAATTTTGGGTCCTTTCCTGTTTTTGGCATATATTAACGATTTGCCTTACATGGTCCACGGTCTAGCAGATATAGTTCTATTTGCCGATGATACGTCATTGATTTTTAAAGTTGATAGGAAGGATACTTCACTAGTACATGTTAATAATACTTTAGCAAGTATATCCAGATGGTTCACAGCAAACAATCTGTTATTGAATGCGAAAAAGACTAAATGTTTGAAATTTTCGTTGCCTAACGTCAGAAGTATAGAACCAATCATAGTTCTTGACGGTGAAAGACTCAATATTGACAATGCAACTTTGTTCCTTGGCATAAATATAGACTCTAAACTGCAATGGAGCACTCATATCACCGAGCTCTCAGGGAAACTAAGCTCTGCAGCTTACGCGGTTTATAAAATTAGGCAACTAACAGATGTAGCCACGGCGAGATTAGTGTACTTTGCATATTTCCATAGCTTGATGTCTTATGGGATTCTGTTGTGGGGGTCAGCTGCAGATATAGAAACTATCTTTATACTACAAAAACGTGCGATTCGTGCCATCTATGAGATGCGTCCACGCGAATCCCTGAGGGAATTATTTAAAGAAATAAACATACTGACCCTACCATCCTTATACATTTATGAGAACATCATGTATGTGCGTAAAAATTTACATAAATTAAAATTAAATAGTGACCTTCATAATTTTAATACTAGGAATAAAGACAAAATAGCTGTACCTAGCTTTAGATTATCTAAAACAAATAAAAAGACATTCTTAGGAAATAGTGTACGTTTCTATAATAAAATCCCAAAAGAGATAACTGGGCTCTCAGAGGGTAAATTCAAAACCTATATAAAATCTACTTTACTTAAGAAGGCTTATTATAAAGTCAACCAGTACGACATAGAGGACAAAGATGCCTGGAAACTTCTGCATAGCCGCCTCGCGGCACCTTCAAAGAAAACGAATGTAACCAAACCAAATATTGTGAAACTATCTGTTGAAAAAATTAAGCCCTACAAGTTTCTTGTGCGTTCTTCTTGTAGAGGTATCTTTCCGAACGCACGGTAGACTCAGTACTGTATCTTCATTGACGTACAAAAGTGTCAGATTATGACCTATTTGAATAAATCTGTTTGAGTTTGAGTTTGAGTTTGAAGCCACTGTGAAACATGGAAACATTACCGAATGATGTTTTATAGTTGATTACGATATCGAATCCCGTAAAATTGTTGGCAGTTTTTCTAAATTTGGATCAATATAATAATTATAATAAATTGGCTTAAACCTAAAAGAGAACCATTACTCAGTGCTTAGCATTCCATAATTCCATATTCCATATACCTAGTAAATATTATTAAAAATAAACATAATATAGGCACTAAGAAATATAATATTTTGATAAATTTATATCTTTTGAAGATGAAGTATTGTTCCTATCGTGTGGGCCTTATCAGTAAGGTCTAAATAGCGCACCGAGCTATGGAGAGGGCTATACTCGGGATTTCTCTGCGAGATCGAACCAGAAATGAGGAGATCCGTAGACGAACAAAAGTTACCGACATAGCACAGCGGATTTACAAGTTGAAGCGGCAATGGGCAGTTCACAAAGCACGTAGAACTGATGGCCGATGGGGCTGTAAAGTTCTCGAATGGAGACCACGGACTGGCGCAGCGTAGGAAGTCCACCCACAAGTTGATAAGGTCTGCAGAAACACGCTGGATGCAGGCCGCTTACAACCGGACTGGAGGGAAATCTAAGGGCCTATGTTCAGCAGTGGACGTCCTATGGCTGAGATGATGATGATGTAAATAACCCCAAAAGTCGTATTTAATTGCAATCTATTAATATATTATATATCTACAAAGAGACTCGTCTTTTCTAGTAAGAAGCTAACAGAGTAATATCCCAAGTGGTAGATATTTTTACGAGATTTTTACAACAGCGCCCGTCTCCGGCGACGCATACCTAATCAGGCTCTCTATTTACTGCGGGGATGTGACTCCTTCCACTCAGGGTTGGCACACATAAGTTTCTCGGAACTAGAATGTAAACATATTTGCACTCCTTTTGCTCAAAAATTAATTGTAGTGTACCAAAGCGGGGACTAGTAACATTTGCTCTGTCAAACATAAGAAATTTTGTTAGAACATTTTATTTTTAAAAATGGAACTAAAAGCAGCGAACTTTTCGGTAGAACGCATTGCGTTGCGGCCTATGGCTACAGAAGAGACTTAAAGTACAGTACAACAATTTATTTAAGACAGTTACAGACAGTACTTAAATAAATTGTTTTATTGTACTATACTACGTATGTAACCTATCCAATGACGTTGAATTCCTTCTTACTAAACCTATCGCATTTTTTTATTTTGCAATCGTGGCGTATTGATTTCTATACGCCACACGCTAAAACACAATAAATAGCTTATTTTTCAACGGGTATGTATTCAAATGAATGAATACGTTTTATAATATTCTTATTTTAAACTAATAACATCTATAATACTCTTGTCTGCTTCGTTTATGTAGTTCGCGACTCGCGACTGCTGGGCAGTACGTGTAGGTTCGATTCTCAGGTCTTTAGGATGTTCTCAATAACAACTTGGAGTTTGAAATTGTGTTCGGTGTATGGCAATAAGTAGGCTGGCCCCCTATTACATGGGATTTAAAAACAACTGCCGATGTGTGAGTGAATTTGCTATAGGGGGCTGGGTCCTGGGTAGGTACACCTCTGCCTAACCCTTCGGGAAAAAGGCGTGGTGATGTGTTTTTTTATTGAAACCAATAAAAATAACAGAGACGATTAAAGCGATAAATCTCTCCGCAATCTCTTTCAGGTAACTGGAAGGTTAGGGGCGTAATGGGCTATATTAGCACCTGATCTTAGAAAGGACACGGAGTGTGACTCAAGTGAAGATTTAGGTCACAGAATTCTAATAAGAGAAATTATTGAATGAGACCGAATAAGACGTGATCTAAACGGACACTGAACATGATTTTAAATAATTAATTACTTCTTAGAAAACTATCGGATAACTACGTACCAGCCCTAGGTCTGCATGAGTAACGTAGTTGTAGTACATCGTCGGTTTACAACCAGCGTTTTATATTGCGATTTATAGCTCGAGGGAATTAATGGGCAGCACGCGATGCGTCCGCGGCTGGAGCTGGTGTAGGGTGCCAGGAGCCATGGATGGACGCAATCTTTGTACAATTATTTATTACTTTCTTGCGATATTAAATTCTTGAAGTAAAATACTGGGATGATCTTGAGAAAATGTGAAGATTAAAATATCTCATGTGGGCGAGCTGTAGTGTGTGTCTTCGATTATGCTTTAGAAAAGTATATCCCTCTTTCTACCCGTGGTTGCCGGCTAAGGGTTAAACAGATCTATAGGACGAGCAGCAGCGTCCTCTGCGTAAAACCATCGACCTGCGCTCGCCAACCCGCCTGCCAAGCGTGGCGAGTATTGGCAAAACCCCCTCTAATGGGGGAAGACCTATGTCTAACAGTAGAAAGTCAACGTCAAAGTTTTTTTTATTTTGCGAAAGTAGGTAGGTAGGTTACATAGGTCATTTAAGTATATCCGCTTACATTCAGCTTTTCGACATGCAAAAAAAATCATTACATTAAATAATTTTATAACGCAAATAATTGTATGATGATGTTTTAGAACTAGATCCTGAGTACCTATTCCGGCTAACCTTCATGGAAACAAGGCGTGATTACGTTGTGTTATGCACACAAATGCAATGATTCTGTACCGTAGTTATATAGTGTTGATGTTGTCGACAGGTATGCACCGCAAGAGTATCGAAGCGGCGCAGCACCTGAAGGAGTCAGGGTCGGAGCGCGAGGGGTCCGAGGGGGAGGGCGAGCGCGCCGCCTCCGCCTCGCCCACGCATCGGGACAACCACGACAATCAGGTAATTGTACAACTGGCATTAGCTTCGATAAACCATACCAGGAATAGAAGGGCATTAGACAACATGTATTATGTAGGTACCTGTAAAGTTCCTGTAATGTATAAGGCTATAAAGTTTTTGAATGGAGACCACGGGCCGGCAAGCGTAGCATAGGACGTCCACCCACAAGGTGGACAGACGATGTGATAAAGACAGCAGGATCACGCTAAATGCAGGCCGCTTACAACCGGACTAGATGGAAATCTATGGGGGAGGCCTATGTTCAGCAGTGGACGTCATAAGGCTGAGATGATAATTATGATACGAGTCTGTACCTAATACCCGTTCACCCGCTAAAATGTACCTATCCTATATTATAGCAAAATCCGATCATAGCAAAATTCAATAAAATTTCATCATCATCATCAGCAGCTCAGCTGTGGGTAGTCCCCTGCCTCTCCAATAAGGACGGTTTTGCTCATACTCGCCACTCATGGCAGGCGGGTTGACGAACGCAGTTTGGTGGTTTTCACGCTAGAGTGAATGGAGTGTTGAAGAGTCGGCAACATACTGGTAATACCCCTGGTGATGCAGGTCCATAGACGGCGGTAACCGCGAGCCATCACCGCACACCGTCTGCTAGTTTGCCACCAATGGCATAAAAAAATCAACATAAACAGACCTCTTGTAGTCGTCCAGTTTTTCCACCGAACAATGGAGAGCGAACATTCTTATATACCTATACATATTTAGGTATCCGTGACCTACACACAGCTCTATAAGTTCTATATACTCTTCTACAATACTGCGTAGTTCTGAAAAAAAAACGGTCCGTTGTCCAGTGGGTAGATTATAACATTATGCTTATAATGTTCTCCAGGCGCAGAGCTCCCCTGCAAGCAGCACGACAGCCTCATCATCAGCGAAAGGTCGCGCATCACCCGAACCGCGCGAAGGCTACGACGACCCGGAAGCTTTCAGAAACAACTCCATAGCTTGCCTGCGAGCCAAGGCGCAGGAGCATCAGGCTATGTTACTGTCCAACAACTTACTCCTACAGGTAAATAGGAGTGTGATGTCGCTCGAAAACACGGGCTTTACCCAATCATTCGATAGGCGTGACACGGAGACCATTTTTAGTCCAACATGTAGATGCATCTTTGAGCTTTTAATATAGAAGTAATATAGATACCACCTATCGGGGTCCATCTCTGAAACCTCTCCACAGAAAATAAGCACAAGAACAGCCCCCACTAGGTAATAGGACTATTGTGAACTCAAACTCAAAACTCAAACTCAAACAGATTTATTCAAATAGGTCATAATCTGACACTTTTGTACGTCAATGAAGATACAGTACTGAGTCTACCGTGCGTTCGGAAAGATACCTCTACAAGAAGAACGCACAAGAAACTTGTAGGGCTTAATTTTTTCAACAGATAGTTTCACAATATTTGGTTTGCTTACATTCATTTTCTTTGAAGGTGCCGCGAGGCGACTATGCAGAAGTTTCCAGGCATCTTTGTCCTCTATGTACTGGTTGACTTTATAGTATGCCTTCTTTAGTAAAGTAGATTTTATATAGGTTTTGAATTTACCCTCTGAGAGCCCAGTTATCTCTTTTGGGATTTTATTATAGAAACGTACACTATTTCCTAAGAATGTCTTTTTATTTGTTTTAGATAATCTAAAGCTAGGTACAGCTATTTTGTCTTTATTCCTAGTATTAAAATTATGAAGGTCACTATTTAATTTTAATTTATGTAAATTTTTACGCACATACATGATGTTCTCATAAATGTATAAGGATGGTAGGGTCAGTATGTTTATTTCTTTAAATAATTCCCTCAGGGATTCGCGTGGACGCATCTCATAGATGGCACGAATCGCACGTTTTTGTAGTATAAAGATAGTTTCTATATCTGCAGCTGACCCCCACAACAGAATCCCATAAGACATCAAGCTATGGAAATATGCAAACACACTAATTACACTACACTATACACTAATCTCGCCGTGGCTACATCTGTTAGTTGCCTAATTTTATAAACCGCGTAAGCTGCAGAGCTTAGTTTCCCTGAGAGCTCGGTGATATGAGTGCTCCATTGCAGTTTAGAGTCTATATTTATGCCAAGGAACAAAGTTGCATTGTTAATATTGAGTCTTTCACCGTCAAGAACTATGATTGGTTCTATACTTCTGACGTTAGGCAACGAAAATTTCAAACATTTAGTCTTTTTCGCATTCAATAACAGATTGTTTTCTGTGAACCATCTGGATATACTTGCTAAAGTATTATTAACATGTACTAGTGAAGTATCCTTCCTATCAACTTTAAAAATCAATGACGTATCATCGGCAAATAGAACTATATCTGCTAGACCGTGGACCATGTAAGGCAAATCGTTAATATATGCCAAAAACAGGAAAGGACCCAAAATTGATCCCTGTGGGACTCCTATCTTGACAGGAGAACTAGCAGATGTGATACCATTGACGCTAACCTTCTGCTGCCTACTAGACAAGTATGATTCCACCAGGTTCAGGGCATTCCCATGAATTCCATATACTTCTAACTTGCGCAGTAACGTGCAGTGTTCTACACAGTCGAATGCTTTGGAAAGGTCACAAAACACTCCAATGGCATCCTGTGAACTCTCCCAAGCCTCCAAGACAAGAGTCATGAGATGACAGCCTGCATCGGTTGTTGATCTGCATTTGGTGAAACCATACTGGTTTGAATGCAATATTCTATTTCTATTGAAATGTGACAGCAGTTGGTTTAGCATCAATTTCTCAAAGATTTTACTTAATACTGGCAAAACAGAGATTGGCCTATAGTTTGAGGGATCTGTCTTACTTCCCGATTTAAAGATAGGAGTGATTTTACTTATTTTCATTAGTTCTGGAAACGTGCCTTTATCTATGCATAGGTTAAATAAGTCTGCTAAGTAAGGAGCAATTGTGTTTATTATAGAATCTAGCATTTTTACAGATAGACCCCATAGATCTTCAGTAGCTTTAACATTTAAACTCTTGTACGTCTTTTTGATATCAATTAATGAGATGTGTTCAAACGAATATTCAGGTATGGTGCGTTGGAAGTTTTCTTTAAGAAAAGCCTCCGCCAAGTCTGGGGATGAATCAAGTGACTTGGTCGCGTTCAGGGCTATGTTAGAGAAGAAATCGACAAAAATATTAGCGACTTCCTCAACATTTGTAATGTGTTCATTATTAATTAATAGTTTATATTCAGAATCTCTACATTTATCTTTACCTGTTTCTACGTTTATTGTTTTCCAAACCGTCTTAATTTTATTACTTGATTTGCGAATTTTGTCTCTAATATTTATGGCTTTTGCTTGGATGCAAACAGCTTTAAAAATTTTTGAATAACATTTAACATACTCATGAAATGATTCTGAATTGGAATGGGCTTTATCCCTATATAACTCATACATATTATCTCTACTTTTCCTGATACCCTTGGTAGCCCAATCACTAAATTCTAGTTTCCCATTCGTGTGTAATTTCTTTTTGGGACATATCTCATTGAACTCCTTACTTATTACAGAAAATATGTTTTCATAATTGAAATTAGGGTCTTCCTCAGAGACAGCGAATGGACGGAAACTACTTGATTTGGCTATGGGTGTGATTTCGAGTTAGATGGTAACCGGGCGGTCTAGAAACTGCCACTTCCGTGATTATTATTAAATGACTTAAGTTTTAGACTAGTGAAGAGATGACGGATGGAAGTAGAATTATGATGGGATGGTATAATGATCTTTAAACTACTTCAAGTTAGCGGTTATTGGTAGTTAGTTGATACTATCATCCAATTTTTTATCACCGCTATTTTTGTAAATTGTATGTTGGAAAAGAAAGGAATTTAATATTGAAAAAACTACCCAACCTGCAATTAGTATTTTGGGAATGTTATGTGAGAGCCTGAGGCATTCCTAAAAAGACGTAAAGAAATGCAAAATGAATGAAATGAAGGTCTAAAAAAATGCGTGAGAAAGGAGTAGGTATAGTAGGAGTGATAGTCTAGAATGGAGCAAATGTCCCCCTAATAGTACCTATATCTATAGATATATATAGAGCGTATCCAACCTATTGTGGCATAAGGGCAGGAAGATGATTTGGTATATGGTATATGGTTCGTAATCATCATAATATTTGCGGACTTTATTGACCGTCCTCTGAATTTGATATCCCTTAGCCGGCTCTTACGACAACCACGGGTAGAAAAGGCCCCACCGTTTACTATTTTACTACTCATCCTACGAAAATTTGTGAGGATAGATGTACGAGTATGTTTGTTACACTTTCGCGCCGAAACTACTGAACCGATTGGGCTGAAATTCGGTATGTAAATAGTTTAGACCCTGGAATAATACATATAGGGTACTTTTTATCCCGATATTCCCGCGGGAACGAAGACTTCGATAGTTATTTCATGAAGCCCCATGATTCCAGGTGCGCGGTCTAACGCGGCCGCCGGTGGGCACGCCTTCAGTAGCAGACGAGGACGCGCCGGGAGACATCGACGTCGGCACAGAGCCTCCCCCCATACACCACGCACACCCACACAATGCACATCTCTACTGACCACTTCATATTGCTGCATGAGGGTTACTAGTTACATGAGGGTGAGATTGGGAAGCTGGAAGCTGAGCTCCTTTGTAAAATCAATCACATCAAAATAGATAAACCGGAAATAATTTATACCAGGTGATACAAAAAGGTGTTTTAAAAATAAATAAGGAGGCGTGCAGAAAAAGAAAGAATTGTAAAATTCTCGAAAAACGTTTCGACTTCCTATACAAAATGGGTCCTCATCGGTAAATTTGCGAAGATTTTAAATAATTTGGGAAGTCGAAATACTTGATTGCAAATTTTCTCGGGCACCTTTTTGTAATATGTTGTATAAGTTTTTATTGACCTTATCACGGATGCCGATGGACAAGACGAGTCTTTGAAGGGAAACCAAGGCCAAATAGATAGACCACAACGATGGGTAGATGACTATAAAGGTTAATTCGGACATAAAACGGCGAGGGGCCGGTTGTAAGACATTGCGGCGTGCCGACTCGCACATTCTTTTTCGTCAGTGTGTTATCTTCCAAACACCAGATTACTACTGACTTTGTTCTCGGTTATCTCTGAATCAACCTTAAACAAGAGGCAAAATAACTGTACTAAATTACTGTACCAACGACCGTTGAAATTCAAATTCTGTGCACCTATTGGTCGTATAGATCGTCTGTGATTGGCTGTCCGCTTGTCGGTGCGCTCTCATTGGTTAAACGTTAAAAAACGGTTACGTTTAAGTGTAATTATGTAAATTGTTAATGTTATGCGTATATAAATCAAGTTTTCGTGCAATACACTTAGTTAAGTATAATTATTTATATCGTAGACCTGTTTTAGACATTGTATAAAGATTCCAGAGCACTTAAATGTACTTAAATAGTTATTGTGTTCCATAAGTTAGCAGAAAATGATAATATAAAACAAGTATTGTGATCCATCTTCCTTGATTCTGCTAGCCTACGAATGTTGAACCATTTTATTAATATAATGTGAAACTAGGTTTAAATTGATAAATAGTTATGAACCCCGACTTAGCACTTAAGGACATTTGAAGATAAAAAATGGCACTAAGAAATAATATGACAATATTATATTGAAGTCACAGACACTCAACGTTAACGACGTCGCTTTAGGGCGGATCTGTTGTTGCCAATGTCATGCAGTGACACTGCATAATCAACATAATACACAGTGAGCCTATTCTTTTTGTGAAAATATTCAATAAGTATAAAGATACCTTTAATGGGGAGGCATATTTAATTAAATCTGTTTTTCTTGTTATGTTAAAAAGATACTTCAAATATGTGACACCCGCACTCATTAAGAACCTTTTAGAAATTTAACACAATCCTATTTCCTATTCCGTTGTCTCCTTGCATACATAATTCTATCCTGATATTAATATTAAGGTTATCGTCGTAAAAGAAAGTTATATGTTAGGTACATAGTTTACGTACCTACTTCATCTTTCACATAATTAGGATACAAAATTAATTAATTATAAAGGTAATTTTTTGGATTCTGTATTTTTATAGGATTGTGTAAAATTCTTAAAAGGTGGCATTACCTCAAAAATACTCCAAATTTGCTATTCCCACTCATATTATGCTACTTATAATATTATAAGCTGCGCCCGCGGTATTATCCTCGGACAAATACCAATTATAATAAAAAATAATATATCTACTATGAAATACAACGAAAAATGTAAAATTGGTATGTATTTTGATTAAATCGAATAATTGTGCATCGAAAACATTCCCCCGTACAGTTATGTATTAAATAATTATATTTCTACATTGCTATTTAAAAGTTTTTTTATATCAATAGCATTTAATGGCATTTATACTTAAATTTGTATAATTTTCTCAACAATAAAGAAAGTGGATAATCTATCATTATTATTATAAAACTTAAAATAGACAGTGATTAAAAAAAAACAATAAGATAGTTCTTATCTAGGTACCTACATTACCATTGTAATTAATTGTATTTAAGAATAAAGTTGTAATATATTTATTGAATTAAATGGAAGTACATATTTCATCGTAATTCATTTATTTATGATGAATAAAACTTGTAAAAAATATATTTCTTTTATTAATTTACCTATTTACTTATAGTGATAATCTGCCCGCCTAGCATGGCACGGGGTAACACGTTTTCTTCGTTTTTTCTCTCTTTCGCTCCCGAACAATTAATATCTGCTGTCTCGTTCTAACCCCCTGGGACTCCGTTTCCCCTGGTCACTGTGCTACCGGGGCTGTGGTGTTAATACAGTTTAAAATCAAATAAGGCTTTTTTCTCAAAGAGGTTGGCAGAGGTGTACGCAGGTCTCAATCCCATAGTAGGTACACCCACATTTCGCCAGTATGTTATTGGACCCATGTCATAGGAGGCGAGACAGTTCCAGACACAGTTCCAGACGCCAGTCAGTTATTAAGATAATTCCTAATGGAAAATCCTATAACACTTTGCCCGACGTGGGGATACAACCCGGGACCTCATGATCGGCAGTCGATCTTGCACTCACTACGCCACCGAGGCAATCGAGTGAATAATGATGGATGGAAATGTCGAATTTTGAAAGTTTTTACTAGTTAGGAGATAGACTACAGAATAAATAATGCTATGAGCTTCGAAAAACGGTCTAGTAAGAAGTCCAAACAAACTTTCTACTTTCGACCTTTCAACTCATACAAAACCTTGTCAAAAACTAGAATAAAAAAAACTCATACAAATGAGTGACAATCCCGTCACTCATTTCTTGGGGTAAGTCTTCTTATGTAGAGAAAGAAGACACTCTCAAGGTAATCAGTGAGCATCCTCTTAAGAGGCTGGCGACCGACGAATTCCCCATACAAACGTTATACCCAAATTGTTATTTTTTTTTTTTTTAATATTTAAACATGACAGTTTCCCAATTCGCGAATTATTTACAATCGGAGCATATTTCTAACATACAATTATGTTATTCGAACAAGTCGAGTGAGTTATTCATATGCATTTATTGATAACATTGTTACATTATAATATTCATTGTATATAATATTAATTTCTTAGTTATTATTATTATTATTGATAACGAAATTCACCTGGTTACCTAATTAACTAAGTTCTGTAGTGGTAGGCCTCTTTTGCAGTGGGCCGCCTGGGGAAGTACCCAAGCCAAGCAGTAATGTGCAAACATTACTGTGTTCCGGTATGAAGGGCAATGTTACCAGCGAAATTACTGGGCATGATGAGATTTAACAACTCATATCTCAGGGTGACAGGCACAGTGCAGTGCCACGCAGAATTTTGAATTTTAAAACACTAGGTGGCACTGTGTCTGATATGGGCAATCATGATGCTTACCATGCACCTGATTTGCTCGTCTTGTCAATCACTATCATAAAAAAAAAGTTCCTTATTATATTTTAGAAAGTATAGATACTTATATTTTGGAGTTATATTTGAAAATACTTATCATATTTTAGATTTTTATCATATTCAAAAAGTACTCCATAAGTTAGATAGGCGATCTGATGAAGACAGCAGGAGCGGGCCGCTTAGAACCGGACTGGATGGAAATCTGTGGGGAGATATATACCCAGCAGTGGACGTCCTATATCTGAGATGATGATGAACTTTATCAATGTCTATGGAAAGAGAAGGACGACTATAAAACTGTTTTCTTAACTCTTAAGTGGCCTTACAGGATAGACCACAACCACAACACCACCACATCCAACCACACCTAAACAGTCCTAACCACAGACAACTCACCCATAAAGAATTCGCATTATTGCGGTTATGCCAAGGTTATGCAGTGACACGAACTATCTGAACGACCCAAAAAAAGCTAGCCGACTTCAGACGAATGAGTCATTTTGTTTTCATATTAAAATTTATGAACCATTTATGAACCATTAGGTTGCATTGTCTGTGATTTTTATGTATCAGGAAAACGAGTGATATGGAAACAAACTTACTTATGGAAAGGACTTCTACTAAACTTCTACTAAAAAACAATATTTTTTATAAAACTTTGTTTGACAAAGCCAAATAGCATTTATTAACAAACAACAGCAGCTAAAATATAGTAAAACACCGACATTCTTACAACTACTTACATCTATGACACGGGGTACATATTACTTAATATCTAAATAATATAACAGACTTAGTTATTGTTCGTACATTACAATATTAATTAATAAATATAAGTACAAATTAAGTATATTTTTTGTAAAAGTAAAGATTTCAATTTTTGCACGTGAGGATTTTTTATTTCTCACTTTTAACTATACAAGTTTAAAAATAATTATAAAAAATAATGCGTTATATCAAATTGTAAAATAATACAAAAATAATACAGTGTGACTATCATAATATTTAAGTTTTCAATAGTTATATGACACCGAATGTCAACTTCAGGCACTACGCGGGAATTAACTCTACAAAATTCTATAGACGGCGGCATTTAGTGGCACTTTGCAAGTCTTTTAATTTTTTTTTCTACCCACATTTTATCCGACTACAGTTAATTCAGTAAAGGGTAAAACTGGTCATAAAAACGTTTGAGCCACCGAAGCGTTAAGTTATCACTAGAATTTGACGAATAAGGTGTCAATTTGCGGGTGACATGGCTTTATTTCCTCGTCTGGTTTTAGATTTTTGGCTTCTTTGCGTTTTGAATAATTTTCTGTAATTTTATATTATTAATCAACATTAGTTTTATATTATATAATAATATATTTAATTCAAATTCGATATCAAAATAAATTATCTAATAGGCCAATGTCCCAATAAAGAGTAAATAGTAACTTTTATATTATGAACTGTGCACGTTATATGTGTGCAAGTTAAATACACATGGGTTATCCTTAGATATTATACATTAATAAATATTCTCTTTAATACAATTATTTTTATAGAAGAATTACTAAACCAAGTCCCACTGTATCTTGCTTTCATCTGTATTAAGATGAATATTTCTAGAATACTCTAATAGGTACTGTTAAAATATGCGTCTATAGCTTTTTTATAATATATGTAATTAGAAACTGTAAATATGCACCACAACAATTGCATTATTTGTTATATTATAGTCCGTACCAAAAGCAGAGAGAAAAGCGGCCATCGACCTCAATGACAACTGTAAAGTGAGGCACACGGATGACATTCTAACATTGCAATCAAAAAACTTGAGCTTATATTTATTAACAGATAATATTTTATGTCATTCAATATATTAAATGCAGTATTATTGTTGTAATTCTCAATTAAAATATACATGTACATTTACTTAGCGTGGCCCGAACGCATAGGGCCGGTAAATACAATGACGAACGCGGTGAGAAATTACTCACTTAGCACAGTACCTACCTTAAGTATTGTTCTTGAATACCACCCGTATTCAAGAACATTGACAAAGTGACTTCATAAGAAGTCACCTTGTCACGTATACGTGAAATAATGTTGTCGAGGTGACAACATTATTTCAACAACATTTAGTAGGATCGACCAATCCTTCAACTCAACCTTAGTATTATTATGACGTATTAGTGTACAGGTTAGAGTGAGAGCTTGACAGCTATCTCTCTCTACAATGTACTAAATGCAATGTCCGTTTTCTCTCCGCATTTGAAACATATTATACTTACATTTATTAACATATTATACTTATATTTATAGTAGTATCTTACAAGCTACCACACGAGCTAAATGCATTTTTATTTTTTATTTTGGTGAGCCATTGTAGATCTCTTATCATTTTGCAAAACTAAACATTTGAATAAAAATCACTGTTTTAAAAAAAAAATAAAGGCAATCTTTAAAATTAGTAAGACAAATACATGATTTATAAAAAATAAGTAGATTAAAAAAAATAACATTTTGTAAATGTTTTACGTGTTTGGCCATGATTCATTGAACTTTCAGTACTTAAGTAATGCTTAAATTAATTAACTTGTAATAAAAAACTCAGGAATCAAGTTACATAAGCCCTTAAATTTCAATATTATACTTATCACAATTATTAGACATCGAATATTATAAATTACTTACCTAAAATATTTCAAATCCTGTTTTAAACGCACTTGTGTTTGTTTTTTTTTTTCTATTCACGACCGTACTTTGTTTTAACCACAGAGAAGTCAACCTAATAGACGCTATTTTGGTCAATTTTAGTATAAAAAAAAATCGCCAATATGTGTCTGTCTGCCGGGATCGGATTGTTGTTATTGGCTAGTTTGACTACAAACATACATATTATTTCATTAGCAAACATTGAACACACACACAATCACGCCTTTTGCCCGAAGGGGAAAGATGTGAACTTAGGACTTAGTCCCATAATAGGTACATCCACATTGAATCTAATTTTGTAATTATGTCGTGTAGATTTTTCTATTATTTTTTTTTACAGTTAAAAATATTTTTTTGTGTTTGTATGTAAATGAATGTGAAATCAAATGAGAAATGAAAAGGGGCGGGGCCGGCAGTTATATATTGTCACTGCATAAGCGGGAGCATAACCCTGCTATAGCGCCTTTTAGTCTGACTTGTAACGTACTACTACGTAACGTACAATATAGCCACGGGTCTAGAGCGCAAATTGACATAGATTAGACGTATTTGTTACATCTATAATGGCACAGCAATACAAAGGAAATATCGACAATAATTGATCAAGACCATTTCTGCCTGAAGTTGCAGTTATTCGACAAAACTCGTGAACATTCAGATCTTTCAAACTGCGTACATATAATTTTTATGGCATTATTTTATTGAGGTTATTGGTAATTTTTAATTAAGGTTAAACGTCACCCATAAAAAATTAAAATACACAGATATGAAGAACAACATACATTCACGCCTTTTTCCCGAAGGGGTAGGCAGCGATGTACCCAGGACTCAGTCTCATAGTAGATACACCCACATTTCGCCAGTATGTTATTGGTCCCATGTAATAGGGGGCGAGCCTATTGCCATCTACCTTGAGATAATTCTTAATGGAAAAATCCAATATTAACACTATGCCTGACCTGGGGATCGAACCCGGGACCTCTTGATTGGCAGTCGAGCATGCGCCCACTATGCCACCGAGGCAGTCAAGAAATAGGGAATAATTTACCACTCAATTGTTTGTCGGCTCTGGATCTGGCCTTTATTTGCGCGAAAACATATAGAATAGAATAGAATTATACTCTATTGCATACCAAAATAAAATAAAAAAAAACAATGTTACAAAAAATTTAACAGGTAATACGGTAAATAACCGGAGGTCTTATCGCGTTAAGCAATTTCTTACAGACAACCTGGGAATGGAAAATGAGAATTAAAACATTAAACGACATATTTTGTTAAAGAAAACCTTACATTTTCTTCGCATTTATGAAAATTGTAAAAAAATAGTTTTTAGGTTATGTTTTTAAACAGCAAAAAAACCATACGGTTTTCTTTAAATAAATATGTTTTCGCGTAAACAAAGGCCAGATCCAGAGCCGACAAACAATTGAGTAGAAAATTATTCCATATTTCTTCACATCTATGGATTTTTAATTTTGTATGGGTGACGTTTAACCTTAAAGCGGTCTTCACATATTTCTGGGTTTTTTTTTTATGGGACAACTTCCACACACGGTCATCTGGGCCCAAATTAGGCTAGCAGCCTGTACTATGGTAACCAGATGACTGATATACATACATAAATACGGTTATAACAGCCAGACACAGATCAACAGACATGTTCATGTACACAACTATTTGACCTGGCCGGGGATCGAACCCGGGGCCTGCGGCACAGAAAGCAGAGTTACTACCGTCTGCGCCAACGAGGCTGGTTTATGTCAGTATCTCTTCAAATGTTTAGTAACTTTTTCTTCTGTATTTATTTTAAATCGGATTCGTAATTCGAATTAATCGCGTACATATTATTTTATGTATGTTAACAGAGTTTGACTGAAACTATACCGCAATGAAATATCTATAGTCCAACAAATCTAACAAGCACCGTTTGGCAGTTCTTATATTGCCTTGTTTGAAGGCTTTCAATTTATATTTAGTGATTAATAATTATACATTTTTGTGTATAGATTGTAATTAGTTGTATATACTTAGTAAATAGTTTATCAAAGGAGATACGAGTTGTATTTAATATTTATTGTAGTGTTGCTTATTATTATAGCTTAGTTATCAAGCTGTAGAATATGATTGCTGGTTGTGTTCAAAATTCAAAAGCTCTTATTGGTTAATTTCCTCCGTTTGATGTTCAAACTCCCTACGTGTCATTGGCAAAGTTGTGGTGTTCTTAGCACTTTCACAAGCCACGAAATAAGAATTGAATTATACATCTTATGAATTTTATTTCATTAAGTCCATGGTTTTTCGGAGAAGGTTATTATTTTACATCTTCCACACACGGTCATGTGGTCCCAAACTAGGCTAGAAGCCTGTACTATGGTAACCAGATGACTGATATACATACTTATATAAGCTTATAACACCCAGACACAGATCAAACAGACATGTTCATGCACACAAATGTTTGACGTGGCCGAGGATCGAACCCGGGACCTGCGACACAGAAAACATAGTTACTACCATCTGAGCCAACGAGGCTGTCAAAATGATGTGTCAACTGTGTGAGTTAAGTCTATGCAAAGTAATTTCTTCTCTCTCAAAGCGTGAAAAGTTGAAACGTCAAACGGTACGTGTTAGATTTGCTGGACTATAATTAATAGGTAACTCATTGTCATTTCATTAGTAACTAAATAATACATTATAATATAATCAGACAAGTCAACATAAGACTCCGCTTTCGTGTATTTTAGTATGAAAATGAAATCGTGCAATACAGTGGAGCTTTCTCAGATATATATATTTTTTCTTTTATGATAGTGAGTAACAAGACGAGCTAATCAAGTGCCCGATGGTAAGCATCATGATTGCCCATATCATACACAGTGCCGCCCAGTGTTAATATTCGAAATTCTGCGCGATATATCTTGAACAATGATAATATCTGAACAAAAATCTGTTTTTGGATATTTCCGTAAATTTAGTTCTAAGACGGTTCCTAATTTATCAATTGAATATTAAATTATGCGATAAGAACCATTATGTACCAAATTTCAATAAATATTAACAAAAATTTGATTTTTGTTTAACTGTCATTGATCAAGCTAAATTAAACAAGGTATAGTTGAATATATATAGCTCATATAATTTCGAATGAGATGAGAAAAGATGCAGGTCCGTCTGTTATGCAGTACATCTGTATAGCCTTAGCGACATCATACTTCCCTAAAGCGTCGTCTTTACGTTGAATCGTCTATGGCTAACTTACACCCGTATTCAAGAACAATAATTATATAAGTTACTGTTCTAAGTAAGGAATTTCTCACCCCGTTCGTCACGGCAGGCAATTTTTTTCAATTGGAGTTTACTGCCCTATGCGTTTGGGGTATCATAGTGTTGTTCTTGAATACGGGTGTAAGTAATAACATAAGTATCTTACATAAGTAATGTAGGTTAATAGTATGGTTTGGGACCTTCCATATCCTCGGAGCTCTTCAGCATCAGGTAGTAGCTGTTCACACATAGGATGCAGTACGCCAGGATACCTGGAATAATGCAAATATAATATTACTTTTCTCAGTCACAAGCTGGATTCTGGAACTGTGCCCGGTAGATGGCAATAGGCTCGCCCCCTATTACATGGGACCAATAACATACTGGCGAAATGTGGGTGTATCTACTATGGGACTGAGTCCTGGGTACACCTCTGCCTATCTCTTCAGGTAAAAGGCGTGAATGTATGTACAGTAACAGTTCCAGTCTCCAGGCAGTTACTGAGATAATTCCTCATGGAAAAATCCAATATTTAACACTGCCTGACCTGGGGATCGAACCCGGGACCTCTCGATTGGCAGTCGAGCATGCGCCCTCTACGCCACCGAGGCAGTCAATCTGTTCTATCTATCGATTGTGTATCTATACTTATAAATGAATAAGAAGAACAACTCACTAAAGAACAGCAGTCCTTCAAAGAAAGAGATGAACATGTCGGAGCCGGAGCCGGAGAGTCCATGCAGACAGATCTGTACGAAGATGAACACCAGTGCACACACGGACAGGGACAACATCACCCACACCCACACGCGGAGGCCGAATGTTGCTCGCTGGAATATTGATACACATCTTATATACCTATATACTATTTCATTGGACGAGCGAAAGGAGATCTAGGGTCAGTCATAGGGAAAAATCAATGTCTATTAAAAAAAACAATTTAGCTATGTCGCCATTGATCTGGAACATATTCATTGAGACGTGGGAAAATTAAAAATATGTACATTTTTACGCTACACCATTATAGCAGCCGTTATTCCTAAAGCAATTGCTTTCACTTCTTCACTTCACTTCTTCACTTCTTTCGCTTATTTCACTTCAATACGGTATTTACAGTTATTGTACATAATTAATTTGCTAAAAACACTATGACCTCGCTTAGTTCCTAGACCGCGTGACGTCATCGTATCGTGAGAGGATGGAATCCGATAACGTCACGCCGCGGCTTCCGCATTCGGGACCGCATTGTGACTGTCACGATAACGCGTGCTCAATTTTACGAATCTTTAAAAATTCATTCTGAAGTATTTTGAAGGGCTACAGAAGAAAAATTAATGTCATATTTTAAATTAAAATAGCAAGGCGTTAATAAAAAGTATGTAAAAAGCGATCATACCCTATAAGCCGAGTACAGCAAGGTAGCCGCCAGGACAACATGCACGATGGTGGTAACGGCCACCGTCACACATATCTTGTATACTGTCTTGTAGAGGTGGTCGTCTCCGTCCTCTATGGTGTCTATGTACCCGCGCGCGTTGTCCGCGTACACCGAACATAGGATTATCAGGGTTATGGCTATAGCCTGCAAGATATAACATACAATTAAAAAAATCCACGACACATATAGGTACAAGTGTTACAAAAATGAAGTAGTTCTTAAGGGCGTGCATCTACTAATCAAACTGAACGGCTATAAAAGAATTTATTCCAAAATTTGCAAAAAAAATTTTATATGTGACACCTTGTAATCAGTATCATAGAATGTAGTTACATTTCACTGGTAGTTTTTCAAGTTCCATGAATTAGGGGGCGAGTCTATTGCCATTAACCGGGCACAAAACCAGACATGCGTTATGCGTTATCACACCGATGTGATGACGCATTATTCATTATGCATAATTGGAAATCCCCGCTTGAAATGCGATATCAGGAATATGTTTGTATACAGGAAATCAGAGAAACTATGTCCTGAACTATATATATATATATAAGTTATTAATATATTATATTCTTACATCATAATTAATATTTAACTCAAGGGGAAAATCTATAAGACCGTAGTAAGACCTCTTGTATGGATCGAATGTTGGACTACGAAAGCGGTAGATGAAAGGATGTTGCATGCAGCAGAGATGTTGAGATGGAAGCGACAACAATGGATAAAATTAGAAATGAGCACCAGTGACTGAGAAATTAATAAGTGGAAGATTAAGCCCGTCACACACGAATCTATAATATATATTAATAAAACTCATAGCAAGGCATATTACGATATATTTTCTTTACAAATGTTTGACTGACCGCACACGCAGCTATAATATGTATTTCTATGCATTTCATTGCATATTAATATAAACTACGGTATCAATGTAATGAAGGCAAAAATATATATTATAGCATCGTCTCGGTGTGTGGTAGCTTGCTATAATATATATTATAGGACGGTATATTAATATATATTTTACTTAGCTGTGTGTAACGGGCTTTAGCCTAGTTATGTGCAGGGATGAAAGTCATGTGTCAAAAAGGACTATGAGGATTTATGTAAGTTGTTACGTGAAGATAGGGCGTCCTAAAAGACCTGGATGAACTGTGTGAGAGGTAATGCGTGAAAAAGGAGTGGGTGCAGACATGACGGACTGGAATGGCGGCAGATGTGCTGTTCCGACCACACCTTATAGTGTGATAAGGACCAGAAGATGATAATGAATTAGTACTTGATACTTAAGCAAGTATTTTCTGTATCCATAGGGACCATAATGCACAGTTAGTATTATAAAAACATAATATTGATTTGGCCATATTTTTTAAACACTCACTCAAAATGGTGTAAATTAGGTACCTACATACCTATGCAGCCTCGTTGGCTCAGATGGTAGTAACTCTGCTTTGGTAGTAACATTTGTGTGCATGAACATGTCTGTTTGATCTGTGTCTGGGTGTTATAAGCATATATAAGTATGCATATCAGTCATCTGGTTACCATAGTACAGGCATCTAGCCTAGTTTGGGACTAGATGACCGTGTGTGGAAGTTGTCCCATATTAATAATAATTCCTCACCCTGCGGCCCTAACCACCGGTAGCTTGGGCCCCCCGCTCCGCTGCCGGCGGCAATTCTAGTATTAAGTTTTTTACAATGTTTTTATATTATTGTATACCTATATATAATTTTTTTTAAGAATATTGTAAAAAACTTAGGTCTAAGATATAAAATTAATAAAGAGAATAATAATAATATATTTTATATGTTAACATTTTAGAGTTAATAATTTGCCCTTACCAAGTGCACCATCCCGATGACCTTGGAGCCCATCTCGAGCCCCATGCACCAGCAGAACGATGTTATATGAGGGATGCCCATTATGGAACCACGCCCGGGAACTTCTCTGAAAAGAATATGGACCATCTCAGTATTGCGTTAACTTATAGATTGTACCATGGTACATTATAGTTCGCCCGGTACAAATGGTCACGTGAGTGACTTTGGTTTACGTCATCGCCGCTCCGGGGTGTTCCCAAATGTCAACATTTAAACGTAGAGGCAACAGTGACGAATAAGCCAAGAGTCAGCATGGAGTGCGAAACCGGGTTATTTTCGACCATGATACTTCATATCTTGATCATGCTGTCTTCACACAACGATATATGCCCAGATCACAGAAGAGACACTCATCAAAATCATTTCATCAGCGACTCTAGTTCCGACGCAATAAAGTGCAATTCAGTTCGCAAAGCGCCTAATAGCTTAAACCTACAGGCTGGCTCTCTCTCTGTCTCTCTCTCTCTCTCTCTATAACATATCTCTTACTCCTTCTACGTTTGGGATGTCATAGTTTAAACTTGTCTATGAAACTTTATGTATAACTAACTGTGCCCCGCGGTTCCACCCGGCCCGCGTAGACATCGTTCCCGTGAGAATACTGGGAAAAAAGTACCACATGTGGTATTCCAGGGTCTAAGCTACCTACATTCCAAATTTCAGCCCAATCGGTTCAGTAGTTTTAGCGTGAAAGAGTAACTAACATCCATCCATCCATCCATCCATCCGTCCATTCTCACAAACTTTCACATCACATTTATAATATTAATAGAATAGGAAGTAGGATTATCTCCCTTGGAAGTGAGAAGAACGTGATGTTCAGATTCTTGTGATTATTTAAGCAGCCGAATGCGATATTGCTTCATTTTATTTTGATAAGAGACGAATGCACGACGCGACGTGCTAACGACTTACTCTGATGCGACGGTACGCTCCAGCCCACTAAATATGTCCGACTTGTCGTGGCGCCTCAGCTACTTAGTTAATTGGAAGTAAAGAATTCCCAAGCCTGCTCAGATTTCAGAAGGTGCTTACGATAGTTATTGTTTTTTTTTTATTTATTATTAATCTAGGAATCTGAGCACAGTTTTAGTGAAGGACTCATCATATATATCAATCATGCAAATGCTGTTAGATGATAATATTATCATATCGCTTGCAATACGAGTAAGCGTGGACAAACACAAAGATAAAAGATTATAAAATCAATATTTAGCATATGAGTACTGCAAAACTTAAATAAGTTAGCTGCGTAGATATTTGTACATATATAAATAAAATACTGTTCCTTGGTAGGTACGTAACTTTACTTTTGAACCGATTTATAGGTTATTTATTTTGACCATGGTTAATGCAACTCAGCCGATCGGTCGAGGTAAATTAGTAATCAATGGTTTAACACCTTTAAGTCCATTTTTGCCATAAAACATAGTAATATAGGAAGTTAAAAGTCTGCCTCGAGATATCAAATAGCTAGATTTTAATAACGTTTTACTATTTATTGTAGTTTTAATAAAAGTGGGTGAAAAAAATAAAACTCACTGGTTATCCTTTAACTCCATAGCGTCCGAATGGCACACAACAAATGATATTATATTATATGGAGCTCATAAGTTGGATACGAAATAATAACCAAAACCTGATCCGACCTAGACTAGACTCTCCTGTTTTTTGTAACATCCAAGAATAGTCATATAATTAAGTAGGTACACCATTTTTAGGTGTTGGCCCAAGGTATGAGCGAGAATCTTGATAGGTAGCTCTCAGGATATTTATTCAAAAAAAAATCTGTGTCATGGCGTAAACAATTATAAGTCGGTTCTATAAAGAAACGAATCCAAAATGATCTCTAAAAATCATGTTTTCTCGCTTGCAGAGGACATGATTAGCGCCGCCATTTTGGATTCTTTTCTTTATTAGCTATAATAATTTATTTTTTAACGGTTTTTTGTATTGTCATCAGGATGGAAGGTGTGCACCCAATATCAGATCAATCGGTAGGTTCCCAAACGGTCACACCAAACGAGTCATACTGTGATTCGATGGGATTATTTCGAATCAAGTCACGCTGTTATGCCATGCAAAATTTATTAAGAAAAAAAATCCATAGTCACAGTGTCACCTTACTTTTATCAAAATTCAACTTTACTAACATAACATAACATGCCTCTTTTCCAAAGGGGTAGTGTAAAGTGTAGTAGAGAGTTACTGAAGGTCAGAGGTGACCCAAGACTCAGTCCCACACTTAACACTGCTGACCATCCTCTAGATCTGTTAACCCTTAGCCAGGTCTTACGACAACCACGGGTGAAGTAACTATTCTAAAACCTGTGACACCACGGCCAACACACAATATCCAACAATATAACAGCCAATATCCAGGCATAATTCCAGACTCCAGGCTGTCATTGAGAAAATTCTTAGTTGAAAAATCTAATAACCCTTGTTGCCTGAACTGGGAATCAAACCCGGGCACCTCATGATAGGCAGTATCATGCAGTAGCGCTTGCAAACCAATACGCCACCGAGGCAGTTCTACCTGTAAACCTATTTATAAGTTCCAATATTCTGCGTCAAGCTAGACATCTCGACAGCATTGCGGCTATTAAAGCTTTATACAATGCGTTTCTTCGCAGAAAGTTGGAATGCAATGCAATTGTGTGGAATCCGTACCAAGCTAAATATTCTTATATGGTGGAAAAAATCCAGAGAAAATTTATTAGATGGCTGTACAAGAAGCAGTTTGGTTACTATGTGGGGTATCCAAATTTTTATCCCAGTGAGTTCCTGTTAGGAATGGTGGGGTATTTAGACGGAAAGTATCGTTGATGGAATATATGTGGAGCATTCTCACTGGAAAGAAGTACAATCCGTCTATCTTAGAACGCCTATCACTTGAAGCGCCTAATAAATATATGATGGTTCGTCGGCTTAATTTGCGCTCCTTAAAGTCACGACTTGCACTACAAGCGCCGTTTCAGTTCAAACTGAACTTGATAAAGGATGTTAACATCAACTTGACATCAATTAGGTCTGTATATCTATGACGATACTGAAACGGCCTCCCATCACGCAGCGAAGTGCGGGACTGCGTGATGTTTTTTTTTTTTTTTTTTTTTTTTTATTCAAATAGGTCATAATCTGACACTTTTGTACGTCAATGAAGATACAGTACTGAGTCTACCGTGCGTTCGGAAAGATACCTCTACAAGAAGAACGCACAAGAAACTTGTAGGGCTTAATTTTTTCAACAGATAGTTTCACAATATTTGGTTTGCTTACATTCGTTTTCTTTGAAGGTGCCGCGAGGCGACTATGCAGAAGTTTCCAGGCATCTTTGTCCTCTATGTACTGGTTGACTTTATAGTATGCCTTCTTTAGTAAAGTAGATTTTATATAGGTTTTGAATTTACCCTCTGAGAGCCCAGTTATCTCTTTTGGGATTTTATTATAGAAACGTACACTATTTCCTAAGAATGTCTTTTTATTTGTTTTAGATAATCTAAAGCTAGGTACAGCTATTTTGTCTTTATTCCTAGTATTAAAATTATGAAGGTCACTATTTAATTTTAATTTATGTAAATTTTTACGCACATACATGATGTTCTCATATGTGACTTTGCTTGTATCTATGTTTGATCTGAGAACACCTGTAGTACAATACACCGATAACGCATCCACGCGTCTATTTTTCATCGTGCGGGGCAGTGTGAAAATCGGCTACTGATTGTAAAGCACTACCGGAACACAGTAATGTTTTTTTTTATGATAGTGAGTGACAAGACGAGCAAATCAGGTGCCTGATGGTAAGCCATATCAGACCATATCAGACACAGTGCCACACAGAGTTTTAAAATTCAAAATTCTGCGCGGCCCTACACTGCGCCTGTCACCCTGAGATATGAGTTGTTGAATCTCATCATGCCCAGTTATTTCGCTGGTAACATTTGCACAATACTGCTTGGCGGATGAATAACTGGCAAAGGTGTGGTACTTCCCCAGGCGACCTCCTGCAAAAGAGGCATACCACTACAAAGAAAAGTTTGTTACTCTTTCACGCCAAAACCACTGAATCGATTGGGCTGAAATTTGGTATGTCATGTAGGTAGCTTGGGCCCTGGAATACCACATGGCCCGATATTCCCACGGGAACGACGTTTACGCTTGTATTTTATTATAATTATAATAAAGAAACAGAACTTTTATTGATCTTAAAAGCTGGGCTTGCTGTATGCAACTAATATCCGGCTATAGGTACATTTACCTAACGGGTAATTCACTCTTTTTTTCATAAATTTTTTAATTAGTGATTTATTTACCCACTTAGCTCGCTGAACAGCAAAAACATGGAAGTATTCCTGGCGATACAAAATGACCCAATATCTGATTATGCTGCACATGCCGATTATGCTGTGAACTAGTTTACCAGTAGACGTCATAACGGCAATATGGCGAATGTCAGATAAACTCCAGTGATTGGTGATCGCAAGATTTCATTGTTACTATGCATTGCTTGTATCACAGTAACAACAAGAACTTAATTTAGCCAATTAGCGACGAGTTGACAACAGGAGCCAATAATTACTTTGATAGAAACATGTACCTAAGACCGAAGTGCGACCGAGACAACAATATTATTAGCTCATACGACCTTACTTTACTGACATACGGACCTAATTTGAGCTTGCCATTTTTGAGAAGCCAGTACCTCATCTCCCCTTTTCTTTATAACAATGGATTTACCAAACAGATAATTATGTAAGTCATTTAAATATTTTCCTAGTTAGGTACCTAACTTTTTTATTCATTTCTTCTCCACCTATACATACTGAAGAAGTATATAATAGAAATAATACTTTATTGTATATAAAAAAATTAGACAAAATCAAACTACACAAAATAATACAGTATACAACCAGTGGTCTTATCGCATGCAATTTCATCCAGACACATCGTAGGTAGGTAGGTATTTGATAAATTATTATTCATTTATTTATTTAGGTCAATGGGTCAAAACAACTAGGTACATATTAAATAAATGGATGGAGTAAGTAGGTACATAGTGTCTTTAGCACAATTTAAGTCAATTTACAATAAATTTCTTTACGAATTTTCTACCATATTAATTATTATAAAAATCAAGCCCAAAGTTACTGTCTTGTGCATTTCCAAACTGGAAAATAATACCCCATTGCTTTACAATGTCTTAAAACGGCCTTGAGAATTATCGTCTGTGATTACTATATAATAAAACCTTGGCCAAAATCTGCGAAGGCTCATCGAGGTGAACGGTGAACGAAAATTAATTAAATATTGTGTTAATGAGGGCGGGTACTTACCAAAGTGAAATCTTGTGTTTTATCACACACTGAGTGACGTGGACCGATAGTTAAATTGTAGAAATGCTGGTCATGAAATTCTTCGCTATGGTTTGATTTCTAACTTTGAAACTATTTTTATTTTTGCCTTGGCCGCCGTATGATAAGATTCATATTTACTTTATTTTCTGTGAAGTATGAGTAATGAGTAAATGAGTACAATAAAGTGTGAATGAGATGGCAAATACCGATGCAAACACGACTCATCGAGAGTGAAAGAGAAAGTAATTAATTTGACGTACACAATGACGTCGTATTGACGTATTTGCAACGTTCCGATTCACGCAACTTTCATACTACGGCTGAACTGACGATAAACTGATGACTGACGCAGGGCCGCGCGCCGCGCATCAGGCTGTTGGCCTCGGCCGTGATTTTGCACGTATAATAGTATTCTGTTTTGCACTACGAGGATTACAAGGTGCTGGAATAATTATATAATATTAGATTTTTTTATATAAGATCAGGATAAAAAAAATAAAAATACTGTGTAATATATTAGATATGTTATTAATGTTTTATTTACAAATTTTATTGTTAAGATAAACTTTTCATAAAAATCCTAGGTAGGTAAGTATAATTAAAAATAAATAAAGAATGCAAGGTTGGTAAACAAATAATGCAGTTACCATTAAAAAAACAACGTATAGTCAGACTATAATACATGATCAGCAGTTTTAACAGGATGGTAGAGCCTGGCCGAGTGTTGGAACCGAGCCTCGTCTTCCTCGTTCATTATCTGTTTGTGACGGCTGTGGACCACCACTATACAGTATACCGAGATACCTGGGGAAATGGTGGACACATTATATTAGGTATTGATATTATCTACTTAATTCCATTTATGTAGGTACTACCCTACTTATGAGGCATACTACACATACAGTAGGATTAAACTACTAGCGAATAAAACCTTGGTAATTATATTTCGGGTGACACACATTGGTGTTTTCACTGCGGGTTTTCACTCATACCTTACGAAGATATTACAAAAAGGTGTAGGTAGTACCTACTTAATCAGCTTTCTGGTACCTAGTATTAAAAGATGTGCATCTGACTAATGATAGGCAAGATAATATTTCGAATGATTCAATTCTTTCTTTAATGGCACCAGGACCTCCTTTAATATTACTCTACACTTTTAGTAGGACCTATAGGCAGCTGTATACTGCATAATGTTCGACGGACAATGGACGTTTTCAGTGTCCATTTAGATTAAGCCGTATGTATTCATGAGAATATATAGGTGGTACACTTCTAAAGTGTTATGCTTACAAGCTCTGATTAGATGCACGGAGATCACGACAGACTCGACCTCCAGCAGCTCGCCCGAGTCCTGCAGGATGAGGCTGAGACCGGTGAGGCACATCAGGAAGAACACCGCTGTCAGGATGCCCGTTACTATCGTCCAGGGGAGCGTTAGGGATGCCAGTTTCTAAGAAATACATTGAAATTAAATTAACCTTAATATAGAGTCTGGCATACACCTTGTTGTGTAGACTCGACTTTTTTTTCTATATAATGATTTGTGACGATATTAGGCGTTAGAAATTAAATTTAATTCACTTTGCACAGCTAGAGTTCGTACCATTATTTGCTAATTTTATTCTATCATCCCATACTCATAATTAGAAGGAGTCTTGCAGGTGCGTGAACAATTTCTTTTCTTTATAGAAATGCCAGTTCTTAATTTTTTTTTCATTTTCAATCTCTTTTTTTGTATGAGAAAATTCCAGCATCATCAATTTTGCAATGTGTTCACTACGAATTTTTTGCTGTCTCGTATAAAAGTTATCATGAATAAATGTCGCAAATCTGTGAAAATGCTAACATATGAGTATACGCACTGCGAAAAATGTTCAATTATTTATATCGTATTTCGTAAGATCGCTGAAAACTTACTATTAACTACTACTGCCGCAGAGAACTAGAGCGAGGGAGCCAGTGCATAAATTATGCTTGGCCTTTTTAACAATAATTCGATATAATTTACAACTCCAGGTTTAAGCTGCAGGTAGTTCCAATTTTAGCCCAAACTCAAATACAAGAAACTTATAGGGCATTTTCTCAACTGATAGTTTCACAATATTTGGTTTGGGAACATGCGTTGTTTCGAAGGTGCCGCGTGGTGGCTATGCAGAAGTTTCCCGGCATCTTTGTCCTCTATGTACTGATTGACTTTATATTTTATAATATGCCTTCTTTAGTAAAGTTTATATAGGTTTTATATAGGTTTTGAATTTATCCTCTGAGAGCCCAGTTTTCTCTTTTGGGATTTTATTATAAAAACGTACAATATTTCACTTTTTATTTGTTTTAGATTATCTAAAGCTAAGTACAGCTATTTTGTCTTTATTCCTAGTATTAAAATTATAGAGGTCACTATTTAATTTGAATTTATGTAAATTTTTACACACGCATACATGATGTTCTCATAAATGTATAAGAATCGTATGTTTATTTCCGTAAAGAATTGTCTCAGGGATTCGCGTGGACGCATCTCATAGATGGCACGAATCGCACGTTTTTGTAGTATACAGATAGTTAATATATCGGCAGCTGACCCCCACATCGAAATCCCATATGATATTAAACTGTGGAAATATGCAAAGTAGACTAATCTGGCCGTGGCCCTTATTAGTATTCTGTGCCGTGGCTATATCTGTTAGTGTTATCCCCTACCCATCAATATGATGCGTATACCTTATAAGCAGCCACGATGAGCAGCAACGAGCAGAGTAGATGCAAGCCACTGACCGTAGCCCCCGTGATGTACAGCACGTACTTGTGTGTGGAGACCTGACCACCCTTGCCCAGCGGGACCAACGTCACCAGGAGGCTGTAGCCGGCCAGCTCTAATAGTGCCCATACCTGGTACATGTTAGCAATTTAAATAACAAGGTACTTGAAGTCACATACTTGCAGGAACTTGTCGCCACAATGAGGGACTTACTAGTACTATGTGGATAGGTTAGTTGTAAGAACTAATCACGGTTCAAGATTCTTTGTGTGGCGCTGTTGGATTCTGCGTTTGAATATGATATGCGTATGTACCGAGTAGAAGTGACAGGGAAAGTGGCGATAAGCGCTTTGTATGTCTTTAGTGACTTGTGACATTTCTATTACCTTGTTATTTAGATTTCTATGGGTAAAGTTGTTTATTAGGGCGTTGTCACAGTGCTATAATAATACTGTCAGGCGTTTACCAATATCTTTTTATAGTAAACATAAGTTACATCAATGTATAACTTATGACGATGTACGTACATACGTACATTACAGTTTGATCTTTGAGCTTTGAAGAAGGAAATCGTAGTATTTTCTTGAGGCGTGACTTCAATCTAGTACAAACTAACCGAACAGATTTGCAACACTACGAGAATAGTTTCTAAAGTTTGTTTCCAAGATATTGTTAAGAGGGTATTAAGAAGGTACAAGATACCATAAAGAGGGACATCCGTTTGTAAACAGCCAAATGTATCAAGGTTGAGAAAAGCATCATCAGTGACCATATAAAACGAGCTAGAAGTGACAAATCGTAACGCACCGTGTAAACATATCCGATAATCAAGGTCCCTGTGTGAAGATTCACACAGAAGCAACAACTGTTCACCATCGGCACACCCATTTTAACTATAAATTTAACTGACTAGATAGGTAGTAAAAATTTTATGAATAGATCACATATTTCCGACACGTTTGCACGACTCCGGTGTTATATTATCACTGAGATAATAATTTTCAGTTGGATTACGATCAGTTGGGGTCTTATCTATTATAATACGTGTGTAGTCATTTCTATTGTGTTTTCTTTGTGACGCAATCGACAGGCGGTTATCCTGCTTTATTGTCTTATTGTATGGATGATGCAGAGGGTAGTGGATGTCAGTAATCATTATTATAGAGATAGCCAGAACAGGTCAAAGGTAGAGATCACTCGAGAAAAAAAAAGAAAATGAAATAATTGAGGGGAAAAGAAGACTATAAAAAATAAAGCCTAAAGGGAAAAATCTGGAATCAAAGTGGTCGACTGAAAAGGTACCTATTTACATAACTCTCGTTACCAAAATCCCTAACTGTCCTTGTCGAGCCCTTCACTCCCAATACATCAGTTCCTCTTTGTTTATCCCACCCTGTCCATCGGCGGGCTCTGTATATTCCTCCCTAATCATCACTTCCTAGCCATCCCTCCTTTCCCATCTCTTTGAAATTGTGTAAGTTACGTCTATGCGATAAGATTTATATAATTATACTAGCTGACCCGGCGAACTTCGTACCGCCATATTTTATTTCTGTAATCGCAACTGAGGACATAAAACCCTTCCGGTAAAATCGAATTACCTAAATTTAAAATAAAACTGGAGTATGTACTCAATTGAAAAATTCATATTCATTTTATTCATATAGATTTTACTGAGACTGTCACTTTCCAGTAGATAGTATTAATTCACTCGTTTAAAAAGGAACTGAACTGCGGTGACACTCGGCGCCAGTATTTATACCTGAACCTTGAATTTCCCGAACGTTCTAGTTCGCATGCTTCGAGAAGAATCGATTGATCGATTGTTCGAAATAGTGGGTCTCGATGGTTCGAGAGGGAGCTTTGTTTACGCTCAGAGGAGGTGTCGAGAACGAATGAGATACCAAAGCTTTGGACATTCAAACCAAAGATGGCGACTCGATAGAATTTGATGGCCAGATCTTGAAACTTTGATTAAAAATTGGCGCCAAGACTTTAATAATTCTCTAACAAAAATAGTTTTTTTTGTGGTAATAATATTGTAACATAATACGCAGTATAATTATAAAAATATCAGTCACAAACCATTAAAATAATACGGTTATATCGTGAGCATAAATAAATATTACGTGAAATAAAGTAATAGAATTTATATTCTAAGAAACAGAACACAGCGCCATCTATTGGGTGTATTTGCAACCTAGATGTCAAACAATATTGAAGAATTTTATCGATGAGTCAACGTACACCGCCATCAATGAGAACTTCATAAAACTAAACAGTAGATAAACACTTGCTTAAGAAACAATTAATTGATACATTTTATTCGTTTACATTCACGACATAAGCGAATAATTGAGATGATAACTATCCTATCCAGTAAGTTAGACCAAAATACGGGTACATGTGAAATTTGATTGAAATCGGTTCAGTAGTTTTTGAGTTTATTCGGGACATACATCGTGACACAAGATTTTTTTATATATAAGATTAAGAGTTTTGGAAGTATGTAACGTCAAACGGTACTTCTTAGATTTGCCGGACTCAAGGGCGTCGCCAAGGGGGGGCAGGGGGGGGCAGCAGCCCCCCCCTAGATAATCGAATAAATTTAAGCCTTTATTGTCAATGTTGACATTCAAGTGCCGCCATACGATAGACACGTATTTTTAAATACAGAACCATCTGGACCCTATTTCATAAAAAAATAATCTACAAAACTGTAAAAAATCTACAAAATTGTAGGATTGTAGGGCTTTTTTGTTTCATAGAAATTTGTAATTGTAAATTGTATACAGGCAAATACCTGTTGTATATCTACCGTCTTCTACTAAATTCCTTGACTAGCCCCCCTCTTGATCATCGGCTGGCGACGCCCTTGGCCGGACTATAGTGTAATATTTTTCTTACCATAACAGTGACCTACCTATATAATAAAAAGGTAAAGGCTATTCGCTCATTATACTGGGCGGCAAAAATATATTCATGGTTCGTATAGAAATAATGTATGAAACGTCACGTGCCATGCACGGTTCGTTAGCTCGCCGTCAACAATTTATATAAGAACGGTGTTGATACAATATAGTGGGCATCCGTTCCCTGGTCGGATACGTTCCTATAACGCACCTACTTTAGTGAGAACTACAATCCCGAGATAGTAATTGATAGTAAAATAATTCTACGTAGCGTTATCAATTTGTAAGTATCTTTGATAAGCGTTAAATGAAGGCGCCAATAACGTAATCAGTATTGATTTAGACTACAAACGAATAGCTATAGTAATTAGGTTTTAATCAATTAATGTCAATAAATTGATTAAAATGTGTCTCTCAGTGAATAATTTTTGTTGTTGCTTTACATTAAATGTTGGTACTAAAATCATAAGTATTATGTGCACGGTGAGTTATGTAGAAATTTAATGTGTTTGAGTATTTAATACCATTAATACCACTTTTCACATAACCACTTGCATTCATCCGCATAGTCCTTTAGGCCCCATGACTTTCGTCCCTCTGCATAACATGTCCGTACCAGGCTAGTCTTTCTTTAATTTATTAGTGACTCGTGCTACTTTTAGACTTCCCCTTACATATGAATAAGTGGTTCTTGTTCCAGATAGCAGCAGCTATAACAGTGCTAGTATACGGCACGGCAGCGGCGGCAGAACTGCGACTACCTCCAGGGAGGTTGGTCTTCTACACGGCGATGGCTTCCGTGGCGATGCTGCAGTTCATCTTCGGTTGTCTGCTCATTTATGGAGCTTTTACGGTAGGGTCGAGCTCCGGGAAGCTGTTGAGCATGAGGTTCCTGAGTTCGATATCCAGGTCGGACGTGTTATTGGATTTTTCCATTAGGAATTTACTGTTCCCGGTTGATGGTATTAGTGGTATTAGGCTCACCCCCTATTACATATGGGCACAGAATACAGACCTTGCTAATGTAGCCGCATAAATATGCGGCTACACTGGATTTACGAAACTTCTTTCTTTTGAAGATTAAATTCCCCAATGACCTTAATAAAAGTTTTCTAATGACAAAAGTGACATGGTACCTATGTAGGTCTAATTATATACGGATTACGAAAGTAGAGTAATTTTTTTTGTAATGAGATTCTTGATTTTTTTGTCTCTGCCTGCTTATATCTCGTCAGTTTGATGGGTAAATATATAGGTAAACATGCACCCCTTTGAGAGCACGTAATTGTAATTTTGTAATATCTACTTGATAATGCTCATGTTGTAGATACGCCTCTATCATAACATTCCAGCGTTCACCGAGGTTCACATGGCCGTGGGCAGTGGTCAGCTGGTTCAAGTGCGTGTGCCTGGTGGCAGTCTCTGTGACGGGCATCATCCTGCTCAACTATAACAGGAGGGTAGAGAGCACGGCCGAGATCAGCACCATCATCTCGGTTTACTTCGTCTATGCTAGTAAGTTCTACCTTATTGATCAATATCAATCTTCGCTCTCGGTTTACTTCGTCTATGCTAGATAGTTTTACTTTATTAATCAATTTTCGCTCCGACCAGTGATCGCACTACCTGCAAACAATTACGAGAATGCGGTAATTTTCATATTCTTGTGTGCGTAACACAATGCTAATGTGCGTAAAATAACTGGCGAAGTGTGGGTGTAGGTAGCTATGGGTATGGTTAAGTACACATAACTACCTAACCCTTTGCAGAGAGGACCGTGATGTTATATTATAGGTACACACTAACACTTTTCTTTCATCTGAGACACTAATCTATTGTAAATGAATTTCAGTAATACTATTCTACTTCGCATCAGTGGTGAACAGTAGAAGACAGCAGATGATGATCGAAGCACGCAGCGAGACAGCCAAGCGGTTGATCAGGCATCCAGTGCTGCCCAACTATTATGTATAACGTAGAAGAACATGCCTATGTAGGGACTCTTCAGAAAGATATTTAAGAAGAGAGTTTAGAAACAAGAAGGAAATAAGACCACGAATTTTTGGTTTATATTTATAATGTTATATAACGACTTAACTCACGTTTAAAGTCGAAATCGCTCGACCTAGGTTTCGGACAACTCCGGTGTCCTGCATCAGGAGCTCACGCGTGTGCGAGATCGCAACTCGCGACGGACTGCCGGCCCGCAGCCCGCGCGCGCGCCTCCGCCCGCATCGCTCACTGCGATCGCGGTGGCGGGGCCTCAGTCGTGTCGTCACTCGAGTCACTACTAATGTTCGCTGTATAAGGCTGTAGGCACACTGAGCTTGTATCCGATTCGCGGTCCCATGTTATGCACTGCTGGTTGCTGGATGTTTTCAGGACTGGTTGCCCATGCCGACGATATGGCCCACCCTCAATCTCGGTTAAAATTGGGATTCCGGATAATTTCGATAGCTTCCTTAAACTTCCGTGGCACAAAAAACTTATCCTTTGCCAACACAGAAACCTTATCGAAACGTAAATACTCGTAGTGCCTGGAATCTGAGATGTGCACATGTTCCGCTACCGCCGACCGAATGGTATCTACGTTCTTCACCGACCTGATGTGTTCCGATATTCTTGTTGATATATTCCGCTGGATGAGTGGGTTGTTAATATATTGGCTGGTGGCTGGTCGAGCGATTTAGACTTTAAACGTGAGTTAAGTCGTTATATAACATAATTAATATGAATACCACTTCATCCTGATCTGTGAATACCACTCACGGTAGTTTCCAAAATCGTATTTTTGGTTTGGCCAAAATATTTTGATGATAAAATTTGGTGATAACAAGTTTCGTTGATTACTTACAAGCATTTAGGATCTCAAATTTATGATGAAATTGTTAAAATTAAAGTATAGTGAATATGAAAATGTAAATCCAAAGTAATAATAAAATATTATTATAGCCCTAATACGTATTTATTGTGTATTAACATCTCGGTCTCTCGTAGACCCAAGAATATGACTAATATTAGGTATAGCATCTTTAATAATGACACGAAACGAACGCAGCTAGGTACATAATAACATTGCGCAGAACGTGGAAATAATTAAGAGGGACAATACAAGACAATAGAGCATCCTAACCACACGAGCGCGGCAGGTGTGTGGCGGCAAATCGACGTTTTCACCATTCACCAACAAAGTGTGGACAGATTAAACTATTTTATAAATATGGGTGCGACAGTGTAGAGAACAGTGTGGCGTTAATGGCTGGCACAGGAACATGGTGAGTGCTGTCTACTATATAAAACTAAATAAGTAAATTTGTTGGTAAAAACGCAATCGGCAACTCGCCATGTTTACGAGTGGCCATAGAATAGTCCTACCATTCACCTCCTGACTTATAATCAGGTTAGTTCAATGGAACCAATTTACCTACTGGCGTCAGGCGTCAGAAATCATACAACGCCCGATTTATATGACGATAGAAGTTAGTTAGACTTCCAAAGTGTTCACACCTAAATATTGTAATAGACTTTACGCGACTTCGTTCCCGTGGGCATTTCGGGGACTCCTTTCTCATACCTTGTCACATCATAATGACAACCTACGTGCAAAATCACAGCTCTTTAGGTCCATTGGTTGGGACTGGTTGATGAGTGGGTTTTTTAGCCGGTCAGTATCAGTCAGGCAGGACTTTGATTTTTATTTATTGAGGTTAAAACGTGAACGGCGCAGCTATTAAACGCGTTTCAAAAGGCTATCCTTTTAAAGGCTACCCTCATATAAGAGCTATGGCCTATGTCATACTCAGAACCTATATACGAACCAGTTGCCTGAGAAAATACAGCACAGTGTGCTTAATTTTCTAAGCTCGTTACAGATGTGTATTGACCTTTATACCCTTATGTACCCCAGTGTTTTTACCTATGTACCGAAGTATGTCCTAAATTTACATGACCTAGAGAACCCTAGTAACAAGATGGTTGCGTTGTGTAACGTCGCGACGTAGCGGGAACTGATCACTTTCACCCAAACGATATGTCACTGACCTATGGCGTAGTGCTATCGCTTGTCATCTACCTATAATATAACGATATGTACTCATTAGTAGATAATAACTTGATGATGATTGGTGGTCGACTATGACACGCCGTATTGATAATACAAATTTCATTTAAAGTGTGAGAAACATCGACACGGTTTTAATCAAACTCAAACTCAAAAAGATTTATTCAAATAGGTCATACTCTGACACTTTTGCACGTCAATGAAGATAAACAGTACTGAGTCTACCGTGCGTTCGAAAAGATACCTCTACAAGAAGAACGCACAAGAAACTTGTAGGGCTTAATTTTTTCAACAGATTATAGTTTCACAATATTTGGTTTGGTTACATTCGTTTACTTTGAAGGTGCCGCGAGGCGGCTATGCAGAAGTTTCCAGGCATCTTTGTCCTCTATGTACTGGTTGACTTTATAATAAGCCTTCTTTAGTAAAGTAGATTTTATATAGGTTTTGAATGTAAGGTACATTGAAAGCCCAGTTATCTCTTTTGGGATTTTATTATAGAAACGTACACTATTTCCTAAGAAAGTCTTTATTCCTAGTGTTAAAATTATGGAGGTCACTATTTAATTTCAATTTATGTAAATTTTTACGCACATACATGATGTTCTCATAAATGTATAAGGATGGTAGGGTTAGTACGTTTATTTCTTTAAAGAGTTCCCTCAGGGATTCGCGTGGATGCATCTCATATATGGCACAGATAGCACGTTATTGTAGTATAAAGATAGTTTCTATATCTGCGGCTGACCCCACAACAGAATCCCATAAGACATCAAGCAATTTATATAATAATCTTTCCAAAAGCACGGTGCAGTCATTATAATTATACATATTAAGCTTCTGCAACGTGCAAATGTGTCAAAAACATATTCGCAAAGGAATTTGAGATTGAATGGGTTAGAAAGTATACTTTTAAGACTTATATATATTTGAATACCTAAAATAGATTTTATTTTTTTAAGTATATTTTATAATTTTCGCTAGAAATAACGACGAAGTGCACCTTTCAACCTATCGATACTTAGATCCTTCTCAGAGATATAGAAAGACAGTGGTTGGCCCTTTGCCCTCAGCTTTCTGCCCCATCGCATGTAGTACTTTCCCTGCATTACTGTATTATGGATGCATAATATATTATTATAATAATATGTGAGGTTTCAAAATTTTTCGTTGCTATCCAAAGTCAGGTAAAATCATAAGCTTTATTTATTACGAAACCCAAATACAAGTAACTTACTAAACTGAATTTAAAAAAGATATTAAAATGAATCTATTGATACTACTGTTATACTATATACTACTGTTTATTCTTACAGTTAATACTATGGACGATCCTTATTGCTACTTCAACTGCTCAGAAGGTCTACGAGAGCACGGAGGACATCGGACCCGAAGCTTTCTTAAACGTCACTACACTCTATCCAATTTCTTATAACGTTACCAATAATAACACTACTGTAAACAAGAACGATATAACTATAGATACAAACACCACAAAAACCAAAGAAAGTGATTTAAAAGATGATAAAAATAAATTAGATGCGACAGTTTGGAAGATAGAAGCCGCTTTTGCTGAATCTAATCTCGACAAACACGAGAAAAATACCACTAATGAAGTTGAAGATAAGAAGAATGATACAAAGGAATTTCGACCTAGTGTACATTTAGGCACGTTTTACGATGATGAGGTCGTTCACGCGATTCCTACGAGAGCTAGTTTCGGATCATTCAAGTCGCTTAAAAAGCCGTCGTCAGGTTTTGTGAGGTAACCCGAAAGTTTGTTGACAAATTGCGCAGGTTTTTGAATGAAAGCTCGTAAAAATAAACGATACGGTGTAAAACGTACCTGTCTGAGCAAGAATGGGCTCGTTAACTTGATTTTTTGGGAAATCTGTCGCAACATTATGTCTCAGAGACGTTTACCTGTTCAGTGAATACTGATAGTATTGGTTCTTCTTCATTTTATCGAGCCGAAATAGCTATATTTTTTTATATTTGTAGTGGTAAGCCTCTTTTGCAGGGGGCCGCCTGGGGAAGTACCACACCTTTGCCAGTTATTCATCCGCCAAGCAGTAATGTGCATTACTGTGTTCCGGTATGAAGGGCAATGTTACCAGCGAAATTACTGGGCATGATGAGATTCAACAACTCATATCTCAGGGTGACAGGCGCAGTGCAGTGCCACGCAGAATTTAAAATTTTAAAACACTGGGTGGCACTGTGTCTGATATAGGCAATCATGCTGCTTACCATCAGGCACCTGATTTGCTCGTCTTGTCATTCACTATGATAAAAAAAATATATATATTTCTGTGGAAATCTGTAATATCCACAGAAACAACAAATATTGTGTGCCTTTGTAAAGAAGAGATAATAATAATATGTTTTGTTGTTGTTATTATTATTACTTAAAAATTAGCTATTTAAAGTAGATAGAATATGATGGGACTGACATATTCCTAAGAGTAAAAGCCTAAAAACAAAAAAATATATTAACTTATATAGCTATCAAGTCTTTACTTAATTGTTCATATTGCAGCTCGTTTCATGATGACCATCAGTTCAAACTCCCTAAGCAAATCCTACAAACCCATAAGGCATACCCTTACAAGTTCGAGACCCCCATCCTCACAAGACTCAAAGACCCCTGGAAGAGCAGAGGTCAAGATAGCTTGGAGTCGAAGCCCACTGCTGAAGTTCCCGTGAAGGTTCCCGCAGGAGGCCTCTATAAATACCAAGACCCCTTCCAAGAGAGACCAGGGGAAGATGATTTTGGGCTGGAGTTCAGCGATGGAAAAGATTCTGATAATCCGGTCAAGAAACGGTAAGATATTCACATATTCATAGTAGAAAATTTTATCAAGTTATAAACTAATTGACTCTATCGTTCATACGTAAAAGAGTAGGAAAGTTAGGAGCTCTATTCTGTGCCTCTACGTAAACTCGTAGGGCTTAAGTACTTCTTCCAATCGGAATTTTAATATTTTGTGTCAAATAATAGTTTGGTCACAAATATTAAATTGTTAAGGAGACACTAGGTGGTCAAGCAGAAGCTTCCAGCCTATAGAATGATGACCTTCAGCCCACTGCAGTGGGCTAAACATTCTGTTGCTTGTTCCTTTCAAAATATTCTCAATTATTTTCGCTGGACTGTTCAATTCAAACCAGTCAGCGATACTTACCTTCTTCCATCATACATTTAAATACCTGGATATTATCCGACATGATAACAGAGTTGCAACGAATTTAACAAGTTTTTCGATCCGTAGAACTTGTTTGCACCTTTCATACAAATTATATGATTAACTTCAACAAAATGGTTACATAATACATGCATTCCATGCAAAAGTGTCGCATTGCTCACGATGTAATTAAATAAAACAAGCCTGCATGGAAAGTAAAGGCGGTTAGGCTCGGCGCGTGTGATTACGAGTGGTCGCCCTCCTTCGCCGGGAATCCTTTCACTGCCAACCGGACGCGGTCCGTGGTAGGAGGGCCAGCTGTTATCTTTACATGACCGCTGCCCAAGTTAGATTACTTTACTATTAGTTTAATTATATATAAGTTATCGTTTTGATTACTGTTTTAAGAGAATAGGACACCTTGTCTGACACATTCCTATGTCAATGTTTCGGTTTCCCCTGTTTCTTCCCAATATCATTAATAAACCATTAATTTATTATTGATCGAATAATATAATGATTATTTTGAAGATGAAGTAAACTACGTCTCCATCATATTGATTTAGCATTCCACATTAACAACATAACATACATTCACGCCTTTTTCCCGAAGGGGTAGGCAGAGGTGTACCCAGGACTCAGTCCCATAGCAGATACACCCACATTTCGCCAGTATGTTATTGGTCCCATGTAATAGGTGGCGAGCCTATTGCCATCTACCGGGCACAGTTCCAGACTCCAGGCAGTTATTGAGATAATTCCTCATGGAAAAATCCAATATTTAACACTTTGCCTGACCTGGGGATCGAACCCGGGACCTCTTGATTGGCAGTCGAGCATGCGCCCTCTACGCCAACGAGGCAGTCAACGAGTATATGTATTAAAATTACATTATAGATTTTGCGATAAATATAAGTATACTCTTACTCGTAATTATAGCTAAAAATATTAAAAAGAATGGAAAGGAATAATATACTTTAAGATTAATTTAATATTCAATTAGGGTAAATTGTGAAAGGAATATACTTATGGAGTCGGCTGAATTAAAGTCGGTGTACGAGTTTGTCCCGATTGCCATCGAGACGGCTGGTCCATGGTGTCTGGTGGCCAAAAGGTTTATTTTGGACCTGGGAAGGCGTACGCAGAAAAGATCCCCGGTCTCGACAGAACCTCGTCCAGCATATCTCTTTGGCTATACAGCGGGGAACACAGCCAGCCTGATGGGTGCCTTTGGACATAGGGGTGCATGGGACTGCGAACGGGAATAGCCAACCAGGCTTGTTGTACATTAAAGACGACCTTACTGATTGTAACTTAAATTTAATTATTTAAGTTTACTGACATTATTTTATTTATTTATAATGTGACAATATTCAACAAATGGGATTTATTTTAATTAACTTTACTTATATTTACCTTTACTTATAAACTCTTCATTTCTTTGGGAAAATCAGGTAGGGGATCAGGTATGGGATCAGGTATGGGATCAGGTATGGGGAAGGGATGAAATCGATTTTTGTTTTATTAAAAGCTTAGGTTGTAATTCGACAAACAAGATAATAATATGTTAATAAGCATTATATAAACAACTAGCGACCCGCCCCGGCTTCACACGGGTAGCAGAAGTAGGTATAGTGAACGTTTAACAGGAGTAAATTCGTGATACATTGTATTTTTGTAGATATAACCCTAATGGTTTACGCAGCGCACGCAAATTAATGACTATTTCTGTTACAATGACTAAACCTTAACACATGTATAAATTTATCGTGCGGGATATTTTGAAGATACAAACCACTAGTACATTATTTCTACCACCAATAGTTTTCATACCGTATAAAAATAATGACTTTTTTCGAACCGAACCGAAATAGATGGATATAATGTCCGTTCACTATTTTGTAGATATTGGTAAATACTACTTTAACCTACCACCAATAGTTTTCACACCGCATGAAAAATAATCACTGCTTCGATTATTGTGACTAAACCAAAAAAGATGGATATAATCTATGTATACTGTTTTGTAGGTATTGATAATTACTATAATCCCCTAGTACATTACTTTAATCTAACATCAATTGATTTCACAGCGCACTTAAATTTATGAATATGGTAATTATAATATAATGTGACACCTTGGTTCACAATATTGCAGTTTTCTTAGGGATCCCTATTTTTTTCAAAATCTCATATAGCCTATGTCACTCACACTGAATTAAGCTATCCATAAGTGAAACAGTTTTTAAAATCGGTCTAGTAGTTTCGGAGCCTATTCGTTACAAACAAAAAAAAACAAAGTTTCTGTCTTTCTATTATTAGGCTATCCTAATAATTTATCTATATGAACATGCATAGTCATAGGCATTAGGTAAATTTATTTATGTTTTATAAAACCTAAATATTTTTAAAAATCTAATATTTATAATATTGTCATAGTTGTAAACTGTAAACTGTAAAACTTGATTGATTAATAAGCCCCGATAAAAACAAGGGCTTCTAAAAATTCAAAATATTCTCGAAAGTACTTCGTGTGCCGAAGATATTTCAGATAACGTAGCGGGCTTACACAATATAATACACGACAAAACCGATACTGCGAGTTAACCAATTTAGACTTACGACTCATACCAATTACGATTTTTTAGGGTGGCGCCATCTAGTTTGTAAAACGTTAAACAATGATGTTTTACTTTTTATAGTTTTTGTGTCCTGTACGTAAGACCGCTAAAAAGCCGCCATAAGTAAAAAAAATGGCATAATCCACTTTTCATTAAATAACATAACATAAAATACCAGCATGCCTTTCCCCCGAAGGTGAGGTTACGTGAACCTACGTAGTACGTACTCCTCTGGCTAGCCTTAACTGGATACAAGACCTCTTAGCAGTTTGACACAATCCTATGGAAATTTTACGAAATCGATTTTTGTATTCCCGTGTTTCCTCCGAGAATAATTGATTTTTATCCATAAATTTATATCTTGAAAATTAGAAGATGAATCAGGCTGTCCCTCTTATTTTCATTTCGTTCCTAAACTCTTCATTTATTTCTAGTGAACGTCTAATTACGCGAGTAAAACTGGGTCAGTTTTTCATGTTTTTAAAGGGTCATATTCATTTAACAATGAGTTTGTAGAAATATGAAAATGATAGGGACATGCTCACTGAAGACCTAGATTTTATAAAAAAAAAAACATTGCTCTGACGCAGTTAAATCTAGGGAGGAAACACGGGAATACGTTTGTATGGAAAAATCTCCCCTCATGTATCCATATAAGGCGCGGTGATAAGCAAATTCGCCCTCTCGCCTAAACGTACCCACATTTTTGAAGATATAAAAAAGACTACATGTAATTACGTAAAATAAAGACAACTTGTAGTGGTAGACCTCTTTAGCAGGGGACCGCCTGGAGAAGTACCACACCTTTGCCAGTTATTCATTCGCCAAGCAGTAATGTGCAAATATTACTGTGTTCCGGTATGAAGGGAAATGTTACCAGCAAAATTACTGGGCATGATGAAATTCAACAACTCATATCTCAGGGTGACAGGCGCAGTGCAGTGCCGCGCAGAATTTTGAATTTTAAAACACTGGGTGGCACTGTGTCTGATATGGGCAATCATGATGCTTACCATCAGGCACCTGATTTGATCGTCTTGTCACTCAATATCATAAAAAAAAAAAACTTGAAACTAGAAAATAATAATACAAAGATTCAGTAAAATATCAAGTTTAATCCGAACAAATTTTCAGTGCCTTTTTTCCTGAGATTTATTCTTTGTGCAGCTTTTCATACACGAATACTCGTTTGGATTAATTTAGATTTTTTACTGCACTTTTGAAATAGAGTACTTACAGTAATAGCAGTCTTTCAGACCATATCTGAAACTACGGCAGATTTTGAAATTTATTGAAAGGACTCATGTGCCTGATTTTGAATATAACTTAAAAATAAATGTAAATCTATAAAAAATAATCACACCCTGTATTATTCTACAAATAAGCTGTTTTATTACTGGGAAGCATTATAATGTGGCGAACCACGTGGCCCTCTGTGCCCTCCTCTGTGATAACATTGTAAAGTGAGAATAGAATCAATATTGACAAGGCAACTTTATTCCTTTGAATAAATATATGATCCTATTCTTTTCTATTCTGTGTCTTATCTCAATGGAGCACTCATATTACATATATTACTCTCAGGGAAACTCAAAAGCACATCATTTCGTTTATAAAATTAAAATGAGGAACACAAACGTTTTTTTCTAAACATGCCGAAAATTCACATAAAAATTACCAAAACAAATGTTTTTTGACGTAAGTCGCCAGCTTCTGTCTGCGGCCTATAAAGTGCCCTATACTATGTAATTCCAGGCTCTAATGATGTATGATATATTTATTTTCAAAAGAGAGTACAGTACAATATATCTAAGTAATTACATGGTATGTTCGTAAACTATAATTTCCTGCAGTATTAGATTGGTTTAGAAACACTGGCCCTCCAATACTAGGATTCCCTGTGTTATGAGAAACCAGTTTCTCCCGTTTGACCTCATTTTAATGCATTCTTTACAATGATGTCGTTAACCGTAAGGGTATCATATTTATATATTCTAAGCTAACTACATAACCCAACCACACCTAACCGATTCAGTAGTTTTGTTGTGAATATGTTACTTACATACACACACAATCACGCATTGTTCAATCGTGTATATCTTCGTTCCAGAGTAAACTCATGGGAGAGGTTCCTCCAGCTGGTGACGGCTTTCCTCCCGGTGGGGCTGATTATCTCGGCTCTCACTCCTAACATCATCACCATCGAGAATGGACCGCCTGCCAACACGTTAGTACTTATCATGATGACTAATTATGCTTATAGCCAACTTAAATAATAATTATGTACCAACTGTAATATCTTGAACAATAACCTAAGTAATGCTTGCCGATCATATTTCCAATATTCGTTTTGTCATATAATATTTATTGCTTGGAGTTTTTCTAGATTAAAATACGACTATTTATCATTAATTATATAAAATTTGGTTTTGTTCAAGTACATTATGTAGGGAGAGGTAGCTATACAGTCCCGAAATATAGACTTTTCCCTATAAATTATAGCTAGATACGTGAACAGCTGAACAAAAACCAATTTTTTTGGTCATATTTTCTTTAATTAGATACATAAATGGTATCATTATCAGGTAATTCAAATAATTAATCAAATATAACACATATCAAGCTATATTTAATAAGGTATATAATAATGAGTTATTAGAAGTCATTCTATTGAATTTTGCTATATATAGGTATGAGTATACTTAGCCACCTAGTTAATTATGATTTTCAAATATGTAAAGTTCAAAAGGTTAAATAATATAATAAATCGTATTATATTATGAATTTTATTTTGACTTGAGACCAAATCTAAACTTGCCTCTAAGTGCCGCCTTGTCAGTTCATTTATCAAAAAAATGTTTGTTGAATGTAATTAGCATCCAATTTATTATATAATGGATGTTTACGTAACTTTTGTCACGAATTAAATTAAATTATGATGAATATTAACATAATATGCGCATAAACTATTTACATTATTGTGTAATATTGTTCGTTTGATATTTGCATATTCTTGATGTAAATGATGATCGAGCCGAAAGTGATAGGCACCTGTGATTGAAGCTTTCATACAAATTGGAAACTAAAATTAACTTCATCGCGTGAATGGAAAGCTTTACAAAGCTTCTTTAGATAAATAATTAAGTGGCTTTACGCAATAATATCCCTCGTCATAAAGATCTCTATCATAGAGACTGCCTCGGTGGCGTAGAGGGCGCATGCTCGACTGCCAATCAAGAGGTCCCGGGTTCGATCCCCAGGTCAGGCATAGTGTTAATATTGGATTTTTCCATTAGGAATTATCTCAATAACTGCCTGGAGTCTGGAACTGTGCCCGGTAGATGGCAATAGGCTCGCCCCCTATTACATGGGATCAATAACATACTGGCGAAATGTGGGTGTATCTACGTGTATGCGCATACTATGGGCCTGAGTCCTGAGTACACCTCTGCCTACCCTTTCGGGAAAAAGGCGTGAATGTATGTATGTATGTTATGTATGTCATAAAGATGTATATGTACCTAATAGAGTACCTACCAGACCTTTCTAAATTTGTATCAGTAATCAAACCTTTATTCCTTGTCACCCGATTCCTCACCAACCACGGCTATCATAAATCATACCTCCATCGATTCCAAATCACCAACGACGACTTGTGCCCATGCGATCATACGTCCTCACAAACACTCGAACATCTCATTATTCATTGTTCCATCTTCCAGACTCGATCATTCAATAAATTCAGCAGAACTCTATTACCCATTCATCATCACAGATATAATAAAAAACAATAATTCGCGAATTCATTCGGACATCATCTCTCCCACATCATAAACAATTTAAAGACGTTCAGCGGAACATAAGCTCAGCTTTGGACAAATTGTAATTATTATTTATATATATAGATATATTATTTTACTGTAAATATCTTTTTAAACTACGTAGGTACCAATAGTAAATAATACAACTTGTAACCCAAGTGAAACGTAGGCTCGGAGTATACTAGCTCAGGGCCATCATTGACACTCAAATAATAATTATAAAAAATAAATAAAATAGGGTACCTAACACCAGCTGATTTATTATTCGCTGTTTTCTCTATATTCTAAGTTCTTACTATTTCCGGTAGGAACTTAACCGATTAAAAAAAAAGTCTAGTTAAGGTTTAAAGCATAGCAGGAACCCCAATTGAGTTTGAAAACTCAGTTTGGTGCCACCTCATTGATACGATTCCATTCCTGCCCGTCTTGTACGCTTGCAGATCTGTCTCTGCGTTCCATTGAAACTGCTTTTCATGAGTAAATAAGGTGAGATGTAGTGTCCTTAGGTCAGGCAAAAAGTTAGATTTTTCCCTAGGAGGAGTTTTCTCAATGACAGCCTGGAGTCTGGAAACATGGTAGATGGCAATAGGCTCGCCCCCTATTACATAGGACATAAAAACAAATAACTAGCGAAGTATTGGTGTATAGGTATGTAATCAGTATAGTAGGAGTAGAGACCTCTTTTTTAATCATAACGTCATGTTTATGTAGTTCAACGCAAAACGGGACTTTAACGCGCTGAACAAGAGCATACTATCACGCCTTTTCTCCGAAGGTGTAGGCAGAGGTGTGCCTAGGACTTAGTCTCATAGCACCAACACCTACGTTTCGCCAGTATGTAATCGATCATCACATAACATTATAATACCATAATGTTCCTCGTGGAAAGCTATCTCTCAACTGCGGATCACGCACATCCGCTGTTGCACAACTATCACAAGTATTCATATGTAACTCGTTCACTAGGCAAATAGGTCTAATAATTGGCTGTTATCCTAATATCACTGAATGTCATATTGTGTTGTGGCTGGGGCTGTTGTAATGCATGGATCAGAGATCTGGACTACCAATGTGGTGGACGAAAGGAGGATGCATACAAAGATGAGAGTGTTGAGATGAAATATGAAATGAGTATGCTAGGGGAGTTTGAAAGAAAATAAAACATTAAAGAGTGCCCAGTATAAACATGTTTTGCGAAGGGATGAAAATCACATGGCTAGAAATGCTATGTAGGTGGTTAAGTACGTGACATTAAGAGGGTTCCTTAAAGAGGTCAAATGAACTGCGTGAAAATGGTTATACGAGAAGAAGAAGAAGATTACGTGCTCAAGCGACCCTATCCACAAGGAAATCCTGAGACCCTTATTATACTACTAGTGATATATTCAATATCCATATGTTTTTTTGGCCAGGTACCCGTCGAACATATTCAGACGGACTGATCGAGATGTTCTAGAGCCTCCAAGCATGACAGCACCGCCAACTGCGGCAGAGCTACCGAGGATCAGCGAGCGATGCCGGAGGAGATTGCTATGCGAACTGCATTCTGATAATCATTATAATGACGTCGAAAAGTGGGTATAAAATATACTATGTATCTTTCCAAAATATGAGTAGAGCCAGGTAGAACATGAGAGAGAGAGAGAGAAGTACGCAATTCTTTCTTTTGAAAGTTGTTCAGTTTGACGGGTGGTGCAACATCTTAAGGAGGCGGCGACCGGAGAATTCTCCATAGAAACGTAATAGTTAAAGCATTTGATATAAGAGCATATTTCCAACATTTAATGACGTTATTCGGAATGAGACACTAGTTCCTAATTATATTTCAATCCAAAATAGAAGTACTTTGGACTAAAATATGACAAAACGTTTGTATGGGGAATTCTTCGGTCGCCGCCCGTTAATTATCACTACACGTTTTTGTAAGGGATGTATTTAATAGCACTCTAAATGAAAACAACTATAGAATTGTATATTTAAAATAATAATTTAAAAGAAGAAAATGTCAGCTTGCTCTTAACCGGAGAGCGCTGCTACCCACCTTCCGAATATGTCCCTCTGCCGGGTGTTAATCCTCCCATAATATGAATAGTTTATGGCGTTCTATGGGGGAGGCCTATGTTCAGCAGTGGACATCTCTCGGCTGATGATGAATTTATATCATGTTTGATTTTAGGTCAGCACGGCGTCGAGGGAAACAATGCTTCAAGATTCGTTGCGACGACACAGAAGCACTGGCTCAAACATTAACATGGCTTCTACACCAACGACAATACTCTAAGGGACAGACTTCTTACAACTAATCATATAATATTATTTTTGTTATTTTATACATTTTTAATGAAATATGCTAGTTTTCATTTCAAAGATCATGAAAAATTCGGTCGTATAGAGCCTGATGCCTTATACTAGTGTGCTGGTAGCTTAACGTATTTATAAAACAAAAGTCGGGGCAATCTGTATGCTTGCTTGAACACAAGTGTCGACGTCCGTACACCAGTAAATACACCGCATCCAGAAATAAAAATAAATTTTGGATCTTGTAAGAACAACTGTTCATAAATTATTTATACGAAAACAATAGACTTTGGATCGACGGGAACTACTGAGCCAATTAATCCGGTCAATAATGTATTTAGATAGGTCAACATAATATTATTAGAATTTTATTATAGAGAGCAATTCCGTTACCTTTTCCATCAACCTACTATCTTACAAATATTTTAAACGTGAAAGTGTGAGTATGGATGGATGGATGGATGATTGTTACTCTTTCACGCCAAAACTACTGAACCGTTTGGGCTGAAATTTGGAATGTAGGTAGACCCTGGAATAACACATGGGGTACTTTCCCCGATATTCCCACGAGAAAGATGTCTACGCGGGTGGAACCGCGGGGAATAGCTAGTAACATAATAATTATACATAATTCCAATTATAATATTACACAAAAATACGACAGGATGTATACATATTTATAACTTTATTACCAGAAGTCGGAGCAAATATAAAATTTAGTCCGGAATTCCGGACTCATAATAAAGTAATTGCATACAGGATATTATTATTATTATGATAATGTCCGTCCTCTTTGTTGGTTATATTTCAGCGAAATATCTTCCAAATTGGTGTTCAAAAAGTTGAAAAACTTGGCATGGCATGGACACATACAATAACACACCAAACACATTCAACACTGAGTACAAACATTTGAGCTCTTCTCACAAATACTTGTCCCGGCTGTGATTCGAGCCCAGGGCTTCTTGCTTCGCATCAGGCAGAGTTACTACCAACTTCCATGAAGATGTCGAATGGTTTAATATTAGTAAAATTATAAAAAAAAACAATGTCAAACTAAGTATAATTTCCTATGTTCCTAAGTAAGAAGGTACTTACTACTTACCTACTTATTTGAATGAAGTGAATCCGTTTACCTACAATAATTATTAAGTAAAATGAAATCCCATCGGAAGTGTAAGGCTCTCGTGGAATGTCCGACCTCTGTTAGTTTCTTCTCAATTGCTAGAGATCTCGTAGGTAATTTTGCCTGTTTATGGCAGACAATTTGCGTTTTCTAGTTGTCTGATTATAACGTATCAGGGGATTGACTTTGTAGTCAATTTTAAATATAAACTTACTATCTTTTATATGAATAAACTATCATAAACTGGTTTGAGTTGTTACGTTTTACTTTCAATCAAAAACTTACTTCTAAAATCCTTATTATATCACTCGCAGGTGCTATTTCATTAAATATCCAATCTGTTGAGTAATTCTTACTTGTTTATATTTAATTGTACTCGTACGTATTCAAATATAATTTTATAATCGTACTCATATACACATTTATAAAATACGAGAGGTTTTCAATATTGTGTGTCTTTATTGGATATTTATTCACGCCAAACATTTGAAACGATTGTCGGAAATTAGGCATGTAGATAGCTTAGGCACATGACACATGGACTTTTCAGCGGGTGATATCTATAAGGATCAAAACCTTAGAGTACAGGTACTATATAATAATTCTTTCTTCATTACAATTATTTTGCTAAAATACAAACCCGAGAGACATAATAAGCACGACATAAGCGAGCGAACCGCATATATTTATATTTCTCGGAACTTACGAAATGAATCGTACCTAACTCGCCGCTCATCCTGCTTTCACCGGTGCGATATCGCGATGCACTATTCTCCTGTTTGTTACTACTAGCTCTTATACCAATCATATTTAGGGTATCTCATATAATTATTAGAGCAAAGATTTCTAACTTTAATTTTAAAACATAGGCTGCAAGGTTTCTATCTTTTGTATCTGTTTTATGTGACTAATCTCAATATAGAGTATATTTATTTTATGACTAGCTAAGCAATAGCTATGGCTCAATGCGCTATACATTACTTCATACGACAATACTTTGAAAAGGTACCTAAATTCTAGATAGCACTTTGTATTAGTCTGCCATGAAATACGTATACTAGATGTACCTATTACATGCTGACTATATACAATATTGTACTAGTGACCCCCCCTGGCATCGCTTTGTAAAAGCGGGACTTTATAGCACTAAAACAATTTATTTTAAATTGTTTTAGTGCTATATAAAGTCCCAGATAATAATATGTTGTATGTGTGTTGTTGTATGTGTACTGGCGAAATGTGGGTGTATCTACTATGGGACTGAGTCCTGGGTACACCTCTGCCTACCTCTTCAGGAAAAAGGCGTAAATGTATGTTTGTAAGTTTATGTAATATGTTGTGTTCAAATCGCGAGAGTTTAAAAATTACTATGCTGACTACTATACTCAGTGATACATGTATTGACTCGTGACCGTAATGTATAGTAGACATTCGGCTTATAATAAACAACAAACTAATCCACTCCAACGATTAGTTGTAACCACTTAACTTTCAGCTATCTACGAGTAATTACCATGATAATAGCACGACTAAAGTGTTCTACAAATATAAGAGAATATTTTGTCCCACTATGTTATTTGTTCAGCTAACAATGTCGCTAGTAGAGCATCTGTATGTGACATGGCGGCTGACAGACCGTAGTTTCAACATTTCCCACCTGAACAGCTAAGTTGGTGGCACTGTACCGGATTTAAAAATATTTGAATAGCCGACTTGCAGATATATCGGAAATCCGCATGGACGACACGATTCAGTATCTTCGCATTGTAATCGAAATTGATTGGCAAATATATAGTCCTTAGATTATTAAGAGGTCACCGCGCGAGCTCCAACTAGATATCGCTATATGACTTGTCTAACGCGGCAAATAAGGTTACGCACACTACAATTTGAAAGTTGACGCATTTTAAAGACTTCTATTCGTATCTGGTCAGAGCGCGCACGGAGTCACGGAGCCTTATCGATAATGTAAGACATACCTACTCATACCAATTATTATAATGTTACACGATAATGGACACGACATGACATACGACATATTATGTTATTGTTAGAATAATTTATAATATATCGAAGGTAGTGAAAATGTATGATTACGTTTATTAAAAAACGAAAGTAATGTTACGCGCGCCACTTTCAACTTCAAATAGAATTCAATTAAAATAAGGATTAGAGTATAAAATATTATTATATCTTCGAAAGTATTTGTTTTAATGATGAATGTAGGCGATATTTTGATTTATAAAGGAAGTAATAATACTAATGTTATGATAGAGAGACCAATTAATACATTTTTGTAGATTAATTTGTAAATATAACTTCGTTTTCACCCGTTCATTACGTATTATATAAGTACCTACAATAATTATGTATTACTATTAATTTCTTTAAATAGAAATAAAACAACAAAAACCTAATTAGTATCGATTATCGATATGCATAACATAATTTAATAAAATTGCTAATATCTACTTATATCACCAATAATTTATATTAATTATATTTTACACCGTTTTAAGTTTAAGGTATATATTTACGTTTTTTAATGTTTCGTGCACGATCTAATTAAAATCAAATTACATTTTGATATAAATTTAGATATTCGTAAGGTATCGTTATGTATTCGTTATGTAAATCTTAGATGAGGTTTATTAATAAACTGTTTGTAAGAAATTAAGAATCATATATAAGCGTTAGGTACACGGTACAAGTATTAATAGCATATAGGTACACACCCATTAAATGGTGTTTATAGGTATAATGTTGGCCCGTCCAGTGTATATGTAACCAAACATAAATGTATGTTAAACAAACAAACTTTCATAAAACATTATGAATGAATACTTAGTACTTAGTATCCGCCTCGGCAAGGTCGTCGGGCCTCGCTTCATGTAACATAACGTAACTTACTAGGTACTTAATAACTTAGGTACCAGAGTACCAGTTAACTTCAATTGGAAAAAGCGTCAAGTGAAAATAATACCTGCCTTCTCATAGAATATTATGTACCTACTTTTTGTGTTTGTAATTAGATAACTGTGAGATAAAGAGCATTATTTCTTTTTTTCATTTCTTGACCAATGATATAAATGATAAATGAATGAAATGTAAAAGACAGACTGCAGCTTTCATTTCGAAATGCACCTGAACTTTTAGGTTAATGCTCTCTACCTACAAAACTCTTGATAGAGCCATTCAAATGGTAATTAACGCGTAGATTTGCCGCAGGTTTCATATCCATAATAACCCAGAAGAACAGAGATAAGTCTAAATATAAACGTTGGAGCTTTCATTCGCACATAAGTATTAAAGTTATTGTTTGTGAAAAAAGGGTAATAAAGCATCATTCGGTTGAGTAACGCGTAATTACTCGTGTATAAGAAGTGAACGAATGTAGAAAGCGACCGCACGGTGGCGGCGGGTGGCGGCGGGTGGCGAGTGGCGAGGTGCGGTGTCGCGATCACACAGATTGTGTCATCGGCTGCTGTTTGTCTCAAGTACAGACGCGCATTTATAAACTATACGTAAGCTGGCCAGGCAAATTAGGGTGTGTCTCACAGGTTCGCCGGAGCGGTTCACATATACAGAGAAAACAGGGCGTGTATCTTTGGCGCCGTTACTCACACACAGGTGTATATTTGAACAGTATGGATAACCTAGAGTACCATAGGTGGTACAAACAGACGGGCCGCCTGATGGTGAGGGGTACCGCCGCCTATGGATACCTGCAACACCTGGGGGAGGCCTATGTTCAGCAGTTAACGTCCTATGGCTGAGATGATGATGATGATGATCATCCTTGTACAGCCACAATTACCAACGCTTAAAAAAATCAAGTGTGTTCTGAGTGTGTTCCATGAATACGCGACCTTGGCAGTCTTACCAACCGACGCGGCCCAACGACAGATAAATACAGTAATTTGTCGTTTACCATAATAATACCTGTGATAATATACTCACCTGAATGCGGTTTGGAGGAATGTTTTGAGGAACATTTCGTAACGTTACAAACTCTACGTAATATTATAGATGACTAACACCGCGAGTGATACAAGGCCAATGAAGTTATAATCAATTACCTATTAGATAATTTAGAAAGCCATTTTGATATAGAAAATGCTAATAGAATGCTAAGCAGACCCCTCGGTGCCGGCGTTCTCTACCAGTAGATATCGTATTATGAAAAATAATGCAAATATTTAGTATAGTAGGTGACTTCGTTCTCGTAGGAATTTAGACAATGCATTTCTTATTCCTTAGTTCATAATAATAAATAGGTATCGGAACATCAAAAATTGGATTTCTAGATCCAACGGTGGGGTATTCCCAGTTATCGCTCTGACAACTAGAGACAAAATAGATAGATAGATAGATAAACACTTTATTCTACACCAAAACTAGGACACAACAATACAGGAATAACATAATCTTAGGATAGTACAAGTGGTGGTCTTATCGCTTAAAGCTATTTGTTCCATACAACCAGAAGGAAAGGAAAATAAGTACTTTACCACTGGCAACAAATGAGAAGAAAAAGTTCCCAGTCATCGCCACAAATGAGAAAAAAAACTTTCCGATTGTTGCAAGTGGTGACGAGTGGCGTTACATTATAAGGTCAGGCATTATCTTGTTAATACAGGGAATAGAGCGGATTTGTATCCACGAATATCGAGATCAGATTGTATTAGCTACGGATAATGGCGATTTGTATACACTGATAATCTTATCACTCAAAAAAATAGAGCTTATGCCTTATACTTATCGAATTTTTGAGCCAAAAAGTTGAACCAGTATAATAACCATTGTCAACATACTGTTCAATGAAGTCATTGTGCATTGTAATACAAAACCACTCCTTTTTAACCTCCGCCCGAGAAATGGAAGGTGCTACGAGTTTTATGTATCTGTGCATCTGTGTGTCTGTCTGTGCCATAGTAGCTTCTAGATTAAAAATTAGTATGCTTCATGTATGTTTCACTTCAACAATATTGCAACGAATTGGTAATCTTGTCCCGATGCTGCAGCATCAGGTTCAAAAAGGCTTGTAGTCAATAAATGTATCGTGTTTGAGCTCATTGGACTCGTCTCAATAAATGTTACAGATAGGTGGATCTGATGATGGAGGAGAAGGGGGTTTTTAAAACTTCTTGATTTACACTTGTGTCGATTCTTTTTTATTACCTATCATAGCAAGTATAATAGTAAAATGACAAAGCTGTACCTGTCCATACGCAACGAGATCCCCCCACGAGAGTCGTCCGTCAGGGAGTTACACAACCAGCGAGCCGGGCGGCGCGGCGTGGTGGCAACCTGCGGCTCTCTCCAGCACACGACGCGCTCAGTCACACTCCACGATCCGCCACAAACACTACCCGCGCGATACCATTAACTAGACAAGAATCGCGTTCGAATTTTCGACATTTCAAACCGCGAATTCTTAAAAGTGTTCAAAGATTAAAGATAGTGTATGGACAGTAAGTGAGAGTGCAGGAGGGCGCATTGCGCATACGCACGCGCACAGGCTGATGGTTTCACTTTCTATGCGCGGGACAAATCGGACGGTGAGTGCCGAGTGTTGGCTCCACGAGAGCCTGGCTTACGTAACTATATAGCTTCTCTTTAATGTAGGCACATAAATACTGCAAGAGAATACTTCAACAACTAACGGCTTTTGGTATAAAACTGACGATAAGTATGGTGTAAGTAATTTATACTATATGAATACGCTATGGAACTGGATTTTTTTTACGGATAACGAAAGTAGGAATGATAGGGACAGGAACTACAAGCGGTTAATAATATAGGAAATCTAAAGATAACGAAAAAGTGCAGAGATAAAAGCTTAGTATCCTTGAGTCGTATTCCCCATTACTGGGGGTCGTGACCCCTTTCTAGGATGCGGTCCTTTACAATGGAGCGCCATCTCGATCTGTTGGCGGCGATTTTTAGTTTCGTGCACGGGGCACGAGGCTTTAAAGTTTCAAGAGTGGTGCGGATCTAGTCAGACCAATGCATCGGACTACGATTTCGGGACCTGGATACATGTGGTCGATAGCCTCGTCGTGATCTTGAGTTGTATCAATCTTGATGCGTTGGTCCGGTGTGCTGTCCGGGGTATCCGCAGCATTCTCCTCCAGCACCACATCTCAAAGCCGTCTATGCGGTTGCGGTGAGCTGCTCTTAACGTCCATGTCTCAACACCGTAACTTAGTTATTTAAAAGGCTGTTTTAATTCATTATTCGCGCTTTTTCAGATCAAAATACGAGTACTTTCTATTTGCATAGAATTTTCGTGTCGTACAGTATGTATCTAGTTATGGTGTATCCCTCGGCTTCACCCGCTGAAAACTACCTGACGAGTTTGTGTTATTTCAGGGTCTAATAGCTCCGTATGTAGGACGTAGGATATATATCATTATATTATAAATATTACGAATTCCCATTCTATCTCTTTATTTTATACTCGTAAAACTAGTTGTGCCCCGCGCTTTCACCCGCGTAGTCATCGTTCCCGTGGGAATATCGGGTTAAAAAGTACCCTATGTGTATCCTGGAATACCAGGATCTAAACTATCTACGTACCGAGTTTCAGTTCGCAGGTTCAGTAGTTTTGGCTTGATAGAGTAACAAACATCTATCCATCCTCACAAACTTTCGTATTTATAATATTAGTAGATTTTCAACTGATTGTAAAACAATCAGTTGACAAGGAAATATGCTTTCCGAAATTCCCACGGGAACAAAGTCTGGGGAACTACTCTTGTCATAAACAAGTAGTATGTAATAGGATAGGTGACAGTGAGGACCATACTATGCGTCACGAAACACGGTAGCGCGCATGATAGAGTTCTCTACGAAATGTTCTTTGGCCATGCGATCACTCAATAATGGTTAAGGTTCGTTGTGGACTCTATAGAACACTAGTTTAGGTAGATATCTTATCATCAATCATGTTACAAATTGCACTCCTATTTAAATCCCCGATGAGGGTGTTATATGTGTTTAGAATAGTTTATGTGGCATCACTGATAGGTTCTTAATGAACACTCTCATGCTGGAATCAATCTAGAAGCCTAAAACGTTTAGACGGAGCAAAGGTGACTCAGCCATCCTTACATTATTATCGCTCAATCGAACTCACCACCTTACTATACAGAATAGCTGAGAGATGGATTCAACCACTCTATTGAGCACAACCTTTAGAAGCTGCAACGGTCACACGGTCATATTGCCCTTCCTAACAGAATAATAATAATAATAATAATATGGGACAACTTCCACACACGGACATCTGGTCCCAAACAACACCCAGACACAGATCAAACAGACATGTTCATGCGCTCAAATGTTTGACTTGGCTGGAGATCGAACCCGGGACCCGCGGCACAGAAGGCATGAGCAATACCGGCTGAGCCAACTGGCCAGCTGGTTTCCCAAAACCTAAAGTTCCATAACGTTCCCACAATTAGCCGATTATGTTCTTTAATCACATGTAATATAACGAGGGCGTGACTGTCGCCATCTATTGGGCACAGTTCCAGACTGTTATCAAAAAAAATCCTAATTGAACAATTCAATAACATTTCTGGCCTGACCTGGGGCTCGAACCAGGGACTTCTTGATCGGAAGTAGCGCTTGCGAACCACTACGCCACTAGGCTGTCATACAAACATAAAGGTATGATAAAACAAAGCATCGCTGCATATATTTGATAGTTTTCAATAACAAAACTGGTAGATTATATAAATAATGTCATACCAAGAATCCAGGCGAGAATTCCCATTAAACGAAGGCATGCTAACTGGCCCGTATTCTCGATGACCCCGTTGTATTGATGGCTGCGTGCATAATGTTACAGTTTTTAAATTTTTCATGCACTCGATGATTGATTCGTGGCATGCATTGTTATTATCGTGAATGTACACGTTTTATAAAATGTTATATGAAGAGAGAAAATGTTACTAAATAATTTTTTATTAGGCTGTTGATCGAGTAGAATTTGATAGATATAATTTTTTTTTATATATTTTAGTCTTAAGTAGATTTAAGCTATAAGAAAATATGAACCAATGAAAATAGTAAATAAAAATTAAATCTTTTATTTCAGATTCTTACAAAATCATTAGTGTTAGTTACTATTCTTAAAAACTGTGTTAATATAAAATAAAACTTAATACTAATGTTAGGGCAACTCACATACTATGTACCTACTTGACAGCACCTGTCACAATAACCACCCAGAATTTTGTTAAGTAAAGATTATTCTCCTAACTTTAAAATTACATTCAAATTAGCCTGCAGTCGAAATCCTTTAGAACAATACTAGGTAAGTAGGTACAAACTACCGCACAAACTTAACAAAAACCTTCAAAGTAAATTAAACTCAAACACACAGCAAATAGTTAGCAAATCGTTTATCTTCGCCTGTTGGAGCTTTATTGAGCTGTGACCGACGATTGTGCAACAATTTATTGTTCCCATGTGAATACCATTACATAACCCAATCGTCGAATGTAGGCCACATTACAATAAACCGAACAAAAACTTCACTCATTCTGATTTACTGTTTCGAGAACGTCATATTCGCTCGCAATAAATTAATGGCGTGCTAGAATTCGTGGGATTCGACTAAACTTTTGCCAATGATTAATTATTATACATACGACTGCCTCGGCGGTGTAGTGGATCGCAAGCGATACTGCCTATCATAAGATCCCGGTTTGATCTCCCGATCAGGCAACAGGCAAAAAGTGTTATATGTGTATGATTTTTCCGTTAAGAATTTTCTCAATGACAGCCTGCAGTCTGGAACTGTCCACGGTAGATTATGGTGATAGGCTCCATCATCAAATAGGTACCGATAAATAATAGGTTTAACAATATATGAAAATTATGAAAACAAAAAATATTATAAACCTAAACCTTTGTGCCTGATATATAGTTTGGATAGGTTCTGAAGTTACATATCTATGCATTACATTGTGGCGGTGAACAATTGCAGAGCAAATGTAGAACTTTTGTGATAAAAGAATCAATCTTCTCTACGTATACATTTGCTACATTATTATTTAATGCATCGACTAACATTTAACGTGCGTTTAGCTAAGAGGTCGGTATATTATCTAGGATTTAGGACACATATTATTGCAGAAACGTACGTGAAGTCCTTGATCAAGTACCTGCCTGCAGGTTACCTCAGAAACTGTGATTGGAAAATCAAATTCATGTAACAACTCGTAAACGAATAACAAATTACTCACACCTCTACGAGTGGGTTCCTAAATCAGTAATGTATACACATGTCACGTGATGGTGACCTTATTACAATCTTATAAATATTCACCTAAGAGTTATAATGAGCTGCTAAATTAACACATTAATTAAATTATAGGCTCAGTTAATTAAGCACATACATAATCGCATAAAATAGCAATAAATGGTAATTGTCTGGCGGTCGCGAGTCGTGCCCCGCAGTGTAGTGTAGAGCGGTGTTGTGAGTTGTGAACCGACCAGCGGACCAGCGGACCAGCGGACCAGCGGACCAGCCGACCAGCCGACCAGCCGACTCAGGCACGCGTGCTCTCCTATTATAATTAGAAAATGTAGAATAGAATAGAATAGAATACTCTTTATTATCACCAAAATAACATAAAACATATTAAACTAAAATAATATAAAACTAATTCTTGGTTGACAATGGGCGGCCTTATCGCTTTAAGCGATCTCTTCCAGGCAACCAGTCTGGACGGATAGGGGAAAGATAGGATGAGTGTATTATGAAACTAATTAGAAGTTTTTGTAAACTTGTATATTATATCATAACTAGTTTGCAATGGATTCAGAAATTAGATACTATATCATATTTATTATGTTTGCCAGTACAATATATACTAATTTAACTTAACTACTGATCAACTAAGAAAACTTAACAAAAAAAACCTAGTCTAACAGGAAAGAGGACCTCTTAGCAGTTTGACACAATCCTATGGAAAATTTACTAAATCGATGTTTTGTATTCCCCTGTTTCCTGCGAATACAGTACACCTGTTTTACATATTTATATCCTGATATTTTAAAGATGAAGTAAAGTGTGTCCCTATAATTTTATTTTTGTTAATAAACTATACTTTTTTTTGTAGTGGACGTCCACTCGCGCGAGTAAAACTGGGATTTTGGAAGTTAACTATGAAAAAATCAAGGGTTTATAAGAGAAATTAAAATAACAGGGACATAGGTTACTTCACTATAAAAATATCAGAATATAAATTTATAGAATGGTTTAATAATATTTGGAGGAAACAGGGGAATACAAAACATCGATTTAAGTGATTTTTTCATAGGATTGTGTCAAATTACTCGTAACTTGGATGCGCTCTTATAATAAAACGACAGAGACTTATTTTATTTGATCTTTTAAATATAAGAATGTAAATTGATCGAATGGGTTAAATTTATATTTGAAGTAAACAGGGGAAAACAATACGATGACTTTGTTAATTTTCCCATACGAGTGTGTCAAATTCTGCATAGGTGTCCTATCCTCATGCGGTTTGCGAACAAGTGCATCACTAGCACCTGTCAAAGATCGTGAAAGATCGGTAAAGTCCGTGAACATTCGGCCGGTTAGGTTAAGTTGTATGACGTAACGCTTTCACTGATTGTCGGAGTTTGGTTGTACTCGCTCCGGAGCGCGGTTGAAGCGATCCACTTACTAATTATACTCGATACTCGATCCGAATGCAATGCTTTCTTATTTTGTATCGATTTCCGATTGCGCAACACTACTGGACTACTAACCACTCTACTAGGTATATATACATCATCATTATATATTTAGATATACTTCCGTTTTGAACACGTGTCTGTTATATATATATGTCAATTAGATAATTATATATTTTAGTGCCGGAATTTAATTTAACTATTCCACCTTTATTTTAGATTCAATAGTGAATCTATTCAGTAGTTCAGCTTTAATAAGTACCAAATATTAAATACATAGTTTCGCATTTACCCACCTCCTATACCTACTACCACAACTCCATATATAGACATAGTACAACCGCACAGTAATGTTATATATACCTCATCTTATCACTAATACATTATATAAATTTAATACAATTGGACATTATTGATTTCAAACTTTTCTTTAAACTATGAAAATCTGTTTCATATAAAAGACATCAACGCGCTAACCTTGATTGAATAAACATTTGTCTAACTGTGATATTGTACTTTAACACACCCATAAATATAAACCTTTAACATTCATTTCTTAGCTGTTAAATTTTTGTCAAATCTGTCCCATAGAGTATGTAGTCGACTCGACCACAATAAACTCGCCCACGCGGTCGTTTCGCCATCTTTAATTTTAATTTATGTGTGTCAATTCAGCTACTCATACAAAATACAGTGCCATGAAAATGTTACATCTCTTCAACATGTTACTTAGCACATAACATAACATACAATCACGCCTTTTTCCCGAAGGGGTAGGCAAAGATGTACCCAGGACTCAGCCCCATAATAGGTACACAACACACCCACATTTCGCCAGTATTGTATTGGTCCCATGTAATAGGAGGCGAGCATATTGCCAACTACCGGGCACAGTCCCAGACTCCAGGCAGTTATTGGGACAGTCTCTAATAGAAAAATCAATATTTAACACTTTGCCTGACCTGGGGATCGAGCCCGGGACCTCATGATTTGTAGTTGAGCTTGCGCCCACTACGCCACCGAGGCAGTCTTGTTACTTAGCTAAATATTTCCAGTGGTCTTACCCCTCAGCGGCTTGTGGTTCTCGGCTATACCTATATGATAGGGCCACCCCTCAGATCTCATCCGGTGGGAGGGGTGAGACTCGGCAGAGGGACATATTCGTAGAGTGGGCAGGAGCTCTTCGGCACCAAGGTACCCCGACTGCTGCGAGCACCAAGCCGCAATAACAAGCGTCAGCATCTAGGCGTAATGTCTACATATCTTCTATACTATGGGGGATTCAGTAGTAGACGTTTTCCGGCTGCTGATGATGATGATGAACCCTCCGGTAAAACAAGACGTGATGTTATGTTAAGTTATTATTTGCAGTGGTTTAAGAGATTGCTCTAAACCAATTTAAAAAATTCACCCTTCACAGACGTACTGACTGACATGCAACGCAGCGCCCAAACCGCTGATAGAGACTTTAAACTTTGAATGTAGGTTCTTTACGTTGTCTAGACGTGTGCTAAGAAAGAATTTTAAAAAATTCACCTTCTAAGGGGTCCAAAACCGGCGCCATAGTTTTGGTATAAAACTGCCATATTTCATAATTGCGAACGGGCAAAGCCGCTGTTCTTACACTAGTTCTTATATAAAACCTTCTTCACACAGTTTGAACAAACAAAGAGTTAACCAAGTAGATGGTAATTATAGTCTAGTTAAAGTTAATTAATTGTAGGCAGCGAAGACGATGAACGCTAACTTGAGCAGACTCGCCGCGCCCACTGTTGGATGGCCACAGAGAAACTTTAAAAGAACGACTTTCATTCAAAACTAACAAATTATTATGAGTTTTGTTAGAAAAAATGTTCACAAATATTTACTTCACTTAATGCTACGTAAGGACGAAAGGTAGATAACGATATAGAATAATGACTTTTTTGGGCAGTATGTATGTGTAATACTTATTAAGAGTAATATAATTTGTACCCATTCTTTTAATTTTGGTCTCAGTATAAGAGTATTTTATTCCGCTTTATCCTTATATTATGATTTAACGTCGTGATAAAACGTCGAATCATTGTAAATATCCCGCAATAAGTGATTATCTTCTTATAATAGAAGATTTTATCAATTCTTCTATGTTATCACAAATGGTACCATACTTTAAACAATAGAATAAGAATACCTCCAATTAAGTTATTGTACCTAAATGAAGTGATTCTACTATTGTAATTAGTGTCTGTGTCTGTAAGCAGACGAACGAGAAGGAAAGTGAAATCAGTGGGACGTCTCGTTGCCGACCTGATTACTATCCGGGCTAGATGAGACGCAGATATTGTCATACACTAGGCATGCACTCTATCTACATCCTATGTACTAATATTCTATAACATACCCATAGTATGTAGTTCACCTTGTGCATTGTGGTTGGCGGGGCAACGATTGAGCTCCCAGGTTCGATTCCAAGGTTAGGCAAAAAGTGATATTCCATTAGGATTTTTTTCAATGACAGCCTGGTGTCTGGAATTGTGCCCGGTTGATGGCAATAGGCTCGCCCTCTATTATATGGGCCTTCAAATATAACTGGCGAAGTGTGGGTGTTAGTACATCTACTATAGAATTGTTTCCTGCGGGTACACCTCTGCTTAACCCTTAAGGAAAAAAAGTATGATGTTATGTTATAGCTTAAGTACCTATAGTATACCTTTGTGTACACTTAAAATCTTTTCACGCTGTGTATTTTACGGCGCTTGCGACGCGCGTATCACGAAGTACATAATATATATTTACAGCGAAGTAGATTTCCGAAAAATAGTACTAGACTGCGTTCAGTTTGCGCGCTGCATCTGCGCGTCGTGTGTCGTAGTGATGATAAAATACGTCGTACCGTCGTGTGTAAAGGCGTACCGACTCTTTTTGCAATAGGTATGTAGATATTATATTTTAGAAATCTTACTTGTATATTCAAAGCTTAGGTTTAGATGGATGTGAATGTGTTTTTAATGACGTATTCTCTATGAAAATACTAAAACGATCGGACTGAAATTCTGTGTTTAACTTAGATCTTAAAACAATATATTAATACAATAAGACAATGAGGTCAAAGACACTATCTGTAATAAGAACATAATGACACCACATATAGGTTACAATTTCTAAAAGATATGTGAAACAATAGTATTTCCCTTTGTTGCGAGAAACAAGAGTTTTATGCGCAAGAGAAAATAACAACAATGCTCTAATCGATAATATTTAACCGATGTTACATCTCGGTTACAAGATAATTATATCTACGGGAGCATTGTACTCAATATTATAATGGGAACTTTGTGGCCTTAGGAAAGCGTTAACCTTCTACTAAGTGAGGATGATCGAGTTTAATACTCTTATGAACCTTGACCTTCTTTTAAATACGTATATATTATATATACGTATATATATTTTATACCTATTCCTATAAAAATAAACTCAAACTCAAAGAAAATTTATTTAAATAAGTCTTAAAAAGACTGCCTCGGTGGCATATAGGGCGCATGCTCGACTGCCAATCAAGAGGTCCCGGGTTCGTTCCCCAGGTCAGGCAGTGTTTAAATATTGGATTTTTCTATTAGGAATGATCTCAATAACTGCCTGGAGTCTGGAACTGTGCCCGGTTAGATGGCAATAGGCTCCCCCCTATTACATGGGACCAATAATATACTGGCGCAATGTGGGTGTATCTACTATGGGACTGAGTCCTGGGTACACCTCTGCCTACCCCTTCGGGTTATGTATGTTTATGTTAAAAAGACATTTTTAAACGTAAATCAATAATAACAAACTAGTTAAGAATCTACTGTGCGTTCGGAAATATACCTCTACAAGAAGAACGCACAAGAAACTTGTAAGGTTTATTTTTTCAACTGCGAGTTTTACAATATTTGGTTTGGTTACATTTGTTGGCTTGTAAGGTGCCGGGTGGTGGCTATGCAGAAGTTTCCAGGCATCTTTGTCCTTTATGTATTGGTTAATACTATAATACGCTTTTCCTAACTAATTCGATTTTATACAGGTTTTGAATATAATATATATCTATACTTACCTCTTAAAATCAAACATATACCAATACATAAAACTTAGAATAAGCCATAAATAAAAACAATGTTGAGAGAAGATAACAGACGTCCTTGACAAAAGACAAGGTTGTCTATATACGAAATGTAACAAAAAGGTGTGTTAATATTTAAGATGAGGACATTCACTCGTTAAAATGAATCACATGCAAAAGAAAGTAAAAAATAACTATTTCGACTTCCCAGTGTAGGGTTGTCACATGAGGCGTGTCTGGGGGCGAACACGTTGTCTGAGCGGCCGAGTGTAAGGTTAATGATAACATAACAGAATCAGTTGCAAGCGCGTTGCTATTGATTCTATGAATGTTCTGATAGTTTTATGGAAAATATAACTAGCAACCTATATACATTCGGTTGTAGAGTGAAAAACAAGATGGTTGGATTTAAATAAAGTCTCTTAGATTTTCAAAAAAAACCTGGGCTTATTGAGTCGAAACCGAGCATTTACATCATAATCATAATAGCGGTTCCAAATACATACAGTCACGCCTTGTTCCCGATGGGGTAGGCAGAGACTATTTCCATCCACTTACTACGATCTTGACATACAGCTTTCGCTTCGTTCTTACATATTATTAAATACATCCCCATATTGAACCGATACTTTCCTAACATTTCCAATAGCTACAGTCGAGTAGTTGCTTTCTTTCGATGCGATCCGTCGACAGAGCGTTTTCCCGCGGGTTTCACCATCCGCTGAGCGTACGCGACGATTACGTGGTTACCCCGTGACGATTTCACGACAATATTTCAAATGGCGTTATTTATGCGTATAGAGCATTTAGTATGAAACCTAATCCAAGTAGGTATTCTCTTATTTACCCCAGGCCCTGGCTGATATTATGATGCAATGTCCGTAAACTCCCAATGCCCTATATAAAATAGTATCAAAATAACACTATTAACTAACTATTGTAACAATATAATGTTCCGAAGTCTCAATATAAAGTTTCTGAAATGGTTTATGGTGTAATCCCACCGTGGGTTTTGCGAACTTTTCGGACACACTGCCGTGTGTCTAGATTTCAGAGATTTTACATAACATTGCGCACCGAACCTGGCAACCGAATCTACCTATAATTATAGTACTACCTATAGTGATAGTGCTAAGTGATGGTGTCAATAAAATGAACCAGAGCAGATTAATTAAGTAACGTTTTACTTTCGCCCTACCTTTGTTTGAGCTGCTCAGGCTTCATTTATTTTAGTTTCGGCCTAACAACGTAGTCATTCCTGTAATATAAAAAATCCACAAACATTTCTTTCAATATCATAGTAAGAATGCGACGATTAGTAATTAATGTGTCGGCTTTCACGTGCAATGTAGTTTCCTCCAGATAATAACCGCTAATAAGGTCGGCTCCATTGAATTCATACTTGGAATTCTACTGAATCGATTCCATGGAACACACTTATGAAAGGAAAATAAAATAAGCTCCATTTTAATTCTAAGTTTTACTTATTTATTTCAATAATTTTAATGAGTATTGAGCGCGGAGGAAAGAGGAAAAAAAGACGACCATGAAAAAGGTGTAGGGGTATTTTTATTTTTACAGAGATAGTAGGTCCAAATTGGGCTAAAGCAACAGAGAAAGAGAAGAGCTGTGGAGAAGATTAGGGGAGGCCTCTACCGAAGAGGCGACTTATACAGACTAATGTTATTAAATAGATAAGTTTATATATTATGTTGAGTAGATAAGTTAGAATCATAATTCGTAGTAGAAATAAAGGCTTTTTTATTTTATTTAATGAGAATTGAGTTTTCGAATTTTCTCTCTATTACATATTTCATATACCTATAGAATCTAATATTTTCAACTTTGATAAAGTACTTACCTCGTGTGTTAAGTAGGTATTAGGTAATTAAGTAGTAGTTAAATTAAGTTATAAAAATTCATTCAATAAATTCATAACGAACCAATGTGGCAGCAACGTTTTAATCATATCGTAAACGTATTGAACTCTAAATGGAGGAAAATCTTCATTCATTTTTCCGCAACTTTCTACAACCAATCAATATATTAATCAGTCGTGTGATTACCGTGATTTCTCTATGATTACTAGGGAGCGACGCAACATTGCCAGATCAATTCTATAACAGATTATGCATTAAAATGTATGGAACCTATGCACCTGATTAATTTCGAATCTAATGTTAGTATATTGTTCCAGATGATTCCCGTGAAACGTGCCGCAGCCTTTCTCTGGCTGGTAGTGGTGGTGGCAGCAGCCGCGGCCGAGGAACAGAACTCCACCACCACCAAGACTATTCGCACCACCATCCTCCCCTCAAAGACAACCAGGACCGAACTCAAAGTATCCAGGAGTCTCAACCCGCATGAGACGCAGACTCTCAACGTTAGAACCAAGTCCGGTCATGTCACACAACTAATAGTCAAAAAGAAAGATACAAAAACCACCACACAAAGCACCAGCCCGGCGCCCACCACGGTGACGGTCAAAACGGCTAACTTAACCGAAGACAATAATAAAACCGAAAGCCGAGACCAGAGAAAGCTCAATTTCATGGGCACCGTGAACAGCGATTTAGCCGGTTACGATTATTATCTCAACCGCGACCAGCAGCAAGACCTCGCGGACATCAAGGCGGAGTACGGCAACTGGTCACCCGTCTCCGTCTACCCGGAGTCTCACATACAGGAAGATGGTAGAATGCCCGAATCAGATCCCGAAACCTCAAGCTATTATCCCACTTATGATAACGAAAAGAAGGTGGAGAACAAGAAAGTGTACATAACGTCCACTAGTTTATCCGATTATGGAGGACCTATCAAGAATTACAGATTTGATCCTCACAACCCAGTGATTAAAAACGATAGGAATCCCGTGTATATCGAAGTGGTCAGTACAAAAGTATCGGAAGAAGGGAAACCGTACAAAGTTCCCGACCCGGTGATGATCAGCTCGGATCCCATGTACATCAAGAAAGCAATCGACAGGTTCAACAAGCGCGGCAGGTCAATATTCGCAGTGGGAGACGACGGCGTGCCTGAGATCCATGGTGTAAGAGTGCCCGACGATGACTCCGACAAGAAGACGTGGCGCAACGCTAGAGTTGTCAACGGAGAGCTGATGCCGTATCCCGAAGGCTACACTCCACCGAAAGCAATCCCAGACCCGGACGTGTACCCGGATATATCGGACGCCGATCCTCAGGGCTTTGGACCGTTCACCAAGGAAGACAACTTCGAACCCAAGGACGGTCCTTTCACCAAATTCGATAACATAATAAAGTTCGAGTCCGACAGCGGGCCATATATGACCAGTGACAACCCCACGTTCGCTTACAAACCGAAGAAAGACCGTTACTACTTGAAGTCTGGCTACGGTCCATTTACGAAAGCGGACAACTCGAAAGTAGCCAACTCGAAGCTGATCGAGTACATCAAGCAGATTAACGAACAGGAATCCAAGCGCGACTATTTCAGCGGAAGGAGCTCGCGATCGCATAACAACGGAGACTTGGACTACGCGGAGAGCCACATCCAGAGACGTATGCTGCTGCACCCTGGAGACGTGAACTTTCCTAGCTCTGCGATGTATACTCCGAAAAACGCAAAACCCTCTTTCGATGAAAGTGTGAGGAATCCTATTCTCCAGTACGCACACCCTGACCTCGGCGTACAGCCGGCGAAAGTGACCAGGGACCACGTCGACCATGCGCCCGAACGGAAAGTTAAATACTACACTAACGTGCCGAAAAGCGCTCATCCCTATCCCATGGAACCGGTCAACGGGTATAATCAGCAACGCTCCGGCGGGTCGAACGCTAACTCCAACAGATATTACGAGGATGAATACAACAAGTTCTCCTACTATGAAAACAATTACAATCCTCAGTCACAGAGTCCGAGATATCCCTATAACAGCTACACTTACATCAAGCGAGCGCCTGAACCCTCGCTCTGGCAGAGATTCACTAACTCGATGAAGGATACAATCAACACCGCCACTCAGACGGTGCAGTCCTTCGCTCGACCCATCACGGAACCCATCGCTAGACTGACGCAGCCCGTGTTCGATCCTATAGTGGAAGCGACGCAGAAAATATCTAGTAATCTTGGCTTCTATCCGTCGAACTCACTGCAACAGTCTCAGAGATACGCTCAGGATAAGATCGGTGTAGCGGCAGCTGCAGGTTCACCTGCGATGCTGCCAGCTATTGGTCTGATGGCCGGCGGAGCGGCTCTGGGTCTCGGAGCCGTCGCGGTCGGTAGACTCCTCGACGTCAACCTGATGCGCAGCGCTGGCTACAGCGACGATGACATCCAGGACGAGCTAGAGAAAGAGCACAAGCGATCGTTCGCCGTCAACCCTTACGACATCGACAGCAAAATACTCAGCAATCAGAAGGTGTACGACGATAACTACAAGATGCCCAGTGAAAACGTTTACGTGGTGATGTCGCCGGAAGGCGGGCAGCGTTCCAAGCGCGATGTGTTACAGTTCCTCCAGGAGCCTAATTACTCTGGTAAAGCGTTGAAAAGGGTGAAGAGGAAGCACGTGGTGAAGCGGTCCTTGAGCGAGGACATGCCCGAGGATCTGCAGCACATAGAGCACGCGAGCTCGTCCTCCCTGAACGCCGCCGTGATGGACCTCGTCAGACAGACTGACTGGAGGGACTCACAATGTGCCAAGTACACATTCTGCAAAGTGCTGACGTCTCAGTCGTCAGACTCTATCTTCGCTATGGAGAAGAAGATGGAATCTCTTCTTAAAATGTGAGTATAGAAAAAAAAAAAAAACATTAACTCTCGTTCGACATTTTGAGATGATATAATTCCAATACGCGAGCCGCAAACATCAAGCTACAAACTTGTGTAACGCGTGATCCTGCGCCTTCTCATAACATTTCGTAAAATGTTAGCTAAATCTGTTATTTACCTACTCAAGCTTCGAACAAAAGACTGAGCAGTAAACAGCCGCCGCTCCCAGTCGTGACTCAGCTCAGCCTGTACCTACAGATATTTGATAATATGCAGGTCACAGGCCAAGGCTCTGAGGGCACACTTATACACGAATAATTAACAATCGGTATTCATACCGAGACCTTTGATTCTGACATTTGCCACCAAAATAATATTGTTATTCTTGAAGGCTATATCATCATCATAATAATATTATATTTCTTAAAGTGTTTATTTACCTGAGTAGTTCTGGGAATTAAACTTTAAACCATAATATGTAAATTAATAGGTATTATGTAGGTCCTACTACCTACAACATACGAGTATTTCTGACGATTTATAAAGCAATGTGACCGGTTTAGGCTGATCTTTTTGATCCCTAGTCTAGTTCAGTGAAAAAATGGTAAATTATATACTTTATTGATACAATACAGAAAATAAAATAATAAGTAGAGAAACGTGTAGCAATTGGCGGTCTTATCGCTCAGAGCGATCTCTTCCAGACAACCATGCATATAAAAAGTTAACATCTATTTTGAGGATTGATTCCTATTTCCGTCTATAAATGTACTCGTCAAACTGAACATCATTGTAAATAAAGAATTGTGGAATTCGGTAAAAAAACAATTGCCCATACAAATTTACCGATCAGCTGTTCATTTTTGTATGGAAACTCGATTAGATATACTCCTTCTTAAGTATTACTAAGTACACCTTTTCTAACACGTTATATTCAGTCAGTGTAAAAGAGCTCTAGACTGACTTACTCTCTTACAAACTCACTCTAGAGTGTTAACAAATCACGAATACGGGCCCCAGCCTCCGAGACAAGATCATAAATAAACAATCGCCTTGACATCAGCTTTCGAAGGCACTTAACTCACTGTTAATCACTTCCTATGTTATATCATCGATGCTAACTTATTTGTTACGACACCGTGCGACGGAGTGTCGAGAGCGTAAGGGTTGACTCAAACATATTATATTCGAGTTGTACTGCTCGGTGTCGTAGTGGCCACAAGCTTGACTGCCGATCATGAGGTTCCGGGTTCGATCCCCAGGTCAGGCAAAGTGTGAGGTATAGGGTTTTGCCATTATTAATTATCTCAATGACAACCAGGAACTATGCACGGTAGATGGCAATAGGCTCGCCCTCGCTTACATGAGACCAATAACATAACAGGCGAATTGTGGGTGTACCTACTGAGACTGGGTCCTGGGTACCCTTCTTTAGAAAAAAGACGTGTTGTTATACTTATACCTAATAAACTGAATATTAAAAATGTAGAGGAAAAAATATCATCATTTTTATACGCAACGAAAAAGATTCGCGCCAAATAAAAATATTAACGATTTTTTAATCGTTAATGTTAAAATTTAATAGGTGAAGATGTGAGTAAGTACATACATTACCTCCTTAGGCACCATACCGTGACGAACAGTTTTACTATGTGATTTATCTTTAAAAAATCTTTATGTCGATGAAAATGGACATAAAATATGACTTTCCTGGCTGTTCAGGGCTGATACTTGCACCAAGATATCAGCTTGGTGCAAGTATCAGCCCTGAGGCTATTGACCCTGAATCTCACTTTCTAAAGGTCATACAAGCAGACATGGTGAGTGCCATACGCCACCGACCGGTTCAGTAAAGTCTTCGTCCATCATACCCAAGGACCATTTAGTGGTTAATTCGTTCAAGATCATACCCGATCATGTACCTAACCATACCTTACTTACTACAAAAACAGGATTTAACGCGCTGACACATTAAATATTTATTGTTCTCAACGTTTTGGCTATGTTGCGTCAGCCTTAGACACGAAAAGACTAAATATACATCACTAAGATTTTGGTTCCCGCGATTTGACCATATGGCTAAATGAGAAGAGCTACGATAAATCCCCAAAATCCCCAATGGCAGTGGGAAGTTATCAATCCTTAGTTTTGTTCCTCTCACTCTCTTCTAAAAGACAAAACACAACAAATATAGCCGATATTATATCTATTTTGTTAACTTCTATTTTCTTATATCAGAAGCACAGTCAGAAGTCAGAAACTCTGCACACGTTACGATACAGTGGACGAAGTCCTTATGTATGTGGTTCAGTGGATACCTACTAGTACCAGGCAAGAATGCAAGTTAACATTACCTCTTAAAGGTGTTTCCACTTTTTCTAAGATCACTAGAAAACTGGGAATATGTGTAAGTTGGTTCGAGTGTTGAAGAGTGCAGTGACCGTGTTTCACTCCACTTTTAGAGCTCTCCTCGCAAATATCTCTCAGAGTTTGCTAACCTCGTATAAATAACTGTGGTATTTAAAATAGTATCTTCACGGTATTGGAAATAAAATAGTATGACAGTATAATATTATTAAAATATAATACTTTATTGCATACTAAAGTAAGAAACAATGTTACAAACTTAATAATACATATTTTCGCAGTAAACAACTGCTAGCGTGGCGGTCTTAACGCTATTTCTTACAAAAAGTTTATCATACTCGTATAAGCAGTAAACTTAAGATAATTGTAATAAATTGAAAGTACTTCAGCTAATCGATTAACCTGATTTTAATTTTAAACTTAATAGTTCTTAGAAGGCATTAAAAAAGTGATTATAGGTATTGACGAAATGGTAGAAATACTTTGTTAGAGCAAAAGCTTCTTGAGATATTGCGGCCTTATTAATTCTCCATTTAAGAAGAAATATCAACAAAGTGTATCCATAATAAGTTTTTGCAATATAATATAAACTTATTTACCTAAGTTTACGGTAGACTCAGTACTGTTTATCTTCATTGACGTGCAAAAGTGTCAGATTATGACCTATTTGAATAAATCTGTTTGAGTTTGAGTTTGAATTTACATTGAAGAATTAGTATATATTTAAACTTCACGTGGTTAATTTTAACGGTTGAAGTAACTTTCGCTCATTTTATTTCTTAACACCATCACTAGTTTAATAACGGCAATTACTCTATAATAACGCTGATGTCAAGTTATTCATTCATTCATAAGCTGGCGTACCTTAATATTATTTAATAACCGTAGGAAATTGTATAAAATTGAAGTATCATAGCGCGAGAGGAAGTAAACGGTTACGAGTTTATATTTGCATTTTGAAGACTTCAATTATAATTTATGAAATGATAAGTAAGAATTCTCTATTTATATAGTAATATAATATTATCTATTTACATATATGGTCATTCTAAACTACTATAGTTTTCATCTAAGCTCAATTAACAATATAACAAAAGAATTGTCTATTAAAACTAATGCATAAATTATAACGTATAAAGTCCCATCCCACAATTTCTTCTTTGTAAAAGAGACGCAATAACTTTAACAAAAGCGCTCTCCAAAGATTGTAGATAATCACTTTAATCACTAATTAGTTCTTAAATTAGCTGTTTCTAATTACTACGCCTTATGCTTATATTGTTGTCTATTTACACAGGTAATAGTAAAACGAACATGAGATAATGACCGGACGTAATTGCAAAAAACAGACACGGATAAAATCGACTCTCTGTACAACGCATAATTTGCTTACAGGCAAAACTTTGCGTCCATAATATTAATAACAAATAAATACATTTAAGATTATAAATGCGTATATAAAAAAATCTTTTTATACTTCGATTCAGATGCTATAATACCCACATAGATTTCTGCTATTCGGAAGAAAACTCAAACATTTTGTAAAAGCATTTGGCGAAAAATATGTAGGTAAATGCCGCTCCTATAGCATTTAGACTTATCTTCAAATCATTATAGATTTAACTATCTCAATCCGTCGCACAATGTTTCTCCAAGCGTGACCGCCGTCACAGAAACATCGTGTATAAGCCGTGACATATAATGACACATGACATATAATACTTACTAACAGACATATTTACACTTGCACACAAATGTGCTGCAGGTGTCATCAAAAACATATCAAGTTGCTATTGAGATTTCACTTGCCTTTTCGTAATGTTTATGCATTGTAGTTCTAAATTATCTAACGTACATAGTACTAGTCACTAGTGTACTAGAATATTTACTTCTTAATCTTTTCCAAAGTCTAATAAATAGGTAAGTATCACAACATATAATGGGGTCAGGTGGGGCAAATACGAGGATTGGGTAAATTAATAAATTATAGATGGCCATAGTTTCCTTTTCCGGAAGTTGAGACGATGAGGATATGGATTTTCATTATAACTGGAGTATAATTCTTCAGTTTCATAACTCGCCGACCTTACCCGCACCCGCCATTTACAAGAAATTTTATTTTGTATGTATTAAAATTCAGGAAAGCTGACTCTTTTAGGTTTAATTGTCTGTGTATTGAGTATTCATTACGTAGATACCCTACTAGTACCTTTGCTTAAATACCATGGTAATTACGAGTCCGTTAGTAATATATGGTATTAAATTATATTATTATATTCTTGGTATAGAGTTGTACGAGTAGTAAATATATTCATATAAAGTTGTTTTACGCGCTGTTACGTGAGGAGCTAGTGAAAGTGTTTGCGTACGAGTACGTTACGTCCATGCTAATGCCCATACCGAGTCTAAATATTATATAGTGTACAGTGGTCGTGGTTATGCGACATGTGCCGCCAATGAACATAAAGCGACACGGCTTTCTTTATTGCGTGCTACAATTGCCACTTATGTATGTACCGTCCTAATCTTAATGCTGTTTGGACGTGTCAAACTTGTTGCAGTCATAATAGCGATAATATGGCGGGTGGCACGTTAGCAAATAGACCTTAAAAAGTGCGATATAAATCAGCAAAAGTATTGTTGCGGATGTAGAGTAAAATATGATTCAAAAAATTGTAACTGATAGTAAATATTGTGCAGTATGTTGATGGTCTGCTGGTCCCAAGATTCCCAAGTCGCGTCGGGCAAAGTGTAATTATATTTTCCATTAGAAATTTGCCAATAACAGCCTGGAGACTGAATTTGTGCCCGGTTGATGGCAACAGGCGCCCCCTATCGAACTTAAAACATAAGCAAAATGTGGGTGTACCCAAATATTGGACTGGGTACTCCTCTCTATTAACCCTACGGGGACCAGGCGAGATGTTATAAATAATAATAAATAGTTTATTTTCTCAAAAATAACGTGTACAAATAACGTGTACAAATTTGTAATAAAATTATAGCTTAACAAATTGATTAGTTATAATTTTTATGATTTTTTTTTATTCTAGTTTTAGACAAGGAGTTTTTGTAATATATTTCCTTACTATTATGATACCCTAGTACTCTCTATCCAAAAATAACCTATAAAACCAAATTATAGGGTAAAATTTGTTTTTTTCTATGTTTCTGCTATAATGGTCACTAAAATAATAAAAAAGCCGCCTATGTGCGCCTCTGAGTGAACAAGTGCGTAGGTGAACAAACGCAACTACTTTATTCCCATTAATTCACCTAGGTCAATTCACCCAGGTGAATTGATGAATTGATACATAGGTGAATTAGTGGGAAATTATTTTCCCACTTGTTCACCCAGGTGAATTCACCCGGGTGAACAAACGGGAACAAACCGTTTTTATGATAAAGGTTGATATAACGGTACTCCTCAGCCTCAGGCTGTAGTGAGACCACTAGCTGTAGTGAGACCTCAGGCTGTAGTGAGACCACTAGCTGTAGTGAGACCTCAGGCTGTAGTGAGACCACTAGCTGTAGTGAGACCTCAGGCTGTAGTGAGACCACTAGCCCCTACTAGGATACCTTGTGTCGTTATTTTTATAATTAAATATGTGTAGTTATTGACAGGTATCTGTAGAGACATCGGGTCTCTTAGTGTTTTTGTGATTTTTACCGCATTTACAACGAGGAGTGTTCTGATGAACTTTTCAACCTGATGCCGGCGTCACGGTTCTATCACCGTACTAGCCGCCATCGCCTGAGAACTCATCCGCACATAATCGATACGTGGACGTCGCGTACTGTTTTACCTCTACGTGCTAACGTATTTAATACATGGGCGGGCATTTAGAAAGATACTCACCTACTTATGCAAATACTTGGCTTGGATTAACTCCGTATATCAAAAGTGAGCTCATCACTGGTGGTGGGCTTTATATTCCTCGGCTAAAATCAATAAACAAGCAATCAGTCGTAATCACATAATTTCACAGATCGCCGGTCAACTGACTCACTTCAATCGGTTTCTAAAGAAAATACCTACCTACCTACTGAATCCGGGTCTCGAGTGATCATAACCTACAACTGACGAACGGAATTAAAATAAACTCAAGAATACTTACGTGGCGTAACTTATACTTACTTAATAATTTTCATATTAATCATATAAGTTTTAAATATATGATTACTTAAATAATTTATAACTAAATTATTAAAATTCTATCTAACTTCGAAAAAAGATTATCTTTCTGTGACTTCGCAACGCGCATAACGAATTTTAATAAATTCGTTATGTGCGCTTAGCCCGAGTAAAGTATGTATCTTTCTTCAAAAAAAAATAGAAAATACAACGTCCTTCAAACCTGAGAAATCTGTATCTATTCAGGTCCCCAATTCACATGTCAATAAAGTCATAAACACATATCACGAAGCAAATTCCCACATAAGCACTTAATAATGAATGAATACCTGTCACCTTTGAACGTTATCCAGCGATTGGATCGCTGATTAGAGTCAGACTCAGACAGCTTGCCGCCAAAAAGGTGCGTTTGTTATGTAATGGCGAAAGTGAACTGACTACATTCCGACGTAACACCGGTTCCGACTGACCCCGGGGGTCCGGGCTGCATGGAGGTTCGGGGACAATCCAACTGACGAAAGTAAAATGCATAATCTGATGAAAAGTTACATCTTACTGTGACCTTTTACCTAGATTTAACTCCTAAAGGATTCCCTGAGCATATAGCCTTTACCTTTACCTATTAAAAATCTAATATTCATTACATTTTATGTTATTTTAAAATTTCCCTGAGCATACTGTTTTCTAAATTCACTTTCAAGCTCAAACTGAAAAAGTAATCAAATCAGTATTAAAAAGACTTTTGAACGTTAATAAAACTAAAAGCAATAATTAACAAGATTAATAGCTAATGAATGCTTCCGTAAATATAGCTCTACATACAAGAATATTGTTTTTTACTGTATAATGTTTGTTTTATTACAATATTTGCATTGGTTACCGACATTTGGTTTAAATTGTTTGTAAGGTGCAGGTACTACCTAAATACCTAGGCTATACAGGCGTCCTTGTCCTCTATATATTGATAAATTTAAGTTAATTTTGTTATCTGTCACATTATTATTCAACTGATTAGATTAAGTACTGATCACTGATATTGCGTTGCACTGAACCACTTTACATCGACTAACATCGACCGCCGTGTTAGGCCATGGGCCGTGGCGTAAGTTATCCAGGTCGCCCGAAGGCTATTATAAAGCCTAAGACTAAGTGGCGTATAAAACTATAGCCAGTATCAGAAACATGCCTACTTTCGAAGCACAATAGATCATAAAATGTAGATTTCATTAGGTAGCCAATGCTACCTAATGAAATAAAGTTACGTTCGTTAAATTAGCGAGCTAACTCCACTCATCTCGTGTTTCCAGGATCTCCATGGGAGACGACAGCAGCGCGTCCTCAGTGTCGCACCAGCTCGGAGACGTGATGGCGGCGAGCAGAGACCACGACTGCGCGCGGTTCCATTGCGACAAACACTGATCATTCTGTATATACGAGGTGTTACCAAAACGTGTAGTCATACAGGGACAATCTACCTATCATAAAACACAAACAATTACATACTTATTAGTAGAAACAATATCTTCAAGAAACTGATTCATTGTCCGGGCGTTGCCCGCACCTGAGGCGGACGCCGCGATCTGGACGCATTGCTTGTACTGAACAGTTGAGTGGCATGATATGGAGGAGGCCTATGCCCAGCAGTGGGGTGTGGTAGCATGATAATCAATCTCGCTGTTCTTATGAGTAGTAAAATTCTTTTTTTGAATAGTCATTGAGTTTGACGGGTTGATGCCCTTTAAGTTACTACACCTTTTCAATACACCTTGTATGTCGCTTGGGAGCGATCCTAGTACGTCACCATATCTAGGGGACGAATCATAAACGATCGACGCAGATCGTTCATATTAATGACGTGATAGTCGTGTTCGTCGTGTGAAGATTTCACAACTTTTCATCTATTAACAATCAATAATAATTAATCAACAGGAAGTAAAAGGTAGAAAGTAGCAATAATCGATAGAGAAGTTGTAAAATCATTGCGTGAAATGACCAGGGAACGATATAAAAAGCGACAGTAAGGACTTTTGCGACAATCGCTTGAAAATTATAATTTATCGTTGTGCGATATTTAAGTAAGTATTTATATTACTGCTATAATACTAGTATCATAGCGACTTCTGTATAACATTAATCTATAACAACACAGACGTGCGATTAGTAAATGCGCGCGCATGCACAAATGCTACGACTATTATTTACTGTCTGACGTTTTCCGCAAAAACATTTCGTGCAAAAACATGAAATGATTATAAATTGTATAACGAGAATTTACAGGAAAATAGAAAATAAGTTGATAAATATTTGAATATGACAAAACTTCGTAAACACGAAACATGGATAAAGAAAAATAATAATAATTAATTAATTACAATCACTTTCGCATTGATATTTGATATAATTATTGATATAATGTAATTAAGTTAATTATGAATGAGTGAAATATATAACAACATAATATTATGCACGTCAAGTAGATACCTATATATCAAGTAAGAATAATTTTAATGATTATTCAAACTCAAACTCGAAGAAAATTTATTTAAATAAGTCTTAAAAAGACATTTTCAAATGTCAGTCAATAATATCAGACATATTAAACTAGTAAAGAATCCATTGTGCGTTCGGAAATATACCTCTACAAGAAGAACGAACAAAAAACTTGTAAGGTTTATTTTTTTTCAACAGCGAGTTGTACAATATTTGGTTTGGTTACATTTGTTGGCTTGTAAGGTATTATGTAGTTTCTATTAAATAACTCGGTGCCTCGGTGACTGCCTCGGTGGCGTAGTGGGCGCATGCTCGACTGCCAATCAAGAGGTCCCGGGTTCGATCCCCAGGTCAGGCAATATTGGATTTTTCCATTAGGAATTATCTCAATAGCTGCCTGGAGTCTGGAGCTGTGCCCGGTATATGGCAATAGGCTCGCCCCCTATTACATGGGACCAATAACATACTGGCGAAATGTGGGTGTATCTACTATGGGACTGAGTCCTGGGTACACCTCTGCCTACCCCTTCGGGAAAAAGGCGTGAATGTATGTTATGTTTATGTTATGTGTCTATAAAATAATATTATATACTTGTCTACTGATTACTATTATTGTACCGGAATATTTAATTTATTGTACTTTTATTACTGTCTAATATATAATACACTATTCCAGCTTGATGTTCATAATATTGTGTATGAACGAGTATGATAATATTTGTTATGATGCTTAAGTTATTTTAGATATTAAATATTGGTGTTCATCAAAATATGTGATGTAACAAATTATTTATTTAAATTATTACATAATTATTTATACCGTAGTTTAAGGAGATACCTAATATATTATTGTAGTATATAAGAGCAGGGTGAATTGATCACTATTTATTTGGCTAAAAAAAAATGCTACAAAATACAACTCTTGTAGCATCGATAAAAACAAATAAATTTTGTGATAGGTGTAAGAAATGCATCGCCATAAAAATCATACGTTTTTGTTAAAAATCGTGTAGGTCACTAAATTTTTATGTCTAACATTAACTTAAATTCAAATAATTTTGGTGAAAATTCTATTTTTATATCATCTTAAACTTTTTAAAATCATCTTAAATGATTTGTTCCTTATAGGTTCTCGTACAATCCCAACAATCACCCTGTATAATATCTGTATTTATTGTTACCAAATAACTATACATAATATTTATTATCATGAATATAGGTAAGAGAAAGGAAATCGGCACATAATTTATACTTTATAATTTTTAGCACTCATCTCTGAGTATCGGCATTTTTAATTTATTTTAATTAAATAAATGATAATTATTGATTACGCTGTAAGATGTAAATACGCTTCGAAACAAAACTGTAAATTATTTATTTATTTTTACTATTGAAATAAAATCTTTCAGAAAAAATATTTCTTTCAATATATAATATCGACGCAATAGCAGTTCAGTAAACTGCCTATCTATATTCTTACAATGAAATAATTTCACATATAAAACAGCATAATAATTTAATTTAATGTCAATAAATTATAATAGTTTCAAGAAATATGCATAAAAAGTGAAGCAATGTAGGCATCTAACTACATAATTATTTGCAATCCTTTTCTGCAACGATTACCGTGGTCACTGTAAACAACAAGTATTAGGTGCATATCAAACTTATTTCAAGAGACCCTCCTATCATCACGAGTATATATAGTTGGAGTGGCAATCGTGATGGCCGATGCGGCTGTTAGGCTCTCGAATGGAGACCACGATCCGGCAACCCGGCACAAGGTGAACAGACGACCTAATAAAGACAGCAGGAACACGCAGGATGTTGCTTACAAATGAACTAGATTTTGAAGTGGTAAGGGTAAGTCTCTTTTGCACGGGGCCGCCTGGGGAAGTACCACACCTTTGCCAGTTATTCATCCGTCAAGCAGTAATGTGCAAACATTACTGTGTTCCGGTCTGAAGGGCAATGTTACCAGAAATTTCAACAACATATATTTCAGGGTGACAGTGTAATATTATACATACTATACTGTAAATATTACCTTATTTTCTTGATCACTTATATGTTTTTTATCTGAATTAAACTTTGATGATGAAACATTTGATGTATTTTGGTATGCACCTCCCCCTCGGTAGTTTTTTAGATTCTTTGTTTTATCTAATCTTGTTTTAGTTAAATAATTTTTTTAATTTTAATTTAATTAATTTTTTATTTTTTAATTTTTTGTCATATCTACCTAGGTAGGCCTTAGGTAGGTACCTTCATTTGTAGGTTACGAATATCGTAACGTTACAACAGGCGCAGTGCAGTGCCGCGCAGAATTTAGAATTTTAAAACACCTGGTGGCACTGTGTTTGATATGGGCAATCATGATGCTTACCATCAGGCACCTGATTTGCTCGTCTTGCCACACACTAACATAGAAAAAAAGATGGAAATCAATGCGAATGGACGTCTTACGACTGAAATGACAATGAATGATGATGATGATGATGACAATAGCCTCGCTCCTTATTATATGGGACTTAAAACAAAACTACCGAAGTATCGGTGTGCCTACTGACGGACTGTGTACACCTCTACTTATCCTCTCGGGGGAACAAGGTATTATGTAATGTTATACACTGACCGGCGTTATCTCCGGCGCCGGTCTCCTCGTCAGTCGACATCTTGTTACACTCCACACACGGTACACACTCTTCCTCGAACATGTACATCTAAATCGATATGCAACATTCAATTATACATTTAAACACCATTTTCATATATTTTTCCCACTCTATCATCAACTCTTGATCTTAAAAAAGATTTAGGTACCTACTTAATACAATTTAGTTATTTTTTTTTCATAAATGGAAAGATCATAATATTATAAAAGATTTGTAAGAAAACTATTTTTAGTTCTTTTTTATTCGCTATAATCACAAAGTTATATCAAATCAAAAAATCATTTTTAATTCAGTACCGGAAACACGCCGATAGTACCCGAACGATTTCGTGACCGGTGACCTGTAGTGACTAGTGACGTCACCATGTGATAAAGTACCATACATAACTATAACATTACTACGTCACAAAAATGGCGATCAATCGTGGCGCGTTCGTAATAAAGTGACTCTTCATAATGGAATTGTATCAATTCAAGTACTCAAGTAACAACTTTTGACGGATTTTATCGCAAAGAAAAGCACTATTAAGAGAATAAAAATAATAATATGGGACAACATCCACACACGGTCATCTGGTTCCAAACTAGGCTAGAAGCCTATACTATGGTAAACAGATCACTGATACTTATATAGGCTTACTATTTAAAGTTACTAGTAAGAGAAGCATCGTATAAAATACATATAGCCGATAGGCGCTACTCAATATTACATACGTTTCGACAACACACACGTCCTTTGATTTTGAAGAGTTCTATGACACCATTAAAAAACCTTCTGTATGAAACATCTACGTTCTGTGATAACACATCGTGATATTCCATCCATGTAGCGTCCGTGGTCCAGAGGGAATATGCCCGGCTCTAAATCGGGAGTCTCTGGATCGAATCTGGACTTTTCGCCTGGGCGATATACCGTGTTTCGGATGGCACGTTAAACTGTGAGGTCCCGGCTGTTTCCTATAAGATATGTAGGGGACAGTCGTTAGGTCATGTTGGGGGCTGCGTAGGAATCTTGGCGACCTGAAACTCTGACAATATGGGTTGTCCACATAACCCATATGAATTGACTCGAGCAGTGTAATTGGGGTAACCCGTTCTGTTAGAGTATAAATTCAAATTATTAATGTGTGTACATGAATATAAAATACCCCTCCGTTATAGTATCCGGACAGTTAAAATGAGGTAAATAGTAACCCGTCCGTCGTTCCCGATGCCTGTATACTTCCTGGAGGGTATGACCCCGTGCCCCAGCGGTAGAGGAGTAGCCTTCTCCCTCGCCACCGTGCCCAGCAACGTGTGCGACCCTCCCACCCAGCGCTGGCACGTGTGCTCTCTGAACACACCCAACACAACACACAGTTCAATAAACTCTCACTCAGATATTAATATATGAGCATACGATCCCAGTAACCCTACACTGTCAATTAACTTATTATACACAAACTGACTGACTAGTAAGAGACTTTCCAAATTCATCTTCCTCTGTAAACGTTATTTCTCAGAATACGGATTACATGTAACTATAGATAACCTATAGAATAATCGGTCGGTTGCCAGTGAAACATTAGTTATTGTTAAAGTAAGTCGGTGTAAACGTTCACCTCCCTAGGAGAGATCTCAAGCTGTATTTTTTATTTGTCAAATAGCTGCGCCTCGCGGTTCACCGGTTACGTAGTCTTCGTTCACATAGAAATATAGAGACAAAAAATACCCTATCCAGGGTCTAAACTACTACTCTACATTCCGATTTTCCAATGCCAATCGGTTCAGTATTTTTGGCGTGAAAGAGTTAAAAACATCCATCCATCCTCACAAACTTTCGCATCTATAATATTATTAGGAAGTAGGATTTAGAACAGGTCGCGTATTCTGCGTGAAAACATCGAATTGCACAGCCAACCCGCCCGCCAAGCGTGGCGAGTATTGGCAAAAGCCCCCAATGGGAGGCCTATGTTCAGCAGTGAATTCTAGCTGCTGTGATGACGGTGATGATGAATTTTAAATACGTCCAGCCCCGGTAGCACAACGACCGGGAAAAACGAAGTCCCCGGGGGTAGAACGTGACAGCCGACATGTAATGTTCGGTCGCGAAAGAGACAAAAAACCAGGAAAATCAGTTATCCCCGTGCCATGCTAGGGGAGCTGGAAAGTGATATACAAGTACCTGACGCCGGGCGGTCTCGGCGACTCCCGCTCGGAGGCGTCGGGGGGAGCGCAGGGCCGGCCCTCTGGCGGGGGGCGCGGGCCGGGCGGGGGGGGCGCGGGGAGCCGCGGCGGCTTGCCGTGCTGCGGGTCGGCCGCCTCCATGAGAGCCTTCACCATGCACGCGCCGCACGACCCGCCGCGAGACAGGAGCCGCGTGAGCAACGCTGCCTAAGGGTTTACATCACCTCATCAGCTAGCCCTCCTTAAGCACGGCGATGTGCACTCACACTGCACTGAATGATCTCCCTGCTACGGTGTTCCCGTTGAGCTACAACATGGGGCTCTTCAAAAGGAGAGTGAATAGTATTGAAGGGTTGGCAACATACTGGCTATACCCCTGGTGTTGCAGGTATCCATAGGCGGCGGTAACCGCGAGCCATCAGGCGGCCCGTCTGCTTGTCTGCCACCTATGGCATAAAAAAAAACTACACCACTCCTTTGTACTTTAGTACTTAGCAGAGGGCCGCCTAATATCTCGGGGTGACAGGCGCTGTGCTATGCCGTGCAGAATTTTAAATTTTAAAACACAGGGTGGCACCATGTCTTATATGGGCAATCATGATGCTCACCATCAGGCACCTGATTTGCCCGTTGTCACTCAATATCATAAAAAAACACACACACTTGAAACAGATATTCTGAGAGCCATATCCCGTAATAGCAAACTCCTCGGAGACAACCTTCGACATAGGTCCAATTTTCTATCAAACTGCATAAAAACTTTGACCATAAATTTACAAATTACCTATATAGGTACCAATGTTTACTATAATACAATCAAGATATTTTTGTTTTGTATCGAACTTCAGTCGCTTGCGGCGACAGAACGGTATAGTCTAGTGGCAAGCGCTGCAGCCGAGCTGAGGTCGAGGGTTCGCTTCACCGGCAAACCGGGCAAAGTAGTTATCCATTGAGAATTTCTTGATAGCAGCCTAGAGGATTGTGCCGGTTGATGGCAATAGGCTCGCCCCTATTACATGGATCTTAAATCATTACTGGCGAAGTGTGGGTGTCCCTACTGTATAGGAGTGTGTACACCTTTGCCCGAGCAAAGGTTAGCGCCCTTAGGGCAATTACAGCTTAAGGTTTCTCGTCCATATGAAAAAATTAAATATCCCAAATATGGAGAAATAGAGACTAAATCTCCACTCAATTGTTTGTTGTTGGCTCTTAATCTGGCCATTATTTGTGCAAAAATATATTTGGTTGATGAAAACTGTATGGTTACTTCACATTTAAAAAAATTGTTAGAGTAATATTTTGAGGTTATTTTTATGTTTTTTTCGTAAATATGAAAAAACATACGGTTTATATAAACCAAATATATGTTACGCCAACGACAAACATTTGAGTGGAAAATAAGCCTCTATTTGTCCATATTTGTAAAAGTAGAGTTTTGATTAGTTTCTAAGTTAGTTTCCAAGGCCTTACTCACCTCACATATTCACTTAACTCACCTTAGGCTCTCCCAACTGTATGAAAAGTACACCCAGCTTATTCTTCATGTCGTTGAGTGTCACTTCAGCCTCGTCCTTCGCAGCCAAGAGTTGCATCAGCTCGGCTTTGGTCTCAACCACTTCGTTCAGGTCCTTCAGAGCCGTCTGGAGAGTTTAACAATCACTGGACACACGATACTTAACTTTTTTTTTCTTCAGTTAATATGTACCAGATTATTACTGGTCAGTGGGCCGCAATAGCTCTACTGCCGATCATGTCCAAGGTTCGATCTCCAGATCAGACAAAAAGTGTTATTGGATTTTTCAATTATGAACATTTTCAGACAGTCTGGAGTCTGGAACTGTGCCCGGTAGATAGCATGTGTATCTACCTACCTACTAAAGTCCTGCGTGCAACCACACCCCGGACACTCGACTCAATTCCCATACAAAAGCCGCGTTATAACTACCTACTACTACACAGACACTGCACACATGGAGTTTTATACACGGGCAACAGTGTGCGTGAGGTGCGTTCTGAGCACCGTCGGGGTGATGAAGGTCAGATTGGTGGGCGGATGACAGTGTCCATTGTCCATTCTATACGTAGTATTATTATCTGTTCTGTGATACAATTCTGCCTACCTCTTCGGGAAAAAGATGTGTTCTCGTAAAAAACAAAACAATACGTTGTCCTTTATAGATCGCGTACAAGAGAGACAGAGAAACTCTTGTTCTCATTAATATACGATTCAATCATAATAATGTCATGCTGTGTACTTATACACAGACACTATGGTAAACACAGGAACAGTCTCTGCCTAATTCTTCTTCTTATCGTGTCAATGGTTCATTTATAGATATTTTTGACTGCGCTATCCCAGTAAGAAGCCAAGTCTATTGCGTTTTTGTGGTGTTGGAAAGGACCTCTCTAGACCTCAGGCATCAAGGACATTCGAGCAGATGGGCCCCGGTATGGCAAGGAGCTATGGTCCGTACGTTTGGTTGATTTGTTGTTCGGACCAGCTCTTGGTTACCGACCTTAAAGGAACTGTCCCCTAACTTCCATATTGATTTGAGAAGGAAGGAAGAGGGGGAGCAGGATGACGTCTACGAAACAATGTAATGTATGTTGTAACCATCCAAACGTGTTCCTGTTTCTTAAATTTGTCGTAGCACAACTCCAGTCTTCTCTCGAGCTCAGCGCGCGCTACACTGAACTCTTGTTCCGTCAGTAAACCGGCCAGCCGAGATAGGTCTGCCTGAATGTATATATTACTAATTTTACAATGTATCTTTGTGAGGCCTTGTAGGCCTATTTTGCAGGGGTCCGCCTGGGGAAGTACCACACCTTTGCCAGTTATTCATTCGCTAAGCAGTAATGGCAAACATTACTGTGTTCCGGTCTGAAGGGCATTGTTACCAGCGAAAGTACTGCCCATGACGAGTTTCAACAACTAATATCTCAGGGTGTCAGGCGCAGTGCAGTGCCGTGCAGAATTTTGATCATCATCAATCATTCAACCATCAAGCACCTGATTTGCTCGTCTTGTTACTCACTATCATAAAATGTTATCAGCACACTAGCGCTATATATGCGCCGGCTCCAGCGGGAGTCGATCGCCTCAGAGGACATGGCCCAGGTTCACGATCAACTTGTGTCAGAAATTATGGACTGCAGTCATATGTAGGTCAGCAGGACATGTAAGTATACGCCCACTACATTCAGAAGACCATAAAAATGGCTGATGGCCATTAGCCAAAATATTAACACTATTACTACCCAGGAGACCTGAGACCCGTATGTCTCTGTAACTCTGACTGTGCATTAACAGTGCATGCGCACGACTGACGATTAGCCTGCCGGTGACCAATTATGACATTACCTAAAACGCCACCAATGTGCGTTTTGTTTTTGCAAAGTTATTTTAAAAGGTAGCAAAAATGTGTTTTTCTAATCGCCCAGGACCCCAGGGTAGGGTTTAAGGGTTGATAGGCGGGAAAATATCTAAAAAAAAATTAAGTCACCTTGTCACGAAGTCCATCCAACACCTCGTCCCGATCAGCCTTCTGTTCGCGTAACATTTCCACCGCTTCCAATAGAGACTGGAAACATAGGTATAGATATACCTATTATATATAGAGAGAGCCTTCTTTTAATTTATTTCAACGTATCTATAGATTTTACTGCTGAAACTTTTGAAATTTTATTTATTGCGTTAAGGCGAGGTGTAAAGCAAATTCGCCCTCTCGCTCACACGTACCCACATTTTTGAAGATATAAAAGATACTAAATGTAATTACGAAAATAAAGAAAACTAGGTTCTAGAAAATACCAATACAAAGATTCAGCAAAAAATCTTATTTAATCCAAACGAGTTTTCATTTATAAAAACCTGCACAAAGAAAAAAAATCTCAGAAAAATAGGAAAGGCACTGAAAACTTGTTTGGATCAAATTGTATTTTTTACCAAATCTTTGTATTGTTATTTTCTTGAATATGAAATACTACATGTAATTACATGTAGTATTTATTTATATCTTCAAAAATGAGGGCCTTAAGAGCCTAAGGCTCTCAGGGGTCACCCTATGGCGGTTTCATTATTATGATCCTGGAAATCGTTTTAAAATATAGGTCGGGCAAAAGTGTTATTGGACTTTTAGATGGCAAATTTTTTTTATGATAGGGAGTGACAAGATGAGCAAATCAGGTGCCTGATGGTAAGCATCACGATTGCCCATTTCAGACACAGTGCCACTCGAGTGTTTTAATATTCTAAATTCTGTGCGGCACTGCACCGCGCCTGTCACCCTGAGATATGAGTTGTGGAAACTCGTCATGGCCAGTAATTTCGCTGGTAACATTGCCCTTCAGACCGGAACACAGTAATGTTTGCACATTACCGCTTGGCGGATGAATAACTGGCAAAGGTGTGGTACTTCCCCAGGCGGCCCCTTGCAAAAGAGGCCTACCACTACAGGTATTTGAAAACATAACTGGCGAAGTGTAGGTGTACCTACTATGGGACTGGGTTCTGGGTGCACACACCTCTGCCCACCCCTTCGAGGAAGTTTATAGTAATGCTCACACGTAATTCATCCCCCAGTTGTTTCTGGAAGTTGGTGAGCAGCTGGTGCGCTGTCAGAGTGTTATCCAGCTCCTGCGCGAGACCCTCGTACCGCTCCGTGAGCTCCAACACCGCTGGAATTACACTTTACTGTCTCTCTTCATCATTGTTGAGGGAATGTATGCTCTCATCACCGTCACTAGTCACTACATAACATAAAACCATAGACAATTCAACCTAAAGTCCCCATCCAATGCGATCTGTATGAAAACAAAATCGCCAATATGTGTCGGTGTGTGGAGGAGGTCGCCTGTTCTTCATAGAATCATTTGACTTCGAACACGTCAGTTCACATCCTGTCATGCGCAAGCATTGAATCTAAAGGGGTTGATATACCAAGCGCTCCTATCTGGCCGCGCGCCTGCGAGCACTTTGTATGTCATTACCCTTATGAAATAAGTATTAGGATTTCGATACGATTTTTACAAGTTATTTTATCTAAAACAAATAAAAAGACATTCTTAGGAAATAGTGTACGTTTCTATAATAAAATCCCAAAAGAGATAACTGGGCTCTCAGAGGGTAAATTCAAAACCTATATAAAATCTACTTTACTAAAGAAGGCTTATTATAAAGTCAACCAGTACATAGAGGACAAAGATGCCTGGAAACTTCTGCATAGCCGCCTCGCGGCACCTTTAAAGAAAACGAATGTAACCAAACCAAATATTGTAAAACTATCTGTTGAAAAAATTAAGCACTACAAGTTTCTTGTGCGTTCTTCTTGTAGAGGTATCTTTCCGAACGCACGGTAGACTCAGTACTGTTTATCTATATTGACGTGCAAAAGTGTCAGATTATGACCTATTTGAATAAATCTGTTTGAGTTTGAGTTTGAGATTTATAAACATAAACATAACATAACATACATTCACGCCTTTTTCCCGAAGGGGTAGGCAGAGGTGTACCCAGGACTCAGTCCCATAGTAGATACACCCACATTTCGCCAGTATGTTATTGGTCCCATGTAATAGGGGGCGAGCCTATTGCCATATACCGGGCACAGTTCCAGACTCCAGGCAGCTATTGAGATAATTCCTAATGGAAAAATCCAATATTTAACACTATGCCTGACCTGGGGATCGAACCCGGGACCTCTTGATTGGCAGTCGAGCATGCGCCCACTACGCCACAGAGGCAGATTTATAAAAATGACAAAAATTATGTATATATTAGTATATATACATAAATAATACCTGCAGTCTCGGCATTATTGTTTGCCTGATCGAGTTGTTGCAAGCCGCCCTTTAGATCTGACCGCATTTGACACATCTGCTCTTGGAAGCTTTGCATCTAGAGATATACAAACAAATAACAATTTCATTTTATACATTCACAGAAGGTTTCCCTAATGACAGGTAGGTAGTGTGATCAATCCGTAGCACCAAGTCGTAGTTTAAAGAGAACTAACGACTACTCCCTGTATATAATATCATCTTAAGACAAACAAGGAGTTGGCCAGTTAAATCTCTGGACCCCAAAGTTGTGGCGAGCGGCGATTGAATCAAGTATTAAGCTATTGTGTTCGGTCCACAGACGACTCAACCCAAAAACGACGCTTTCTGGAAGTATGCTTTCGGCTAGGTTTTATACTGAGTTCTGGGTATCTACCCACCCCTTCGGGACAAAAGGCGTGATTGTATGTTTTAGGTAATATAGAAGCCGGCCCCACTACTTTTCATTTTTGATTCAATTCAATATTTGACATGGTTGCAGTAAATGTTTGTTATAAGAACTCATGAGCGGCGTCTTCACGTTAAATACTCGTAGTCTGTGGTTCGGCACCTGCGTAGTGAGTCCGGCGTCGAACCCGCTCAGTTGCTCTGCGTAGTCCGTCACCATCTCGTGCAAGTGAGTGATGCGCGTGTTCAGTTGCAACGCCACTTCCAGCTTATCAGCTACAACATTCACAAGTTTCTACACAAGCTAGACTGCTTTCAACATTTTTATATCCCCAGCATAGTCAGTCAGAGAAAAACGGTTATTGACCTAGGTATTATCGTCGCACCAAAATTTGTGTTCTTTATTTTTACTTATCGTTTTCTTGTTGTAATAGGGCCGCCCCATTCTCATCCCGTGTGTTAGCGGATAACAATTTATTCTATGCCTAGATCTCATACCTACCCACATTAAGACTACCTTCATTATTTTTGTGAAAAGCTGTCATCGCGCGAGCGGATGGTCATTCGTGATAGAAATGTCGGGCCTGACGAATACTTTGCTTTGGAAATAATTAGTTTGTGAATATAAAATATACTTATTGAAATACAGCCACGGAGTATCATTTCCTGAGGTCAGTATAATAATCAGAAGTGGTCAAGAACGTTGGAAAAAACCTGGAGGTATGTTATTTTCTACTTACCATAATTAATTTAAATTGATCAATGTATTGCTAGTATGAGGTTGCTTCTTATACTTCAACGCCTGGTTTTTTTAAGATTCGTAAGTGTCGCGTAGGCACATATTTATCTACTTACTAAGCACGATGTGACACAGTTTATATGAACATTTTTGGCCTATGTACCTACTTGTTTTTTGTACTTAATAAAACTTCGATCCTGTGCTTCGAACGAAGACAGCGCGGGCAGACGGACCAGTCATTGTAATACTTATTATAAGTCTGGATGTGTCACCTGAGTGAGGGTTTGGGTTCGACTCCCGCCTCATATAAGGGCAAAGGCGTACAATATATATTTTACTGAGTAGTAGCACAGTCATTGAATAGTTTTGTATATAGTCTGTGAATAATCGTGTAGTATAGTACCATACAACTAAGTACCTACTAGTACAGTTACAGATAGTATAGCTAGGTACCTACCTATGTGCCAAAACATTGATAACCATAATCATGATGAATAGAGTTATAAAACAACTAATATGTTATTCACTTTCTTAATATACTATTTGAGACACATACCTATACCGCCAACCTATACTTATACCACATATTGTCTAGATATACATTGAAACAAACAGATGTTTAGTTTTTAAAATGAATTAAAGTGAAAAAAATATTTATTACGATATTAGTGATGAAGTTATTTTGCTATATTTGTAGTCAGATTAAGATTTTAGTAATTTGTACCTGGTAGCTATTAAGGTACCACGGTTTTTTTTGTGATCTGCGCTTAAATGGTAAAGTTCCTTCAACAAGTTTACAGGTACAATCACCATCATAAATGAAGGTACCTGTACCTACATCACTTGTGTGTATGTTCAAGCCTTGTTGTCCAGAGTCTCTAGGTACCTGACTTTGTACTTATTTGTTCACTGGTTATTTTTATGTCTAATCTTTATTATTTTCTCTTTCTTCCTACTTATCATCTCCGATATTATTACTAACTCAACCCCATCCTCAATATAATCTTTGTTTTGAAACAACCGCTTAATGAAATGAGTTAGGCTCCACAAGTAACCACACTGCTGTTGTTATAATGTCGTCTGGGGAAAGATCTAACTATACTCCTCCTGTTGAGAACATCAGATCAAAGTCCTCCCGGACTTCACGATGTCTAGATCGTAACCAGAAACCTAAACGAAGAAGGCGGTCGATTAGTAGACTGAATAGGAGGCAAAAGAGGCGTAATACTTATCGAAGTAGGTCGCGGCGACGTAGAGCTTCGTCGTCTAGTAGCAACAGCAGCACTTCTTCTATATGTAGTACGCCGTCACGCGACCGGGTAAATCTAAGGCAACGGGGCTCGAGACAACATCAAAAATCCTACATTGACAATTCGAGCGATAGTGACTACAAACGAAACCGGAAACGCCGTCGACTCAGTTCTGGTTCGTCAACTAGTTCAACCACGGACACAGATGAATCCTATTATTCTAGAATTCGTCAGTCCAAACGAAGACGGTCTGTCTCCAAGTCTAGGGTACCTAAGGAGAAGGCCTTCATGAAAAATCTAGCGAAGTTATTTCAAAATAAGGGGAATCACTTCGAGGGTGCGCACAAAGTGATACCGGAGTTCGATCCCGACGCTCATTCGCAGACTGCGGTAGACTGGATTCGCAAAGTGAATGAGACGGCAAGGATTTATGGATGGAGTGAGAGACAGATAATCTACTATGCCATACCGAAACTTGCGGGACACGCCCAGAAATAGTATCAGGGAAGGAGCACGGTTGACTTGAGCTGGAGTCAATGGCAAAAGAAGATAATTAAAACTTTTCCGGATGATCGAAATTACGCGGATCGTTTGACAGAAATGTTGAGCAGAAGAAGTAGAAGGGAGGAATCTCTGGAAGAATATTTCCATGAGAAAGCCCGATTGGTCAAAATGTGTGGTATCACCGGAAGAAATGCTGTCGATTGTATAGTTAGTGGCATTTTTGATAGCGGTGTAAGGTTGAATGCCCAAGGGGGCAGTTTGAAGAGACCATCCCAATTGCTAAAATACTTACGTCGCATATCTAAAAGAAATAATATGGCAGTCCGAAAGGAAACCTCATTTTTCAAGAATGACTCGCAAAACACCCGGACTACGGACTCAAACCGCAGTAATCAGTTCAATAAACCGTCTTCAAATACGCGAGAAAGAACAAGATTTACACTACAGTGCTATAATTGCGCTGAAATCGGACATACGGCTCGACGATGTCTGAAACCATTGAATAGATGTGAGAAATGCTCACGTCTTGGACATAGTTCGGAGAACTGTGACGCGGCAACCAAGTTCCTTCCAAAGATTCAACAGCCTCATGAAAGCTCTTATGGAAAGTCCAATCCCTCGCAGAGCGTGTTAAAAATAACCTCTACTGATCAGCGAAATAGTAAGTATTTTAAAACTATCACACTAAATGGCAGAGAGTGTTCGGCTTATGTAGATTTCGGTAGTCAGTGTACACTAGTACAAGAATCACTCGCTAAGTCGCTGAATCTTATACCGAATAATATAGGGCTCCCGGTCATTAAAGGTTTCGCATTTGGAAACATCTCACCTATAGGTAAAGTAATCATCGCAGTTGAAGTGGATGCGGTGAAGGCCAACATACTAGCATATGTTGTTTCTGACGATTTACTCAATACCGAAGTTCTCATCGGACAATCTTTAACTGAGTTGCCAACTGTAGTCGCTCACAAGACTAGCGATAAATTAATGTTATATTGCGATAGCTCCGAAGTTGAAAGAGTAGGCGTTAGAAATACTGATGAAGTTACGGTTTTAGGAATGAAGGATGTAGAGGTGCATACTGAAAATGATTATACAGGAATGTTGTTTATTCCCGGCAACGTTAGTATGCAGCCCAATAGTGAGTATGTGTTATTGCAAGGCTTATATCAATTTGACAAGGGTAAGGGGCGATGCTTAATTCTAGGTTTATCCAAAGGGGGAGCTACTTTAGTGAAAACGAAATTATTGGGGCGCGCAATAATAATAAACAAATCGGAATTGATAGGCTCAATGATTGGACGTTTAGATGTAAATGTTATAGAGACTGCCATGCGAGATATAACTCATAATGATACCAGAGAACTTATCACGTTAGATATGCTCAACATCGGCCCTAAAGTAACAAATGAGGAGAAGGTACGGTTGCTCGAACTATTAACAAGATTTAGGGACTGTTTCGCGTTTAATACTCAGGAATTAGGCCTAACACACATCACCGAAATGACGCTCCGACTTAATGATAACACACCTGTGACTTATAGGCCCTACCGTCTTCCATTTAGCGAACGAGCTAAAGTTAGGGAAATGATAGGTGACCTGTTGGCTAATGGTATTATCCGCGAATCTCAATCAGCATACGCTAGCCCAATAGTTTTAGTACGTAAAAAGAATAACGAGTTGAGACTTTGTGTCGATTACCGAGCCCTAAATAAGAAAACCGTCAAGGACAGTGACCCGATGCCTGTGATAGATGATCAACTCGATCGTCTCAGTGGTAAAACTTACTTCACTAGCCTAGATCTCGCATCGGGTTACCACCAGATACCGGTGTCGGAGGGGTCACGACATGTCACAGCTTTCGTGACCCCTGATGGTCATTATGAGTACACAAGGATGCCCTTTGGCCTTGTGAATGCTCCAGCAGTCTTCCAGAGTATGATCAACAAAGCACTTGGTGCAAAACGTTTTGATTTAGCCATACCTTACTTGGATGACCTGCTATCGACGGGCAGTTCATTTGAAGAAGCTTTTGATAAACTGGAGGCTATTTTGGAACTACTACGTGAAGCCAACCTCACGCTGAATTTGAAGAAATGTTTCTTCTTTCAATCTGAAGTTGACTACTTGGGCTACGAGATATCAGAGTCCGGACTCAAGCCTGGTAGCAAAAAGATACAAGCTGTTTCAGAATTTCCGAAACCGGAAAATGTGCATCAAATTCGGCAATTCGTTGGTCTTGCTAGTTTTTTCCGGCGCTTTATTTATAACTTTGCAACAATTATAAGACCACTAACGCGTCTTACTAAGGCTGAAGTTAAAACATGTTAAAACTGTCTTGGAAACCAGTGAATCAGATATCAAGGACATAACTAACAATTACATACTACGTGATAATAAGATTTACCGGCGTGTGGGTTCTAAAATGAAATGGGTAGTACCCAGTTCAGCTCGCTGGAGAATTTGTCAGCTTAACCATGATGAAGCAGGTCACTTTTCAACCGAAAAGACCTTAGAGAAGATCAAAGCTGACTACTGGTTTCCTAAGATGAACCGCTTTGTTAAGAAGTACGTCGACGCTTGTATTAATTGTGCTTACAATAAAGAACTATCCGGAAAGAAATCAGGTTACCTGCATCCGATTCCGAAGGTGAATGCGATATTCCATACGATACACATGGACCATTTAGGTCCATTTGTCAAAAGTAAGAAGGGAAATACGTATATTCTGGGAATCATAGATGGATTTAGCAAGTTCATATTCGTAAGAGCGGTCAAAAATACAAGGACTAAAACTACCATAAAGGTACTTGAAGACATCTTTGCAACATTTGGCAGCCCAAAAGTCATCATATCAGATCAGGGTACCAGTTTTTTACCTCAAATGAGTTTAAGAACTTTATTAGTTCGATTGGAGCAAAGCATGTACTGAATGCCGTGGCTACGCCTCGGGCTAACGGACAAATCGAGCGCTACAATCGGACTATACTTAACTCTCTGTCTGCCATGAATCATGGTCTGGATGAAAGAGATTGGGACTTAAAGGTTGCTAAGCTACAGTGGAGCCTTAATAATACGATGAATAAAACTACCGGAAAATCACCTGCTGAAATTGTATTTGGCCAAAGAACGTCAAGCCAAGAAGAAGGTAAGAGGAGCCTTGGAAACGGAAGAACAGATGTCAGAGTCTGAAAGAGAAGAAACTCGGAAATTAGTACAAGAAAGAATTGAAGACATGCAAAGTAAAATGAAATAAAGTTTCGATAAAGGGAGGGCGCCGACAAAGATATTTAAAGAGGGTGATCTAGTGATGATACCCAACCATAACCCGGAAAAAGGTAAAAGTAAAAAGTTGGCTCCTAAGTTTCGGGGTCCATTTAGAGTCAGTGCAGTATTAGACAAAGATAGATATGAAGTAGCTAATATTCGGGGTCATTCTAAAAGACAGTATAAGAATATATTTCCGGCGGACCAACTGAAGCCTTGGATTTCGATAAGCGTCTCCCCAGACTCGCCTGTAGGTAGTGGCGAAAGCGGGACGGACGATGACAGTCAGTAAAGATGATAATTGTACGGTTGTTATAATATGTGTCAAGTTGTGTTTTTAACTGAGTTATATAGTTGTTGTATGGTTATTGTATGGTCGTTGACGGAATCACGGCACATAATATAACTTAACTCCTCCCGTAACCTTTTCAGACTAGGTACTCGATACAGATTGGCCCGGGTGGGTTGATCGGGAAAACCCCAGGCCGTCTTAGTAACAAACGAGTGATCGCTGGGAGCGCCGTGACTTACGGGTAGTCAAACGGCAGCTGACAGCAGAGTAAGGCCAGGAAACCGTGGCTCTCGGGTGGCTAGACGGAAGCTGGTAATAATTACTGTCAAGTTACTTCACACGGTGCCGTGGCTTTCGGATGGCTAAACGGCAGATGATGCGATATCTATGGCTCTCGGGTGGCCTTGAAACTAATCTGTTGATCCCAAGGCGTGTTTCCGGAAGAAAGCGTCGATGTCATGATTGTGATTAGAGTTTTAGTGTATTAAGAGTTGATATGAGTGTTAAAATAACTGAGAACTTACCTACTAAGTAAATTAATTATTATAGTGTATTTTATAGTGTATTTCTCTATGTAGATACTTACATTATATAGGTAAACTTATGATCAAACAGTTTGATTTAAATATTTATGTAGACCATTAGAAGAAATAGTGTCGATCAAAACTAAATAAGTACTTAAAATATTATGTCAATTGTTTATTTCTATTTTGATTTTGTTATAATACTCTTGATGAATACTAAATGTTGCAAGCTTTTTTTTTTTTTCAATATTAGGGATTTACAATAATAATTGTTAGTATAACTATACCTACTACGTCTATATGTACTTAGCTGAGTTTGGTATGGGGTCCATACCCTTTAAAGAATGGCCGAGCGGGTTATTCGGAATAGGGACATTCCTATTGCAGAATGGCCGTCTGTTAGCGGATAACAATTTATTCTATGCCTAGATCTCATACCTACCCACATTAAGACTACCTTCATTATTTTTGTGAAAAGCTGTCATCGCGCGAGCGGATGGTCATTCGTGATAGAAATGTCGGGCCTGACGAATACTTTGCTTTGGAAATAATTAGTTTGTGAATATAAAATATACTTATTGAAATACAGCCACGGAGTATCATTTCCTGAGGTCAGTATAATACGTGGAAGCCGTGAGACCAGCTAGAGAGACATATTTCGGAGAGTGGGCAGCATCGCTCTCCGGCACCAAGTATTCCAACTACTACGATTCACCAAGCCGCATAACATGAAGCGTGGTGATTACGGCAAAATCCCCCATATGAATAGTTTATCTCGTTCTATGGGTGAAGCCTATGTTCATGGGAACGTCTTCCGGCTGATGATGCTTTCTTGTTATATACCCGTTTATTATTTAGTGCTGCGTCATGCTCTTTCGCGCTACTCTATACGCTTTGCAATGGCCTTATTCTCTCTACATTTAGAAGAGAGTATAGTTATATGAACGTACAAACAGCTTTAGCAGTAAGAGCGGCGTTCTCGGCGGCGCTGGACGCCTTGTTGGTCATCGTCGTGATGTTATTGGTCAGCTCCGCTTTCAGCGAACTCAGGGCGTTGCTGTCGACAAATAACTATTATTAACTAACTATTAATTATCTTCCTGAGTTATTTCACACTAAGACTGACACTGATCCTCAGTGACATTTTAAAACAATGTCATAATCATGTTTGCGGCAGACCTGATAATGAAGCTTATCTACTTCTGTATTCTACCACGATTCGCCTAAATAGGTGTGGAATAACGTATAGCGTAGCGGATTGCCCTACACAAGTCCTAGATGGATTCCCTCATCATGTCAGCCGTAGGACGTTCACAGATGGATTTAACTTCACTCCTTTCTCCTCGAATAGTAGACAACCATATAAAGTTATTCATAATATACTAACTCCATGTCATTATGCGAGACGGGCACGACAACAGATGCCTTGGAAGTGGCAGACGTGGTCGCAGACGGTGTGGTCGACGCGCGCGCTCGAACTGATTCCTCTGTACCCGCAAGCGAGCCTCCCGGAGCCGAGCCTCCCGGACCAGAGTCTCCTGGACCAGAGTCTACCAGACCCGAGCCTCCCGAGCCTTCTATATAGGACGTCTCCGCCACCGAGTGTATTGCCACTGACTTCCGAGACCCTGTTGGCTTATCCGAAGCATGACCTACTCCTACCTACAAATGGTAAAACTTAATATTTCAATTATTATTAGATATAGGTACACAGTTCGACTAGTGTATGTTTTTGGCCGTGACTATGAGTAAGACGACTCAGCATGGCGAAAAGTTTATATTTAAAGTTTTTTTTCATTTTTGATCTCTTTAATTCAGATCGTGGTGATGCTGATTGTTTCGTTATTTTTTTTATAACCGTGGAGCATACAGGAGTATCAAATATCAATACAACCAAACTTAAATAATAATAACATCAACTTATATGTGTAGTAGGGTTTTTGTAAACGCGTTGATGGAAAGGACCATCCTTTTCCTTTGCTCTTTGTAGGTATGTGTGTAAAAAATTATGCAACTATTTTTAACATAGGTAGGTATGCTATTATAGTTATTTTTGTAGGCATTGGAACATTTTATTATTAATCTAGACCAGACCTATTTTGGCATTATACAATAATTCTAAGTACTTGTAAAAACTTGTAGCAGTTTTTTTTTATGATAGTGAATGACAAGACGAGCAAATCAGGTTCCTGATGATAAGCATCATGATTGCCCATATAAGACACAGTGCCACCCAGTGTTTTAAAATTCAAAATATTGGATTTTTCCATTAGGAATTATCTCAATAACTGCCTGGAGTCTGGAACTGTGCCCGGTAGATGGCAATAGGCTCAGAATCAGAATCAGAATCAGAATAATTTATTGCAAGAATGTCGTACAAAATGGTGTTATAATATTAAATATGTCCAATACATTCTACCACATAAGTGCGGTGTGCAATACAAAACAAAAAAAGTACAATACGTCATAATTAATTAAAACATTTAAAACAATCGCCCCCCCCTCGCCCCCTATTACATTGGACCAATAACATACTGGCGAAATGTGGGTGTATCTACTATGGGACTGAGTCCTGGGTACACCTCTGCCTACCCCTTCGGAAAAAAGGCGTGAATGTATGTTTATGTTAAAATTCTGCGCGGCACTGCACTGCGCCTGTCACCCTGAGATATTAGTTGTTAAAACTCATCATGCCCAGTAATTTCGCTGGTAACATTGCCCTTCAGACCGGAACACAGTAATGTTTGCACATTACTGCTTGGCGGTATAACTGGCAAAGGTGTGGTACTTCCCCAGGCGGCCCCCTGCTAAAGAGGCCTACCACTACAAATAAAATCAATTATCAATAGTAAACAGATTCACCTCGATGTTAAACTTGGCCTCTCCTAGTTGGGACTGCAGCTGTGCGGCGATATCTTCAGGCAATATTCCGGCCGCTGCCAGCGCTGTCACCATGCCCGCAATCCGTCCTATAGCTTGCTCGGCTGCTAGCACGCGCGCTTGCACCTGGACACCACGGGACATATATGAACATGTTAGAAATATCTGAAAACTCTCATACGCTATGTATGAGCAACTAGTTGTATAAAACCAACAGGTATGACGTTTATAGTTCTTGTCGGGTCAGATTTAATTTGAGTCGTGGGGCCATTTTTTGCTAGCTAGCTAGCTAGCTAATAACAACGCAGCCATGTCAATTTGTGTAGGAGGTTATATGCACCAATCGGTCTATCGACTTTTTTTTGTTGACGAAACCATGATAATAATCATCATCTCAGCCATAGGACGTCCACTGCTGAACATAGGCCTCCCCCACAGAATTCCATCCAGTACGGTTGTCCAGGGTAATGATAATAGCCACAAATAGAATAGCTTTGCTGATGAATAGTTATTCATCAACAAAGCTATTTGTTACATTTAGTATTCATCGGATCTTTGGAATTTTTTGAACCCAAGAAAGTAAGTGGTATCGGCTTACCATTGGCGATGGGCCAAGTCATATTTGCTGCCTCGTTGGTCAGTGGTTGCAAGCGCTACTAGTGAACATAAGGTCCTGGATTCGATTTCCAAAAGTTAGGCAGTGTTATTGCAATTTTCCATAAGGAATTTTCTTAACGACAGCCTGGAAGTCTGGTTTTGTGTACGGTTGATGGCAATTGACTCGCCTCCTATTACGTATATGACTCCAAAACATAACTGGAATGGGAATGGGTATACACTATACACCTCTGTCTAACCCTTCTGAGAAACAAGGGATGATGTAAAGTTTAATGCAGTGAAAAGTGACCTGCATAGCTTCCATAGTCTGCGCCAAGGAGGCAGTTCCTTTAACCAGTTGCTTCCTGAGCTCCTCGTTGTCGGGCATCCTCGGCATCGGCATCGGACCAGCGGTCTCCTTCAACTCCATCACTAACGACTCCAGCAGCTCGAACTGAGACATTGTCACCACTTCTATGCTCCCCACGCGAGCTCTAGCCGTTCTCGTTTCTGATCAATTCAAACTTCTTTTAATTTGAATAAGACGAGATACATACCTTCTCACGAGTAAGATTGGAATTTACCAGTTCGTGTTGTAGGTCCTTTCTCCACTGCAATTTAAAAAAATGCATTATAACAGGTTCTATACAAATAAATCATTGAATATAATATGTACTCTACATAATCTTAATATAAGTATTTACCGACTAATATTTTTTCATTATCTCGTTCAACTTCTGCAACAATAACATTTTCGTTAAACTACTCATGATACGTGATGATGAGCATCACAAGTGACAAGTTATATTAAAACAAGGTTGATATCTACCTTAGTAGGTAAGTAGGTATATTATTTAAAAATCACCTGTTACGGAGATGCTGCTGGATGAACTACGTTTTCCTTTTTCTCTGCCCTGCGACAAACATTGGGTACATTAGCGTCAGAGACCAGTACCTATGTAAGTAGGTACCTACATCAAAATATTCCCATTTCAAAAACTTCACCGGTGTATCTTTCCTTCCTCCCTCCTTCCCTTTTCCAGGTTTTCCATCACCTTCAGTTATTTTATCCTTGTCACCTTTTTTATGTTTATCTTTAGTTTTCTGTGGTGAGCGGTCAGCTGACGAGCTACTTGACGCTCTCTTCTTGTCGGGCTTCTTCTGTAGTTCAGAGATTCTGATCTCGACCTGCGTCTCCAGCATCCGCATCTGTCGCGCTAGGATGAGGAGCACCGATTGTAGCATTTTGTAGTTGATCACGTTTAACTGTAACATTCAAAGTATAGGCCAGTGTTACCTGTTTTTACCGACCAGGTGATATAGCTTCCACAACTATAGGTACCTACAGGATTACTGGTTTTTATTAACCTAACCTAACACTTTTTATCTCAAACTGACACCGAACCAGTTAGGAAAAGGGAGACATTACGCTACGTTATTACTAATATTTATTCTGTGATTACGCTCCGTAGCACCAGTTACTACTAACCGTTTTCTATTACCTACGCAATAATCACTGGGCACTAGGCACTAGGCACTAGGCACTAGGCACCAATACTTTCGATGTAGCATTGTTTTCATTATTTATTGGATCAACTTTCAAAATACCAAGTATAAAATCGCGTAATTGAATTAGTCGCAGATGTAACGAATGGGGAGGAAGGGCTAACACCACGGCGCGGGAGCACATTATGACCTCAGCGTCAATGATCCGATTTCAAAGTGGATTATTTGGATGCTGTGTACCAGTATGTACACCCACTATTCGTTAGTATGTTATTGGTCCCGATAAGGGGCGAGCCTATTGCCATCTACCAGGCCTGTCCCACACTCCAGCCTGTCAATGAATAATTTTCCTAATGATAAAATTCAATTACACTTTGCCTGATCTGGGGATCAAATCCGAGACCTCAGGATCGGCAGTCGAGCTTACGCCATCACTACGCCATACGGATCACTACGCCACCGAGCCAATGGCGAGGTGAGTGTGAGTGTACCCACTATGGGATTGAGTCCTGGGTACACTTCTGCCTACCCCTTCGAGAAAAGGCGTGATGGTATAAAATAAAATATATAATATCTCTGAAATAATAATAAAATCTCTGAATAAGTATAGAAATAAAGATATATTATAATCCTTACATGCGGTGGTCCCATAGCTATATTAATGAGATTCTCTACGCTGATTAGAATGGTAGCATCGCTCATGGTGGGCTCGCTGGCCATCGTCCTCGGCTTTAACGGCGCCATTATTATTATAACGAACTTTTATGTTAAATAATAATAATTATATTTAAAACGCTATCAAAATATTATCACACATCTGACTCTGAAAGAAAGTGTCAATCTGAAGTTTGTAAGTTTTTCATCTTTCTGAACTATTCTTTGATCCAAGCAGTATTTTTTCTTCGTATGCAGGCAATGACGATTATGCAGGTGTTATTGATGCGAAGATACGAATTAATATCCACAGAAAATATACAGGCTGGTCTACTGAAATGGTAATAGGTGCGCTCGCTCCCTATAACGGACCGATAAGATGCCTACAAAAAATTAAAGCTCTTCGACCAGTTTATCCCTATACACCCCGTTTTACGTACGAAAGATATTTAAATATCCAGATGCTACACAAGTCTGCTTTGTCTATGAATAAATAATACAAATGTGATACAATTAAATATTATTATTTATTGTATAATATCTCTCCATCACAATGTTCAAACAGCAAGTACATTACACGTACAGTATATAATATATAGCATGTTATTATATATTTGTACACGAACACATGTCGTGTGCTTTCCGGCCAAATTATAATACTGAATGTATACAAGTAGTATATTATATAAACCGTCGAGACTAAACTTACAATATTACAAGCAAATGTATTTTATTTCGTCACTAATATTAATGTGGAATGCAAGAGGGTACTCGACGAGAACGGCCATTATATGTTAGTATATAAATAGTATTTATATCATAAAACAATAACATAATCTAGAGTAGGTCGCGCGTTATAAATACGGTCGCCGATCGGATATTATTTACAATATTGGGGTTTTATGATCGTAGATGTAACGCGCGATGAATTCAATAACAATTGGAATCACGGATTCAATCATTTCAGAACACGAATTTTAATAATCCTATACACTCTACTTCGTAACACATTAATAACAATAATTATTGATGATTTCACACTGGCGCCGAATGTCTGCCATGTCACTATCGCCGACGAGAAGTCGTGTTCAGTTCAGTTTTCGTTTGTTTAGTGCGTATTTCCAGCGCCAGTGTGAAAGTCCCAGTCTACAGTAGGATATAGCACAAACAGTTTAATCTTCCAAGTTGCGGAAGGCCGCGGACATGTCCTCGAGGAGTTGGTCGAAGTCTGCCTTGATCTTAGCCTCGCCGTCTTTCACTGGGTCCTGGGGAATATATTCATACTTTTAGTTCAAAACATACACCTGATTTAACCATATATGTCAAACGATAATAAGGTAACCATTTGTAAACTCAATTATCGGATTGATATTTTGGAAAAAATTATTAAGTGGAGTGCATCCCATATCGGGCAAATTCAAGAATTCGGGAGTTACAAAATTCCGATTCATTGCATTATATGATGACGAAGGTCTGATGATTGCCATAACAATTACTTTACGAAAAGTTCTAAAACACGACTAGAGTTTGGACTAATTTGTTTTTTTTTTAGACCTTTTGAGAAGTATATAGAACTGTCTTTTTTGTCCTTGACCTCGAATAATTTACGACGCAGAGACGAGATTTTATGAGACTTTAGAGACAACATCCAGCTCATTATCTCCTGTATATAGTTCAGTCAGCAGTATACCTTGAACTTCATAGAAGACAGCTGGTAGAGGACGTTCCCCATGGCGTCCCGGATCACGTTCCAGGTGACCTTGTTGTCGCTCTGGGCGGTGGACTCCACGGCGTGTCGCGACATGTCGTAGAATGTGATGATGTTCTTCAACATGCCCACGGTCTTGTAGAACGGACAGAAACGGTCGTACGCCGAGTAGCTGGAGACGACAAACGCACAAACAAATTGCTTTAAACCAAAATATTTACCTAAAACTTAAATTATAATAGCGACCGAATCTGAGGCGCGGCTTCGCCTAATCTCGTACCCTACATCATCGGCCGGAAGACGTCCACTAGTGAACAGAGGCCTCCCCAATAGGTGGCCGTAGACACACGTAATGTAGGCCGGCCCGGCTACATCTCTCGGCGGCCGGCGGACACACGCCAACAACCACGGATAGGTTAAGCTCGCGTTCTCTATCGTCCAACAAACGCCAGTCCCGATATACAGGCCGCTATTTTATTTAAGACCACCTAAATATGAAACAGTTGGCTCACTGGGTGCCGGAGAAAGGGGCGACCCAGATAGCAGCTTGGATTATAGCCGGCGGCTATAATCAGGTTCCGGATTCGATCCCCGGGTCGAGCGAGGTGCTAAATATTAGATTTTTCTTTAGGAATTATCTCAATAACCGCCTGGAGGAGTCTGGAACTGTGCCCGGTAGAGATGGCGATAGACTCGCCCCCTATTACACGGAACCAATAACATACTGACGACATGTGGGTGTACCTACTATGGGACTGAGTCCTGGGTGTGTACCCAGGACTGAGACAGAGGTGTACCTCTGCCTACCCCTTCGGAAACAGGCGTGATCGTATGTTATGTTAAAAGTAACCAACATTGTTTCCTGTACTACTTTGTAATTAGTATGTGTCCGTAACGTAAAGGTAGCAGACCTGTTCTGCTGCAGGAAGTCGTCCTTCAAGAGCTTGGCGACCTCGAGCGTGATCTTGTCGGTCTCCGCCAGCGAGGCCTTGCCCACCAGCTGCACGATCTCCGACAGGTCCTCCTCCTCCTGCAGGATCTCCTTCACCTGGACACCGTATGTTCTATCTTACTGGCTCTTATATAGCGTAAGATCGACTTTATGTAATATCTTCTGTAAGGTGTGCAATCAAGTGTTGATCTATCTATCTGAGCGTGTATGAACGATGTGATGAAATTGTAAGAAGTGACAGTCGCACGTCAGGATCGTAGCCAGTGGAGAGAAACGGTTTCCGTCTACCGCGGCGGAAACGAGGGAACGACGCTGCTGCGATGCAGCGATGCGATGTTACTTTTATTTTTTTATCTTCCAAAGAATTAGTCTGTATAATATATTTCTTACGTTTTTAATCCTTTATATTGTCCTCCTTATATTATATTGTCCTTTATATTTGTATTGTATTGTGATTATTCTTGTGGATCGATATAATTAAGAGTCCTCCAAAGAAGAATCCTAAGCCTAACAATGGAATGATAACGATAAGGACCAATACAAAGAAACTTTATATTTGAAACAGCCCGATTTTCACAAAGTCCGATGATTTCTAAGGATCTGATAATGAAATGTCAAGACAATAGAGAACAATCTTCATTTCTTGGGAGATGGTTCAGTTGTCAAACTTAACTTTGGCCACAGAGTGAGAAGCAGAGACGGGAGCCTTGAAAACTGATCATCCTTGGGAACATGGAGGATGAGCGAGCCCAAGGACCATCTCTATCCAGATGGAGGGATCAAATGGAAGGCCCATCTTCAGACAAGGACAAGGTTTCCTCAGTTGTTAGAGACGCTATGGGGACACATGATGACCACGATCCTCAGCGCGAGGGCGCGACCACAGAGAGTGACATAATGCAAATTCAAACTTGCTAATAACATGTAGCTTAATGTACAGAGTTAAATGATGTATACGTTATCAATTATCAGAGAATGTATAAAATGTTACCTTAGTCCTGAGCGGCACGAACTCCGCGTAGTTCTTCTCATAGAAGTCGTCGAGAGCGCGCATGTACTTGCTGGAATATTGTAACGTTCATTTTATTATTCACCAATGTTCACCTTGCATACTGTTTTATTATTTATTATTGTTTTATGAGGCCTTTGTAGTCAATTAAATGGAAGAAGGAATATAAATGTAAGCTAGACTTTCGAGAATCGATCACTTTACGATGTGATCTATTACTTTTTTCGGCCAATTGTAACATAGATATATTAAAGTTAATAAAATATAATTCTAAGTATAAACTTAAAACATAATATTATATTTATCTATATGATTCTGAGGAAGACATACTTAGGAAATAGTGTACGTTTCTATAATAAAATCCCAAAAGAGATAACTGGACTCTCAGAGGGTAATTTCAAAACCTATATAAAATCTACTTTACTAAAGAAGGCTTATTATAAAAGTACATAGAGGACAAAGATGCCTGGAAACTTCTGCATAGCCGCCTCGCGGCACCTTCAAAGAAAACGAATGTAACCAAACCAAATATTGTGAAACTATCTGTTGAAAAAATTCAGCCCTACAAGTTTCTTGTGTGTTCTTCTTGTAGAGGTATCTTTCCGAACGCACGGTAGACTCGGTACTGTTTATCTTTATTGACGTGCAAAAGTGTCAGATTATGACCTATTTGAATAAATCTGTTTGAGTTTGATTAATATGTTGTATAGCTTTGGATATAGATAAAAAAAAACATACATTCACGCCTTTTTCCCGAAGGGGTAGGCAGAGGTGTACCCAGGACTCAGTCCCATAGTAGGTACACCCATATTTCGCCAGTATGTTATTGGTCCCATGTAATAGGGGGCGAGCCTATTGCCATCTACCGGGATACCATAGTTTTTAATTTGTTGTAATACTTAGTAAATAGTTTATCAAAGGAGATATGACTTGAATTTTACTATTTATTGTAGTGTTGCTTACTATTATAGTTTAGTTATCAAGCTGTAGAATATGATTGCTGCTTGTATTTAAAATTCAAAAGCTCTTATTGGTTAATTTCCTTCGTTTGATGTTCAATCTCCCTACCCTACATGTCATCGGCAAAGTTGTGGTGTTCCACAAGACAAAATAATAATTGAATTGAACATAATTTAGTGTCAAGAGTATAATATCTACGTACATTTATGTAGGGGTGACAATAAAGGTGCTAAAAATTCTAAATAAAAAGGGAACAAATTAAAAAGTTATCGTCCATAAGTATAGGGTCCTCATCGGCGACAACGTGGCAATTACAAAGGGGAGTTTTTTCAAGTGGCAAATCGACAAGCGGAATCGAGCCGATCTTTATTAGAATCACATAAATGAATAGTAATATGAAAGGTGAGCTACCTGTAGGAGATGAGCCAGTTGATGGAGGGGAAGTGCTTCCTCTGCGCCAGCTTCTTGTCGAGTCCCCAGAACACCTGCACGATGCCCAGCGTGGCCGCCGTCACCGGGTCCGAGAAGTCTCCGCCGGGGGGGGACACCGCGCCCACTATGGACACTGAACCTGGGGGGGGAGTCAAATGTCGGTCCATTAGGACTTTCAACTGTATATCAAGCTATTTTGTATATAATTTTATATATTATACTAGTGGCCCGCCCCGGCTTCGCACGGGAGAAGTAGAAGTGAACGTTTTAACAGGAGTAAATTCGTGATACATTGTATTTTTATAGGTATAACCCTAATGGTTTACGCAGCGCACGCAAATTAATGACTATTTCTGTTACAGTGACCAAACCTTAACAGATGGAAACAATTTCCGAGGCCTATTTTGATGATATATAAGTACTACAAACCCCTAATTCATTATTTCTACCACCATTAATTTTCATACCGCATAAAAATAATGACTGATTATTGTGACTAAACCAAAACAGACTGATATAATGTCCGTGGACTATTTTTTGTAGATAGTGATAATTACTACAAACCCCCCCTAGCCCTAGAACATTACTTTATTCTACCATGAATAGTTTTCACCGCATGCATATAATGACTGTTTGATAATTGGGACTAAATCAAAATAGATGAATATAATGTCCGTTCACTATTTTGTAGATATTGGTAAATACTACAAACCCCTAGTACATTACTTTATTCTACCACCAATATTCACAGCGCATGCATATAATGTCTGTTTCGATTATTGTGACTAAACCAAAATAGATGGATATAATGTCCGTGGACTATTTTGTAAATATTAGTAAGTACTACAAACCAAGGGCGTCGCCAGCCGATGATCAAGGGGGAGGCTAGTCAAGGAATTTCTACCCAAATTCCCCATTTGGGAAGACGGGTATTTATACAACAGGTATTTGCCTGTATACAATTTACAATTAGAAATTTCTATGAAACAGAAAAGCCGTACAATCCTACAATTTTGTAGATTTTTTACAGTTTTGTAGATTATTTTTTTTATGAAATAGGGTCCAGATGGTTCTGTATTTAAAAATACGTGTCTATCGTATGGCGGCACTTGAATGTCAACATTGACAATAAAGGCTAAATTTTTTCGAAACCCAAGGGGGTGGGGGGGGCAGCAGCCCCCCCTGCCCCCCCTTGGCGACGCCCTTGCTACAAACCCCTAGTACATTATATTATTCTACCATTAATAGATTTGAAGAGCATTCATAATTCGATGTTGTTGCAACCCAGTTAAATAGAGCTATGATAAAGAGAAGCGAAATCATAAGCGACTGCCTCTATGGCGTTGAGGGCGCATACTCGATTGCCAATCAAGAGGTCCCGGGTTCGAAACCCAGGTCAGGCAAAGTGATAAATATTGAATTTTTCCATTAGGAATTATCTCAATAACTGCCTGGAGTCTGGAACTGTGCCCGGTAGATGGCAATAGGCTCGTCCCCTATTACATGGGACCAATAACATACTGGCGAAATGTGGGTGTATCTACTGTGGGACTGAGTCCTGGGTACACCTCTGCCTACCCCTTCGGGAAAACGGGCGTGAATGTATGTTTTTTTTAAGTCGCGTTTTAATTATTTACAGAACGCCATCTATTATGCAATGTTGGAACTAAATTACCTAAAAATGTTGCTTTAGGATAGTTATGTCTTGCAAGAAAATATTGAAATTTTTCTGTATCGCCATCTAGTAAGCATTGTTGGAACTTAAATATTCATAAGAAACTTTAGAACTGTATTTTTCCACAAAAGGGCTGAAATTTTTGAAAACGTTGAAACACGTGTTTAATTATTTTCATTTTAGAATGTTTCTACAAAATTTGAAATTAATCGGCTGAAAAATGAAGTCTACTCCATACAAACTTTCAACCCCTATTTAATACACTTAGGGGTAAAATTTTGAAAAATCCTTTCTTATTACTTGTCTAGACTGTAAAAATAATCTATTGTCAAAATTTCATCATCATCGGTCCAGTAGTTTTGGCTCTGGGTTGATGAGTCAGTCAGTCAGTCAGTCAGTGAATCACTTTCTCTCTTTATATAATAGTATAGATTATATTTATTAATATTTAGTTTATTATATTCAACAATATTATATTATTTACACCCTCAGAGTAAGGATACCAAAGAGACCCAGTCGGGCAAAAATCTGTTCCAAGCCGCGAGTCTGGTACCGCCACAATATAGTCGGGTACTATGTGGTTAGTTGCATGGCAACCGTAGGCCGTGCGCGTGATGCCAGTGTTAGGTAAAAAGCTAACCGAATAACAACAGATACGTGCGTGAAAGCGATAGCTTTTCATAATTTAGGCATGTATTTACAATAATTTAAGGTATTTATGTATCCACATTGCGTGTTTCTATTTTATTTTAATTTTTTTAACACAGTAAAATGGACAACAGCGTTTTGTTCGAATGAAAAACTATGAAGTCGATTATATTTTAAATATTTTTGCATAATATATTATCAGAACTTAAATACATTTTTTTTACATAAATTAAGGTTTGGCATTAATTACCTAGTGAAATGAAAACATTTTAAACATTGAATTAAATATTTGTTTATTTATCTCAATTACGTACTGTGCATTATAATATTATACTTTTTGTTTCTAATTGGTTTACATTACATAGTCCTCGTTAATTTTACATTTATGATAACATTTTAATATTTTTGTGACTTTCGACTATTTATTAAGAGTATAGAAGTAATCATATCACGTAACAATTTAGAATAATATCGTCAAAGACCCTTTCTTCGTGCTAGAATCAGGCCCACGAACCTGTACTCACTATTAAACCGAGATTCTATCATGTAACTTAATTATCTTTACAAACATAAATACATTTTAATTTTAAAACTTTTTCACTCATTTCAATTTTAATTTTAGAATATTCATTTATAAAAGTTAAAAAGTATTAGTGTAATTAATTTATTTAATAAATAAATAAATATATAAATCACAAAATCTTTTTGTGTAGGTAAGACTACTCCAACGCTCCTATGTTCGCACGCGTCGCTCAGTGTAAATTTAACATAGAACTTCATAGGGTGAAAAATCGTTCAATCTAAATTAGGCTTTAAAACAATCAGATAAAATAGAGTTTAAATTCAAATAATAGAAATTTAGTAGATGTCAAAGCGCGTAATTGTCAGTGATGGACACGTTTTTGTGAAGCTTGTTCAGGGATTGTTTGTCTGTAGAAGAAAGCGATTCAATGTCATTGTTTACACCTTATATATTTAATTATAAAGATGCCCCACCGTCTTTTTGCTGTAAATGAATCCTCTCCATCCATCGGTTGTCTGGAAGAAATCGCTTATTAGCGATAATACCGCCGCTTATACATTTAAGTATAGTTTCTCTGTATCCTTTGTGTTGGTTCTTTAAGTGTGGTGTACAATAAAGTATTGTCTATCTATCTATCAAGAAATATATGAGGCTCTATATAAGGTTGTGGCGACGATATTAATGTACTACGTACTGAAGTTCGCGTTCCGAACGCACATTTTGCTCGACTAAAGTGCACTTCAATCCGTGCACCTCACTTTAGTGTAGCTTCGACATCCGTGCAGTGTGAACGCGTACGGAGCTGGGTCAATATTGCGGGAAAACAAATCGAGTATTTATTTTTGTTAAGATCCGTTAACGTGTTTGACCTTAAATCAACGCAACTTTAATGAACTAAGCAACAGAATATGAAAAAAATATTTTTTAAGAAGGTTCTTGTCTAATGTAGAATATACATATACGTCAACGGGTTGTGGGAGATAATTTTATAGCGCGGCACGGGCGTTTGTTCCAGAATCACTATATATTATGAATCCTAAATGACTCACTGACCGACATGCAACACAGAGCCCAAACCATTGCATCTAGAGACTTGAAACTTGAAATGTAGGTTGTTTTCGTTGTCTGAACGTGTGCTAAGAAAGGATTTTAGAAAATTCACATTCTAAGGGGTCCGGGTCTTGGACGTCAAGGTTTCGGTACAAAACTCCCATATTTGATAATGGCGAGCGGACAAAGCCGCCGTTCTCACACTAGTGAAGCTAGAGTTGAAGCCCGCGTAAGGTTACCTGAAGGCTAGATAGATAGATGGACAATACTTTATTGTACACCACACTTATAGAACCCACACAAAGGATACAGAGAAACTACACTTAAATGTACAAGCGGCGGTCTTATCGCTAATAGGCGAATTCTTTTTTTTTATGACAAGACGAGCAAATCGGGCGCCCGACGGGGAGCGTCACGATCGCCCATATCGGACACGGTGCCACCCAGTGTTTTTGAAATTAAAAATTCTGCGCGGCACCGCACCGCGCCCGTCACCCTAAGATATCGGCCGTCGAATCTCGTCACGGCCCCCGCTACAGAGAGTGGAGAGTGGAGAGTGGAGAGTGCAGACTCACCCTCGCGGTCGGGGTTGCCCAGACACTTGACCCGTCCGGCGCGCTCGTAGAAGGAGGCGAGGCGCGCGCCCAGGTAGGCGGGGTAGCCCGAGTCCGCCGGCATCTCCGCCAGCCGCCCCGAGATCTCGCGCAGCGCCTCCGCCCAGCGGGACGTGGAGTCCGCCATCATGGACACGTTGTAGCCCATGTCGCGGAAGTACTCCGACAGCGTGATGCCTGCAACGGACGGCAGCGTCAGTCACAGCCGCGGCGCGGCCCTCGCCCGCAGCCCCCCCCCCCCCACTCACCCGTGTAGATGGAGGCCTCGCGGGCGGCCACCGGCATGTTGGACGTGTTGGCCACGAGCGCGGTCCTCTTCATGATGGACTCCGTGACGCCCTCGATCTCCACCGACAGCTCGGGGAAGTCGCGCAGCACCTCCGACATCTCGTTACCTGACACCGGACACAACGTACACTGTACTACACTCTCTCCGACGTGGACGATATGCGGTGGCTCAATACTAATTAGTATAAATAATATATTGCGAAATCCGAATCGATCGGTTAGGTTAGATGAGTAAAATTAGGACTTAAAAGTTTATGCGAGTTAAATGTCATTATGCGTTTATATTTTTATGCTAATAATATTTATGACAATAAACATTATGCCAAGATTTTTATGCCTAATAATATAATGCGTAGTGATCATTATGCTGAATATTGTTAAGGCAGAGTACATTATGACAATACATATTATGCGTTTCATTAATAAACCGTTCATCGATCTCTGAAACTGAACTCGCAATTTCTTTTGCATGTTGCTTACAGGTAAAAGCATCCCTATAAATAAAAACTTTTTTAACAGCTGGTGCCGATAAAATGATAATTCACAGGGGCCGGCTACAGTACCGTCCACATATCGTAACGTACCGCGCTCGCCGCAGCCGACGTACACGATGACGTCGGAGTTGGAGTACTTGGAGAGAGCCTGCGAGATCACCGTCTTGCCGCAACCGAAGGCTCCGGGGATGGCTGTAGTGCCGCCTTGCACGCAACTGTATATATACACATTTTATTATAATTCCTTTATACAATACACAGAACAAACAAAAATCTAATCAATGTAAACCTCTATGACGCTATACTTTCACACATAAAATCGTGTTAGGCCTTCTGTAGTGTCAGATCAACCTCGGACCTCAGACATGACGAAAACGACTGTCGTCTTTGACTCGGGTCAAACACGATACATGCCTGTCCGAGCACACTAATGTCCAGATGTAACACGTTGTGAGATCCAGACTCCAGGTGTAAGCTGGAGACGTTCCCACTGGGACATAGACCCTTTTTTTGACATGGACTTTCAATGAAACTTGAAATCATGTCAATCTAGGTCCTAGTCCCTAGATGAACGAGCTATGGACATTATGAAGTCAAATATTATTTACTAGTAGGAAGGACCGCCGACCACGGCTACTGCCGTTCAAAGATTTAAAACAACCCGGTCGGGTCGTACTTGGACACCCCGCTCTTCCTCGTTATCCTCGTCCTCCCGGCGACCGTTCATCTCCCTCTCTATCTCGGTCGGTCTCGTCGGAGATGTCATGTTGTGACAATATTTACAATACAATATATTTTTTTGTAGTGGTAGGCCTCTTTTGCAGGAGGCCGCCTGGGGAAGTACCACACCTCTGCTAGTTATTCATCCGCCAAGCAGCATTACTGTGTTCCGGTATGAAGGGCAATGTTACCAGCGAAATTACTGGGCATGATGAGATTCAACAACTCATATCTCAGGGTGATAGGCGCAGTGCAGTGCCGCGCAGAATTTTGAATTTTAAAATACTGGGTGGCACTGTGTCTGATATGGGCAATCATGATGCTTACCATCAGGCAAAAATTAAGTTTATAAAAAGAAAAAAAATGATAGGTAAAGAAACTATGTCACTCGACTTCAACTTTAAAATATCAGGATAAAAATATATCAAATACGTTTACCGCATTCGAAGGAAACGGGAATATAAAACGTTGCGTTTTAATAAATTTTCCATAGGATTATGTCAAACCGCTAAGAAGTCCCGTATCCTGTGAAGGCAGCATTACGTGTATGCGTATACTCACGGGAAGAGCGAGTCGAGCACCCGTTGTCCGGTGAGCAGCGGATGGTTGGCGGGGAGCTTCTCCGTGACGGGGCGAGGTTGTCGCACCGGCCACACTTGCAGCATGGAGTACTTGTTCCTCTCGCCGTCGAACTCCGTCTCCAGCACCACGTCCTGACATAACGTCACATCACACGGTCACCCGGTGCCACTCGTACATGGAACCGAACGACCGGAATGTATACTACTTACGGTAACTTTGTAGTTGCCGGCGGGCGCGATGTACGTGATGGTCCCCTTGGCCTTGGGCGGCACCAGCATCTTGTGCTTGACCAGCGTGTTCTCGTGCACGATGCCGTACAGGTCTCCGCCCGTGATGTGGGACCCCACCTGCACACAAGCCGCCGTAGTTATACTCGCTGGGCCTCACCCAACAAATTATTGAAAAATTATAGATAACTTTCCGACTTATACGAAATGCCACCGTTGAGCTATTGACATGCAGAGGTTTTTTTCATCCCTACGATAACTGGCAGAAAATGCTATTGTGACATTATGTCAGTCGCAGCTGCGAGACTCCTATTGAAGTAATATAAAAGTCACATATCTGCGTGACCTGAAACTGATAAAGCACCGTCTCTTTATGTGGTGGTGTGGTAGATCCATCGTGTGATGTGTGGAGCTGTATGTCTCATGTGTGCGTGAATTTGCGTTGAAATATAATATGCGTATATCACTTACATAGTGAGAGTATGGGTCGAAGAAAAGTGACAAGTGATAAAACATACTGAGAGCAATACTGACCTTAACATTGAGGGGGTTGAATTCCCAATCGATCTCCCTCGCCAGGCAGGGTATGTTCACACCCTTGGGGATGTAGATGGACTGCGTGAGCTCGTTGATGTCCTTCAGGGGGCGCTGGATGCCGTCGAAGATGGAGCCGAGGATGCCCGGGCCCAGCTCCACCGAGAGGGGCTTGCCGGTGCGGAGCACGGGGTCGCCTACCGTCACGCCTGACGTCTCCTCGTACACCTGTTACTACGGCTGTTACGGTCTCCGCTGCTAGAGGACTACTGACGTGATACTTCCATGTTACATATAAGATGCCATGCAAGTTCGAACTTCACAGAAGGGAATAAATTCAGATCATTCTTTAATCATTTTATTTAACTTGACCTGTTTTTTCACTTTAAGTTAACCTTTATTACAATTATAATGTTTAACAACATGGATGTAGTCTAAGGTTAACTAGATCGAGACAGCAGCAGACAGTTTATGGACGGGGACAGCTGGGAATAGAATGTTATGGAGACAGTTGGGAGAGGCCTTTGCCAAAGGGCGAACAGGTATTATTACAGTAGATTAAGTGATTCGTAAACGTTTTGAGAAAATCTGAATAAAGACTAATTATTATTACAATTATAATGTAATGTGACAGACCTGAATGGTAGCCATGTCGCCCTCGAGACGGATGATCTCTCCCACCAGCTCGTTGTACCCGACCCGCACCAGCTCGTACATAGCCGAGCCGGACATCTTCTCCGCCGTTACCACTGTACATCAATATTATACATATTATTATCCTGTAACTCCCTCGACAAGCTCGACTGATCACGAGGTCTCGGGTTCGATCCCCAGGCCAGCTAAAGTTTTTTTTTTTTTTTTTTTTTTTTATTATAGTGAGTGACAAGACGAGCAAATCAGGTGCCTGATGGTAAGCATCATGATTGCCCATATCAGACACAGTGCCGCCCAGTGTTTTAAAATACAAAATTCTGCGCGGCACTGCACTGCGCCTGTCACCCTGAGATATGAGTTATTGAATCTCGTCATGCCCAGTAATTTCGCTGGTAACATTGCCCTTCATACCGGAACACAGTAATGTTTGCACATTACTGCTTGGCGGATGAATAACTGGCAAAGTGTTATTGGATTAAGAATTATTTCAATGACAGCCTGGAGTCTGTGCCCGGTAGATGTCAATAGGCTCGCTCCCTAATATCACTGGTGAAATGTGGGTGTACCTACTATGGGACTGAGTCTACCGCTACCCCTTTGGTAAAAAGGCGTGATCGTATGTTATAACCCTACTAAAGTAATAAACACGAAAGCATGTCGGTATGTGTGTGTCATCTAGTGAATCAATTGCACTGAAATTTGGTATTTAGATAACTTACATCCTGAAATAACACATAGATCGCCGCAGCGTCTCTTTATCGGGGAGAAAATGCAATGAATCAAGACAGTGCAGAGACTGCATTCATGTGTTCAAGAGTCACTTTTCATCACCCCGCTCCTACCGGCCCATAAATAAACATAATATGGATACATGGTATACATACCGGGTCCGGAGACAGCAAACACATAGCCGAACCTATCCTCATTCTCCTCGCCGGCGATCGTCTTCAGCCCCTTGCTCGACATTGTGAATAATTTACTATTATTCTATTACTGAAACGATATTGTATTATATTAATTAACATTTTAAAACCAAATAAAAAGTATTCTATTCTAGATATGGAATATAAATCTAAGTTTGTCTGAGAGCTTTCACACACTGCATAGCATAACATATTATTGGCATATTCCTTCATATATTGTTGTTTAGTTTCATCACATTATGTCAACTGGGAAGTAATTCAAACTATGATACTTGTACTCTATGACCAGTGTGTGAAGGCAAGAAGTCTACCGAGTGCTTGTGTGCTCCTGAAGCCATCTCACAATTTTTAGGTCAGAGCAAAAAAAAATCCTAACACAATCCAATCACAACTAACCATTTTTGCATTGCCAAATCTGTAGAAAATCATAAGCTGTGTACTAAAACCTTCATACCAGGAACATAAAATTTCTACATAAACTGGAAATAGATTCTGCATAATTTCTATCACTGATTCTACCATGATACCATGATATTATTCTACCATGATGGCGTAGACTGCCTCGGTGGCGTAGTGGGCGCATGCTCGACTGCCAATCAAGAGGTCCCGGGTTCGATCCCCAGGTCAGGCATAGTGTTAAATATTGGATTTTTCCATTAGGAATTATCTATTACATGGGACCAATAACATACTGGTGAAATGTGGGTGTATCTACTATGGGACTGAGTCCTGGGTACACCTCTGCCTACCCCTTCGGGAAAAAGGCGTGAATGTATGTGTGATTCTACCATGATCAGATGCAAAATTTGATGAAAACTTGACTTGATTCATACATTAATTAGCATACAATCTTGTGATTAGTAGTTTTTTTTAAGTTTCAAGATTCTTTTATTGCAAATCATGTGTACAAAATGGTATTACAATTGATTATATGGTTCATCATGATGCCCATTTGAGTATTATAGCAACGTAGTATTCCTACATGCTGGCCGTCCTTTGGATCTGTTAACTCTTAGCTGGCCACGACGGCAACCACGAGAAGAGAGGTTGGAGCACTATTCTAAAGTCCGCGGAAAATTAATAATATAATATATTTACTAATAGCCTCCAACTCCTGACTAATCTCAGCGTCCTCCACATAAATTATATTATTTTGATCTCTAATGTAATGTAAAGTGGACTCCTTTTCCGCACTTAGACTCTTATCTGGTCCATTGTACGTGAATTTTAATTCTCTTTTCTTTGTTTTAATCTCTATAATTAATGACTTATTTTTGACATAATATGCAATGTTACACAGGATCGAGACTAGAAATAAATCAATTGTTACTTTTTAGTTTTAAGATTCTTGTTATGTGGTGTAATAATAAAGTGTTTATCTATCTATGCTATAGAGTTGAATGGCGTGCTATAGGAGACGCCTACATCCAGGTGGACGATCATGGCCTGATGATGATGATGATTATTATTACATAGGTAACTTACCTAAAATGGACAATATTACTATAAAATGTAAAAAATATAAACTAAGGAATATAGCTTCCACTATGTACATACTAATATCACAGTTGAATGTGATCAGCTGACTGCCTCTAGATGGCAGTTCTTATCTTACACCAAACACCATCAATCAATGTCAAGCATTCAGAAAATTCCAATAAGAATCTAGTTGGCTATCTATTTGAGAAGTAATAAAAAATTGTCCAAGCTTACTAACCTTCCTATGTTAATTATTCATTTATCCACTAGCTGTTACCCACCACTTTGTCATATGTTATTGAACCCAAATTAATAAGCTTATAATATTATTTTACCATGGAACCTAACCTATACTTTTTCTAAAATAAATGTATATTTTATGCCCTAGAGAACACCAGTTATTTGCCAGTGAAAATCCCATCAAACTCCAAAAGATAAAATGACTAGAAATGAGAAACAGAGAGAAAAATAAACATCACTAAAACATCTTTTAGATCTGAATCCTTAAAAAACTAGGTACTTAATTAAAATTATTGATACCTATAGTATAGTTAGTAGCTAGTAGCCTTTTGGTACTGTTACAGGTTGATAGTACAATATTATTGATTAGTCTGGTAATGTCTCATATTCAGGATATGTGATTAATTTGTAGGACAATAGGCAAATACCTAATCGATACAGTGATCTTAGGTGGCGCAGGATCAATCGAGAATCAAGACAACACTTGGATGTCACATGATGGATGGGTGGACATTCAATCGAGGAGTGTATTATGAAAAAAACTTATAATTACGGACATTTAATGAAAATCCACATCACAGCAAACTGTAGGTAGTCTTACACAATTCTAAGCTTAGCAGTTAGGCCAGATAAACCGAAATATTGCATGACATATCATTGGCATCGAGCTATAATTTGACGATAGATGAATCAAGAACTGTCTTACCAATTTCTCGCCAATAAAACAATATAACCACAAGAAACACAAGCACCGAAAGAAACAAACCAAATAATACTCTTATTATATATAATGTAATTCAAAAATCAACTCACGGGACGAGAAAGATGGAAAAGACGAACCGAGAATGGCGGAATAGCACAACCTATCACAAGACCAATGATAAAAATGAAGTCAGCTGACCAAAGTCTCTGCCTCGTTGTCTATGATTACTCCTTTCATTGATTTTCTGTATGGTGATGACAAAAGATTCCTTACGCGACAAGGAATTTATCAAATAAAATTACACCCTCTGCCAACAGTTTAAAACATAATTTAGTATGCCGTGGTCACCCAAATAAGACTATCTAAACCTTTGAACACATGACCTACTATCTGCTAATGTTTTTATAGTATGAACAGACGATCATTTTGCCAGTTATTCATCCGCCAAGCAGTAATGTGCAAACATTACTGTGTTCCGGTATGAAGGGCAATGTTACCAGCGAAAATACTGGGCATGATGAGATTCAACAACTCATATCTCAGGGTGACAGGCGCAGTGCAGTGCCACGCAGAATTTAGAATTTTAAAACACTGGGTGTCACTGTGTCTGATATGGGCAATCATGATGCTTACCATCAGGCACCTGATTTGCTCGTCTTGTTACTTACTCAACATAATAAAAAAAAAAAATATATCATACTTGGTACGGCCGAACCACAGTGCTACCTAATCTGTGACCCGAATTGTTCGGTACGGCGTTCACGCCACATGATCGCACCGAACCACAGTCCGTCCAGGGGCCTAATAGGCATGGTGACAGATTTTGAAATCCCGTTTCTTAATGTAGGTACACGTCTAATATTACCGAAAAAAACATTTTTTCAGAATAAAATTACATTTTACCGCAAATTAATGCATTTTTAACTTTCTAATTTTAAATGAGCGCGAAAACGCTCGTATGTGTCATGGCGTCGGGTCCTGACGTCACGCCTAAGTAAATATTTTATTTTTGCCATAATAAAACCTTGTTCCATCTTCGATGATTCCTGGATTGCCACGAATATATAACAAATTAAGTGACTGATCACAACACAACAAAAGTTAATGCGATATGGTGAATATTTACTTCAAGTGTTTATACTCTCAGTAACAGTATTTACTGAGGCGTGACGTCATTCGCTCTGCTTGGCGTTTCAGTTAAGATGGCCGATTGCAATTTTTGTACTTTTATTTTAATAAAAATATTATTAATCTCAATGTTTTCAATAATACTGGGTCGTTTTTTAGAATCCTTTCGATATATATTTTTCACTAAAACCATTTATTTTTTTAATCTGTTATAGTGTCATCATGCCTATTCTCGTTCTAAAATTTAAGAGCAATCGTACTTTTTTTAAATACGAAACTATACGTCATTATAAAACACCTATGGAAAACGGATGAAATCAGAATGAACATTTGAGCTGTCATTGATCTCTTAATATTAAACCAAATTCACTAAGACTGTGGTGGTCAATAATAATATGGGACAACTTACACACACGGTCATCTGGTCCCAAACTAGGCTAGAAGCCTGTACTATAATAATAATAATAATAATAATAATAATAATAATAATAATAATAAAAAAAATGGTCTCCGTGCACGCCTATCAAAAGACCGGGTATATCCCGTGTTTTCGAGCGACATAATAATAATAATAATAATATGGGACAACTTCCACACACGGTCATCTGGTCCCAAACTAGGCTAGAAGCCTGTACTATGGTAACCAAATGACTGATATACATACTTAAATACGCTTATAACACCCAGACACAGATCAAACAGACATGTTCATGCACTTAAATGTTTGACCTGGCCGGGGATCGAACCCGAGGCTGCCAGCAGCACAGCCAGTAGAGTTACTACCATCTGAGCCATCGAGGCTGTCATATTCAATGCAATGTCGTATTGATACTCACCATGCTTGGCGAGATATAGTGATGAATAATAGAATATATTTTTGTGTACATTTTTCTATTGAATTTTTTCTCTTTGTATTGAATCGAATGAATTGAATTTGAATTGAATCTTTGACAGCCTCGTTGGCTCAGATGGTAGTAACTCTGATTTCTGTGCCGCAGGCCCCGGGTTCAATCCCCAGCCACGTCAAACATTTGTGTGCATGAACATGTCTGTTTGATCTGTGTCTGGGTATTATAAGCGTATAAAAATATGTATATCAGTCATCTGCTTACAATAGTACAAGCTTCTGGCCTATTTTGGGACCAGATGACCGTGTGTGGAAGTTGTCCCATATTATTAAATATTATTATTATAATAAAAAAATAATAATATTTTTCAATAGTTTAAATTTTAATAGATTAAATTTTTTTGTGAGTTTAATTTTATAAAATTCTAAATTTATATTAGCTCTTGTTTTAAAATGACCCTAGACTTATTTAAAAAATTAACTCTATATTATTATGACATGCCAGGTTGTATGTGTACCTATATAGCCTTCATATTTCTATTGGTCCCTGAAAAATAAACTTTTTATACTGATAGCTAATGATGTAAAACCAGTAGGTTTTACATCATTAGATTTGGATTTTAAAATACATTCATACGTTGAAACTTAAAAAATGGATGTAGTAAAATTCATTAACTTGGTTTTCAAAGAAAACTTCACAAATACGATGTCACTAGAACGTTACCTATTTAGTTGGCGAACCAAGTTTGGGTCACAGATTAGGTAGCACTGTGGTTCGGCCGTACCAAGTATGATCGTCTGTTCACACCATTATAGGATTTTAGTTTTCAGACGTGACTGACAGACTGACAGCTTAAAAACTTCATTGGATCTTCCCAGACTATGTTCTTGATATTACTAAGAAAACTAAGGATAAGAGACCATTCCATATGCGAGTGTGGTTTAGATTATGGAAATGTGGACCATATCTTTTTTTCTTGTCCAAAGCAACAGTTTTCTCTATATGATATTATTCCTTCCGATATCCCTCGTCCTGTCTCCTTTAAATTCCTCTTATCCTTGGTTTTTTTCACCATTTATTAGACTATTGTGTAGATATATTAAAGTGAATAAAATAAAATTATAAGTATAAACTTAATACATAATAATATATTAATGTGTATTCGTAATTATGTTATATAGCTTTGTGTATAGATTGTAATTAGTTGTATATTCAATAATCTTAGTAAATAGTTTATGATTTATTAAAGGAGATATGAGTTTTATTTCAATATTTATTGTAGTGTTGCTTATTATAATAGTTTAGTATCATGCTGTAGAATATATATGATTGTTGATTGTGTTCAAAATTCAAAAGCACTTATTGGTTAATTTCCATCGTTTGATGTCCAATCTCCCAACGTGATATTGGCAAAGTTGTGGTGTTAAAAACACTGGGAAATGCAATAAGTGTGTTTCTACAGAAAAAGAAAAAACGGAGGGAAATCTATTCTACCGTCATGTTTGACTCTAGTCTCTTTTATAACTTTTAATCATTGCAATTTTAATTTTATTATCCTTTTAATCTTTCACAAGCCACAAAATAAGAATTGAATTGAATTAATTTATTATCATGGTTCATTAAACTCTATTATAAAGGTGAACAACTGAAATAAATCCAACCTACTATTCCGTCCATGGTTCTTCCGTTTTAAGCTCAATAAGATATTATCCAAATCAGTTCATTATCAGAATGCGGCTTGGCCATACGTGTACCTACTCCTGTTCAACTCAACGCATTGTAGACAGTGCATATTGTGAATGTGGCTTGAACGTCAGGGATTTGAATCATATTTTCTTTTCCTGCCCCAATCACGACCATTCCTGGCTATATACTCAATTAACTTAACATTATCATCTTTAAATCCTTCAATATATAAATTATTAGCTAATTTTATTATAATGAATGATATTAAAATTTCAATATTATGTATGTATATTTATATAATTATATCTAATGACTATAATATGCTTATTCTGATCCTTAAACCTTTCCAAATTTATTCGAACTTAGATTAATTTTCTTTTTCGCGATAAATGTTTTCTCCTTTTCACTACATACTAGGGGAAAACACACAAGCCGTGTGTTGCTAACATGCAAAAGAAAAAAAACTGAAATAAATGGATTATTAATTTTATAATCTGTGTTTGAGGGAGTACTGTCAAGTCAAATGTCACGTCATTAGTATCATCTGTCACAGTCACTGTGTCATTTCACTCTACATTTCTCAGTCAAAAAAAGGCAAAAAGATCGATCGTTGGTGAGAGTGCCCCAATTTTCCTTTGCATTGATTTTATTATTTCGCAAAGGCTTTACATCGCCCTTTGTTTAATATTATTAAAGTCAGTGTGTAAAATTAATAAACCAAAATGGTAAGTCATCCTTTCGTTGTATGACTGTTTGTACGCAATAATTCTTGACACTCCTGGTCTCTGACATCCAAAAGAGGGTGCCAACATATATTAATTTTTAGATTTAGGCTCTGGCTCAGCAACCGGTTTTAATGTTTGAAATAGTATAGTTTAATAAATGTATTGTCCCTTTAAACCAACTCTTGACAAGGAGTGATATGTTACGAATATACGATGTCTCCTTTTTCAGGGTAATGAGAACTCTATTCCGATGGAACTATGTTCCAACTGTAAGTATCTCTGCTTCATGACGTCCCATTAACTATTCAGTCTTTCCTCGTCCTTTCATCATAACTTCAATATACTAATTGCTTACTTGCCTAATTAATATAGTACTTATAATATGATTAATTGGCTTTATCAAGTAAAGCTGTATCAATGTTTCTTAATATAACAATTTCTGTCACTAACAATGCTTTTATTGTAATAAACATGATAATATAATAAGTGTATTGTAATGTATCAGTGAGTGAAGTCTTAAATAATATTGTATAGGTTGAAAAAATGCGTAACAGAAGGTTTGTTTTCAGCGCGTGTTAACTGCATTGATTTTAAGGTGGAGAACTGTGAGTGTCGTAGTGCCACTCGCATCTGATTGTCATCTCCATGTTAGACCGCACGAAACACCATTAGTGTCCAGAACAATTTTTCTGTTCATGTCATAGTTAAATAAAGATACAAATAAAGTTGTCATTTGAACATAAAACAGATAAACTGGACTAGAGATAATGTTGCAGATATGCATTTTCCGCTTTATACTTCTTCTTTCAGTTGATTGGCTTCCTATCCTTTGCTCATCCGTTAATATATTCTGAGGAGCTATCTTAGTAAATGGCCGCATAATTCCTCCACCCTGATGTTAATGAAAAAATTGTTCTGGATAAGAGGATACGTACATTATTTGTTGATCATGAGTGTTTGTTAGTTGCATCCCGCGTAATGGCTGCTAGAGCTGGCGCTATGTGATGAATGTTAGTGAGCTATATTATGTTACCCCTGCTACCATTCAGGTGCGAGGAATCTATGCGGGTGGGGGTGGGGGTGGTCTGTCACCTTGCATATAACGCAGGATAAATGAAAATGTCTAATCATTGTGAAAAACCTGATACAATTTGCAAAAAATCTGATAATTGGTAACTAAGAACATGTTTCTGAACTATTTTTATGATTTCTGCAAAAATCCAATGGACATTAATATAGCCATGAATGATTATCTTGATAGGCATAATAAATTGTGTGCATTGGATTCTTGTAATGACTAAAATTTTAAGATTTTAAAAATCTCTTATTTTCCAATTATTCAGTCTTTTACTGTTGTTCTAGGTTTTAACAATTTTTCGATTATCCTATTAACACATACACAACACACACATGCATGACTTATTCCAATATGGAGGCTGCATTTGAAATTGCATCATTAATAAAAAAATATGTATTATTTATATATGAACTTTGTATAACTTTTAATCAATGATATTATCATTTTAATAGACATAACATTTTAGCAAAAGTTAACGAGGCATATAATGCAATCCTTCCATGTCCATAATAATGAAATGTTAGGTTAACACAATATATAAACACATGGTTGTTGATTGATACCTAGTTGGTACAGCAGTTGTAATAGTGGTCTTCACTTATTGCCTGCACACATATATAGCGTGCATTATAATGCTACAAACTTAATAAGTTTACATTCAAAGTCATTTGATTCATTATATGAACATATATTAAAATCCTATTTTGTAGTCAATGGTTGCAAACAATGCAAAAAAGATAACAACAGTGCAAATTATAGCTATTACATGAGCTTGAGTAAATAATCAAAGAACTGTTCCTTTGTTCAGCAAAACATCATTATAATTTTAATGACTAATTACTTCACTATACCTATATAAAAAGCAACCCGCCCCAGCTTCGCATGGGCAGCTACAGTTATATAGACCTTTTAAAGAAACATATTATAGCTATTACATGAGCTTGAGTAAATAATCAAAGAACTGTTCCTTTGTTCAGCAAAACATCATTATAATTTTAATGACTAATTACTTCACTATACCTATATAAAAAGCAACCCGCCCCAGCTTCGCTTGGGCAGCTACAGTTATATAGACCTTTTAAAGAAACATATTATAGCTATTACATGAGCTTGAGTAAATAATCAAAGAACTGTTCCTTTGTTCAGCAAAACATCATTATAATTTTAATGACTAATTACTTCACTATACCTATATAAAAAGCAACCCGCCCCAGCTTCGCATGGGCAGCTACAGTTATATAGACCTTTTAAAGAAACATATTTTTAAATCTATTGTTTTCATATTATAATTCTATCGGTCTATGCAGCTCCACACCAATAAAGATTCCAGTCGGCATGAGTTGAGTATATCCAATATCTTCGTTCGTCATATTTAATCCAATTTACACTAAACCTTAATGAATTATACATAATATAAACATTTGAATTGCTCCATAATACCTTAAATCATATGAAAATCAGATTTTGAGTTAAACGCGAACAGACAAAAGCGAAGGCACTTAATACTACTTAATAGATCGTAATGTACCTACTTATAGAGGAAAATAGCGAGAGGAAAATACTATGTTATAGTAGTAAGTATAGTGTTGAGTCGTATGGGCCGACCCCTCCCACCGCTTGCCGTTAGGGCGTTGTTGTCGACGCGCGGGTGACGGGAGACTCGTACTCGTACGGCGTACGTTAGGCACCACTCACCTACACCCGCACGCCAACAATGTACGCCATTAGTTGTACCTACATGTGGCGACGGCCCGCGTCGTCCACTGGCTGCCGGCTGCCGGCCTGCCGGACTGATCATCAGTTCCACCTCCCGCACGGCCCGCGTCGTCCACTGGCTGCCGGCCTGCCGGACTGATCATCAGTTCCACCTCCCGCAAGCCTCACACTCGTCTAAATGAGAATACTCACATTGCCGTTATACTCTTACTATCTATCTACTGTCTTTATGTTATCAATGTTTTATGGAATGTTTCTCTATTTTACTCTTGATGTTTATCTACAGCTAATCGTTGGATGTTACTTATTTCTAATGACTATTCTCACATAGACATAGGCGAACGCTGCTTCTCAGATGCGCCAATAATTGGACTAAATAACGTTGGTTACAAAACGAGCAGCCGCTTGGTGCATTCAAAACAATAGATATCGCTTTGTATGTTATTTATAGAGTTCAGCCGTTAACGAAGGTCGAATAAAATTATAGGACAATAATTGCCTCATAATGGGCTCGATAGTTTATCCGGTTTTGATGCCGAAAGTATAAAGTGTACAATATTTGTGAAGGATTTCAACTTGCATTAAAATTCTGTATGAACAGTTAAAGCCAAACATAAGATAAGGGACGAGCAGAGGTCCTTCGTCGTCGGCTGTATACTCATTCTATGTAAACGCTGCGATGCCCCGTTAGCGACGATAACGACGCGTAGTAGAACCTCTACAGAATATTCATGAGGCTATTTATTATATCTGTCTCAGAAATAGAAACAATGACATAAAAGATGTAATAATCTGCCTCGAAATGATTTTGTTCATATTGAGATTGAAGACATACCATGCCTAAATAAAACTGGTATCATTTTACTTCGACATTTCTCGTTTCTCTGTATTTCTCAAGTTCAAATGAGTCTCAAGTTCTGATCGAATTACATAAATCGTTTGTTTCTATTGTAATCTGACCGTCTCGAGCTGGTTCAATGATACTATCGACCACGTTAAATTACTAAATGATCTCAATATGCCGTCACGGAAGATAGGCATAGTTTGAAAGATCTACCTACTTAAACTATTCTTGGAAAGCGCTCACGTGGAAGGGACAGAAATCTTATAAGGTTTGGTTCGTAGAGCCGTTGCGTTATAGTTTAGTAAATTCCGCACGATGTCAATTTGCGTGTAGTAGTGCCGGCTATAGTGGTCGATGTATCTATGAGATCCAGCCAGTATAAACCCCCGGTGGTATTAGAGCTAAAGTCCTATACCCACGTGCAGTCGACGCGGACGAGATCCGCCGGCTGGGCAAGCGGTTCCGCAAGCTGGACCTGGACAACTCCGGCGCGCTCTCCATCGACGAGTTCATGTCCTTGCCTGAGCTGCAGCAGAACCCGCTCGTGCAACGCGTCATCGATATATTCGACGCTGACGGCAACGGAGAGGTATGTCATTCAGCTATACCTTTTCACATGCATATGCATACAGTAGCAATTTATGAGTTATTGAACCGGGTCATGCTGAGCTTGCTAATATATAGCTAATACATTAACTACTTTACGCAGTACTATCACCGTGGCTGTGACCGTATACATATGAAAAGACACTAACATGGCATTTCAATACTTTTTTGTGTTTTGTCATTCATCATCATCGTTGGCGTACTTACATGTATGAAGGATGCTTCAAGCAGCGTTAACGGAGGCTGAAGAATAAAGTGACATCTCCACATACACCACATTGCATGGGCGTATAGTGCATGCATGCCTAGAATCTATACTCCCCTCTCGACCTAACCGACAGAACCCACTGCAGCAGCGGGACTATCAGATAAGTCCGTAATAGGGTACAGGTCTTCTACTAGCAGCGAGATGAAGCCACGGTCTGTTGATGTAATACACAAGAGTGTAAACAATTACTAACATTATATAATATTATCGATTGTTGATAAACAAAAGTATTACTACTAGCCATCGATAACGGCTATTAATATATTCACCAGTCTGTATCACTTATCACACTACGTGCGTAATTTTACACTGCACTGGTAGTAGGTACATGATACAATTGCAGTGATTAGCAATACCTACTCTGATTGATTACATCTGTTATCAAACTAATAGATATTATTATATTCCTATGCAGAGGATTCCTTTTGAATTTTTGAGCTGATATAATTGGTTTATTTATAACTAGCCGCCCGCCGCGGCTTCGCGCGGGTAGCAGAAGTAGGTATAGTGAACGTTTTAATAGGAGTAAATTCGTGATACATTGTATTTTTATAGATATAACCCAATGACGTTGAATTGATATAACCCTAATGGTTTACGCAGCGCATGCAAATTAATGACTATTTCTGTTACACTGACCAAACCTTAACACATGTATAAATTTATCGTGCGGGCTATTTTGAAGATACTACAAACCAAGTATATTATTTCTACCACCAATAGTTTTCATATCGCATAAAAATTATGTCTTCTTCGATTATTGTGACTAAACCAAAACAGACGGATATACTGTCCGTGGACTGTTTTGTAGATATTGATAAGTACTACAAACCCCTAGTACATTACTTTATTCTCCACCAATACTTTTCACAGCGCACGCATATAATGTCTGTTTCGATTATTGTGACGAAACCAAAATAGATGGATAAAAATATGGATAAGTATATTATTTCTACCACCAATAGTTTTCATATCGCATAAAAATTATGTCTTCTTCGATTATTGTGACTAAACCAAAACAGACGGATATACTGTCCGTGGACTATTTTGTAGATATTGAAAAGTACTACAAACCCCTAGTACATTATTTAATTCTACGATACTAGTGATATGTGACACCTTGGTTCACAATATTGCAGTTTTCTTACGGATCCCTATTTTTTTCAAAATCTCATATAGCCTATGTCACTCACACTGAATTAAGCTATCCATAAGTGAAAGAATTTTTAAAATCGGTCCAGTAGTTTCGGAGCCTATTCGTTACAAACAAAAACACAAAGTTTGTCTCTTTATAATATTAGTATAGATTTATGGCTCAATAAATTTAAATGTAATACTCTGCCTCGGTGGCGTAGAGGGCGCATGCTCGACTGCCAATCAAGAGGTCCCGGGTTCAATCCCCAGGTCAGGCAGTGTTAAATATTGGATTTTTCCATTAAGAATTATCTCAATAACTGCCTGGAGTCTGGAACTGTGCCCGGTAGATGGCCATAGGCTCGCCCCCTATTACATGGGACCAATAACATACTGGCAAAATGTGGGTGTATCTACTATGGGACTGAGTCCTGGGCACACCTCTGCCTACCCCTTTGGGAAAAAGGCGTGAATGTATGTTTTATGTTAAATGTAATATTTTTATATAGGTACGAGACTTCTGCAGACCTAGCATAACACTGCAATATATTTCTTTCTATATATTTCGCTCCAGAATAGAACGCATTATACTGTTCCTTTCTCACTTATTCTCCACTGGGATACCCTGAGATGTTCTCTATATAATCTTGGGGTAATCGACGAGAATCAGAATTTTGTAAAAATCTATTAACCATAAGTACGTGTTAATCTGGGTATTCACTTGAACAGGCCCGAGCCGAGGTCGCCTCAAGTCGAGCATGGCGCGGGCTGAGGAAAACTCACCGCTCTCCACTTGAGCCACTAAAACTAAATAGAGTACCTATCGAGGCAGTTCGCCTCAACCTGTGCGCTCCTAGTTTCTCAGAATACGTCTCCACCCGAGGCACGTACACTGAGGTCTCGTGTCCCGCGAGGCTGCCTCCAGTGTCCAGTGAGTACACGGCTAAGGAGTGCAGTAAGACAGTATATTGTATCGTTGCAGGTAGACTTCAAGGAGTTCATCCAGGGCGTGTCCCAGTTCAGCGTGAAGGGAGACAAGCTGTCCAAGCTGCGGTTCGCATTCCGCATCTACGACATGGACAACGACGGCTTCATTTCCAACGGAGAACTCTTCCAGGTATACTTGCCTGCCTGACTCCCGTCGGTGTAGTGGTCGAAAACGCGACTGCTGAGCATGAGGCACTGGTTCTTTTCTATTCTGTGCGCTGAGTTCGAATCCCAGTCAGGGAAAGTGTTATCGCTTTTTCCATGAGGAATTTTCTCTGTAACAGCTTGGAGTATGGATTAGTGCCCGGCGCCCGGTTAATGGCAATAGTCCTGTCCTCTATTACATGGGCCTTGAAAACGTAACTGGCGAAGTGTGAGTGTACCTACTATGGGACTGGGTACTGCCAGACTATCTCTTCGAGAAAAAAACGTGATATTATGTCTGGGGATCGATTGTTAGACCATCATACACCTCAGAAGACAGCCGCTACTACACTTCTACTGCAGGACTGACACGTTAAAACATAGGTACTTTATTTTTACCGCGAATTTAGCAATTCTTTCTTTTGCATATTTAGTTTGACGAGTAGATGCACCCCCCTTGAACACTTTGTATAATTTATTTAAAAACGGTGCCCCGCGGTTTTACCCGCGTAGTCTTCTTTCCCGTACGAATATCGTGATACAAAGCACCCTATGTTTTATTCCAGGGTTATTTCAGTCCAATCGGTTCAGTAGTTTTGGCGTGAAAGAGTAACAAACATCCATCCATCCATCGCATTTATAATATTAGTAGGACGGGACGCAGTACAACGGACGCAATTTTTGCACTTTGTGAAAAATAGAGGCGAGCACACAAGAACTTGCACATGGTGTTCATTGACCTGGAAAAAGCGTATGACTCGTATGATGAAGCGTGAGGTTCTGTGGTGGGCCTTGAAAGCGAGAGGAATGCCTGGGAAATACCAGCAGATTATTCTAAATCCATAGCCGTGCGAGTGCATACGTACGGTCCGCAGCTGGTGATACCGACAAGTTCAATGTGGCTGTAGGCTTACATCAGGGATCGGCTCTAAGGCTGGGCTTTTTGAAATGAAATGAAATATGAAATGAAATGAAATAACTTTATTTGCTTTAAATGTTGTACATAAATTTTCAGGTGTTATAGAGTTGTATTCTTAGTCCAAAACATTTAGTCAATTTATAGTGACATGCAAACATGTTTATATAATTAATTATTTAATGTAATTTAATTATTAAATTAGAATAAAATGTCTAGTGCCTATCTTATATATAATGTCATTGATCACTGGTTAAGTCGACCAATGGTCAAATTTTTTGACAAATAGTTAAAATTCGGAAAATTCGTTTTTTCATACCTAGTTTACCTTTTTTTCCATACAATTTAACCATTGGTTAGGAATTTAACTATAGTTAGTTTAACAAATGATTAACTTAACTGTACCAACGATTAAAAACCGGCCCTAAGTCCATACTTGTTCCTCCTGGTAATGGATGCACCGGTCGGCTAGCGCAGTACGATGGTCCCATACAGAGGACGCCGCTGGCCTTCCTCTGGACCGGATCTGCACACCCTTAGCCGACCGCCGCGGCAACCACTTCTACTGTACAAATGATAGTGTATGTAAATGTGTGGTGTTGTTAGGTGTTGAAGATGATGGTGGGCAGCAACCTGAAGGACACGCAGCTGCAGCAGATCGTCGACAAGACGATCCTGTTCGCCGACAAGGATGTGGACGGCAAGATCTCCTTCGAGGAGTTCTGCAATGTGGTGGGCAACACTGACATACATAAGAAAATGGTCGTAGACGTTTAGATTGTACTCTCTTTATACTGCGCCGGGTCTAAAATGTGCGCTCTGCTAATACGACCGTCTCCGATATTACCGGAACTCATGGAATAAGGCAATGTTGTACAATGCTACAGTTACATAATATTGCAGACTGTATAGGTACAAATGTAGACCTCGTGGTTGCAGAGCGGTGCTTTTAGACCTGTAGGGCTTCATAAATGTATCACGCGACTTTTGTGCTGTGCTGTGAACGATAATACTTCTTTATTATATAACTTTGGGTCTGTTGCACTAAATCACTGATGAAACTTCATGAAAGAAAGCTGTGCTTTTGATCCCCGGTTGAGTCGGTAAAATTAGTTTCTTCATCCTTAGAAAAAGATTCCCAATGCAGGTTAACCATCGGTTAGCTTAACTATAACTTCGTAGTGATAAAAAAACCGGCCCTAACGAAAGTATCGTTATTTAAGCGGGATAATATAAATGAAATCAATGATTTGTTCCCGAGCTTTCCTACTTTTTCTAAAAATCATATTGGAGTTTCTGCTGTGGAGTGCGGACAAACATCCTACGGTCAGAACTACGAAGGTTATTATGTTCACTATAATAGACGAAGAGTGGCACAATATACATGGTGTTACAAGTCATAGTAATAATTACTTGCAAAAGAAAGAATTGTGAAAAACGCAAAAAAAATATCGACTCCCCATACAATTTGGTCGATCACCTGATCAGTTTTCTATGGGAAGTAAAAATATTTTCACGATTTAATTTTTTTTTGTAAGCTGTTCCGTTCGATGGGTAGATGCACCCACTCCAGTATTACTATATGTTATTTAACACGGTCACGGTCACAGCACTGTATACTGTATGTGTATACATTATGAAGGTGATATAATGACGGCGTCGGATCCTTCGCTCTAGCTAGAACACTATTCTAATTGCGGCCGCGGGGAGACACTTTTAACACTCAAACTCTTATACTAATCATATAATAAGCATTGCAATATGTCATAACATTATAAATAATAAAATTCTTTATTATTAGACAAATTTCGTCCAAATACAGTACTTCTACTTTGAAAAAATTCATAATGGTTTCGATATACTTTTGGGTCCTCCGATAAGTATATTATTACTGATAAAACTATAGGAATGAGTGTTTTATATAAAACATATTTTCGAATAATGTAATTTTTTATGCCATAATAACTGCAAGAAAAATGATAGGTAACGCTGTAATTGGTTGAAAGGAAATGGCGCACACCTATTACAACGTCGTGCCATAGTGCGCTTAGGTTGAAGTACACAATATGAAGATAGTCTGGACAGAACAGAGTTCACTAAACATTTTTGTAAACGAATTTTGGATCCTATTAGTAAAAACCTGCTTGGAAAACTGCAGGCAATTTGGAGGCTAATAAAATGAATCCATTAGCAGAAATACCTAATAAATATTTCCGTTGTTTTTTGAAGTCATATGGATATAGCAACATCTGATTATAGTAAGGGAACGCTAACAATAGCTCAGTCAAAGGTCGATCGCTTCTCCGTGTGAAGCCTTCAATGCTAACTACAATAATAGTAACTAGAGATTATATCGTGCCATACAATCTACTGTGACTAACTGAATCTCGGCCGGATCCAGACAAACAGGTGTATCATCAAATAATAAGGGAACGGACCCTACCAGCCCCCCCCCCCCCGCGCTCCCCGCGCCGCCTCTGCTCTTTCAATATAAACATAACTCTAAGATATAACATATTATATTAATACACTAGTTACACAATATTTAGATCTTTATCGATAGTCGAATCAAATGTAGCGATTTATTTTATATTTTATTATTTTTGTTTGGATAATTTTAGTTTGTTATTTAGTATTTTATGTACTTTTTATTATACAGTGATCAATGCAACGTCACATTATAAATAATATTTTATTTAAAGTTTTTAATCGAATAAAAAAATCAGCAATATATCGATGGGTGTGTGCAAATAATAAATACATAGATATATTCGGCATATATTTATAGATACGTAATTTTAATGATACATAATTTTATGTTTACACGTTTCAAAGAGTTATCATTGGTCGTTTGACCGAGGCATCTTATGTGAAGTTTTAAAGACATTTACTGACTAACATTAGATGAATCATGTTCTGAAAAGTTTTATGTTTATGAATGGTTTTAAAATGAATATTTGGATGAAATAATTTGCGCTACTTATATTGTGTCGTGTGAACTAATCATTAATCATATCAATAGTAGTTCTGTAGCGGAGTTGTGACAATAGCCTTCGATCTATGCAGCCTTATACTTATTACTACTTTACACTGATTGATGTTTCATTATAAATAGCACTTCGAAGAACATGGAACATTGCAATACATGTTTATCTTCATAGTATAGAAGCTACAACTCATATCTCAGGGTGACAGGCGCAGTGCTGTGCCCCGCAGAGTTTTGATCTTTAAAACACTGGGTGGCGCTGTGTCTGATATGGGCAATCATGATGCTTAATGCTTACCATCAGCCACCTGATTTGCCACTCGCTATCATAAAAAAAAAAAAGCTAATGTCATCTTATTTTGACTCGAGAAATGAGCACCAAAAACCTGGCGTGTTTCTCAACACGTTATAAAAAGGCATGCTATGGGGTGGTAGAGTTGCAATTTTTCATTTTTTATAATATATCTATCTTGATACAATACCGTCTCACATGTTTATTATACTGATCTTATCGCCTTAACCGAATTTTATATACCATTTTATGGAGGCTGTTTTAGATTTTAATTGTATCTACCTGATCGCTATTGGTGCAAGACTAGGATGGGCATTTTTTGATTGTCGGGAGTTCCATATGGGCGAAAGAGAACATAATTATTGTTCTTTCGTGAATTACCAATACCAACTAATTTTAACAATAAATTTAATGACACTTGACCGGCCGTTAAATCTATCGTTAGACTAATATTAATCGTGGTGCAACCACACAACGTTTACAAACCTAAACTGATGAAGGCAAACAGCCAGAGATTTGACGGTCGGTTAAACTTTAGTTAAAATTGTGTTAGTGCAACCCATAGGCCAGGAAACGAATCGTATCTTATCTTTGTTTGGAGTAGTAAGGAAGTGAACTTATCAAAAGTCCCCGACCGTAGCCCTTGGGCCCGGGGGGAGGGGGTTTTGAAGGTCCCATTTTTCGGGTTTTCGCTTATATCTCAGCCACAAGTTTTTCGATATCTTGTATGATTTTCGAGATATCTGCTCTTGAAAATCGGTAATCATCACTATTATATTACAATGGCTCACTGACTCACATGCAATGTTGCAATGTCGAGGCCAAACCGCTGATCTTATAGAAACTTGAAATTTGGAATATAGTTTCGTTTCGTAATGTGGACGTGTGCTAAGAAAGGATTTTTGAAAATTCCTTTTCTAAGGGTCCAAAATGGGGTTAAAGTTTTTCTCTATGCCTCTAATTCTGAAACCCGACACGTGAGCCCGTTAAAATTTGACATGTTACTACCTAAGATATAATAATACCTTCATACCCCTCCCTCGCCCCGGCTCCAGGGCTACGGTCGGGGACTTTTGATATGTTCACTGTTCACCTCCTTACTAGTGCAAACAAAGACTTGACTTCGTAAGTCAAAAATTGTGTTATAAGCATTTCCCTATATACCTTTTACCTGGCCTATCAGCTGCCTGGCTGCCTGGCTTATCAGCTTAAGAGTCAAAACGGTGCGCATCCTAGGCCTTCCAATAGGTACATCTACTCACCTATTTTTCCTTTGTTTATCCCTCCTCTCAACCCTGCAGATCCTGACCGCCCTGCAGTAACCTACCCCACCTCTCCTCCACTCCGACCAACCTCCGAGTCCATTAGATCTTGTTGTGACGATTGTACAAATTGAATACACTTATTTGTGTTAATATTATAACAGTTTAGGTGTCTATCGGTGCAGTCGTTAGAACCGCGTGTTGTGGAACTCCACGCGAGGATATCAAACCGACGTACTATCGTGTTTCATGCGATTGCACCTAATTTTAAGGAATGTTTTAATATTAATTAGTCTGTTCTCGGTCGGAACTAGCTTGTTGTACAAGGTGTTACGAAATAGGTGTAGTAATACTTAGGGGGGTTAATTTATCCCCAAACATAACAACATACAAAAGAGATAATTGGAAATTCTCGAATATTTCCAAGACTTCTCATTTCAAAATGGATTAATATTGTAATTGCAATTGTTTTCTTTCTTTTGCAAGGGCATCTTAAGTATAACTACCCCTTCTCGTAACAGTCGTACAGTATAGAGGCGAGCTCGGCCGTCGCTCGCTCGCGTCTCCGCTTCCGATCGGTGAACGTAGATTTTCTATTAAAAAAGATTTATATAATTTAGTATAGTGAGTTGTTTAGTCGTGTGTTGTTTAAAGTTTGGCATCGTTTATTATAATACATGTTATATATCAGTATGAGGGCAGGCGCCGGGCACCGAACCCGCACTAGCGGGTGACGGTCTCGCGATGGACAATGACGCACGCTTACATTCAATACGTACAGATTGCGAGCGTACAGCTTGAGACCTACTGAGAGCATCCTTCACTGTGGACACACATTTTGTATCGTGAATTAGCGCCGGCCATTCGCTTCTGCTCTCTGACGTTTCCTCATTTAGTTCGCACATTCTTGAGCATCCACTATGATCAAGTCATGGCCACTGTATAATTAATACGGTGTCATCGCTGTATAACTTACTGCTTTAGTACCGCGCGGTGAACGCTCTCGAGCGTATATGTAGCGTCCGTGGTCCAGCGGGAATATGCCCGGCATTAAATCCGGAGGCCCTAGATCGAATCTCACCATGTGGACTTTTCGCCTGGACGCTACCGTGTTTCGGATGGCACGTTAAACTGTAGGTCCCTATAGTTTCCTATAAGATATGTAGAGGGCAGTCGTTAAATCATGTCTAAGGCTGCGTAGGAATCTTGGCGATTTGAAACTCTGACAATATGGGTTGTTTACCTACATAAACCATATTTTATGAATTGACTCGAGCAGTGTAATTGGGGTAACCCGTTCTGTTAACAGTATAAATTTTGAATTTATTACATGCGACGATCACAGTCTTGGCAGCCAGTAGTGGTGACTATTGATTAGAAGCGTATAAACTACTAGTAATCTGTATTATACGTATTGAATGTAAACACGCACGTGAATGTTGTAATCTAGTCACAGCTGTTGTGCATTACTTATTTACTAAACAAACTTATTTAACTCCTAAGTGGAATTGGTCTAGATGTACCTAGCACAGAATGGAAACTTCGCAGAAATTATTACTTAAATAGGTAACCTACCTACCTGCTGTGATCTATCCGCGAGTTCTTGTGAAGTAGATGAACTATATTCCTAATATGTGCCATTACCGTCTGCCGCCGCGTCGTGTCGTGTCGTGTCGCGTTGTTGTTAAGGTTACGGATATCTTCTAGGACAAGTATTATACGTAGGTAACATTCACAGCTTTAACAAATCAATGTTAAACTTAGCAATACTACTATTCTAAAGGATTATATTCTTAGGGGATTGTGGTATTTTACATCCACCCGTGTACTTCGTAGAGAGAACAACTTCCTATATTGTGTGTCAGATAATGGTAGGACTGCAATGGTGATGTTACGCTTTATAATACACGCACAGGACTGGCTCGATGGCTCAGTTGGTCCCGAGTCCGGCCCCCTTATTACGGACGCAACAGAAGTGTGGAAAGCGTTTAATTGCTTAATGTCTGCTGTCAAAAGTTATACAAAAAATGATGTTGGACAGCAGACATTTAGCAATTTAAACGCTTTCCACACTTCTGTTGCGTCCGTAATAAGGGGGCCGGACTCGATCTCCAGTCAGGTCAAACATATTGTGATCATGCCAGAGTCTGTTTGTGCAGGTGTTATTTACGTACATACGTATGAGTATGAATATCGGTGTTCTGGTTCACAAATGTCTGGGTCCTAGCCCGGCTTGGGGCCATGTGTGGCTATGTGAAGAAGAAGGCTATGTGTGGAAGTGACCCCATAATATGTCTATAATTTCTCGTTTTATGTGTGTAGAATACCTATATCCCAACTATTGGTGAACTTTTTACTCCTATCGCATACGATAACACAATCACAGCCCAAATGATACAATGGATTGTGTAAATACAAGTAATTAGTTACTAAAGTTCAAACCGTGTTAAATTTGAAATAAATAATTATCATCAATCTGCATATAATCTAGCAGTAAGTAGTGTAGTAATAACCTGCTGGTTCTATTTGGGCTGTGATAATATTATATTATGTATTTGTCATTGGTATATATTAATGGTGATAACATAATGTGGATGTATAGTCGTCTGCTCCTCTCCATCTGTAGGTAGCATGTCTATATTAAGTCTGAATAAGTTTTATTAAATTTTCAAATTTCAATCAACATATTGTTTTTATTTTTTTTATATTATAACCTGATTAAGATCTTGCCCAGAATGGGCGAAATCGTGGCGATTCTCTCGCGCGACCTTTGCGCTCAGAAGGAACGTCTTGTGTTCTGTGGTTTGAATTAGTTACAAAGACGTTTTACCTTTCAAATAAGACTGCAAATTTGGAGTAGAGAATGTGAAGTGATAGTCACCGAGAACGCCAATAGCCCCACATAGGTCATTCCAAATATATCACAGGTCTTCTACTACGTCTTTAAACAATTCCGTATCAAAATTTTGACGCTTCATTTCTCATTTCCTCTTGCATTCTCTCTGAAGTTCGCGCGTACTCGTATAACGTGGAGGTATGACCATATGACGCCTTGACGAAAGGCGAAGTCAACGTGATGCGATTTGCAGATCAGATCGAGGAAAGGAGAAGATTGGAGGAGGTCTGGAACAAATCGCTAGCTTATTAGCGATAAGACCGCTGCTTATACATTTAAGCATAGTTTTTCGAATCCTTTGTGTTAGTTATTTAATTGAGTTGTAGAATAAGGTATTATCTATCTATTGAGGTTTTACGATCCTTATCAATTCAGAAGATCTGATTTAGTTAAAAAAAGCACATCCCTAATATGGCGATGGCGCTATACATAACAATATTGCGAGTATTTCTGTCTCGCTTGCACACTATAAAAGTACGGAGCGTTAGACGCTTCGGACGCATACATCGCGTTTTAACTTCAACTCTATTGTACTATTATTAAGTGGGCGAATTGGCTAATTGACGAGTTGGCATATTGGCGTATTGGCACCATCGGTGATCAGTCGCAACTGTTGATACATGATTAACTTTTTTATTCCATTGATTTCCAAATAGAAGGGATCCTATGGGATGGAATCCAGGCGGGCTAGCATGTACAACTTTCGACTATCGAGTGATGCGTGCGAAAGAGACGGCAGATTCACTCTGTTCGTGCGGGAAAATGATAAATAAGCGTCATCTCGATCATGTGATATAAGGTTCAAACTCCAACGGGACATATTATGTGGTCGACTAATCCCTCGTATTCGGAAAGTGAAAAAAATCGTGTAAATCGTGGTACTTCCCCAGGCGGCCCCCTGCAAAAGAGGCCTACCACTACATCTCAACTGTTTTATATAAATCGAATTATACAGATTAAAAAAATACAACAGTATTGCCTTAAATTTGGCACGGATTCGTCTCTGTGGATCCGTGTTTTATGCACGAGGGATTAATCGTTAGTACGATTAACCCCTCGTGCTTAAGACACTCCCTCGTGATTAAGGAATAGTTTCCTGAAAAGAAAAATGACAAACTGATTTACACTTACCTTGCTCCGCCGACTTCCAGTGGCAATAATATTATTTTAATTGTAGTTTTATATAAGTATTTTATTACGCTAATATGAAAATATCAACGTGTAAAAAATCGAGATTTGAAAAAAAAAAGACGCATATATCTGTATATATGCGACTGATAAAATATTCTACTAGTAAAATAAGCGAAAAAAATAAACGCGAACATTATAAAACGCTTCATGTAAAATCGCTACTTGAAAAAAAAAGAATAATTAAATTTTCGATCATGAAATAACGCGATGTGAAAATTCGCTACTATGAAAAAATGCTTTTGTGAAACTTGACGCACAAATCCAAAAGTTATGGCCATTTTACTGCGCATATTTTTACTGCATATTTTCATAGGTACTGATTACATACGCGGAAAGTGTGCGTATGAAATGCTTATCTAAATTTAGTCCCAATTTCTAATGTTATCGTGGCGCAGGTGAGAGAGGCACTGACGAGCTACGGCAAGGTTCGAATCTCAGTATGTGACCCCTTTTTGGATTTTATTTTTATAAAAATGTTTGAAAAACGATTTTATTTAAGAAAAATTCCCAAAACCGTAAAATTTTACAAAAAAAAGGGATTACTAACATGTTTCCTGTAATTTTCATCTAGATGGCGCTGTATATTATTTTAGAAGTCGGTAGGGTTTTGTTCAGGTATCTAGGCTATGTATGGAACCCTACACTACGCATACATATTACATACGTATGCCTTAACAATTTATTTAAAATAAGAATACCTATGTCAACACGGTAGATCTGGAATTATTTGTTAACGCTGCATTACCATAATTTAACAGGCGTGAATACGCACGCAAGCGACGGAAGCCGTATGGACTAGTATGGGGCCGTTCATAATATGCGTCGACATCTAGCGGGACACGATCCACAGTCGCCATATTTGTTCGTATCCTTTCCGAATGGATACAATGTGCCATTTGGTGGTTTATGCTTGCATAAAATTATAATGACCACACTGAAAAAAACATTGTTTTTTTTTTGTTGGAGGCTGGAGGTATAAAACGTAGAAAGACTATCATCATTCATAGCATTATTTATATTATTAACAGTAATTATATTTACACTACACTATCTTAATTATTATGAAATTACACAAATCTTGTAGCTATAGCTAATAACTTAGTATAATCGGCGCCTTTTGAGTGAGTTCTCTCCTTGAGTATTGTCCTCAGGATGGTAGGAATAGGAACATGGATCCTGGTGCCCAGTGGAGTTCCATTGTCATCTATGAGGACCACATTGTTGCTGTCAAACTTGGGAACCTTCACATTCTGAGTTTGTTTCAACCCCACCAGGATTCCTTTCTTCTTCTGGCCCTTGATAGCAACCATCACTCTATCACCGATGAAGCCCACACCTGGCATAGTCATAATACATAAATGTTTTAATCAATTTCCGATGTGATATGGGAAGACTATTTTTAACAATTAATGAATTTTGAGTTTAAACTTTCATGATTCAAACAGCATTTTGTCATAAAAAATGTGTAAGGGATTGTTGTGTCATAAATGATATTATAGTGACAAAGATGGAGAAAGTAATGTTCAAATGTGTAGAGGATGGATGATTGGAGATTACAAGGAGAGTGTGAATGGCAGTAGAGGGGTTGAGTCAGAAATATTTCTCATGAACATAAATAATACCTATTGTAATCTGATCTGATAAATGTAGGTACCAATGAGTAAAGCCGGTCACTCACATGCGTATGAATACGCTAACCCACAAATGTAGGACGACATTTGCACATAATTCTGCAAAGTTTTCTCTGCATTCGTGCCTTTCCAAGTTGTGTCAGTTTTTTTATGCACATCAAAGGGCGCGAACCTCGAACTTTCGCGTAGTCTCCTACACCTTCGTGCGACCAGTTGTGCTCTCCATTGCGTAGGTAACGGAAGTTTCGCCATTTTAAGAAATATGTAAAATGTACATTCGTACATTGTACATATTTTTACGCATGTGAGTGACTGGGGTAATGAGAATGTATGTAGAATGTGTTGTCACCTGACATACGAAACATACGAAAATGCCTGACATACAAAAAGCATATGTCAGGACCACAGCAAGTGGAGAGAAATAGTATGCATATCCCAACGGGAATAAATATGCACTGTGTGTTATTATGTACCTAGGTAATCTGATAAGAATAGGGCTGAGCACTGGGCACTAATATTATAACTTTTAAAGGTTACGGTTTCAAAAACGTACACGTATATATATTGTACGTATATATACATAGCTAAGGATACGTAACGAATATACGTACGTTTCTTGTTATAAACACAGATAATTTTGGGTGGTTTGCCTTCGGCCATCGCTTGCTTGCCGATGGCCGAATTATCGACGACTCGCAGCCGCGTCAACAGCCGGACTTCGTTTAGGCATGCGCTTGTATGGAAACCACATGATAGTCGAGTAGGATTTATTTTGCTGCATAAAAATCTAAACATTTTTATTTCAAAATAACAAATTTGTTTTTGATATTTTGAGGTTAACTTAAAAATTCAAACTTCCTGGGCTCAGTGTTGCCAATTTCCAACAGTTTAATTTGCTTCCCATCAGAATTTATTTTAAAACCATGAAACCACTACCAAAAAAGGGCCCTACACTGATAGAATAATCACTAAATTTATACCGGCTGGTTATGTAAATTATTATACCTACCTATAAGTTTAATGTTTATTTGTGCTTGCTGTGGCTCCTTATAATTGCGGGAACACATTTACTTAACTCCCTAGTCGTAAGTCATAAGAATATTGTATCTTTGTGTATCCCCCGTTGGGAGTCCTTAACAATATATAAATATATCGGCACAGGAGGCCGAGTTACCTCTGCAGCCGAGGTATCAGATAGGGTTCTTCGGCGTGGGTATGGCGGGCAAGGAGAATAAGACATCACACGTACAATATAATCAGCTTTAATGAAAACTCTTCTGTACAACGAGTAGAACGACGATATTATAAAACAGTATTGTTTCACGGGGACAGTGTTCCACTGGGTAACGAACGCTGCAACCGACAAACGTAAACTGACTTGCACGCCGTTCGTACGCACGCTACCTCTAGCGCACCCAACGGACCGAACGTTCAACTATTACCGAATGCTGATTGGCCGACTTCACTTGGCAACACGCCTATCGACCAATCAGAAAGCAACGCACGTTACCTGTGTTACACAAGAGATGGCGCCACTTCCATCTCTAATCCACCGAACTAAAACTATATGGCGCTAAACTAAATAATTATAGACGTAGGTATACTAGGCGCCGTCAATTAATTAATTTTACACTAGACATGATTTTAATTCATAATTTCCACCGTAGAACGTTCACTGCTGGACATACTGACTCCCCCACAGATTTACATCTAGTCCGGTTGTAAGCGGCTTGCATCCAGCGTGTTCCTGCAATATTTATAAGGTCGTTTGTCATCAGTGTAATTTATTAGTTATACACTAAATAAATACACACACTCAATCTACGTACACATCGTTGTGCTACTTTGAGCTTTCTTTTAACGCTTATTGAGAAACCACGTTTCAGAGCCATAAATCATCTCACACGACTTGTCAAAGAACTTCGACTTGAGGCTCTGAGGTATTTTCGACGAAAAGACGTTGTGTAGGTTTCCGAACGCTTGAATGAGTCTAACTACCTTCTCGCCAATCCACCTGCCAAGCGTGGCGAGAATTACCAAAACCCCTCTATGGAGTAGGCCTAAGCCTAACAGTGGACTTCCAACGGCACAGGTAATGACTGGGGTAGGTACAATATAGGCTGTGGATATAATAGCAAGATTCCTGTCTGTTGATGCAAGCAGTTGATGTCCTTCGAGAGATATTAATGTTCTCTGCCATAGACTGTAACAATACCTAGGTATTTAAGTGAGGAGGACCTATAGATAATATCAAACTTATACATTTTGAAACTTGTAACGAAATTTAGTGGTAAAATTGCATTTCCACTGATTTAAAAAAAATCCACTAGCCACTAGACGTAATATTTCACAAAAGGGTCTAACCACCAGTTTTAGTGGAAAATCCACTAAGATGGCAACACTGGGCTATTGTCTAATTTAACAGTAAACAGCTGGCTGACAGATAAATTTTCTTTTTTTATGGACCCACACGAATATATTGCCAATGTCAAGTTTTGTATTTATAGCCTGCTTAAACGGACTCATGGACTCACACGTTAGTGTATTTGCCACTAGGACGATTTAACCACTGGACGCGAAATGTACATAATGAAGTATGAAAACACGTTCAACCGATTTTTGCGGGGGGAGGAGGATTTCACACATTGCTGACTTTTACGAAGATATACACACACTACCGGAATATTCGTATCCATGATTGCGCGCACACAAAGATTTACCTTTGTGTATTATATTGTTGCACTATTCTCGCATGTAGCATTGTCACTGTCTAAGAGCAAAACAACTGACAATTGCGATTAAAATGACAGAGAGAAAAATTGGGTACTTCCCACTTGATCCCCATCTCCTTGCCCACCACTAGTGACAACTGCAATTTTTATTTCAGAATATGTATTCCACTCGTGACATGTGGGAATTGCCTAACATACATATATTGATTCTTACATCCTCAATTCAACCCTCACCTTATATAAATGTTGAACTTCCAGCTACCGTTAGAATAATTATAAGTAATTTACGCTAGCCATAGAAAAGAATACTAGACGAGGCCTGCTGGTGCATCCATTCATTCTGATTACTATATTATAATAATAGGTATGTGTAATGTACCTACATATTACGGTAGATGTGATTAATTGAAAGTTATCAATAATTATCGATCAATAATTATTTTCAATAAAACACATTTACCGTAGCATATTACATATATATACGTACTTGACAAAATATTATAATGATGCAATTAATGACGTTATAATAATATTATGAATTTATAACGTATAATATTATGTGATTTATGAAACATATTCTAAAAATATTTTTTTATTTTGTCCTACTTGCCACCATTAGTGACCTAGAAAAAAGTCCCAGTGTTGACCAAAAAGGTCTGGACAGCGAGAAGTACCCGTAAAATTATGTCACCTACACTAGTGCTTGACATAGTCGATAAATTGCTATCGAGGACGAATGAAAGAACAACGAGTTTATGATAGTCTGACAATAAATATTCAAATACGATTTTGAAAATACGGTTTTTTTTTTATATGGGTTGGCCGAGCTGTTGATGAAACCAGATGATAGCTTGTCAGACGCGGATACTGTTACTATTTAGTGCTACTATTAAGTTGCTGATAAGCTTATCCCCGCCATTCAGTAGGCTTGATTTTGCCTTTTAGTTAATATTAGGTCCTTACATAGGAAATTGGCATTTTGTACGGGAGGAATATATTATAGTAATTTTTTTTTGTAAAATATATTTAATTAATCAAAGTATGCACCGTTGTTATCTATGCATTTTGGCCATCTCATGGGTAGTTCATGAATCCCTTTACTAAAAAAACCATGGGGGCGAGTATCAATAAACTCTTTGAAGGCGGTTTGGACTACCACATCGGAGTTGAATTTTTTTCCTTGTAAGAAGTTGTACAAATACCGGAAAAAATGGTAATCTGTTGTAGCGAGGTCCGGAGAGTACGGTGGATGTCGCAGACATTCCAATTGTAGCTCATCTAACTTAGTGGTTGTTTGTGAAGCAGCGTTTGACTAATCTCGGTTGAGCTAGTTCTTCCTTCATGGTTTGCAGTTGCTGATAATAGATATCTGCCGTAATCGTTTGGCCAGATTTTAGAAAGCTGTAGTGAACGACACCGGCGCTAGTCCACCAAACACGCACAAGTATCTTTTTCTGAGTCAATTTTCGTTTAGGGGAAGATTTCGCTGGGACTCCAGGGTTCAGCCATTGCGACAAGCGCTTCTGATTATCGTACAGTATCCACTTTTCATCACAAGTAATGATTAGATTTAAAATACCTTCATTATTGTGTCGGTTGAGCAAAGTAACACAGCAGTCGACGCGTGTTTGCGATTCACTCAATTCATGAGGTACCCATCGCTCAAATTTTTTTACTTTCTCGATTTGCTTCAAGTGTATTAATACAGTTTTATCGATATATGTCATTTATTTTTATCGATATTATTATACCTACCTAAAACATTGTCAAGCCCTAGTAAATTTGACTTTGACGTAAATAATCCAGGTAATTTAGATAGGTATATTTTGTTCGTGGTGTATAATACTTCATGACCGTTTATTAAATATAGTCGGATTAAGTTGGATATATTTTTTCAATTAATATTAATTTTTGGTATAAATAGCTGTATTAATAAAGAAAAATTAAACTTACAAGTGAAAAGAAACATTAGTTGCTCGACCACTATAACTTTTACACCATTTAACTGCACGTTTCGTCATTTTTTTTAATATGTTTTTCTCCCGATGGTGTACGAACGACTGTGACAGTAAAACTACAACGATGTCCGATGTTTCATGGTATTAACCTGCGGGGTATTAGGCGAGAACGGAAAGAAGGCGCGTCCAGTGGTTAATTCGTTCAAGCTCGCCTCTGACCCCCAATAACCCATGGTCTCTGCAGCCAGTGGCACAGATGGTGCTATAACGCCAAATACTTTCGGCGCTTCCCGCCGCCGGCGGGAGGACGGTGCGACCGAGGTGGCAGGCGGCTAAGGTGTAGACGCACGTGGCGTCCCATACTAAGCACTTACCGTTCTTCGTGGGCACCAAGGTAAGCCCATCCAATCCAAAACTAATTTGGAATATGAACAAACCTATACCCCTCGTCCACATCTAAAGTTTTAAATAACACAAGAAAATTGCCTTTAAGAATTCTGTTGTCTAAAACTTTAATCATAGAGAATAGACGATTTAGTGTTCACACAAACCAAGCAGTGTTTGTGTAGTGTTGCCAGCACAACGCCTTTTATCTACATGGACCGGAAGTTGATTATAGAAGGGCCCAGTTGCATTAGTTCAGAAATCGAGTTGTAGTAAGCGACTTACACTTAATACGTAACTGAAAACTGAATGGAAATCTGTGGGGGAGGCCTATGTTTAGCAGTGGACGTCCTATGGCTGAGATGACGAAGTAGTAGGTAGAATAGTTGTGGAAAATGCTTTCGGAATAATGTCTTGTAGTGGTAGGCCTCTTTTGCAGGAGGCCGCCTGGGGAAGTACCACACCTTTGCCAGTTATCCATCCGCCAAGCAGTAATGTCCAAACAGTACTGTGTTCCGGTATGAAGGGCAATGTTACCAGCGAAATTACTGGGCATGATGAGATTCAACAACTCATATCTCAGGGTGATAGGCGCAGTGCAGTGCCGCGCAGAATTTTGAATTTTAAAATACTGGGTGGCAATATGGGCAATCATGATGCTTACCATCAGGCATCTGATGAGCTCGTCTTGTCACTCACTATTTTAAAAAAAAAGTCTGCCCTTTTTCATGTACTCCATAAACCAATACCGTTACTTCCAAACAAAATTCGTCTACAAAATTCGCCCACCGTTCGGACAGTTTCTACGAGCCTGTTATTAATTTATGTTATCTATGAATTTAAGAAAGAGAAAATAAAATAAAATCAAAGAGTATATGTATTTAATAAGTATTTATTTTAAAAAGGCAACTGCATTTCAAAGTTGAAAATACTTTAAGACTAGGAATTGAACAAAAAGTAAATAAAAATTTCAAACATTATCCCATCTTATTGTGTACCTTATTAAAGTAAAGCTAGAACTACATCTGGCCGCGTCGGAGCCCATACATTTTGTATGGCGACTAGCTGTTTAGAGCTACATTAGATCCACGCCTCCACGCTTCTAGCTTAAAAACTATAATATTATGATAAAGATAAAGATAAAGAATTTTATTTGCTTAAAACATGGGTACATACACAATACAGTAAAGCATGCATATAATATGTTAAAAATTATTCGAGCAACCAACATGTTTTGCCTACTGAGGCGTGCAAATGAACAGACTGGCAACTGATACTTTAAACATAATAATTATTAATTTTATTTATAATGTTAATTTCATTTTAATTAAAAATTGAAATAATATGGTATGTCAAATAGTTATTAGTTTAATTTAATTCATTATTAGTTCAATTTAATTCATTATTATTAATTTATCATTCAAATCTTATCAATTAAAAATTCATTAACATTATAATAACATTTCTCTAACAATAACTTCTTTAGATTACGTTTAAACATTTCTAATGTAAATTCTCTAAAACATTTAGGTAACTTATTATATATGATTGGCGACATACATATAGCACTTTTCCTCAAAAGTGCTGTTTTTGCAGCATAATGGCAAAGTCTGTTATTATCCCTTCTATTACGTTGCACAATATCTGACACACGTGGAAACAGCTGGGGGTTAGTCTTCACGAAAGTAGCTACTTCCAAAATGTATAATGAAGGGAGCGTTAGGATTTTATGTTTAATAAAATATGGCCTACAACTGTCCGTAGTTAGTAGTCCGAACATAGCGCGAATACAACGTTTTTGCATTTTGAAAATTATTTCTTTGTCAGTAGAGTTGCCCCAGAACATTATCCCATATCTAAGGATAGATTCGACCAGACCATAAATAAAATAAAATAAAATAAAATAGCCTTTATTTCCTTTAAAAATATTACAATTTATGATATTACATTACATTACATTAAAATTATTAACATTAATATAAATTGAGTAGTTATTCTTATTAAGTAATTATATTACGGTTTTAGGCACCCAAATGTGGGTAAAGGCCTCCTCCATGCATTGCCACTTGTCTCTATCTTGTGCTGTGCGGGTCCAAGCAGCCCCCGCAGTTTGTACCACGTCGTCGCACCACCTTCTCCGGGGACGCCCTCTTTCTCTCGTCGCGTCTCTAGGGTACCAATGTACCATGCGCTCGTTCCACCTGCCGTCAGTAGCTCGTGCTATGTGTCCGGCCCATTTCCATTTGAGTCTGCAGAGCATTGTCACTGCGTCTATGATTTTCGTCTTTTGCCGTATTTCTACATTTTTGACTCTGTCTTTAAGTTTGAGACCCAGCATCGAACGCTCCGCAGCTCTCTGAAAATTTGCTATTTTATTTACCAGCCTCTTCGTTAATGCCCAAGTTTGACAACCATAGAGTAAGGACGGCAGTATGGTGTTATCCATTAGTCGTTTTTTTAAATTTATTGGTATCCGGCTTTTGAATACGTCTTTATTAGCCCAGTACTTCTTCCACGAGGTGGCTATTCTCCGGTCTATCTCCTTGGCGGTGGCGTCTTCGAATGACATCAGTTGGCCTAATTAAACATATTCATTGACATACTCTATAGCGGTCTTGTTAATGTGTCGACCAGACCATAGTAAGCAGTAATTAATGCTTCAGGATTTACAACTGCTGCAAGTTTATATAATGCATACGCTTGACTGCTAACTTTTTTGCTCAGTTCTTCTATATGGTCTTTCCAAGTTAGTTTTTTATCTATTTTTAGTCCTAAAAACTTAGCAATATCTACTTCTTTTACTGTTTGATTGTTAAGGGTTAAATTTATGTCTGATGAAATTTGTCTTTGACTGAAATGCATAATATTAGTTTTATTTAAATTAATTTTTAGGTTGTTATTTTCAAGCCATGAAATAATAGACACCAGGGCATCATTTATGTCAGACTCATAATATTGAATGTCTCTACATGCTATAGTTACAGTACTATCGTCTGCGAATAGGGTCATAGGTTGATAGGTAGACTTCGGTAAATCATTGATATAAATAATGAAAAGCAAAGGGCCCAGTACACTGCCCTGGGGGACACCATATGCAATGCTACGTTCAGAAGATGTGAAAATTTCCTCACGTTTCGTTATGTACATTATTATTATGTTTTTTTATGTTTTAGGTGTATCAAAATCATTCTGATAGAAGAATCGCTATAGAGAGAGTGAAAAATAACGGAGAATTCGGAACTCCTGCAAAACACAGAAAAGTCCGGCCAAAATACAGTTATACGATTTTGACAAGTGCGCCATTCGGCAAAAAAATCATTATTTATATGCGGTGAAGAAAGAGATCCCTACACTCTCTATATTATGGAGTGTATTACGAGACGATATTTTTTACGGTGGAAGCAGAGAGCATTTATTACGAAATATTTTATAAGAAATTGGGATTAATCTCCTAAAAATGTTTTTTTTTTTTTATATACAATTTAGTTCAGTTAAAAACGTTTTATTTCAGTATACAGTTTAATAGATTATGAATATTATATAAATAAGAAGATATCAAGTTAAAAAACACAATACCGGTTATACATAGCTCGCGCGCGAACCATACTTAATGTACTTGTATTTTTTTTATAACTTTTATAGTAATCAAAAAAAAGTTCTTACAAAATGCTTTGTTAAAATAAAAATACTTTTATGAAGAACAGTTCTTTGATATTTTTTAATTATTAGAAGAAAAAAATCTGGGCAGTGGCTTTTATTCATTAAAGACTAAACAATACAGCTACCTTCTTACAATCTATCTACCTTAACTAAATACACAATGCTAAAGAACACTGCGAAAATCCATAGTCCGACATGTGAAACTATAGGAAATCCAAGTGCTCTAAAACCACTAAAGTAATAAAACATAACATCACGTCTTTTTCTCATGTAATAGGGGGTGATACTATTGCCATCAACCAGGCAAAAATCCAGACTGAGAAAATTCGTAGCAGTAGCGCTTGCGCTCACTATTGAGGATATTACCAATCCTTATCCTGATCCTAATTTTTATGAAATAGGATTCCAAGTTCGATTTGTTATTTATTGACTATAATTTCTAGATGAACGAGTTATATAGGCCCCTTTTTTCGTCGGGTAGTAGTTGTATCCATATCTACTACCAGAGAGGTAAAACTATAGAAAATAAATTAAAATTGCAAAGTATCAAAATCGTTTATATGTAACAAAGTATTTTTTTTTATGATAGTGAGTGACAAGACGAGCAAATCAGGTGCCTGATGGTAAGCATCATGATTGCCCATATCAGACACAGTGCCACCCAGTGTTTTAAAGTTCTAAATTCAGCGCGGCACTGCACTGCGCCTGTCACCCTGAGATATGAGTTGTTGAATCTCGTCATGCCCAGTAATTTCGCTGGTAACATTGCCCTTCAGACCCGAACACAGTAATGTATTGCCATACATAGAGCAAGTGGCGCCCTCAATTACATTAGCCCTCAATTAATTTCTACCCGTTCTAGTACACACCCACAGTGAAAAATTTGTTATTCCGCTATGCCCCCGGCCGAGGCGCTCCCACTGTAAAACAACCGTATTATTATGTGTAAAAACGATAACAAGGCTATAGGGCCTTGTTCCCTGTAGCCTTGTTCCCGTAGAGGTAGGCAGAGACTATTTCTGCCATAATTTTGACTAATAGAACTTTACTAAACTTGAAAATTAGTTTAATTTGACACTGGCAAATACTTTTAACGTGTGAGTTTAATTGAGAAGAAAGAAAAAAGCAGGCTACTGTCTATGGCAGCACCGGAAGTCAGTCAATGTGAACACTATTCTTGCCGAAACACAGGGACCGGATCGAGGAATTTAAATGGGGCATAATTAATAATATTGATCGTATTCTCACCCAAACTTATTATGTAGTAAATTTAAGTTTCTGTGTGAGACGAAGAGGTAAGCTTGTTTACGCCAATACATAGCCAATTAAAAGTTAAAGTTTACTCGATTCTCAACTGGATGGCGTTGTACGTAATTAAAACTCACATGCGTTTGGTTCACTGCTATTATAAGATTAAATGTTTAGAATCGTGTATCGAGCCCCTTGGGGAAGGGCTTCTATTGGTATAATTTATCCAATCGATAAATCCAATACAGGACAGGATTCCGGTGGTTTCATTCACCGAGTTTCCACTATAGGACAACCCCCCAGAGCTCCTTGGGGAAGGGCTTCTATTGGCATTTAATCAATAAATCCAATACAGAACAGGATTCCGGTGGTTTCATTCATCGAGTTTCTACTATAGGACAACCCCCCGCTATTCATTGGTCCTACCGAGACCGGATAAGCACAACCGCTTTGGAATTTTGGCGGCGAACGTACTCGCAGCGGATTGCTGCACCAAACGTACGAGTACGATAAAGGACAACAGAAGGCGCCAGTGGCGCCAAGCTGAAACTGAGCTATTACGAAGATCAAATTGAAGCAAAGAACGAGACTTGGGATATTTATCTCCGGCATTGGCAAACGTGCAAACCTGCACGCACCATCCGAAGAAAGAAAAAAGAAGATCTGACGTTAGCAGTGGAGTGAAGTATAAGTGACAGGTGACAAGTCAAGATCGTGAGTACTTTTGACATTATTGACTCTATAGTTCGAAATTGAAATTGAGTGATTGTAAATTCTAACATTTAAATCTAGTGCATGCCATAGACTAATAATAATATTGTAAAAACGAAGGAATCGCGAACCTATGCCCGATTTTTTCCCGAGTTTGACATTGACAACCACAAACACTTGTAAAAATAATTTGTGTTCTACGTTACACTCTGTGTCATTAATTGTTAAAATAGATTACTCTGTGACTTCAAGTCACAGAGTAATCTAGTAGTAATCTCTAAGTCACTGACTTGCGTAAGCGTCGAAAGTCGAAATTATATGTACCTAATAAAGTCAAAAGTTTATGTTATTTTATGTGCAAATCGTTGCCTAAAGTTTCTAGAAAAGTTAAGTTAAGAGTTATTTCACACGTTACATACGACGATCACGACATTATTTAGTCCGAATTCAGTGTATTTTGAGGAAAAAGTGATAAGCAAAATTGTTCGCAATGGAGGCGCTGTTGTCTAAGCAATCCGAGTTGAACAGCTTAATTGATAAGGCATTGAAGAATTTTAAGAAAAGTCCCGCGGACAGAATAACTTTGGAATATGTGGAAGCTAGATTGGAGAATTTGGAGAGGGACTGGTCCGCGTTTCGAGGTAATCACATTAAATTGTACGAAATGTCAAATAGTGAGTTATTGTCAGGATCCAACTATATTCAAAAGGACATTTACGATGTTACAGAGGAGATATACATTAGCTACAAGGCGCTGATGAGATCGGTGTTGAAGCGATTCAAGCCTGTCTCACTACCAGCACAGAAGTGTGACGCGGAGGATACTAAGGCCAGTCAAATGGTAAGGTTACCCAAAATATCCATACCTTGCTTTTCTGGGCATTATTCTGAGTGGACCACTTTCCGTGATCTATTCATTTCACTCGTCCATAACAATAAGTCCATTGATAATGTACAGAAATTACATTATTTAAAAACTCATTTGACAGGTGAAGCCAGGCAATTGATTCAACACACGCCGATCACAGCAGCGACTTATGAACCATGTTGGTCATTATTAGATAAGCGCTATAATAATAAGAAATACTTGGCAGATTGCATATTGAAGCGGTTCTTTAGTCAAAAATGCTTGAATGTGGAATCGGCTACAGGTTTAAAGGAACTATTAGATACTACCTCTGACTGTATTAATGCGTTGACTAATATTAACATCAATGTGAGCACATGGGATACTATTATCATACATGTTGTTGCGTCTAAACTCGATTCTGAAACTCGTAAACAGTGGGAACTTCATACTTCAACTTTTCATGATTTGCCAAACTTAGAACAACTTAAAAGCTTTTTAGAAAATCGTTTCCGTGCCTTAGAATTTATTGACGTGAAAAAACCCTCGGTGCAGCACAGCAGTGGTACCACTTCACGACCTAAAGCATTACTGGTCACTGATAATAATAATGCTCGATTGGGTAATATTAAATGTGAATTTTGTTCTGAAAATCACAAGTTGTGTTTCTGCAAAGAGTTTGCAAAACAGGAGTGTACCCAGAGACGAGAATTCGTAGCCAAGAACTCAATCTGTTTTAACTGCTTGGGTAGTAACCATTCTGCTTACAATTGTTTTAAGCCAACGAGGTGTCGCATCTGCAAGAAACGTCATCATTCTCTTCTACACCAGTCGCAGCCTGAGACTAACGACTCAACTACTGGTTCAGCGACCAAGGAGCCCGCTGGAGTAACTCCAGCTGGTTCTTCAGCATCAGGATCGCCCCATGTAGTGTCATGTCTGTCGACACGCAAGGTATCTTCACATGGACAGGTTTTACTAGCCACAGCACTAGTGAACGCCGAGTCTGAAGCTGGTGCAAGTTACACAGTGAGAGCATTACTCGACCAAGGCTCTCAAGCCTGCTTCATCACCGAAGCGGCAGTGCAACTCTTAAATCTGAAGAGAAAACCTATAAAAGGAACTATAACTGGATTAGGCGGAGACAGAAGCTTAACATCAAGGTATGTAGTCACATTGAATCTAAGGTCACTTCGAGAACCACAATTCAGCGTAGAGGTCAATGCTTATGTTCTCAAGAACATAACATCGCACATACCTGAACAATATGTAGCTCCAATCGATTGGGCAGATCTGCGTGACTTGTATTTGGCAGATCCTCAATTTAATGTACCCAACAAAGTGGATATGCTCTTAGGAGCCAATGTGTTTAGCCATATCATGAGGGAAGGTATAAGAAAGAGTCCAGATGGTAAACTTATTGCTCAGAGCACGGCGTTAGGATGGATCTTGTCAGGTGCAGTTCAGGAAATCTGTAATGAGAGTCCAAATATATCAGTCATGCATGCTCAAGTAAAGGAAAGCGATATTCTAAGAAAATTTTGGGAAATGGAAGAACAAACAAGTAGTATTAATGATAAAATACTTACAGATGAAGAACAAAGGTGTGAAGACATCTTCAATAGTACAACCAAGAGAACACCAGATGGCCGCTACGTTGTGAAGTTACCGTTCCGAGAGGATGAACCACAGTGCATCGGCGGGAACTCGCGACAGATAGCTGTAACAAAGTTCAAATCATTAGAGAGAAAATTAGCCAAGGACAAAGATTTAAAGGAAAGTTATAAGGAGGTAATAAATGAGTACTTACGTTTAGGACACATGCGACCTGTAAAGAAAGATAATGACAACAAGGACAAAGCCGTATATTTACCTCACCATGCCGTCGTCAGGAACGATAAAACTACCACCAAGGTGCGCGTAGTCTTCAATGCATCCAGCAAGAATGATCGTGGAGTGTCCTTGAACGACACCTTGATGATTGGGCCCAAATTGCAGCCTGACCTACGACACATTGTATTACGCTGGAGAGTGCATCCTATTGTGCTAGTTTCAGATGTCATAAAGATGTATAGAATGGTACTTATTTCAGGACAGGAGGCGAGATATCAGCGCATCGTATGGCGAGAGGAGCCGGAAAACGAAATACAAGATTATGAATTAATAACGGTAACTTTCGGAACTGCATGCGCGCCATATTTAGCGGTAAAATCATTAAATCAGGTTAGCATTGATGAAGGACAAGATTTCCCGTGGGCGGCGCCACTGGTACCGCACATTTATTACATGGACGATATGATGGGTGGAAGTGAGAACGCAGAAGAAGGATTTGAACTCTACAAACAAATGAAAGGACTACTGGAGAGAGGAGGATTCAAACTACAGAAATGGGACACTAATAGTAGCAAACTATTAGAGGCAATAAGAAATAAGGAAAGCCAGGAACAGGACACTGAGGACAAAAAGGACAATAAGGACAAAAAGGACAATAAGGACAAAAGGGACAAAAGGGATAAAAAGGACAATTTTCAAGAAGACTATTGGGAAATAAGGACAAATTTAAAGAACATAACAGGTACACTAAAGGAAAAGGTCAAGTTGGACTTAAAGGACACAGATATGGAAAAAAACGTGAAGAAAATTGAAGAAAAAATGGATAATACAACTAAGATTCTAGGACTTACCTGGGATAGCCGTGAAGACCACTTCCAGTATTCGGTGAATCTGCCCACGACGCCGACTGGACCTGAAACTAAGAGGACAATATTATCTATAATAGCAAGACTGTATGATCCATTAGGATGGATCGCCCCTGCCATAATATTAGCTAAAATATTCATACAGAAATTATGGCTAGCGGGTAACGACTGGGACGAACCCATATCAAGCGAATTAAGTACAGAATGGAGAACATACCATGGGGAATTGAAGCAACTTTCTACCGTCAGAGTCCCACGATGGCTAGGCACGACAGCCACAGGTCCTGATATTGAAATTCACGGATTTTCTGACGCCTCCAAGTTGGCCTATGCAGCAGTACTATATATGAGGATTGTAGACAGCACAGGTACTGTAAAGGTTTCATTATTAACCGCAAGGACACGAGTGGCTCCAATTAAGCAGGTCAGTATCCCACGCCTGGAACTCTGCGGCGCGGTACTGTTAGCACGTCTGTTGAAGGAAGTTGCAGAAGTTTTGTCTATAGACAAGAGTAAGGTCAAAGCCTGGACAGATTCAACTGTGGTTCTCGCATGGCTTAACAGTCATCCGAGCAGATGGAAGACTTTCGTAGCTAATAGGGTGTCTGAAATACTGACTACTCTAGACTCCTCTCAGTGGTACCATGTGTCTTCCCAGGAAAACCCAGCTGACTGTGCTTCAAGAGGAGTACAGCCGGGCTCGCTAGCTGAAAACAACCTTTGGTTTTCTGGACCAGACTTTCTGAAACAAGGAATCATACCTTATAAAAGGCCACAAGATTTGAAGGTTAATTTAGAGGAAGCGGTGAAATCACATTTCACTACAATTACCGAGGACACAATAATTGAACGATTCTCTTCACTACAAAAGCTACTAAGAGTTGTAGCTTACTGTACTTCAGATGCACACCACAGTACATTGCACGGAGGAACCCAGCTGACGGTGAATCACCTGCGAAGTAAGTACTGGATTCTCGGTGTCAAGAGTCAGGTCAAGCAACATGTGCGCAGATGCGTAACGTGCGTTCGACAGAAGGCCCAAGTCCAAACTCCATTCATGGGGTCTCTACCATCAGTAAGATGTGCGCCCGCTAGAGCATTCCTGCATAGCGGAGTCGACTATGCCGGCCCTATAAAAATAAGAACGACTAAAGGACGAGGACATCATTCTCATAAAGGATATATTTGTTTATTTATTTGTCTGGCTACCAAAGCCATCCACTTAGAAGTTGTGAGCGATATGAGCACGCAAGCTTTCATGGCTGCTTTCAGACGGTTTGTGTCGAGACGAGGTCACTGTGCGCAGCTCTGGAGCGACAACGGAACGACGTTCGTCGGCGCGGCGAAGGAACTCCAGCAGCTGTGGGCGCAGCAGAGAGAGGTTGCTGCCCATATTGAAGTCCATGGAACCGAGTGGCATTTCATTCCCCCCCACGCCCCTAACTTTGGCGGTCTGTGGGAGGCCGGAGTGAAATCCACCAAGTTCCACTTAAAGAGAGTTCTAGGAGAGTCCACGCTCACATTCGAGGAAATGAGTACACTTCTGAGTCAGGTAGAGGCATGTTTAAATTCGCGGCCACTAACTGTGGACAGTTCAGACCCTGATGATCCACGTCCGCTGACACCGGGTCATTTTTTGATTGGGGGTCCACTGCTGGCTGTGCCAGAGGCCAGTAATTATATAGATTCAAATTTTAATTCATTGTCAAGGTGGCAACATATTCAGAGGATGCTTCAAGGATTTTGGCAGCGCTGGTCCCATGAATATCTGTCCTACATGGTCAACAGATATAAGTGGAATACTCATGTACCGGAAATCAAAAATGGGGATGTAGTACTAATTAAGGAAGACGGTCTCCCACCCAGTCGTTGGCTGATGGGACGTGTAGTAGACAAGCATCCTGGGGCAGATGGTATAACCCGTGTGGTCACATTGAAGGTCAAGACATCCCTAATTAAAAGACCAATATCTAAAATTTGTAAGTTGCCAATAAGTGATTAGGTAGTTCATAAGCTTAGTTCATAAATAAGAATGCTATCAAGTTAGATAAGTGTAATTTATTGTAAGTTCAGAGTAAGTTCAATAATAGTTTAAGTGTGTTATAATATGTTTCAAATTCAAGAAGTATGTTTATATGTTTCAAGTTAAAGAGACCAAATTGTTCACCACCACCAAGCACATAAGGTCAGGAAATCATTTAGTAATTATTATCAAGGAGTAGAGAGTTAATGAAGGACATTTCCTCACTAAATGCCCTTGGTGGGCGGTATGTTTACGCCAATACATAGCCAATTAAAAGTTAAAGTTTACTCGATTCTCAACTGGATGGCGTTGTACGTAATTAAAACTCACATGCGTTTGGTTCACTGCTATTATAAGATTAAATGTTTAGAATCGTGTATCGAGCCCCTTGGGGAAGGGCTTCTATTGGTATAATTTATCCAATCGATAAATCCAATACAGGACAGGATTCCGGTGGTTTCATTCACCGAGTTTCCACTATAGGACAACCCCCCAGAGCTCCTTGGGGAAGGGCTTCTATTGGCATTTAATCAATAAATCCAATACAGAACAGGATTCCGGTGGTTTCATTCATCGAGTTTCTACTATAGGACAACCCCCCGCTATTCAAAGCTTGATTAAACCAAGTTTAGTTTATGTATGTTTGGATTTGGTGCTGTTACATAAAGTCATTCAAGAATAATTAATAATTTGTTACACCTTTTTGTACCAGACTATGTACTACCAAAGGTAAAATTGAAATAGATGAGCATCGGTAAATCTGTTTTTACCCATGATTTGGCCGCCCCCGTGTTATATGCAGCCGGGGCCATTACCCCCCGGTTTGCCTTAATGCAGATCTGGGTCAACAGCATAATTCTAGGCATAATTATGGTGTTAATTAAAACTTTATATGTGGAGGCACCAGTAGTAAAACACATGTATAACTACAAAAAATATTTAATTTATTGAAGTCTTAGAATAAAAATACATCGTAGTCGACGCTTCTACTACACATAATGTCGTATCACCTAACTAATGTGAGCACTAACCGGCTCGGTCGGCCGTTCGGTGCCAGTCTCGCAAATTACGAAATAAACCTTTATAATACTATAATATAAACTAAGGAACATTACTTCCTACGTCAAACAACAGACAATTTTTCACGTAAGGGAGTGAGATTACACGTTAACTGGAATATTACGTGGAGAGGGCTACGTGTCGTCATCGAGGGAGACGGCGTCGAAGAGTCGCGTGACGTCACCCTCGGACCGTTCGAAGGTCACGGGCGCGGCCTCGCGCTCGGCGGCCTCCTCCGCGGACTCCCCTCGGTCTCCGTCCACCTTCAAGAACGGCTTCAGCAGCGCGTGGAACCACTCGAACATCGCCGAGTGAAAGAACCGCACGAACCCTCTGAACGCGTCGAACTCTCCCTCGACCAGCTTCACCAGCGCGTAGCAGCTCCTCGAGGGCGCGTCGCGGAACCCCAGCTCCAGTCGGAACCGCAGCGGGGTCGCCTCCGTGCCGGTCGCCAGGATGCGGGCCGTGATCTGCTCGTGGCGGCGCACGATGGCGTCCGCGGAGCCGGGCGGGCGGGGGTCCAGCTTGCGGCGCCACACGGGCTTGTCCGCGCGGCCCGCGTACCGCTCCTTGTCCGCCGAGCCGCCCGCCTCCTCGCGCTCCAGCCGCATCCGGAGCATCGTCGCGAAGATCTTGTCGAGGAGGATCCCCCGCACGACGCTCCGCCAGTCGGGCTCCAGGAAGTCGCCCCGCACGCGCGGGATCAGGAATATCCTGCTGGAGGCCGCGGGGCGCTCGCGGCGCTCGAGCTTCGGCTTCGAGAGCAGGATCGTGCGGAGGAATTGCGGCGAGCCGCCGTCGCGGTCCCTCTCGTACGCCTCCGCCGCGAATTTGAAGTACGCGCGGATGTCCCGGCCGAGCTTCTCGGACACGGACGAGGCGACGTTGTGGCTCAGCTCGAAGGGATCCTGCACGCAGAAGGCGGTCCCGTGCCGCAGCGGACCGACCAGGTTCAGACCGACGTTCGTCACGTAGCGCTCGAACTGGGGCGGCAGCGAGTTCAGATCTTCGAAGGTGGCCTTCTTCACCGCCGTACCGAGCAGCGGACACACCGCGAGCTCGTCGAAGTCGAAGCCCGAGTAGAACCGGAAGAATTCTCCGAGCAGGTCGGCGAGGGAGCCGGAGTTGGGCTTCACTAGATCCGTCCTCGGTTGGAAGCCGGCGTCCCAGTGGTCGACCACGAGCGTGGCGGAGCGCTCCCGCTGCAGGAGCTCCACGGGCGGCGCGAGCCCCACGTGCGGCTGCTGCAGGTAGAATATGAACATCATGACGAGGGCGTAGTTGGTGAGTCGACCCGTGCCGGTCAACTCGTGGACCTTGGCCCAGTACTTGATGAAGACGGCCAGCGGCCCGAGCCGAGGGTCTCCGTCCATCATCGACTTGATGAGCCTCGAGTTCTGCGAGCCGAGGGGGGTCTTGGCGCTGACGTCGCAGTGCCTGTTGGTGGGCCGATGCAGGAACTTGACGATGGGCGTGTTGGCTCGCGGGATGGCCACGAGCTGAGCGAACAGGTCGGGTCGCTGGGCGAGGACCCTCCGCGTCCTGTTCACGAACGTGGCGCTCCCGCCGCCCCCGCGGGACCCGGACACTCCCTCCACGAAGCAGTCGGCGTCGCTAGACTTTATACCCAGACCCGTGGGGATGGACCCGAATGGAATCGCTCGACAACCTGGAATGTGAAACGACATCACTCAAACCGCGCGGCACCGACACTAACGAACAAATGTAAATGAACCAAATATTGTTAAAACTATCAGGAAAAAATGTAGCCTTCTTCTTGCAGAGGTACTTTTCGAAGGCATGGTATATTTTATGGTATACAGTCAATTCTAACCTCACGGCGCATATAGAAGTATGGAATGTCCGTGAACAGGTAACGCCGGAAGACCAGCGCAGGTTGTTTTGCAACCTGCTTAGGTTGAGTTGGACCACACGCAATGCACTAATGTTTGTAAGCAACTTTTCTTTATTTCTTTCATTACTTATTAATTATTAACTTCGTTGACTAGCATAAGTATCTTCTTAGGACCGCTTTGAATGAAACTATTTGCTATATTATGTTTGATGTTATTACTCCACCTATGGCAGCGAGTGGAACTACATACGAGTAATAGGTAGTAAGTGACCTGGCCAGACGGTATGTAGCGCAGCTTCCAAGTCCACATAGAGCTGCGTGATGTCCACGACTTCCTCCCGCGTCAGGCGAACCGCTCGCTGAACGTTCTCAAACTGTTGGCTGAACTCTCCCGACAGGTCTATTTTAGTGGGCTCTATTATGTCTATACCTGGAACGATGTTGTTTCAATTTGAGGGTTTCACGGAGTTGACTTTAAAGTTAAAGGAGACATTTGATTGCACTTGCGGTTGATTTCCGTAAACATTTTGGGTGCGTTCTCACATTGTTGTTATGACAATGAATAGTGGTGCAGTTGCAGTGTTGTGGCTTGTATATATTAGTGGCTTTATAGGTTTACCAATAAGTGTGTAACCACTTTAAAAATAATCATATGTTTTAATTATGAATCTTATAATTTAACAAAAACAAACCTTTTTGGTTTGTCATGGTAGGGTACACTGAACAAAGCATCAAAATTTCCCAAGTGTTGCCTACTACTTGTGACAAGTTACAAACTCCATTATTAGGGTTCACTACCTCAAAAGGTAAAAAGGAACCCATATAGGATCACTGCTGTCCGTCTGACAGATAATTCTACCTAAACACACCGCTTTAATGTATTTTAGTATGAAAACTAAGTCGAAATTTCATAGCTGGGTGTGGGGGAGGTCAGCAGATTGATATTGCAATAATACGACTTCAGACATGTCATAATTGATGTCATGTCATGTCTTGCAAACATTTAATGTAATAAGAAATGAAAATGCGGGTCCAGCTAAACCTTGGCGAAAGAATACCCCGCACTAAAGCATCGTCTGCAGGTTGAGTTTAATGTGTTCACAAAACAATATATTTTATAGCATTATCACACGCCTTTTCCCGAAGGGGTAGGCAGAGGTACCAGTGTGCCCAGGATCTAGTCCCATAGTGTGTACTGTATACCCACACTGCGACAGTTAAGGCTTTTGTCCCATGTAATAGGGCCCAAGCCTATTATACTATATCTACATCTACCAATATACAAGATTTTTGTGTTTTTAATGTAGGTTTCAGCAAGTAGACGATGAATTACCTTTTTTCTTAGTGATAACCTTCTTATAAGAGCGAAACATCTCTTCAACATGTCGTGCATTAGTGTAGCGATATATTTGTATGAACTCTCCGTAGATGTAGAGCTCATCGGAACTGTTGATGGCGTTCTGTGCCAGTTGTTCAGTTTCGAACATGACTACGGCTAGTCTGTTCCTGCAGCGGAGTATCTGTGAGGGGCCCAGCTCGGACAGCACTCGGGCCAGCTCTTGACTCTGGGTGTATGACGGGAACCCTGCAAATATTTATATACTATTACATTGTTTATTATTTATCATTTCATTTATTCATAAACAATAAAACAATTGTACTTCATCATCATCATCTCAGCCATAGGACGTCCACTGCTGAACTTAGGCCTCCCCCATAGATTTCCATCCAGTCTGGTTGTAAGCGGCCCGCCTCCAGCGTGTTCCTGCCGTCTTCTTATCAGATGGTCTGTCCACCTTGTAGGTGGACGTCCTACGCTGCGCTTACCGGTCCGTGGTCTCCATTCGAGAGCTTTGCAGCCCCATCGGCCATCAGTTCTACGTGCTGTGTGCCCTGCCCATTGCCACTTCAACTTACTAATCCGCTGGGCTATGTCAATAACTTTCGTTCGTCTACGGATCTCCTCATTTCTGATTCGATCTCGTAGAGAAATTCCGAGCATAGCTCTCTCCATAGCTCGTTGCGCTATTTAGACAACATACATTCACGCCTTTTTCCCGAAGGGGTAGGCAGAGGTGTACCCAGGACTCAGTCCCACAGTAGATACACCCACATTTCGCCAGTATGTTATTGGACCCATGTAATAGGGGGCGAGCCTATTGCCATCTACCGGGCACAGCTCCAGACTCCAGGCAGTTATTGAAATAATTCCTTATGGAAAAATCCAATATATAACACTGCCTGACCTGGGGATCGAACCCGGGACCTCTTGATTGGCAGTCGAGCATGCGCCCTCTACGCCACCGAGGCAGTCACTATTTGGCTGTTTTGAGCTTGCTAAGGCCCACAGTCAGAGACCACGTTTCAGCCGGGCTATTGGCGTTCTCGGTGACTATCACTTTAGTGACTATTAACTTAATTTGACATAAACTACAAATGTCAAAGTCCGGTTACTAACCAAAGACATTATGATAAACTTACTAAGTAGACTGTGCACTGTGTCGGTCCCGAGAACCACTCGCAGTATCTATCCTTTTCCTTTTTTCTCCTCCAAATTTGACAGTGCACAGTCTTGTTAGAAAGGTAAAACGTCTTTGTTACTAACTCAAGCCACAGAGCATAAAGACTCAAGCCTGATAGCGACTGGTGATTATGAAGAACGCCAATAATAGCCCCCCTGATCTATAAGTCATCACTGGTAACACACACTGGTCGAAGACCTTCGACATGGCACCGAGGTATTTTGGACGAGAAGACATTGCGTAGGTTTCCGAACGCTGCCCAGCCTAGTTGGATTCGACGATTGACCTCTTTCTCGAAGTTGGACCTACCGAGTTGGACTGCTTGTCCTTTTTTTTTTTTTTTTTTTTTTGTTGCCCGGGGAAAAATGCATGACGCATACCACCCGCACCCGGGGGAGCGCAGGGTAGTTATGTGGGACTCCCCGCCGGCATAGCATCGTACGTCGGTACGTTGCTGTGCCGGCGGGTATACCCACTAAAAAACCCCGGAGTGTTCCTTCGCGACGCCATGTGTCGGGGTTGCGGGCACGCCGAAGCACTCATCCGCGGCCCCGACGGCGTGTGGTCCTCCGTGGAGGACCCCGCCACGATGGGGTGAGGGTAATCCTTCACCCCAACCCTCCCAAGGGGCGCGCGGAAACACGCGCGCGCCTCCTCGCAGGCCCTTTAGGTGGGCAACGGATACCCCCGCATCCGTTGCCCGGGCCCCACATCTCTAAGGGCTTCGGAAAGCGTTCCGTGCCCTCTCGAACGCCTACTGAATGTGCGAGAGGACACGGAAGGCCCACTCCCGCCCACCACCACGCGCAAATAGCGCAGGAGGCTCTCTGGTTGCCCCGGTGCAGGGGTAGATCTGCACAGGGGAAAGCAGAGAGCCCTCCTCACTCTAAGGGCTTGGAAAGGTGTTCCGTGCCCTCTCGAACGCCTACCGAACGTGCGAGAGGACACGGAAGACCCATTCCCGCCCACCACCACCGCAGAGCTCAAGTGAGCCCTGCCTGCGCCATCCGCTGTGCCCTATGCTGCCTTCATAGGGACACGCGGAGGCGCAACCCACACTGCGGCAAGCCGTTGGCTTTCCGCCCCGATTCGGTCGCAGGGGATAGGGAGAGCGGCGCATCGTAATACCGACACTCCTCTTCCCCTGCGACCCCACCGCCTTCGCCATCTAACGGTGGCGACCCCGTTTGGGCCGCGGAAGGTAGGAAGAGCGGCGCACCGCAATACCGGCACTTCTCTCCCGCCGCGGCCCAACCATTCAGCCGCGATACGCTACGTTACGCATCGCGGCCCGCCTCAGTTGCGTTGCGTCCTGTGGGACGCATCGCAACCTACTCGGCCGCTCACACCTGCTTGGAGGAAAGTGGAGCGGCCGACCACCTCGGGCTCCTCTTCGCTTCACCGTGGGCCCCTACCACGGTTACTGACCCCCACCGCCGCGAGAAGGCGGGAACCCATCGGGGGGTGGACTGCTTGTCCTAGGTAGACGTATGAGTCAACAACTTCTAGAATCGAGTTCCCAACCGATACTGGGGTCGGCACAACATGGGCATTAGACATTACCTTCGTCTTCTCCATGTTCATTTTAAGGCCGACCCGTTGAGAAACTCGATTGAGGTCTTCGAGCATCGTGCCGAGATCTTCCATCGATTCTGCCATGACTACCATATCGTCGGCAAACCAAAGGTGAGTGATGTATTCGCCATTAATATTTGATGCCGTGTCTTTGCCATTCCAGAAGCTTAAAGGCGTCCTCCATTGCGGCAGTAAACAGTTTCGGAGATATGACGTCTCCCTGTCTTACGCCTCTTTTCAACGGGATCTTCAACATACCGATACCGAACACTTCGATATACCGATAGTCAATATGGCAATCGCTGGAGAGACTCAAGCACCGCCCATTTCTCGATCGAATCAAAAGCCTTTTCATAGTCCACGAACGCTAAACAAAGTGGCAAGTTATATTCTTCGGTCTTCTGTATAACTTGGCGTAGCGTGTGGATGTGGTACTATAGCCTTTTCGGAAACCGGCTTGCTCGGACGGCTGGAACTCATCGAACCTGCGACTGAGACGATTTGTAATGACCCTTGAAAACAACTTATAAACATGGCTCAGAAGCGAGATGGCGATTGTATTTGAATAGTATAAATAGGTAGGCATAAAATTAACACTCAAAAATTATCAATAAATAAACTTATCAAATGCGTAGTAGGACTCGCATGTGAAGGGCTCCTCACCACTCCACCGTATGTACTCGTATACCTGTAGAAATCACGTCTCCTCATTTTTTTATTATTATTTATTGTTATAGCTATTATATTGCTACTTCCTGTAATTAACTTCGAACAAAAACACGGGTCTTGTACTACTGTTCGGACTCTTTTTGTTAAAACATGAAACAATAAGGAAGACTGTAAGTAACCGGCAGTCTCACCATATTAAGGAGTTTTTATACAGAACCTGATGATGGTATGCAATAAATATCTAGATTATAAATATTACAACACAGGATACGGTATCTTGTATCCGATCAATGTCCGATTGTAGAAGATACTTATCTGCTACAATCGGACATTGATGGAGTCGGAAACTGGAGTGATACAAATAAACTTTTTTTAATGACAAGAAATGCTCAATTATTTCATTTACGCTAGCGAAACATCCAGTGATTGCTCTCTATCGTCTTGGCGATGTAGTTGTACCGAGAGTTGGCCTCGTTAGGGACCTAGGGGTTTGGATGAGTAGTGATATGTCTTTTAGTATACATGTAAGAAAGATCTGCTCCCAAGCCTTTAGGACTCTAGGGTTTGTTATGCGACAGGCACGTCATTTAGACTTATTCCAGCCATTAAACTTCTGTATAATGCTTTTGTCAGGAGTAAGTTGGAAAGTAACGCCGTCGTCTGGAATCCCTACCAAATTAAATACACGCTAATGGTAGAGAAAATTCAAAGAAAATTTCTTAGGTGGCTCTACCAGAAGCAGTATGGGTTCTACGTTGGTTATCCGCACCTATATCCTTCGGATTTCATCCTGGGTATGACGGGCTACAACAGTCTGGAAGTTAGGCGAATTGTGTCGCTGATGAGGTATGACTCATGATGAGATATGGCTCGAATAATCTTGGGTCAGTTAAATAATCCCTCCGTTCTGGAGGAAGTTAACTTATTGGTACCGGATACGTCAGGTTATCTTAGAGCACGTCGACATAGACCCTTTGCGGTGCCAATTTGTAGGACGGAGCTGAAGAAATTTTCTCCGCTACCTAGAGCATTACGACTGCTTAATGCTCTAGTAATAGAAAAGGATCTAGACCTCTTTGTGAGTTAGCTCAACATAACGACTCTAGATGTTGGTTCCTCTAATATTAATAAATTGGCAATGTAATATTTTTTAGGTTACATATATAAATAACAGGTATTTTTAATTTTACTTTATAAAGAATGTATTCTCTTCATAATTTGAAAAACGGTATTTATGTAATAGGTTATGATAATTTTTATTTTATTGTTAGTTATTAATATATTTAATTAACTTTTTACTAGCACTAAGTTTGGCGATTTGGTTTTACGCTGTAATGTCAACTTAGTAGTAATAAATAAATAAATCTTACTCGTATAATATAAGGTAGATCATGCTATTCCTATGTGTATTGCCGAATATTGTGTGAAATCTTCTTCGAAAACTCTAGTCAGAATTAGTCTTAGGTATTTGATTTTAATAAGTCGGAAAAGTGTCTTGCATGGGAGTCCTTGAATTTTTGAATTTATTTAATTATTAGTATTTGTTGTTATAGCTATTATAGTTACCCATATTTTGTAAGATTTTCAAGTAGATAACTATTTCCATTATGGTGTTACAGCGTGAAACGTTGAAAAAAAATCGTGATTTGAATGAACGCTCCATTTATTTATTAATTTATTTAGTCATAATTATTGGAACCTGGAGAAGACACTTCGCCCGAAGAACAATGGGGCAAAATCCATTCAGCTATCACAAGTGTTGGAAAGAACACTCTTGGCACCACAAAGGGGGGGAAATCCATAGACAGGGAGACATGGTGGTGGAATGACGAGGTGCAGGGGGCAACTCGAGAGAAAAAGACTCTGTTCCGCAAATGGCAGGAAACCAAAACTCCTGAAGACCGTGCCGAATACATCAAAGCCAAACAAGCCACGAAGAAAGCTGTAGCTAAAGCCCGGAGCCAACAACTGTCGCCGCTTTACGATAAGTTGGAGACAGATGAAGGTCGTAAGATCATTTTCCGGTTGGCTAGAACCCGAGAGAAAGCGATGCAAGACATTACCAAATGTCTATGTGTCAAAGATGCCTCGGGTAGGCTAGTTCATGATGTAGCACAGGTGAAGGAACGTTGGGAAGCCTACTTTTGCGAACTGCTAAACAAGCAACACAGCCACTCTATTTCTGTCGATTTGCCTCCTAACCTAGGACTTGTTGCTGCCATATAACCAGATGAAGTGCTCAATAATCTTCGTCGCATGAAGAACCGGAAAGCCGTTGGCCCTGATGACATTTCAATTGAAGCGTGGAAATCGATGGGTCCTCGTGGTCTGGCACTACTTACTGACCTTTTTAACCGCATACTTGCCAATAAAAGCATGCCAAACCTTTGGAGGAGTAGTATTATTACATCTGTATACAAAGGTAAAGGCAGCGTACAGGAGTGTGGCAGCTATCGCGGTATCAAGGTCATGTGTCACACCATGAAACTCTTCGAGCGCATAATTGAATGTCGCCTACGGCACGAGTGCACTGTCTCAGATTGTCAGTTCGGCTTTCGACCCGGTTTTGGGACTGTGGACCCCATATTTGCTCTCAGGACACTACTCGAAGCCTATAGGGAACGTGGAAAACCTCTGCACTTAGCGTTTCTCGACTTGCAGAAAGCTTTCGACTGTTGTGAGGTAATATGGTGGGCTTTAAGAACCAGAAATGTGCCGGAAGCTTACATTGACGTGATCAGAGACATGTACTCCGAATCCGTGTCATTAGTAAGGACCGCTGTTGGCGATACTGAACCATTCCCGGTCACTGTAGGCGTGCACCAAGGCTCTACTTTGAGTCCCTTTCTGTTTAGTGTTGTGCTTGATGCTGTCACTGCGCACATCCATATGCCGCCTCCTTTGGTGATGATGTTTGCAGACGACATAGCACTGTTAGATGAAGAGCGACTGAGCCTGGAGCTGAAGGTGAACCAGTGGAAGGTTGCGCTTGAGAACGGTGGTCTTAAACTGAACGTGGCGAAGACTGAATATCTGGTGTGTGGCGATACGGATCCAGAGACCATTCATATTGGGAACGAAGAGGCCGCAAAGGTCGAAAAATTCAAGTACCTCGGGTCCGTACTTCATGCGTCTGGGGATATAGACCACGACGTCAAAGCCCGTATTAGTGCCGCGTGGGCAAAATGGCGCGAGGTCACTGGTGTGCTCTGTGACAAAAAGATGCCACTGAGACTAAAAGGTCTCTAGTCCATTGAAAAGTTACATTTGGGGTTGCGTTTTTTAGAGGACGCAATTTTATTTTTTTGATGTATAGGGGGGGGTCAGTGCAAAGCTAAAACCAAGTTTGTGGGGTCGCCACCCTTGTCCCACGGCCGCCATCTTGAAAATAGGGGTTGAAATGGTTTTAACGGTATATCTCTTAAACTATTTATTTGATAAAAAAAATGTTTTAACATTTTTTGTTGCAAATGAAATTCTCTACAACTTTGGTCCAGTAACTTTTTGTCGTAGAACTATAAATAAAAAAGTTATAAGCGAAAATCTTCAGAAATTCGAGAAAAAAATATTTTTCGATGTATTTTTTTTTATTATCATTTTACGAAAAAATGATATCTGACCATTTTTGTAGATCGTTTTTTGAGGAACAACTTTTATTCGCATCATTTTTTCATTACGTCAATAGCTAAGGTTTTACAGCGCTCCGAAGTGAGTACTATTTTTTAGTACTCTTAACTATATCTATATTATACGTGTGTACTAATAATATGTCATCCTCTAAAAAACGCAAGGTAAGGCCTAAAAAATGTAACATTTCAATGGACTACTCATATATTTGTTCGACCTGTTCTCTTATACGGTAGCGAGACGTGGCCTACCCTGCAGCTACATGTCCAAGAGCTTCACGTCACGGAAATGAAAATGCTGCGATGGATGTGTGACGTTACGAGACGTGATCGTATTTGTAACGAATACATCCGTGGCAGCCTTCATGTACGTGACGTAGCGGATAAGCTCCAGGAGAGTCGCTTGAGATGGTATGGCCATGTCTTGCGTAGACCAGCCGAGTATGTAGGGAACAGGTGCCTAGACCTCATTGTCACAGGAGCAAGACCTCGCGGTAGGCCAAAGCGACGCTGGCTTGACGTAGTAAGGGACGACATGAGTGCCAATAAACTCACCGTAGAGGATGCACAAGACCGAGCGAAGTGGAGAAGAAACTGCCGGAAAGCAGACCCTGGCTATAGCCGGGAAAATTGCTAGGGAGAAGAAGATTTAGTCATAATTATTTCATATAATAGCAATTCCGTGAAAAAATCAAATACCTAGCTGATGCCGTTTTCACGATACACGAACGAAATCGAGAAATTAAATTTTGAGCAAAAACACGTTGCTTGTATGGAGAGTACCTTTAATTATAAACTTTTTTTAAATTTTATTATTTGTCGTTGTAGCGGCATTAGGGAATTAGGGATACATGTTTTGTGAAAATTACAAGTACCTATTACGGTTTATGAGATAGAGCCCTGTGACTGACGGACGGACAGCGGAGGCTTAGTAATAGGGCTTCTTCGGCACCCCGTTAGGGTTCGGAGCCCTAAAAACTAACCACAAACCAAATTACAAAAACATAAAAACAAAAGCATAATAAAATCATTAAAATAAAAATCATTATTACTAAATAAATTTAATTCCAATCAAACTAAGATATTTAAAAAAAAATGTTGATTTTACATCTATTCTTTCTCAGAGGGGGTAAAGCAGAGGCTCAGGACCTTAGTAGGTATATACCTATAGGTCGCGTCACAATTTAATAGCATTGACCTTGAATGCGCAGAAATGGATTTTTAAATGTTTCGTGACATGAATGAGGTGCGACGGGAGAGGCGCTGCATTGGTCGCTCGGTCGCTTCCACCCCGTCTTACCCCGGTCACGGTCTCAAGTGTCCCGCGTACAGTCGCAAGCATATTTCGTAGTGGTGTGTGAGCGATGACAGCTCGGATAATGAAGACAGCCTAGATGAGGTTGAAGACTCCGAAATTGTATTATTTAATTTTAATTCTACATATCACGTAAAAATGTTTATTCTGATTTCCAATTATATGCACCTGTACACATACGCAAAGCACCCCTCCACTTTTACCGAGCGCTATTAAACCGTGACGCGACCTATAAAAACACCCACATTTTGCGTAATGCGAGCATATTGCCATCAGCATAAATCCAAACTCCAGCCTAGAAAGTGTTACTTTTTAACCGACTTGGTTAGTAGGCAGTGTTAAGTCAAGGAAATGAATTTTGGAATAAAATGTAAAAGTTATACCTGAAACTAGCACCTTTCTATTAGCATCTGGATCAGGTGTCTCCTCGAAATCTTTCAGCTTCTCGCGTCTTCCTTGCCTCGAGCCGAGGTTGGAGTTCTGCATATTGTGGCCGTTTCTCATAGAACTTGTTTGGTGACCTTGCTCCACCTGGAAAGCTTTGAAAGTTTGCGCCACTTTCGATTCATACACATGATTTGGAGGTCTAGGCTGAGATTCTTTGTGTGCCGAACTTTGAGCTTTAACTGTAGAGCTTGAAGATTGCGTTTCGGTTGTAGAAGCGGGTGGTAAATTGGTTGGATGCCGCCTCTTCGCCGTGAGCACTGGTCTGTTGTTAATCTCCTGTATTGTGCTTCGTCCGGAACTATTGTGTTCCCTGTTAGTGTTGTGGAAGTATAATGTATGTCTTGATTCTTTAGATTTGTTCTTGGGTGATTGGTGCGAGTTGTTTATCTTGGGTGAAGCCACTGCTGGGGTTGGTGGCGTGGGGTTGAGTGCTGCATCCATTGTTTATGGGTACAGCTGATCACCTGGAGAAGAAAAACACATGTTTATCAAAAAATATATTGCAACAATTATTGTGATATTTGCTTCAAATATAATAAATTCTGTTTACGATACAATCAATATGGAACTATATTGTTAATAAAAGCGGTGTTACCAGATGTCAGCATGAAAGATGAACTCATTTACTACATTTTAATAATATTATGTTGGTGCAAAAACCCAATTTGATATAAAATCTCAACTACAATAACACACAATTCCTATATATTTTACGTTGACTTACTAAGCCTCAACATGTTAATACACACTTTAGAAGATTAACTTGCACTAACAATCATTTTATATTAAGCTACTGACCTAAGTACTTACTGAATACACTTACAACTCCAACTATAATCTGTGGTAGGTGTACATGCTGTATTGATTGGTAGAATTATTGACAGACAATGAACTGACCATGTTTTTTTGCCCTTCACATCACATGAATATATTACAAAATAATTGAACGAGCCAAGTATAAACAATTACTTAAGCAATGATAACTTGCAAACCACTCAGCTGATCATTATGACAATTTGTAAGGGGTGATTAGTTTTTAAAAATATACAAGTTGATATTCAAGAAGTATAAAGTTATTGTATTATCATAATATTAAAAATGCATTAATTAATGTTGTGTACAGTGAAGTTACAATGTTAATAATGCCATTAGTGTATCTCTTAAGATAACATTACAATGAGTTTTTAAATTCAAACTAATGATTATCTATTTCTAAAATGGTAGGTAGGTATATCACACAAAATGAATCAGGAATCTGGGAACATACCCCTTGTTGTGACAGCTTTAAGAAAGTATTTGGGTTCTAAATAACCTTTTTCATTACCGCTGGTTAAAATTACGCCATTTTCAGATTCATAGAACTTTAAACCTTCAGACAAGGCCTTGGCTAGGTCTATGTATATGTAGAGTTGGGTGTTCTGTCTCATGCCACTAACAACTGTGGTGTCACTCAATGTTCCTTTAGACAAATGTATGTGGTTTCTCTTCATACGACATAGACCTTGGATTTTAATCAAAGGCCAGCATTTCAGGTATGTACCATGTATTACAGTTTTGTAGTTTGGCTGAAATGTGCATAGAATAGTACAAATGGGGTAATAATAATGGGGTAAAAATAAAAACATACTGACCCTACCATCCTTATACATCTATGAGAACATCATGTATGTGCGTAAAAATTTGCATAAATTCAAATTAAATAGTGACCTCCATAATTTTAATACTAGGAATAAAGACAAAATAGCTATACCTAGCTTTAGATTATCTAAAAAATCATTCTTAGGAAATAGTGTACGTTTCTATAATAAAATCCCAAAAGAGATAACGGGGCTCTCAGAGGGTAAATTCAAAACCTATATAAAATCTACTTTACTAAAGAATGCTTATTATAATGTAAATCAGTACATAGAGGACAAAGATGCTTGGGAACTTCCGCATAGCCACCACGCGGCACCTTCTAAACAAACGAGTGTAACCAAACCAAATATTGTAAAACAATCAGTTGAAAAAATTAAGCCCTACAAGTTTCTTGTGCGTTCTTCTTGTAAAGGTATCTTTCCGAACGCACGGTAGACTCGTTACTGTTTATTTTCATTGACGTACAAAAGTGTCAGATTGTGACCTATTTGAATAAATCTTTTTGACTTTGACTTTGAATAATATGTTATATAAAATTTATAATCAAATAATATTTTATTGTATTGTTCTTGGCATTTATGGATTATATTAAATATTAAGTAACTAGTTGGAGGCAACTTTTAGTTTGGAAGAATAACTTTTAATATATTACCTATTATGCTCTATTTCTTAATCACAGTTTTGTGATAGTTCTGTTATAGCTATGTTATTAGAAAATGTTACAAAAGCATCAATAAATGTGTATATACAGGCTTTACCTCCGAAATACGTATTAATTCAGCATCAGAAACTTGAGTAATGGTGTGCCCCTGGTTTGCCTTGATCTCCAGAACATTAGTAGCGGAGTTTGTTCTCAATTTAAACCTTTGTTTATCATTATTTGAGACTACCCTCTGAATGTCAGCGAGGTTATATTTACTTTTGAAAGATTTGTGGCTAAGTACTTTGTTTACTTCTATGTAACCGTCTGAACTGAAAAAATAACTTGTATTAAGCTGTTTTCATGCCTCAGAAAACCTACATGGCAAAAACCTTTATTAGTGCATTTTATTTATTTATTTATAATTCGGCACAACGCTAGAACTAGCTTAATGCTAGTGTAGCATATTCTACCAGTCATCCTAAAACTAGAGAAAATGTTACAGAAATTGGGTGGAGTGCAAATATGAAATGTTACCATTAATAACTAATACTTATATAATTATAAAGAAAATTAAAAAACAATATAATGTAACCAAGGACATATAACACATAAATAAAATAGACACATTTATATATAACATAAAAAACATAACATACATTCATGCCTTTTTCCCGAAGGGGGGTAGGCAGAGGTGTACCCAGGACTCAGTCCCATAGTAGATACACCCACATTTCGCCAGTATGTTATTGGTCCCATGAAATAGGGGGCGAGCCTATTGCCATCTACCGGGCACAATTCCAGACTCCAGGCAGTTATTGAGATAATTCCTAATGGAAAAATCCAATATTTAACAATGCCTGACCTGGGGAACGAACCCGAGAATATTTATATATATATATATATATTATTAATATAAATAAATAATATATATTTATATATAAATATATACATAAAATAAATAAAAAATACTTATATATATAATATTAACCTGATAGTCCTCCCAGATACCCATGAATCCAGGAAATCCTGACAAGCGCAACTGACTACTTGAAAATGCATAAAACTCCACACTGACAAATCATTAAACATGTGAAGCCATATAAATTTTATTTTTATTACATAAATTAACATCATTTAAAACCTAGTTTCAGGTCGCGTCACGGTTTAAAAGCGCTCGGCAAAAGTGGAGGGGGCCTTTGCGCAAGTGTATTGCTCTAAAAAGTCCAAACAGAACTAAAAATCGATTTCTGCACATTCAAGGACAGCACTATTAAACCGAGACGGGACCTGTATACCAAATTTAAAGCATAATATCATGTTTCAATATTCTATATAATTAATTAGGGAAGGAATATAATCAATAAGGGAGGGAATAATTAATAAGGGATGTTTGAAAGTAGCACTGGTGGCTGAGAAATGGAGTTTGGAATCATGCACATTTGCAATATCTTCCACAGTTTCGATAATGGTGGTGTACTCTTTTGATGGCATTGATTAAAGTTGTCTTTTTTGGTACTTATTTAAGGACTTCGCCCTTTATAAGGTTAAAGCCCGGTGCTTTTTTAAATTTAGTGTCTGCAGTTCTGATCTCCACCACATATCAAGTTGTTTCCCAGACTTTTAAAATAGCAGTCAAACATGGGCTGCTGAGGATTATGTCTCGGTGGACAGTAGACGTCACTGATGTTAATGGGACCCATTTTTTCATTGATAGTAATAGTTGTGCTTTGTATCCAATCTTCTTGAAATTCGCTGTGTAGATGGTGCTTTATATTAGCTTGATATGGACATGTTAAGCAAAGAAATGAAAGTCATGTGACAAAAAGAACTATGAGGATGAATGTAAGTGGTTATGTGAGGAGGGGCGATCTAAGACTTGGATGAACTGTGTGTAGAGTGTGCAGAGATGACGGATGTTAAACTGAATGCCTAGCATGGCACGGGGATAACTAGTTCTCCTCGTTTTTTTCCCTTTTTTCCTTTTGCACCTTTTCCGTTTAAATGGATGAAAACGGAAGTGAAAGGCTAGAAGCCATGTTGTTTCGTCATAATTTCATGTAAACAAAATTTGCACCATACACATTTAAAACATTGCTAGTGTCAAGAGGTTATTAATTTGTAGTGACCGACCGAAGGTTCGGTTTCGGTTTCGGTTTCGGCCATATTCGGCTCAAAAATCTAGTTTCGGCACGAGTTTCGGTTTCGGCCAAAAAATGGCCGAATCTTCGGCCATACCGAAACTCTACGTTCGTGAACTATCGCGCGTCGCTCGGTTGAGTTCGGGGGAGTTCGTATCTCGCGTGTCACCCGCTATCGTCAGTTGTCAGATCGCCGGCCGGTCCGGCGTGTTTTCGTCGTGAGTTTAGTTTATATTGTAGTATTTTTCGCGCATAGTGATGAGGTACGTGTTTTTTTTTGTTTTTGTCTAACTTATTTTATTGATCTTTATTAGACATTTAAGTCCTTTCCGTTGAGTTATTAAGACGTAATTTTAAATTATGAGAAGTATGTTAAAGTATGTTTATTCATAAATTCATTTATTACTTACAATGTATGTACACAAATGTATAATCATTTATTGTTTAGGTAATTTAGTTGTATACAATATACAACTAAATTACCAAAACAATTATATTTAAATTCTAACTACCAAAACAACTACCAGCTATGATATAACTGTGTGTGACCCTCAGATACTCGATATTTTGGCAGGATTATGTGCAGATCGATTGGAACGTGACATACATATCTAAGTAAAAATCTTAGGTAAAATTAAACCTAAGGTTTAAAAAAAAAAAAAGGGAAACAGATACAATCAATGAATATCCCGTAATTTTTCTAGAAATATTAATATTCTAATACAACGAACATTGCCATTTCATCAAATATTTAATTGTGGGTAATGTTAATGTATGTAAGGTTCTTTTTTAAAATCGCAATGTTGATTATTAACAAATTTTTATTCTACGAAGTGTTAACGTGTTTTTGTGTATTTGGTTTATTTTATAGCAGTAATAAGTAAGTGAGTCATCATCATCATCTCAGCCATAGGACGTCCACTGTTGGACATAGGCCTCCCCCATAGATTTCCATCCAGTCCAGTTGTAAGCGGCCCGCCTCCATCGTGTTCCTGCCGTCTTTATCAGATCGTCTGTCCACCTTGTGGGTGGACGTCCTACGCTGCGCTTGCCGGTCCGTGGTCTCAATTCGAGAATTTCGCAGTCCCATCGGCCATCAGTTCTACGTGCTATGTGCCCTGCCCATTGCCACTTCAACTTACTAATCCTCTGGGCTATGTCGATAACTTTCGTTCGTCTACGGATCTCCGCATTTCTGATTCGATCTCGTAGAGAAATTCCGAGCATAGCACTCTCCATAGCTCGTTGAGCTATTTTAAGCCTGCTGATAAGGCCCACAGTAAGAGACCACGTTTCAGAACCTTAAGTCATCACTGGTAACACACATTGGTCAAAGACCTTCGACTTGAGGCACTGAGGTATTTTGGACGAGAAGACATTATGTAGGTTTCCGAACGCTGCCCAGCCTAGTTGGATTCGACGATTGACCTCTTTCTCAAAGTTAGAACTACCGAGTTGGACTGCTTGTCGTAGTGAGTTGTTTGTTGACGTATTAGTCAATAACTTCTAGAATTGAGTTCCCAACCGATACTGGGGTCGGCACAACATGGGCATTACACATCACCTGCGTCTTCTCCATGTTCATTTAAGTATGTAAGTAAGTAATCAAAGAAAATAAGTAATTATATTTTACATATTTTTACATACATTATTGTTTTGTATTTCATTCAACATGTATTAAATGTCTGCATAAGTGTATAAAATAAGCCAAATTTCACTAAACAGTAGATTTTAAACATGTCTGAAAAAGTTTCAGTTTCGGTTTCGGTTTCGGCCGAAACTGTAATAGATACCGAAGGTTCGTTTTCGGTTTCGGTTTCGGCTGAAAATCTTGTTTCGGTCGGACACTATTAATTTGACATGTCTTTGTTTACATGACATTATGACGTCATTTAATGGTGGCTACCTTTTCGAATCAATGCAGAACAGATAAACAAAGTAAAATATTTAAAAACCAATTCTAAAATTCATTTTAGTTTTATAAACTGAAATTGATATTTATTGATTGCTTTTTCCTAACACTGTCACTGTAAATACATTTTTAGATTTATCCTTACAATTTCAGCAATACCTTTCTATACTCTTACATTATAATGAAAAACTATGTGCCTTACATCAAGTGCAACACTGGCCATTGATAAGAGTCATTCAGTCAGTAACTTGGATTTTTTTACTTACATAAGTATAATTAGTTAATCACATTATATAGGTATTTGATAAGCACCTACCTACCAGTTAAACATGTTGATATACATACCTAAATACAGCCACGCCTTGTTCCCGTTGGGGTAGGCAGTGACTATTTCTCTCTACTTGCTGCGATCCTGACATACGGCTTTCGCTTCTTCCTCTTTCATGACATTCTTCAGACATGTTCATCGGTTGTTCAACGTTTGACCTGGCCTTTTCTTAAAATTACACCAATTTGTGTATGAAAGTGAAAGTACGTCTAGATCGACCCCTATTGACTTGAACATTCACACTCTCGTAGATCTCTTGTTATTCTCCGAACACACGTATATTGACGAGTATAATAACACTAGCTGCGCCCCGCGGTTTCACCCGCGCGTAATCTTCGTTCCCGGGGGAATATCGGGATTCAAACTATATCTATACCAAATTTCATCAAAATCGGTTGAGAGGTTTAAGCGGGAAAGCGTGACAGACAGACAGACAGAGTTACTTTCGCATTTATAATATTATGTAGGGATATGTAGGTAGAAGTCGTAAAAATCTGTTATTACCTCAATATGAAGCCCTCTTTATCTGCTCCGTGTCGAAGAAGCCAAGACAATGATTTGCTTAGCCGGATGTCCTTGTTATTCCTGCAAGTAAACATTATAATCACCACCCTTGCACAAAGCACTGCGCAAGGAACACCCGACATACCTACCTTGTACCCACAATGACATACATTAGTTATGTTGAAATTCTTGAGATGCAGAAATCACAATGTAACTAAATTTAGGGTTCTGTTTCTCGGCCCTACATTATAAATGATTAGAACTTTTGTTTATATCATTATTTGTGTCTAAATATTACAATATCAACCCAAAAATATCACCTAGTTTTTTTTTTTTATGTACCACTAAATAAAAAGTACTCTGTGCCATTAAAGCAGGGCACCACAGACAGAACCACAGAATACTATTACTAACAGAACACATACAAGGAGATCACAGCTGATTTACAGATTATTTTATATCTACAGCTAAAGCAGGGGGTGTCAGCTTAGTTCCCGGCCAATGCCAACACGGCGAAGGAAATGTTAAAAAGAAACGGAGATCTACAAACGACAGAGAAAGCACTATTTACTGACCCTACTAAGGAAAATATAACATTTTAGTAGAATTCAAAGTTATGGGAATTATTTAATTAATTAGAAATAAACACTACAATAAATTTCATTACTTATTTCAAAAAATATGTAATGAAATTTATTAATAATTTTATCACATATATTGTTCAAATTAGTTAAATCTAGACCTCAGATTCTTATGATTACTTATGATTACTGAATCAGCGTTAGAAGAATTTCTTTTTTGCCATCTGGCAACCGGATAAATTTTTGATTCGTTTGTATTCTGTGGCTTTTTGTTTACGATTTTCACTTTTTCATTGATTTGCACTTTGCACATCTTTAGTGGAAATAAGTTTTGTAAAGTTTATATAGAAAGTTTTGTTTTTGTGCTAACGAGATCATAGACTCTATTATTGCGATTGTGCGAAAAAGACGCCTAGGTTAGGCAAAGTGTTAAACTGTGGTGTTAAATATCGGATTTTTCCGTGAGGGAATATCTCAATAACAAACTGGAGTCTAGAACTGTGCCCGGTAAATGGCAATAGTCTCGCCTTCTATTACATAGGACCAATAACATACTGGCGAAATGTGGGAGTATGGAGTTCTGGGTACACCTCGGCCAACCCCTTCTAGAAAGATGTGTAATATAAGATTTACCTTATTTTCATCTGAATAAAGACTACTTCTAATACCTGCTCTTATTTTTTACCCTTTGCGTATGGCATATAGAATAGGCATATATAGAAGTAAATATAGAAATATAATATTGATAGGTACCTATAGCTAATGTTAGAAATATTAAATCTCCCGCGCTACTGAATAGTTCCAGTGCGAAGCGTTGGTAACGCTAGCGTCGCTTCGTGTACGCAAATCTGAAGTACGTAGTGGGACTTCTTCTTGTATATGTGTTCTGTGAGCTAAAGCCGACTACAGACTATGGAAGGCAGGGACAGATTAAAAAAAAACTAAATCCATTACATAAATAACTGACATCCCAGTATGTAGTAAAAAGGAGGAAATATTTATCGCGAAAAAATAAATAAATCTAAGTTCGAATAAATTTGGAAAGGATTAAGGATCTGGGAGGATAAGCATATTAGAGTCATTAAATATAATTATATAAATATACTTATATAATATTTAAATTTTAATATCATTCACTATAATAAAATTAGCTAATAATTTATAAAATGTAGGATTTAGAGATGATAACAAAATATTTATGTTAGTCGGAAGTGATCGAAGTCGAAGTCGGAATGTGATTCAAAAGTGCCAATTCAAAATAATGATTTTCCGCTGTCAGTTGTCATTCTACCAATGTCAAATTCATCTGAGTTTTCCATAGATAATAAAAATTATATGGAGATATCACCTTATTCTGTAAGTGTGAACACAGAACAGAGGAGTGTGAGGCAAAAAATTCATATCTCACTAATAATATAAATCTTAAACACAGAATACCTTAACATAAGGCCTTTGTACCTAGTGTAAGATGTTCCAATACGGTGCCCAGGGTTACTAGCCTATATTCACTTATCATTATGGGGGCATATAATAAGACCACTCAATATGAATTCTCACTTTAATATACTCTAAGTTGGGACTCTAACGCTCATTTCTAAACTACAGCACCACAAGAAGAAATGAGCAAGAAACTTGTAGTGACCATTCTTTTCAACTTTGTTACAACATAGTGCTCAGAAATGTACATTTAACTGACCATAATATCGATGGTCATACGTTGACACCTCGTAACTATACGAAAATAAGTTGCGCTCATGAAAAAATTCAAAATTTCGCGCTTACAATTTATAGCTCGTAATCTGCAAAAAATATCATTCGAACAATTATTTCCAAAGTTGACACCTCACAGTTTTAACCTGTTCACACTTTGCATGCTGTTAGGAGTTGTCAACTCTTATGATGAAGAGATTTTCAGTCAAGTTATTGCTGGTAAAAAAGAAATAGTAGTTGAAATTAAAGTTTCTCGTCAAGACAAAAGTGAATTTCAATATGAGAGTCAATCCCAAGAATCTTGGAAGACCACGAGCAATATTGAAGTATTTACTTTTGAAGTAGACGAAACTGGAGAAATGATGTTACTGGAGTACACCACTATGTTACTGGATAGCTGCACGCCAGTTTTATCTGATGAAGTACCCCCTCAAGAAGTATTCGCTTCTTGTGAAAATACTTGTGCACATTCTCCACTGCTACATGATCAGAAACTAACCCATGTGTTCTGTGAACTAACCAGTGGGGCTATTGGCGTTCTTGGTGACTATCACTTTAGTGACTATTAACTTGATTTGACATTAACTACAAATGTCAAAGTCCGGTTACTAACCAAAGACATTATGATAAACTTTCTAAGTAGACTATGCACTGTGTCGGTCCCGAGTGAGAACCACTCGCAGTGTCTATTCTTTTCCGTGCACAGACTTGTTAGAAGGGTAAAACGTCTTTGTAACTAACTCAAGCCACAGATCATAAAGACTCAAGCCTGATAGCGACTGGTGACTATAAAGAATGCCAATAGCCCCCCACTTTAATATGATACCCCACGTTAAAGGTTAATGTTTTTAGTCGGATGAAATACACCAATTTGGCACAGGGCATTATAAAGCATTAAATGATACCTATTTTGCCCAATTAAGACTAGTAGTTTATGCACTGCGAAGGAATAGATAAACATACTTACAAACCTACAAACATAACCCACATGCATTCATAGGTACATGCCCACATACATACAACATTCTTATGTTGTATGTATGGAAACTGCTAAAATCAAGGCTCTTTTTGGTCGGGTAGTAAAAAATCCTTTATCAAGTTGTTTAGGTTACAATTGACTACTCGTAACTAGATTTTTTTTGTAACCCTTTAAAATTGTAAACTCGTATCTGCTTATTTTTTGCATTATTGAAAAAAAAAACCTATTGGGGCCCTATTATATTTTAATTTCATTTAAAATATGAACAAATTATCTTCCAAGCATATTTTTGTTTTATTTTATTGGCAGCTATAGCAGTTTTTAGAAAGTTTTTTTATTCTCCTGAAAAATTTTTCCTGATATGGATACGAGGTGTCAACGTGTGACCATCGATATAGCGATTTACCATTAATCATTATTATTACAATTTCCATATCAATCAATCAATATTAGATATCAAGGGCGTCGCCAAGGGGGGGCAGGAGCTGCCCCCCCCCCCTAGACAATCGAAAATATGTACCCTTTATTTTTGACAATGTTGACATTCAAGTGCCGCCATACGATAGACACGTATTTTTAAATACAGAACCATCTGGGCCCTATTTCATAAAAAAAATAATCTACAAAACTGACACAAATTTTTGCTTGAATTTTTGCTATAATACCACAATTTTGTGGAATTGTAAATTACAATCTGAGGAATATTGCTGAGATTTTTCTACAAACTTACAATTTTTATATAATAGAAATTCGTGACAGTTCTACAAATTTGTAGATTTTCTACAACACTTTTCTTACAATTAAATTTTTTTATGAAACAGAATTATTTACAATTGTAGCATTGTAATAGGGTAGTGTACTAATTTTAAGAAGCTCTTCTTCTAATGAAGGTGCACATCTACTATCATCAACAATAACCATATTATTTCAGTAATTACATGCTAAAAAAAAATGGAATCCATTTTTTTTCCAAATTTCTCCCTAAATGGGGAATTTGGGAAGAAATTTCTTGACTAGCCCCGCCTTGATCATCGGCTGGCGACGCCCTTGTTAGATATATCAGCAAGATTTACATACCTCGATAATTACTGCAGCGACAGCGTGTTATGCGACCAACACTGACAACGGCGATGACAAGACTAAACTCGCACTGCTCTCATTTGGCCTTATATAACTTCCCCCACCCTCACAAAGTATCAGTGTTGCTAGCATAATAAATCACGTCCAGTAAGAAATAGGTATTTTACTCGATAAAATCTGTTACCCCTTGTCCACACCTAAAGTTTTACTTAACACAATAATTATAGGAAGAAAATTGCCTTTAAGAATTCTGTTGTCTAAAACTTTAATCATAGAGAATAGACCATTTTTAGTGTTCACACAACAAACAGTGTTTGTGTAGTGCTGCCAGCACAACGCCTTTTTATCTACATGGACTGGAAGTTGATTATAAAAGGGCCCAGTTGCATTAGTTCAGAAATCGAGTTGTAGTTAGCGACTTACACTTAATACGTAACAAAACTGAATGGAAATCTGTGGGGGAGGCTTATGTTTAGCAGTGGACGTTCTATGGCTGAGATGATAACGAGATGACGAAGAAGTAGGTAGAATAGTTGTGGAAAATGCTTTCGGAATGATGTCTGCCCGTTTTCATGTACTCCATAAACCAATACCGTTACTTCCAAACCAAATTCGTCTATTGAGCTGCCTATATGACTAAGCATCATCGGGAGACTGCAATCGTAGCAAGCGTCACTCAGCCATGAGGTTTAGGGTTTGATCGGACAATTTTTGAGGTCTATTTGTACGGCGGAGTTTATAGAACTTAGAGCCCACCGTTTGGACAATTTCTACGAGCCTGTTATTAATTTATGTTATCTATGAATTTAACCCTTAATTTGGCACAGTCCAGTGCCACGGACAACAATTTTTATAAAATCTCACATGTTTACCAAATCCTTTTTACTACGTGCATATCAACTAAACGCTAGAAAATATATGCCTAAATCGGTAGAAAAATATTTTTCCTATATGGCAATACTGTATCAGTCAGTGTGAGACAAGATGTCGGCGAGACGCAAGCCATCTGTTTTGCTCAAGGTATTTATAATTATTTTTGGCGGATTTTTCCAATAAACTTCAAATATTTCTAATGAAATATCTTCACACTAATGTGATACATTGCACATAACATATAATTCTTGTTGTTTGTTGAATTTGGTGCTTGTGTTGGCTAAAGAAATTGATTGTCCGCCACAGCGGACAGTGCCAATTACATGAATATTAGGTGATAGAATGGTTTGTCCGCCACAGCGAACATTGCCAATTGCATGAATATTAAGTGATTATATGATTTGTCCGCCACAGCGAACACTGCCAATTGCATGAATAATTAGTGATTAAATTATTTGTCCGCCACAACGAACACTGCCAATTACATAATATTGAGTGTTTGAATTGTTTGACCGCTACAAAACTAACATTGCAATGGTGTTGCTAGGTACCTTTTATGTTAAATATGCCATACATTACGTACTAATGACAGACATTTTTTTCTGTTTTGATTTCAAGCTATATTTATATTATTTGCACTAATATTTGGTAATGGTTATATTGCTTAGTTTTTTATTTGCGCTTGTCAACAGCATTCTCGTGGGCAGAGAATACTAGCATTAGTTCCAAAAGTGCATGCTCATTCCGATGCAAGCGATGAATCTGAACATGAATGTGAGCTGAATGACGCCTCTACACGCTATTCTTCTTCCCCGGCACCATCCTTAGGATCCATCGCCGATCTCAATATTTCTATTTACGGGCCAGATTCAGAAGATGAACTTAGGTTATCTAATACTCCAGAAACTATTCGTGATTTTGCCGATAAGTCAGAAACTGAATTAAATAATCAGCAAGTAAATATAAATTCTATTGTAAATTCATTACCACTTACCCCAATCCTACAAGAAATTAACGAAGACAACTATGAGAATGTACCATCTACTTTATCCGCCATTTTATCACTGCCAGCCACACCAACATCAGCAGCACCGGTAAGCATAAGAAGTCTTGGATCTCGAAAAACAAGATCTAAGAAACCAACCTTACTACCAGCAAAAAGAGCAAAGAAAGCAAAAAATTTTCGATTGGCATGTAAATGGAAAAAAGCTTCATTTCGTCACAGAGCACTTATAGAAGAAAATCAGGAAATGCAGACAAATTACATCGAATTACCTGAAGCAGATGCATCACCTCTAACCTATTTCCACACGTTTTTTTCACGGGATATCATTACGGATATTGTTGAACAAACAAATTTTTACTCGGTTCAAGAAACAGGAAAATCAATTTTACTAACAGAGAACGAATTTAAGGACTTTTTGGCAATCCATATAATTATGGGCATTGTTGAAATGCCTTCGTATCTTGATTATTGGTCAAAGAAATTCAGATACGACAATGTAGCTGAAATAATGACTTTAAAAAGATACCAACAAATTCGACGCTATATCCATTTCGTCGACAACAACCTGAATAACGGCGACAGGTATTACAAAGTACGACCTCTACTGGAAAAAATAAGATTGAATTGCTTGAAACTGCAAGGAAGAGAAAGTAAATTTAGTATAGATGAAATGATGATTGCATATAAAGGAAGTAAGGCAGGAAAGCGAAAGCAATATGTCAAGGCTTCACCTTGTAATATTATATCATCTATGGCCTGTGTCGCGATTGCTCTCGCAATTTAATCAGGCGTTATATAAAAATAAGTAATGTGACGTTTTACTCGACTTCACTTGCCCTTCTACATTGTAACCGAGAACATTTCAAGAGCTAATAGATTTTTAAAACAACATTCCTGGGTTTTATTCTGCACCATTTATGTTCATATACACAATATATGAAGGATAAACCAAATAAATGGGGGTTTAAAAATTATGTACGTGCAGGAGTCTCAGGCACAATATATGACTTCATCATGTATGGAGGTGAAGACACTTTTAGGTATCATTCTTTCTCCGAAGAAGAGACATCTCTTGGATTTGGGGCGCAAATTGTGATTGCGTTGTGCCAAAGTATCCAACGTAAGCCCGCAACTATTTACTGCGACAATTTCTTTTCGTCACCAGAGCTTCTCTACGTTCTTCGGGAAAATTACGGAATTTTCGCCCTCGGAACAATAAGAAACAATCGTCTCCGTGGGGCTGAAAAAGTTATTCCCAGTGAAAAAGAGATGAAGAAGAAGGAAAGAGGTGCTTTCACAGAAGCAACATGTAATTCCAACCGCTTAGCCGTTGTTCGCTGGCACGACAACAAGGCTGTGACTTTTATAAGTACTTACGTCGCTAGTGACCCCATCGAAAAAATTCAAAGATACTGTAAGGACACAAAACGAAAGATTGATGTACAATGTCCTCAGATCGTCAGAGAATACAATAGGCATATGGGTGGCGTCGATCTTGCCGACATGCTTATTTCACTATACAAAATACCATTCAAAAGCAGAAGATGGTACTTGGGTATTTTTGCACAAATGGTAGACATTTGTCTAAATAATGCTTGGCTTGTTTATCGAGACCAAAGTGAAAATGCTGGAAAGAGAATATCTCTCAAGGTATTTAGACACGAGGTTTACCAAGATCTTTTGATGTCAAATCGGAGTGCCAAACGGCAGAAAACAGAAGAACCCAGAGTGAAACATCCTGAAGCAGTAAGACCTTCAAGCCCAATAAAATACGACGATACAGGTCATTTCCCTTCAACTATACATGAAGGGCGTTGTAGATACTGCCAAAAGAAAACTGTGGTGTTTTGTATAAAATGCAATGTAAGATTATGTTTTATAACGGGAAAGAATCCCAGAAACTGTTTTCTCAATTTTCATACAAAATAATAAATACATTTAGTTACTAAACTCTCGTTGATTATTTTTTTATATATATTTAAGAGATTCTCCTTCATTTTATTTTATCCCTTATTTGGCAATGTCAGCTACACCGGTCATACAAATTTGTGGTAAGATTCTTACATATTTGGCAATGTCCGCCACAGCAGACATTTATTTTCTCGAAAACGAAAAACAATATATTTTTTTAAATAATTTTTAGGGGTCCCAATGTACATATAAACATGTACAAATAACATCAATCATAAAATAAAAACATTTTTTAGTTCCGCCAAATTAAGGGTTAAGAAAGAGAAAATATAATAAAATTAAAGAGTATATTTAATTAGTATTTATTTTAAAAAGGCAACTGCATTTTAAAGTTGAAAATACTTTAAGACTAAGAATTGAACAAAAACTAAATAAAAATTTCAAACATTATCCTATCTTATTGTGTACCTTATCAAAGTCCTATCCTAGTCCTTATCCTTTTTAAAGTAAAAACTATTACATATATATTATTATTATGTTTTTTTTTTATGTTTTAGGTGTATCCGAATCATTCTGATAGAAGAATCGCTATAGAGAGAGTAAAAAATAACGGAGAATTCGGAAGCAAAACACAGAAAAGTCCGGCCAAAAAACTTTTATACGATTTTGATAAGTGCGCCATTCGGCAAAAAATTCATTATTTATATGCTGTGAAGAAAGAGATCCCTACACTCTCTATATTATGGAGTGCATTACGAGACGATATTTTTTACGGTGGAAGCAGAGAGCATTTACGAAAAATTTTATAAGAAATTGGGATTAATCTCCTAATAATGTTTTATTTTTGATACAATTTAAGTCAGTTAAAAACGTTTGATTTCAGTATACAGTTTAATAGATTATGAATATTATATAATTAAGAAGATATTAAGTTAAAAAAACACAATTCTGGAGATACATAGCTCGCGCGCGAACCATACTTAATGTACTTGTATTTTTCTATAACTTTTATAGTAATAAAAAAAAAAGTTCTTACAAAATGGTTTGTAAAAATACTTTTATGAAAGAACAGTTCTTTGATATTTTTTAATTATTAGTAGTAAAAATCTGGGCAGTGGCTTTTATTCATTAAAGACTAAACAATACAGCTACCTTGACTAAATACGCTATGCTAAAGAACACTTCGGAAATCTATAGGCCGACATGTGAAACTATAGGAAATCCAAGTGCTCTAAAACCACTAAAGTAATAAAACATAACATCACGTCTTTTTCTCATGTAATTGGGGGTGATACTATTGCCATGAACCAGGCACAAATCCAGACGGAGAAAATTCGTAGCAGTAGCGCTTGCGCTCACTATTGAGGATATTACCAATCTCAAACTCAAACTCAAACGCAAAACAGCTTTATTCAAATAGGTCATAATCTGACACTTTTGTACGTCAATGAAGTTATACAGTACTGAGTCTACCGTGCGTTCGGAAAGATACTTCTACAAGAAGAACGCACAAGAAACTTGTAGGGCTTAATTTTTTCAACAGATAGTTTCACAATATTTGGTTTGCTTACATTCGTTTTCTTTGAAGGTGCCGCGAGGCGGCTATGCAGAAGTTTCCAAGCATCTTTGTCCTCTATGTACTGGTTGACTTTATAATAAGCCTTCTTTAGTAAAGTAGATTTTATATAGGTTTTGAATTTACCCTCTGAGAGCCCAGTTATCTCTTTGGGGATTTTATTATAGAAACGTACACTATTTCCTAAGAATGTCTTTTTATTTGTTTTAGATAATCTAAAGCTAGGTACAGCTATTTTGTCTTTATTCCTAGTATTAAAATTATGAAGGTCACTATTTAATTTGAATTTATGTAAATTTTTACGCACATACATGATGTTCTCATAAATATATAAGGATGGTAGGGTCAGTATGTTTATTTCTTTAAATAATTCCCTCAGGGATTCGCGTGGATGCATCTCATAGATGGCACGAATCGCACGTTTTTATAGTATAAAGATAGTTTCTATATCTGCGGCTGACCCCCACAACAGAATCCCATAAGACATCAAGCTATGGAAATATGCAAAGTACACTAATCTCGCCGTGGCTACATCTGCTAGTTGCCTAATTTTATAAACCGCGTAAGCTGCAGAGCTTAGTTTCCCTGAGAGCTCGGTGATATGAGTGCTCCATTGCAGTTTAGAGTGCATATTTATGCCAAGGAACAAAGTTGCATTGTCAATATTGAGTCTTTCACCGTCAAGAACTATGATTGGTTCTATACTTCTGACGTTAGGCAACGAAAATTTGATTTGATTTGATTTGATTGAAATCCTTATCCTGATCCTAATATATATGAAATAGGATTCCAAGTTCGATTTGTTATTTATTGACTATAATTTCTAGATGAACGAGTTATATAGACCCCATTTTTCGTCGGGTAGTAGTTACTTGTATCCATATCTACTACCAGAGAGGTAAAACTATAGAAATTAAATTAAAATTGCAATGTATCAAAATCGTTTATAATTAACAAAGTATTTTTTTTTATGATAGTGTGTGACAAGACGAGCAAATCAGGTGCCTGATGGTAAGCATCATGATTGCCAATATCAGATACAGTGCCACCCAGTGTTTTAAAGTTCTAAATTCTGCGCGGCACTGCACTGCGCCTGTCACCCTGTCATACGAGTTGTTGAATCTTGTCATGCCCAGTAATTTCGCTGGTAACATTGCCCTTCAGACCCGAACACAGTAATGTATTGCCATACATAGAGCAAGTGGCGCCCTCAATTATATTAGCCCTCAATTAATTTTTACCCGTTCCGGTACAAACCCACAGTGAAAAATTTGTTATTCAGCTATGCCCCCGGCCGAGACGCTCCCACTGTAAAACAACCGTATTATTATGTGTAAAAACGATAACAAGGCTATAAGGCCTTGTTCCCCGTAGCCTTGTTCCCGTAGAGGTAGGCAGAGACTATTTCTGCCATAATTTTTACTAATAGAACTTTACTAAACTTGAAAATTAGTTAAATTTGACACTGGCAAATACATTTAACGTGTGAGTTTAATTGAGAAGAAAGGAAAAAGCAGGCTTACTGTCTATGGCAGCACCGGAAGTCAGTCAATGTGAACACTATTATGGCCGAAACACAGGGATCGGATCGAGGAATTTAAATGGGGCATGATTAATTATATTGATCGTATTCTCACCCAAACTTATTATTTAGTAAATTTAAGTTTGTGTGTGAGACGAAGAGGTAAGCTTGATTAAACCAAGTTTAGTTTATGTATGTTTGCATTTGGTGCTGGTACATAAAGTCATTCTCGAATAATTAACTAGTAGTTCGCCTCGAACTGAGACCTCGCAAACCCCAATTTCCTGTAACTTCTAGACCTCTTAAGGTCTAGAAGGGTAAAGTCTAAGGTCTTTAGGTATAATTGAGGTATGAGATAATTAGTTTTTAAGATTAGCTCTGAAATTCTGATTAGGGATGTGAAAAAATAATCGATTATTAAAAAAAATATCGATTATTATTCCTAAAAAATCGAATTTATTTGAACGATTATTACGCTAATAAATCGATTATTTATTAATCGATTTTTTATTGTGTAATCTGTTTTCGATTGACTGCCTCGGTGGCGTAGTGGGCGCATGCTCGACTGCCAATCAAGAGGTCCCGGGTTCGATCCCCGGGTCAGGCAAAGTGTTAAATATTGGATTTTTCCATTAGGAATTATCTCAATAACTGCCTGGAGTCTGGAACTGTGCCCGGTAGATGGCAATAGGCTCGCCCCCTATTCCATGGGACCAATAACATACTGGCGAAATGTGGGTGTACTACTATGGGACTGAGTCCAGGGTACACCTCTGCCTACCCCTTCGGGAAAAAGGCGTGAATGTGTGAATGTATGTATGTCCCATGTAATAGGGGGTAAGCCTATTGCCATCTACCGGGCACAGTTCCAGACTCCAGGCAGTTATTGAGATAATTCCCATGGAAAAATCCAATATTTAACACATTGCCTGACCTGGGGATCGAATCCGGGACCTCTTGATTGGCAGTCGAGCAAGCAGTAATATGCAAATATTACTGTGTTCCGGTCTCAAGGGCAATGTTACCAGCGCAATTACTGGGCATGACGAGTTAAGTTACAACAACTAATATATCAGGGTGAAAGGCGCAGTGCAGTGCCGCGCAGAATTTTGAATTTTAAAACACTTTGTGGCACTGTGTTTGATATGGGCCATCATGATGCTTACCATCAGGCACCTGATTTGCTCGTCTTCTTACTCATTAACATAAGAAAAAAAAAACAAAAAATAGTTCTAAGAGGGTATTTATTGATTGACGCTCTCCACGCTCCACGCGTTCGTCGTGGCTCTCCACGGTAGCTCAAGCACAGGGTAGAGTGCCCCAGTGCCCACTAAGCGGAATAGTGTGGAGGGTGCGTGGATCGAATCTCACCCGTGGATGAAATTTTTCATTTTTAAGCTTTGCTTGGGCAAAGTTCGTACATTAGCTAGGTATGATTATTATTGAAAAAAAGCTGATTTCTTTCGTTAGGATTTTTTTTTAATAAATATTTTTAGAAAAGTCGATTATTATTCCATTAAAAATCGATTTTTTCATTAATCGATTTTGTAGGAACAAATAAAAATCGATTATTAATTAATCTTATTTTTTATGATAATGAATGACAAGACGAGCAAATGATGGTAAGCATCACGATTGCCCATATCGGACACAGTGCCACCCAGTGTTTCAAAATTCAAAGCTCTGTGCGGCACTGCACTGCGCCTGTCACCCTGAGATATTAGTTGTTGAATCTCATCATGCCCAGTAATTTTGCTGGTAACATTGCCCTTCATTCCGGAACACAGTAATGTTTGCACATTACTGCTTGGCGGATGAATAACTGGCAAAGGTGTGGTACTTCCCCAGGCGGCACCCTGCTAAAGAGGCCTTCCACTACAAAAATCATTTTTTTTACTGTTTAGTCACATCCCTAAGCAAATGTTGTTCTAAACTCTTCACTAATATTAGTTATAATAATCTATTCAACATTACGATAGTGCGACTTAACGACATCAGCGCGCCATCTAGTTGTTTTGAGAGGAGATGGAATTTTATCCCTTGAGAATCGGGGTATCTTTTATAACTTGACAACACCTTAACTGATCAATCTGAAACTGGATATTATAAACAATATAAGCCTATCCTACGTACATATTTAATTTCATAAAAATCGAATTGATAATTTTCAAGTTATAATCGAAAAATATTGAGATCTTATAATAGCTACAACTCTAGGACCCCTTGACCGATTTAGCTCATCTTCGAACTTGAAAATTCTTTTATCCTGTACTACCTATCTGCAAAGTTTCATCAAGATCGGATCATCGGCTTTCGAGTTATCGCAAGACAAACATACATACACACATACATACATACAAACTTTGGCTAATATTTTTATGCAAGGCATACAAATAATGACGTTTGACAGCAAAATTTACTGCTGTTATTACGCGATTGCATGTTCGTAATACCACTACGGGTCCGCAGCGGCATGTTTTTGTGTTAAGCCGGGACTACAGCTAAATGTTAGTAACAAAACGTTGTTATCTAACCGTGTTATATAACACGTGTTATATATCAACTCGTCCACAGCGACTTGACACCGAAAATGTTTTTGTTAGCAATTATCATTTTCTAAAATAAGCTCCGTACAAGGGCAAGTGTTTTCTTGGTTTAAATACATTGATTCCGACTCACAATATGCTAGTCTCTAAATAATAGAAAATTGCAAAATATTGTATGCTACAAAAGGAGATTATGATTTTCAAATATCCAGCAGAGATGTTGACGGCACGAGCGCTAAAAAAAAATGAACTACGAACCCCCCCCGCAGGCGAAATCGGGTGATGTTTTCCATCCGCGACGGATGACGTGTTAAGCCGGGACTACAGCTACGTGTTAGCGTGTTATATAACAATATTCTGTTAAATAACACCAAAGCCACGCCCACTTTCCATGGTAAGCCGGGTCCGCAGCGGCATGTTTTTGTGTTACCTAACACAATAGTAGTATTTAAAATTTTTTTTTTAGACAAAGCGGTCTACTCGCATGTAATACAATACAAATAAGGAAAAACGGATTGGTGCGGAGGGTGCGAGGTTCAAATCCCGCCCGTGGGTGAAATTTTTCTTTCCTTATTTGTACAATAATAGTAGTCCCGGCTTTAGCGTGTTATATAACAATATTTTGTTATATAACACCAAAGCCACGCCCACTTTTCATGTTATTGTGTAAGGTAACACAAAAACATGCCGCTGCGGACCCGGCTTTACCTAACACAATAACATGAAAAGTGGGCGTGGCTTTGGTGTTATATTAAGCCGGGACTACAGCTACGTGTTAGCGTGTTGTATAACAATATTCTGTTAAATAACACCAAAGCCACGCCCACTTTTCATGTTATTGTGTTAGGTAACACAAAAACATGCCGCTGCGGACCCGGCTTACCATGGAAAGTGGGCGTGGCTTTGGTGTTATTTAACAGAATATTGTTATATAACACGCTAACACGTAGCTGTAGTCCCGGCTTAACAAAATATTGTTATATAACACGCTAACACGTTATCCATTGCGGATGGAAAACATCACCTGCCTGCGGGGGGGTTCGTAGTTCATTTTTTGTTAGCGCTCGTGCCGTTAACATCTCTGCTGGATATTTGAAAATCATAATCTCCTTTTGTAGCATACAATATTTAGCAATTTTCTACTATTTAGAGACTGTAGCATATTGTGAGTCGGAATCAATGGATTTTAAACAAGAAAACACTTGCCCTTGTACGGAGCTTATTTTAGAAAATGATAATTGCTAACAAAAACATTTTCGGTGTCAAGTCGCTGTGGACGATTTGTTATATAACACGTGTTATATAACACGGTTAAGCCGGGACTACAGCTACGTGTTAGCGTGTTATATAACAATATTCTGTTAAATAACACCAAAGCCACGCCCACTTTCCATTGTAAGCCGGGTCCGCAGTGGCATGTTTTTGTGTTACCTAACACAATAACATGAAAAGTGGGCGTGGCTTTGGTGTTATTTAACAGAATATTGTTATATAACACGCTAACACGTAGCTATAGTCCCGGCTTCTAACAACGTTTTGTTACTAACATATTGCTGTAGACCCGGCTTAAGTCATAAAGTCATGCAAAACGCTTTTACACTAGTACTTATTAGCAGCTGACAGCCGTCAGCTGAATGTCAATGTTAATGACCTGTGCAGCCGTACTAAAGCCCTGCCCTTCCCCCCTCTCTTTCCGAAATCAACCATGGCGGCCGGGGTAGGTCGAATTTTTCACCGTAAAATATCTCGATAATCGAGATATAATGTTTTGTAATTCACAACAAATTAAGCTGCAAACGTATCAGTGTAATGTGTGTTGTATTTATTTCCATAGGTACTTTATACTTATCCGGAAAACTTCCGTGCCTACAAGGCGTTGATCGCCGCACAATTCTCCGGAGTCGATCTGAAAGTAGCCCCGAACTTCGTATTCGGTGAAACCAACAAGTCTGAGGGTTTCCTGAAAAAGTTCCCGGCGGGTAAAGTGAGTGTCGAATGAAGACAATACGAGTGTTAATGTCGGCAGCGGCCAGTGGCTAGCAGATGTGACGGTGACGTGTAAATTGTGTTGTGTTGTAGGTGCCGGCATATGAAAGTGCCGACGGGAAGGTTCTCCTCACCGAGAGCAATGCCATCGCTTACTATGGTAAGTCCACCTTTGACTAATGACTGCCAGTTTACTCGCAACAATAACCTCTAAACTTATTTGATGGAACACTAAATGTTCCACATTCAAAGCTAAATAAATGGGCGCCAACTCGCCTGATTTCACAGAAATGCAGTTTTATTCAAACCTTACTTATTGCAAGTTCAAACAGATGTTCAAACATCACTTACAAGCTTGCCTTGTTAGCTTTACTCGCTCCTGATTTGAAAATAGTTATCCCAATTGCTGAAATATACTTAGCATACATACGTTCACGCCTTTTTCCCTAAGGGGTAGGCAGAGGTGTACCCAGGACTCAGTCCCATAGTAGATACACCCACATTTCGCCAGTATGTTATTGGTCCCATGTAATAGGGGGCGAGCCTATTGCCATCTACCGGGCACAGTTCCAGACTCCAGGCAGTTATTGAGATAATTCCTCATTAGGAAAAATCCAATATTTAACATTTTGCCTGACCTGGTTGTTTTTTACTAAATAATATTGGTGTAAAGTATTTATTGTGTTGTGCAACTCATACTCTATATAATTTATAACACCACTATATTTTTGGTATTTATTTATGAACATCATTATCTCAGATGTAGGACGTCCACTGCTAACATAGGCCTCTCCCATAGATTTCCAGGATGTAAGCGGCCTGCATTCAGCGTGATCCTGCTGTCTTTATCAGACTGTCTGTCCACCTTGTGAGTGGATGTCATATGGTAACGCTTGCCGGTCCGTCGTCTCCATTCGAGAACTTTATCGCCCCATCAGTTCTATGTGTTTTGTGCCCTGACTATTGCCACTTCAACTTGCTTATTTTATGATTATTTTTGTTATACTTAATGAACATGATAATAGTATGTGTAAACATTTTCAGTATCAAGCGTTGCCCTGCGTGGGTCAGAGCAGGCGACGCAGGCCCTCGTGTGGCAGTGGGCCTCGTGGGCCGACAGCGAGCTGTTACCTGCCTCCTGTGCGTGGGTCTTCCCTTACCTCGGCATAATGCAGTTCAACAAACAGGTAAATTATATTATACTTGTTTTTTTGTCTATTTTTGGGTAAAAATAATATGAACATCTCATGAATGTGATGTTAAATGATTTTAACCTCACTTTGTTATATTTGTACATTTTGAATATGATGATTGGTCTTTCCAGTGATTGTCAGTGTCCGAGTCAGTCTGAGTGTGGGGGAGAAGTATGTCCTCGTAACTTAAATTTACCTACTAGCACAGAACAGATAATAATACTACGTATAGAATGGACACTGCCATCCGCCCACCAATCGGGCCTACCTCACCCCGTGAGCGAGATTGATCTCCGATGAGAGCCATGAGCTCGGAATGTGCCTCATGCACACTCATGCGCGTGTATTAAACTTCCATGTGTGCAGTGCCTGTGTAGTAGGTAGTTATAATGCGGCTTTTGTATGGGAATTGAGTCCCATAATAGGCAGTACATCCACACATCGCCGGTTATGTTTGAAGTACCATGAAAGAAGGTGTGAACTTATTAACATCAACCAGACTCCAAAGCAGCCAGACGCTGCTGTTGAGAAAATTGCTGATGTTTAATAACATTTTAAAAACACTGTTGCAATGTTTGAGGAAAACTCAAAATTCAAAATTATGTAACTTGAATTTATTAATATTGATTCACTATAGGTACACTGAGATAAGTGACAAATAGATAATATTCTCCAGAAGATGGGTGAGGGTAGATTGACCACAATAAACTAAAATATTAAAGTAAAGGGGGCACCTCATACATACATAACAACTGGGAATGGAAAGATTATATAAAACCAATGTGTTTGTTTATTAGAATGTAGAGCGAGCGAAGCAGGACCTCCTGTCAGCTTTACAAGTGTTGGACGCACATCTCCTGACGAGAACCTTCCTCGTCACCGAGAGGATCTCCCTCGCCGACATCGTCGTGTTCACCACGCTGCTGCACGCTTACCAGGTACATCACCATCTGTTGATACACCAATGGAGACTATAACGTGGGTCCCAGGCAGTAATAATAACTAAGAAATAGCCTTCATTCAGTGGTTTTAAAAATATTATTAAAATCTTAGTTGCCACCCGTGGTTAATTACATGAAAATCAGTCTTTATTTGATATTGTTTTAACAACAATTAATTGAAATCATTAATTTTTTACACAATTAAAGGCTTATTATATTTTATATTCGAAGATGGAGATACTATTAGTTAATCTGTGGCGATACTGCCGAAGTTGATAATATAGGAGAAGCGGTCCATTTAGCTAATGAAGGTCTGGAAAAAGAGTAGGTCGCCCTACTGCTACAAAGGAGATTTAATTATTCAACCAAACGCATTTGTAACATATGGTTGAGCCCACATAGCTTATAAATTATTTAGTAATATAATTTATTACAACTGACATTGGGCACACAAAATATTTAAAACACTTAATACTGCAAATTATTTGACTTTAGCTGCGCCCGGAGGAGATGAAATATTACTCATAGTCACCATGGGGTGGCGAGTAGGATTTTTCTCAATCGCCACCAGTGGTGCCGATTGGGAATAGACGATTAAAACTTCGTACTTGAAAAAGGGGCGTTAAACAAATGAAACCTCGAGTCTCCGGGCAGTATTCTCGGTGCAGAGAAATAGCCACGATCACACTTACAGTTTTGTAAAAGAATCGTGTTATTGTATAGTCATTATTATCATAGTCGCCGGACATCCGCAGCTAATAGGGCTCCGCCATAGAGTCCGGTTGTGAGCGGCCATCAGACGGTCCTATGCAGATTAGATATAACGTAACGTATCCGTCAGCACGTGGTGGAGCCGGCGCTGCGAGCGTCGCTCGTGAACGTGACGCGCTGGTTCCTGACGCTGGCGCACCAGCCGCAGGTGAAGGCCGTGCTCGGTGACGTCACGCTCGCCGCCGCGCCGCCCCTCCTAGACCCCAAGAAGTACACACAACTCACACAGAACAAGAAGGTATCTACCGTGTGACCCGTCATCGTCATCGTCATCGTTGTAGTGGTAGGCTTCTTCCGCATCCGCCGAGCTGTAATGTGCGAACATTACTGTGACCGGCATGATGAGATTCGACGACTCATTTCACAGGGTAACGGGCGCAGTGCAGTGCCGCGCAGAATATAGAATTTTAAAACACTAAGTGGCACTGTGTCTGATATGGGCAATCATGATGCTTACCATCGGGCACCTGATTTGCATGTCTTTTTTTTTTTTTATGATAGTGAGTGACAAAACGAGCTAATCAGGTGCCTGATGGTAAGCATCATAATTGCCCATATCAGACACAGTGCCACCCAGTGTTTTAAAATTCAAAATTCTGCGCGGCACTGCACTGCGCCTGTCACCCTGAGATAAGAGTTGTTGAATCTCATCATGCCCAGTAATTTCGCTGGTAACATTGCCCTTCATACCGGAACACAGTAATGTTGTGTTGTGTGTCGTCTTGTCACTCATAAAAAATATATAATATATATCCATCCATGTTTTGGATGTCACGATAAACTGTAGATCCTAATATACTTAGTCTGGCCATAAATACTGTTACAATTAAAAATAAACAAAATATTACATTTGAATTTCGAATCTGTCATTTTTATATGATTGTTCATTGAGTTTTCTCATTTTGGCGCCAATACATTATAGATACATAATGGAGTGGGGTGATAAAGAGAACCGAATCGCTTTGATTTCATTACACAAAGTAGGTATGGGCTAGTGCCAAATGCAATTTTTAAAACTCTCCATATGCTTGGTATTAGTAAAATGTTTATGCACCGGGCTATTAATAGGTACAATGAGACTTCCTCTGTTTGTGACAGAAAATGATCTGGCCTTCCACGTAGTGTTCGTACGAAAAAGGGGGTCAATGCAGTAAGGGAAAGAATTTGAAGAAATTCTTTCCGAAAGCAAAAGATTTTATCTCGGGAGATGAAGAAGAGCACCTAGAACCATGTCGCGTATTTTAAAATATGACTTAGGTCTTGCAGCCTATAAGAGACGTACTGGTCATTTCGTAACTGATAATTTAAAAAAGAATAGGGTGCTAAAATCGAAACAACTACTGAAGCGGTATGCAAAGGGAGGTCACAAAAATTTTGTTTACAGATGAAAAAATATTTACAATTGAGCAACATTTTAACAAACAAAATGACCATATTTATGCTCAAAGCTCTAAGGAAGCTTCCCAATTACAGACAGAGTTCAACGTGGGCACTATCCGACTTAAGTGATGGTTTGGTGGGGTATTAGCTATCAAAGAGTGACTGAGTCATACTTTTGTGAAAAGGTATTAAAACATCGGAACAAGTGTATCAAGATACCTTCTCAAGAAACCATTCTTGTGAGTGAAGCCAAGAATGGTCCTTCCAGCAAGACTCGGCGCCGGGTCATAAAGCTCGGTCTGCGCAGTCTTGGTTGAAAACGAACGTTTCGGACTTCATCAGAGCTGAATACTGGCCGTCGTCTAGTCCCGATCTTAATCCGCTGGATTATGATTTATGGTCAGTTTTAGAGAGTATGGCTTGCTCTAAACGCCATGATAATTTGGAGTCCCTAAAGCAATCCGTACGATTGGAAGTGAAGAATTTTCCCATGGAAAGAGTACATGCTTCTATTGATAACTGGCCTCAATGTTTAAAGGACTGTATTGCAGCCAAATTATGTATTAAACTAACACACTTTAAAAGTAACAAATGTTATTTGCAATAGAATTTTTTTTAATTTTTTGCTTTCAGTATTTATGGCAAGACTAGGTAGTCTCCTATAAGATAGATGGTATTGTAGGAAAAGTAGCATGTTACTTCTGGAACTCTGCTCTGAAACCTACAATACTAAATAGGTATCAGCAGAGTGTTGGGGAGTTACGTTGTGCAGGGACGAAGTAAACTATGAGTTCTCTCACTTCACAGGCATACTTTATCACCGATGTATCTTAAATCACGCGAATTCTAATTCATAACAAAGTTTTACAGTAAAAGTTCTGGGTTTGATTCCCAGCCAAGGCATGTGTTTGTGTGAGTGTGTAAATGTTTATTTATTATTTTTGTAATACACTATTATTTTACAAAAGTTTTGGTGGATTCCAGCAAGAGGGTGGTGCCAAGAAGGAGAAGAAAGAGAAAGAAAAGAAGGAGCCCAAAAAGAAGGAGCAGCCCGCGCCCGAATCAGTAGAGGAAGACTTTGAGGACAAACCCAAGGAGTCCAAGGATCCCTTCGATTCTATGCCCAAAGGGTGTGTTGAATTTTATGTAATGAAATATTCTTTCAACTATTTCAAGAACAACATAAATCCAAAGTCTTTGTGAGAATGAAAATATGAAATATTAGTGTCAGTGCTGGCTGTGCTCTGCAGTTTCACCCACATAGCCATCATTCCTGAAAGAATATCAGGATAAAAAGTACTTTTATTTTTTTCAACCGTATTAGTTCAGTAAATAGTTTTGGAAACAAACAAAGATACACACACTGATAAACTTTTCAATTTGTAATATAAAGAATATAAATTATTGTATAATATGAATGTCCGTATTTTAGTTCAAGCTATTCAACTATATCACGTGAGAACAGCCATTGTTATAATCCGATTGTTATACCAGGACCTCACCTGAGATGACATTGGCAACAGTGTCCATTTGTGGCATTATGACTACGGTTGTTTGACAACACAGTAGATTAACGCTCTTGCTCAGAAACGAAATAATGTTAAGAAAAGTAATACGGAAATTCGCGCTCCGGTATTTCAACAGTCACGAAACTGTCAGTTGCATATCAACAAGTTGTGTGGTGTGTGTGTTGAACACATGTTGTAACGAGTGTACTGCCCTAAGCTCTTCACTAAGTTCCACCTCGTTGTGAAGACAAGGCGCGGGTGGAGCCCTCAGCATTAAACCCATGTCATTTGATTCCAGCACATTCAACTTCGATGACTTCAAACGTTGCTATTCCAATGAATCCGAAGAGAAATCCATTCCTTACTTCTGGGAGAAGTTTGACCCCGAGAACTACTCCATCTGGTACGCTGAGTACAAGTACCCGCAGGAACTCGCCAAAGTGTTCATGAGCTGCAATCTTATCACAGGTTACTATATACTACATCTTGATTCTAGATGAAGAATGTCACATGTCACAATGTTTAGCCTTATTGTGATGACAGAACACACAAGAAGAGAGTCTTCTCTTCTTGTGTTTTGTATTGAACATGTCTATGCCCAAGGGATACACAATAACTATACAGTAGGAATTAGTATCATCATCATCAGCCCAGGAATTAATATGTTATATAGGAATATTAATATATATTAATATATTATGTATATTAATATATAGGAATTAATATATCAAGTTTCCATTATATACTATATACCCTTATGAAGGTAGGGAGAGACCTATTTAACGATCGCATAGTGGACCTTAAGTGCGAAATAAATTATCCTCTACTTTGTGGTAAATTTTTCTTGGTGGCAAATTTTGAGTCGTCGTTTCTGAACATATTTTTCGGTGTTTTAATTTAGAATATAATTTCACATAATAATTAGTTACATACAGGCTATAGTTATAGCGATGAAGAAGTAACTCTTCTTCATCGCTATAACTATATTATGTCATTTACCGGGTCGGCTATTTCGTAATAACTGACTGATATTTTATTGTAAGGTTATATTTATGTCATCCGCAAATCAGTTAAGAACATATGAGCGTAGCAAAGAAACGGACCATTCAGAGTTCTGTAGTCGACGCTGTGCGTTCGCATAGCAATGTGTCGCTCGAGTGTTGTTTGAGAATGAGATGGCCAGCCATGACTAACGCAGTGAGAAATCCCTTTGCACAACGTCGCTTGCTACCTTACGGGTGTTAGTCTCGTGAGCACTGCTCCGTACCGGGCCCGGTCCGGGAGTGCGAAGGCTTCAGTAGGAGTGGTCCAGGTATTTTGGAGGTTTCAAGATAAGACCTCCAAAATACGATTGTCCATAGGCAGATATTTCACAGTATGCGCGAAGACCTACGACATTGGTCTTTGCCGGTGTTCCACACGAGGCGTCACATGATCGAGAGCAGGCCGGCGCGGCGCGAGTTAAAATAACGTGTTCGTAGTTCAATGTACTAATCTCTGGTCTATAGTCGACCCGAGGGGATAGTCGACGGCGCGCTCGGTAGGAGTGCAACTCCGTAGATAATACAAACGAAATGCTATTGAATGTTTGGTCATGTGACATCTGTTTCAGTAGGAAACATAGTCGGTAACACTAAGTTGATGTGTGTGTTCCAGGCATGTACCAGCGCTTGGACAAGATGCGCAAGCAAGCGTTCGCCTCCGTCTGCCTGTTCGGGGAGGACAACGACTCCTCCATCTCCGGCGTGTGGGTGTGGCGCGGCCACGAGCTCGCCTTCCCGCTCTCTCCCGACTGGCAGGTACTCTCTCCCTCCTGCTCTACTCCATGCCGACGAGATCGACTGCGCTTGTGGTGATCGAGCACTTGTTGAGCTAAAATAGAACAGCGTGAACATACTGAAACTGAAAGAAACGGCGTGAATGGTGGGGCTCCTTACCAGACCGTGCCGTCACTATAGGTGTCTCTTGTACCCGAGTATCTGCATTGTATCGAACACAGGAGGACCTTTATTACACCACTATTGTGGCTACTACTACTAATGTGATACTAAAAGTGCTGCACTTAAGGGGGTGTATTTACCTGTCTAACTGAACAACTTTCAAAAGAAACAATTGCTAATTTTGTATAAAAATGTTCTACTCATACAAAATGGATGATGGGAAAATTTGTATCGGAAGTCGAAATTTTTTTTGCATGTTTAGGTTGATGAGTAGACGTACCCTCTTTAGTATTCCCTATATCTTTTTGTAACATGGCAGGAAACTTGCACAACTGGCATGCGGTACCTTTCAAACGAGACATATAATCACACCAACATTAAGCCCTACAAGTCTACAAGTATGTTGTGTTCTTCTTGTAGAGGTATATTTTCGAATGCACTAGATTAATTACTTATTAGCTTGGTTGACTTCCAAGGGTCTTCTTAGAACTAAATTGAATTTAATAATTAAACATTGACATAATAAGAACAAAAATATTGATCATTATTTCCTTTCTCCCATTTACACACTACACACTCGCCTGTGGTGTTTTCTAATCCAAATTCATTTTATTCACGCCTATATCTAATGACGACCAGTGGATTGAAGAACCCTATGGCCAAGTAAATATTATTTACTGTAGTATCCCACATTGGCTTCTGTGTGCCGCTGACCTCACTTATATTATACCTCATTTCAGATCGACTACGAGTCATACGACTGGAAGAAATTAGACCCCAAGAGTGAAGAGACGAAGAAATTAGTCCATGATTACTTCTCGTGGACGGGCAAGGACAAGCAAGGCCGCGCCTTCAACCAGGGAAAGATCTTCAAGTGATCTACTAAATGATCATTATAAACGTACCCTCGAAGCAAAAACAATATTTTGATACAAAACTGCCATTCCAGGAGGGTCACCAGTAGCTCCGTCGTGTGTTTACTCAACCTTTTCTATTGTAAGAACGAACAGTGTCTTATTTGTACTTTGTATGATAAATATCGCATTTTATTACCGCTCTGTTCCGATGCCTAATACCTGATCATTGATTCATTTGTAAGAGGAATGTAATTAAAATGTTTTTTATTTATGAGCGCTGACTTTTATTCTTTAGGAAACGAAAATCCACATGAATGGCTAAGCACAAGAAGCTCCTCTGATGCTCTGTGGTCTTTTACTGTGGGCCTTATCAGTAAGCTCACAAAATAGCACAACAAGCTATGGAGAGGGCTATGCTTGGGATTTCTCTGAGAGATCTATTAGAATTGAGAACCGTAAACGAACGAAAGTTACCGACATAGCCCAGAGGATTAGCAAGGTGAAGTGGCAATGGGTGGTACATAGCACGCAGAACAGAGTTGCTAGTCTTGTTACTCAATGTCATAAAAAAAGGAACATGACGATTGAATCTAAAAAAAAAAATTTATGACAGTTAAAGATGACAGTCAGTTACAGACTATGGTCATGACCTTGTTTCTGTGGTCATGACTATGTGTTCTGTGGTCATGACACATGTCAGGTAATTAATCAGCTGATGGTGGTTTTGAATTTTGTTTTGAACGAGACAAAACTATTTACCTTCTGTCAATTTATTAATATCTGTGTTCTGTGATTCTGTGTTCTGTGTTAATTACTTTCAATTTTAAACGATATTTTGGTTAGCTGATAATAATTATTCAGTATTCGCGTATTGCCCTTGAATATTATGCAGTGCGCAATTTGTAAAGCGGCTTCTCCCTCGGGAACGAATTGTGGTTTCTGCAAAAACCACTATTGTTTCAAATGTTCTAAAACAACCGAGGTCGATTATGGGAATCTAAAGCCTTATTTGAGAGCCGCCTGGAAATGCCCATCATGTCGGGGAGAACACACGGAAATATCGGTTCCAAATCTGAGCCCGTTAACATTAAGTGCTCCCACCATCGGCACTGATACCTGTTTGCAAGAGGTTATGAGTAGACTAAATGAAATCTCAAGTAAACTGGATTGCCTTCCGGAGCTGGTAGCAGACGTAGCTAGTCTCAGAGCTGAACTGCATGAGGTCAAGAGTCAGTTGTCTACTCATAAGACCAAGGTAAGCTTGCCGCTGTAGCCAACGTCAAAGTAGAGGCCCTTTTGCTGATAACATAATCTAAATGTAATGTGTCATTACTATCAACATTACTGGTTTATCTTTATGAGTTATGTAGGATTTATTTCTGCATCCAACATTACCCACCAACACCCACAATAGTTAGAAGGTTGAGGATAGTAGCTCCTGATGCTGAAAGTTGTCCTCCACCTGTACGATGTTGCTATAAATATTAAAATTTCAATAAAAACATTTAAAATTGATAATTTATTTTTGTATTGATTTATTAGGTTTCCGTTATGGTTACTCATTAAGATAACCAACTGTTTAACATATTTTTATACACATTTACTATTATTATTTATATTTATAATATCTGAACCTTATAATATGTTCAGCAGAACAATGCTCCAAATATAAGCAAACCACCTGACAAGCACAAAGAACATCACAAGAAGAAGGTGAAGTCACCTGATGACTTTACTCCACTTCCATTACTTGATAAGGATGATCCATTTGTCCTTGCACCACTCAGGTAAATAAAACCTATCAATTAAAAATGTTGGGAACCACCTGCTCCATTATCTGACCGTAATCACTATAATATATTATAACCTACTCATTGAGCCCAAACACAATATATTTTACTACTGACTACTGACCCATCTGAAACTAATGCTGTACCATCAACCTGATGACTACCTTACCATACCCACTCTTAGCCCACCCTTTGCCTGTTATGTCTTTTATCATGTCAACTGACTCACATGTGGGTCATTTTGGGTTTGAGCAAGACATCCGTGCCATTCATGAGAGTCATAACTCACGTAAAGAAATAAATAATTGGACGTGAAAGCCAGGCTCTCAATTTTCCAAACATGGGGTAAGACAGAATAATTTTCCACTCAAATGTTTGTTGTTGGTTTTAATCTGTTTTGTGATTAATGTGTTTTATTCATATTTGACAAAAACATTAATATAACCTCAAAATATATTCTTAACAATTAAAAAAAAAAATGAAAATGTGAAAATTATTCTCTCTTTCTCCATATTTGAGAAATTTCATTTAGTATGTAAGGGCGACCCACTTTCAACATAACATCACGCCTTTTCCCGAAGGGTTAGGTAGAGTAGCGGTGTATCCAGGATTCAGTGACCGTCCACAAGTAGGTTTGAATAAATTTGAATGTATACTCTTAACAGAACGGGGTACCCCAATTACACTGCTCGAGTCAATTCATGGGTTATGTGGACAACCCATTTATGCAGCCTCCAAAATGACTGCTCCCTACGTATCTTATACAAAACAGCCGGGACCTATAGTTTAAAGTGACTTCCAAAACACGGTAGTGCCCAGGCGGAAAGTCCACATGGTGAGATTCGATCCAGGGACTCCGGATTTAAAGCCGGGCATAATCCCGCTGGACCACGGACGCTACATGTAATAGGAGGCGAGCCAATTGCCATCTACTGGTCACTTGCCACCGTCATAGGTACCATTCTAAATTCCACGCTCTCATTGAGACAATTTATAGTGGAAAAATAGTACTTTCAAATCTCGGCTATCTAAACACGTCATTGAAAAATTAAAAATACTACGATTAAAAGTTTTCATACCTATCCGAACGGCCGCGGGTGGACTGCTGAATGAGCGTTCAAGTATCATATCGTATCTATTACCTATATAATATTATACCTTTATGTCTGGTGACGGTTACTAAAATTATTTTACAAAATGTTTTGTCTTTATGAGAATAAATGATTTAAACCTAAAATTCAATAACACCTTTTGCTTGACCTCGGGGAGTGAACCAGGGGCCTCAAAATCGGCAGAAACGCTTGCAAACCACTACAACACCAAGAAAGAATGCGTTGGAGAGAATGACACAAATGTATCTAGATTAATGCATGCATTTATACCTACATTGACAAAGTTGACATGTAACATAATTGTAGTTAGTGTTAATCATAACATAAGTTTAAATGAAAAATTGTTAAATAAGTGTCTGAGAGAACAATGTGTACAGTTTCCCAACTGCATCTTTATATCTGTTAACATAAGTAGACTCTCATCCCAAGCTAAATATATTAATTACATAAGTAGAAAAATTAATTACATTCTCGATACGCGTTACTACAATAATATGTACATAAAATCAATCAAATCTCATCTGACTGGAGTGGAAAATAAGAGTAATATTAATAATAAAAATCAACCAAAGAAAGGTACTATTCCATATTATTTCAAAATGCTGAAAAATGAAAGTTCTTCTGAAATCATTAGCCCAGAGCAATCCATTTCTGGTCCAAAGAGAGGTACAATACCATACTATTTTAAAAAGCTAGATAAAACTTACCATAAAGAGGACGATAGATTAAATAACACTCAGTTTTTTCGTCAATAAATCACCTATAGCCTCTACATATAAAGTCACTATATTACACCAAAACATTGCTGGTCTATTAAATAAACACGAGTCTTTAGAGATATGTATTGATGACTTTTCACAAAATAATAATCAGATTGACATGATATGCCTTACGGAAACTTTTGTGAAGTCAGGTAGTGAATCAAATATAAATTTTAAAAACTTTAATGTAGCTAGTTCTTTCTGTAGGATGAAGGAGAAGCGTGGTGGTGTCTGCATACTGGTACGGAAGACACTGGGTTTCAAAAAACTGGATATCAGTAAAGAAATTCCGTTGGAAAAGTCTTTCGAGGTGTGTGGAGCTATCATACCCACAGTTAACTATATAGTACTGTGTGTCTACAGAACCCCGTCAAGTAATATAGATATATTCTTCAATAAATTGGAGTTGCTATTAAACAAATATGTCATAAAACTATCTAAAAAAGTTATCATCGCCGGAGATCTTAACATCGATACATTGAAATCAAGCACATCAACTACGCGTCTAAATGATCTGGTACTAAACTACAACCTCACTATGCATATCACACAACCGACCAGACAACATAGCTGTATCGATCACATCATTAGCAATATTGAGGATGCAACTGGAGAAACGCACTCCATGTATCTGTCTGACCACAATACTTGTCAAACTTTGACATTTGCAATATCGATGATAAATAAACATATATATCAGTGGTACACTGAAACTCGAAACTATAGCCAAGAAAATATAGATCTATTCCTTAGTCATCTTTCCTCTATTTCATGGCCAGATGTATATAAAGAAAATGATGTGAACAGAGCTTTTGATAGTTTCCATGATCTTTTTTGTCTCATGTACAATTTATGCTTCCCATTTGAGAAACACAGAGTTAGGACGGATTCTTCGTCGGCCAAGTGGATCACAAAGGGCATAAGAATTTCTACTAAGCGCAAGAGAGTATTAAGATATCGCTGCTACAAGTCAAAGTCGACCAAAAATAAGTTTATTTATAAAAAGTATAGTAGAGTTCTAAGACAGTGCATAAATAATTCTAGAAAAACACTAAACCATAATTTTTTATCCAAATCAAAAAACAAGTGTAAAGCCTCATGGCATATAATTAAAGATAAAGTAGACAGTGAAAGGTCCCTGGACAGTATAAAGGCAATTAACGTAAATGGACTTCGTACTACAGATCCAAGAGAAATAGCAGAAGTTTTTAATGATTTCTTTATAAGCCTAACTAATAAAACCAAGGTTAACAGTACATCCACAACTCATTCCAGTAATATAGCAAATAATAACAATTGCTATAGCATATTTTTGTATCCAGCATCTGATTCAGAAGTTAATAAAATTGTGCTGTCCTTAAACAATACAAAGTCAGTGGGTTGCGATGGTATTTCCACTCAAATTATTAAACAATGCGTGCCATTAATTTCCCCCGTACTTACGTACTTGCTCAATTTGTCTTTCACGTGTGGCGTATTTCCAGATAGACTTAAGACGTCAGTAGTGAAGCCCCTACATAAGAAATGTAGTAAAGAAGAGCTAAATAATTACAGGCCTATCACACTTATTCCTATCTTTGCTAAAATATTTGAAAAGGCCATGCACCACCGTCTGACAATCTTTTTCGAAAAGTATAATGTAATTAAGAAGGAGCAAAACGGTTTTCAAAAAAGTAAATCAACTACTCTGGCGGCCTTTTCTCTAACACACAGTATCACAAGTTTTATTGACAAGCGTATACCTGTATCAGTTATATTTTTCGACATGAGCAAGGCATTCGACTTTGTAGACCATGACCTACTACTAAAAAAATGCGAGATTTACGGTATCCGAGGGACTGCTCTGAACTGGTTAAGCAGTTATCTGGCTGATCGGAGGCAGTATGTAGAAATTAAAAACGTCGATGAACGTTTTTGCGTAATTAACTACCGGTCGACTGTTAAATATAACAAAGTGGGCGTGCCACAAGGTAGCATTTTGGGACCCTTATTGTTTTTAGTATATATTAATGATTTGCCGAACATAACTGATCGCCAATGTGTGCTATTTGCTGACGATGTTTCTATTGTTGTGGAAGACAGAAACAGTCGCGATGGGACTTATGAAAGTGCTATCAATTGTGAAATTGAATCTGTCCTAAGCTGGCTGGAGCAGAACAATTTGAAAGCTAATATTTCTAAGACCAAAATAATTAATTTCCAAAATTACAATAATACTGATAATATAATTACAAATTTGACATGTAGGAATGATATAATTAGAAAAGTTGACGAAATTAAATTTCTCGGAATTATGTTGGACAAACACTTAAACTGGAAGTCGCATATAAACTTCATGTGTAAGAAACTTAACAGATTCGTCTTCGCTTTAAAGAAACTTAGGCGAATCTCAGGTCAAAACATTGCTCTGACTGCTTATTTTGGCTATGTTGCCTCCGTTTTGAGATATGGATTGTTGCTATGGGGTAACTCAACACACATAAAAAGAGCTTTCATTGTTCAGAAAAAATGTGTGAGGGCTGTATGTGGAGTAGGACCATTTGTATCGTGTAAGCCACTATTCAAAAAACTTAATTTGTTAACCCTTACTGGTCTCTACATATATCAAATAGGTTGTTTCGTAAGAGAGCATAGATCATTTTTCACTCTTAAGAAGGATAAGATTGATTTTAGTAACAGAATCACTTGCAGGGATCCGACACAGATAATAATGCCAAGGTACAATACTGCCCTTGGACACAAGAACAGTTTTATGATGACGATACGGGTCTACAACAAAATACCTCGCAATATTAGGGAATTACCGACCAGGCAATTCAAGACAAAACTTCATATGTGGCTGGTAGATAAATCATATTATAATATCAATCAATTGTTAAATGTTAGATAATGTATTGCTGATTATTATGTTTGAATTCTTTTGATTATGTTATGATTATATTATTTTAAATTATTGTATCTGACATGTATAATTCGTATTTTAAATTCATATCTAGTATAATTGTATTATAATGTAATAAATATTGTACGTCCGTCCTGGGCAAACTGTTGCGACACTTTATGACACCCGAATGTTATAATAATTGAAGACCCTCCTGACACAGTTTATACAATAAATTTCATTTCATTTCATTTCATTTCAAAGTCAAACTGTCAAGATATCAATCCTCATCATCATCATCATCATCATCATAATCCTCATCATCATCATCATCATCATCATCATCATAATCCTCATCATCATCATCATAATCCTCATCATCATCATCATCATCATCATCATCATCATCATCATAATCCTCATCATCATCATAATCCTCATCATCATCATCATCATCATCATCATCATCATCATCATCATCATCATCATCATCATCATCATCATCATCATCATCATCGTCATCGTCAGCCTTCTATAGCCTACTGCTGCCTTTCTTTCAAGTTATACCTAAATCAAAATTGTAATAGTTTCGAGGAATTAACATTGTATAATAATGTTATATTCCAGTTCGTTTGACCTGAAAGAGTTCAAGCAAGTATACACCAAAGAAGACGCGTACCACTCCATCTCCCACTTCTGGCGCACGTTCGATCCAGACAACTGGTCCATCTGGTACTCAGAGTATAAGTATCCTCAGGACCTTACTAAAGTATTCATGACCTGTAATCTCATCTCAGGTACCTATATACATCCTATTTTGTTTGTTAGCTTATGGTGTCCCCCACTGCTGGACAAAGGACTCCTCCCAAGTCTTTCTAATCTTCCTTTTCAGCGTCGCCTCTTGAGTTAGCTTTTTCAGGAGTTTTCGATGCGACGATCGATTGTCCTATCTTGCTTGTTTTCGAAGGAAACTAACTCGCCCCAGTAGATGTTCTTTACACATCCTACTACAATGATCATGATGTCCCGGGTTCGATCCCCAGGCCAGGCAAAAATTGTTACTGGAATTTAACATTAGGAATTTGCAATATAATTAGCTCGCCTCCCTATTGCATGGGTCTTAAATAACATAACTGGCAAAAGTGTGGCTGTATCTTCATGAGTCTGATACTCCTTTGCCTACCGCTTCGAGAAAATGTTGTGTTCTGAAGATATAGATGTAATGTTGATGTATATTTGTGCAGGGATGTTCCAGCGCCTGGACAAGATGCGTAAGCATGCGTTTGCGTCGGTGTGCGTGTTCGGAGATGACAACAACAGCTCTATATCGGGCGTGTGGGTGTGGCGCGGGCAGCGGCTCATATTCTCTCTGGCCGACTGTTGGCAGGTATACCCGACCTGACCCGATACGTTACGATAACATTACCATAGCACTTGCAACATTCCATATCACCACTATTGACTTATAATATGGTCATACCGGTGATCTAGCAGGGATATAGTTACGTGATATAAGTCCAACCCGACAGATTTAGCGGCTGGTTAAGAGCGTACGCGGCCTTCTAGGAATTTGACACAATCCCATGAAAAATTTACCAAATCGATGGTTTTTTATTCCCCTGTTTCCTCCGAATATAATAAAAACATACATTCACGCCTTTTTCCCGAAGGGGTAGGCAGAGGTGTACCCAGGACTCAGTCCCATAGTAGATACACCCACATTTCGCCAGGATGTTATTGGTCCCATGTAATAGGGGGCGAGCCTATTGCCATCTAATAAATAAATAAAATAAACCCATTCTATAAATTTATATGCTGATATAATTTTTCTTATGAACCTTTGATTATTTCATAGTGAACTTCCAAAAATCGCAGTTTTACTCGTGTGACGTTTACTAAAAAATAATGTAGAGAAAATAAAATGATAGGGTCATACTTTACTTCATCTTCAACAAAATATTAGGAAATATATAATAAATATAGCAAATAGGTTTACTGAGTCGAACTGCTACGAGTAAGAGGTCCTCCTCCCTTATACGCATGGGTTATTGTAAAAGTTAGCTCAATTGAACCTTTATGTTAATAAACTCGTGTCTGTGGTATGTCTGTGGCATCGTAGCTCCTACACGAATTGACTGATTTTAGATGCGTGTTTTTGGTTGAAAACTGACGAGAATAGCTTCGGTTTGAAGATTATCAGCTCTTATCTAGTGGCTGAAGTGATATGAGCATACTCCAGTTGTCTGATCGGTTTGAAATTTGTGTTGTTAAGTTCAGATGGACCAGTAGTTAAATATATCAGATAGATGGCGACCACGGGCTGATGATGGAGCAAGAAGAGGATGAGGAGCAGGATTTTTTTTTTTATTAACACTAATATCTGCCTTAAAAAGGGTTAACATATGTTAAACTAGTGGTCTGCCTCGGTGGCGTAGTAGGCACATGCTCGACTGCCAATCAAGAGGTCCCGGGTTCGATCCCTAGGTCAGGCATAGTGCAAAATATTGGATTTTCCCATTAGGAATTATCTCAATAGTTGCCTGGAGTCTGGAACTGTGCCCGGTATATGGCAATAGGCTCGCCCCCTATTACATGGGACCAATAACATACTGGCGAAATGTGGGTGTATCTACTATGGGACTGAGTCCTGGGTACACCTCTGCCTACCCCTTCGGGAAAAAGGCGTGAATGTATGTTATGTTAAACTAGTGGTCCGCCCCGGCTTCGCACGGGTAGCAGAAGTAGGTATAGTGAACGTTTTAACAGGAGTAAATACGTGATACATTGTATTTTTATAGATATAACCCTAATGGCTTACGCAGCGCACGCAAATCAATGACTATTTCTGTTGCAGTGACCAAACCTTAACAGATGTACAAATTTACCGCGCAAACTTTCAACCCCTATTTAATACACTTAGGGGTAAAATTTTGAAAAATCCTTTGTTATTACTTGTCTAGACTGTAAAAATAATCTATCGTCCAAATTTCATCATAATCGGTCCAGTAGTTTTGGCTCTGGGTTGATGAGTCAGTCAGTCAGTCAGTGAATCACTTTATCTCTGTATATAATAGTATAGATGTATATGAATATAGTCGTTAGTGTTGAGTATCAACACAGGCGGCTTGAAAGATTCCCCATGTTGAAGAAACATTTCCAGGAGGATTATGAGTACTACGAGTGGAGGAAGCTAGACCTTCAGCGCGAGGAGACCACGAGACTGGTCCAGGAGTACTTCTCCTGGAGCGGGACCGACAGTCGAGGGCGGAGGTTCAATCGGGGGAAGATCTTCAAGTGAACTCGGGGGACATATATATACATCACTGTTCATTATAATGTTGTAAAAAGCTGTAGTAATAATTAAGGGGGTAATCTACTCCGCAGACTAAAAATAACATAACTCCACGCCTTTCTCCACGAAAGGTTGGACGGAAATGAACCCATCAAGTAGACACACCCATACTTGGCCAGTTATGGGTTTTTTATCGCATGTATTTAGGGAGCGAGCCTGGTGCAATCGACCGGGCACAAATCCAGACCTAATGGAAAAATCTAATAACAGTTTGCCCGGATCGGGGACTCGGGATCCCATGATCGGCAATATGGCTTGATACCACCGCGGCACAGGGGAAACAAAACAACTGGTGGTTAAAACAACTCGAATTACGAAGAAAAACATAATATCAACTTTCCATGCAGACAGACAGATCAGCCGGTTCGTTTTGTATGGGGAGTTGGAAACTTTGTCCTCGACTTTACAAAAGTTATTCGGTGTCATGGTTAGATCGCGGGTGGCGGGTACCCTCTTGAACAGTACAACTGTTCCTATCAACTTGTCTAATGTATACTCTATTGTGGGCATTTTAAACATAATTAATGGATATAGTAGGTGTGCCCCGCGGCATCACCCACTCAAAAGTGCCAGGCAGTGTAATTCACAGGGTGTACAGTGTATACGAAGGTCGCCTGGTCGCCTGGTCGCCTGGTGTACCCTCCGCATATAATACGGAGCGGGATAATGTCCTGGTCTATATGAACACGGGGCCGACACAACTCAATATACAATAACTGCTCACACAATAATTGGTTCAGTAGTATTGCCGTGAAACGTTAACAAACATACACAGGTACGGAGAATTTTTCGCATTTATTATATCTTATTATTTATTTTATCTTGTTTTAATTGTAATATAATTTCTTTTCTTGTTTTGTAGGCATTTATTTTTATTATATTTTAATCTTATTATTATTCATTGAATGTTAAATAGTCTTAATTATTTATTGTTTGTAATTTAGTCATTTAAATCTGTAATTTTGAATGTTTTATGGGTCACTTGAGCCTGAAATAAACGAATATTTAATTTAATTTTTATATTAGTAGATTGATAATCTCGATGCATTACCTCTGCACTATATTTTGTAAGCGCAACATATTAACATATTATTAGGGTCTTATCACACTAGCGGTTTTGCGAGCGTTTTGAAAGCGGAGCGGGCGCGCAGGGAATACGCAGAAAACGAAAATATCAACGAATTTGGGAGGATCCATTATCAACTAATCGACTTGAAGAGAGCAACTACTTCTGCATCTGCCACGTAATCGCGGCGCGCCCGCTCCACTTTCAAAACGCTCGCAAACCGCTAGTGTGATAAGGCCCTTATTTATACATTATACATTTTTGATAAAATTATATTATAATTAAGTGCGAAAATAAATAATTATTCGTAAAATTAGAATTTTTTTTTGTATTGTATGAGCGTTAGCAGATGGTTTGAACAAGAACATAGATTAAGTATCAAGATGACGCCCGGTTTCCGCGAGCCCGCGCGGGGTCAGGCAGATGTCGTGTCCTCTACGCTTTGTCAATGACAGCTAAACAAAAATCTATTTTTGGGCCATATTTCCGTAAATTAAGTTCTAAGAGGGTTCTTAATATATCAATTGAATATTACATTGCCCGATAAGCATTATGAACCAAATTTTAAGGAAATATGACCAAAAATGGTTTTTTGTTCAGCTGTCATTGATCAAACTAAATTAGGCTAGGTATAGTGGGAACTCATTTCGCTAGCTATCGCTCTGCCGGCCATGTGGCAGATGCACTATATGGTGCGCAGTAATAGGCCATATTATACGTTATCAAAGATTAGCCGCGATACCGCTGACGTGAGGTAAATGTGTGTGTACTGAAAGTGACAAAAAAGCTTAGTATACTTCCAGTACTATTTTTCAACTAACTACGGAAAGGCCCTACGCAGTAGAAGAGGGCTTTTCCTTAGAGCTATATATTCAAAGGCAAGCCTATTGCCATCATCATCTCAGCCATAGGACGTCCACTGCTGAACATAGGCTTAGATTTCCATCTAGTCCGGTTGTAAACGCCCTGCATTCAGCGTGATTGCCATCAACCGGGAAACAATCCAGAATGTAGACTCCAGGCGCCTGAGACGTTTTTAATGAAAAATTCGACACCTTTTATTATTAATTGAACCGGTGCCCACTGTGCCGTGCCCAGCAATGTAGGGTTGGAAACGATGCGGTTATTGTTACAAACCTACGTAGGTACCTTGACAAATGAAACGCATGAAAAGGAAAGCAAAAATGTAATGTATCATTTTTCAGACTTTTATGTCCAACCTGATAGAATAGTTTAACAATGTTACACATTTATTACATAATATAATATTATTGCATCGATCGTTCCGCTAAGTACTTACAAATATAATATTATAACTGCTCAAGTAATAGTAGTCAGCATTGTGTCGTGTTTTGGTTGGTAATGACCTATATATACCATATACTGAAGGACTACTACATTTGTATATAGGTACTCTTGAGTTTAGTATTGAACATCGATAGGTGTCTAGAGATCTAGTAGGTATAATCCATGGAACACATGGAACGGAAATCTAGTGCCCTTATTATTGATTTATAGGTACAGGGTCTTAATAAAGGGTCAGGTGGTGTTATAATATTATGGTGAACAACCGAAATAAATGGAATATTCTATTCTATAAGCATGGTGGTTAATGTAATATAGGTGGCCACAATTTATTATTCCGGAAATCCTTCCTGGGCCCTCCTGGGCTCCAAAATAATAAACAAAATTTTAATAATTTACGCGAAACGTAATAATTTTATATTTTAATTTGTGTGTTTCGCGAAAGGTCATTAAGCTGTAGTTGCTTGATGTGATGTGGGGGACTACCTACTTGTGGAAGTATTTCTATTATAAGTACCCATTAAAATAACCCTGTATTGAATCGATCACGGGTTGAGCAATACATTCATAGAAGTGATCAAGTCACGTCGTTTAATTAACTCACGCTATATTAGTTTAATAGGTTTCCATTAAGTTAATGATATATTTCGTTATGATATAGTAGGTACGTATAAACCTATTCATTGTGTAATAATAATAATCGATCATTACTAACCAAAAACTATAGCTAGAGGAAAGCAGTAAAGCTATTTACATAATACTTCACTCGATCATAAATAAGTTATATTGTAGTTTTAATATAACATTAAGAGGCAAGGACACTTTATAGATGTGACAAAATTAAATTACCAACTCGATGTTTTGTATTACTTACTTACCCGCTCTTTCCTTCGAATATAATCAACCAATTCGATATAATTATAATATAGCCTGATTTTTTTAAGATGTCCTATAATTTTATTATCTTTTACAAACTTTTAATGTTTTTCTAACGTCTAATGTATGTATGCGAACTTTGACACTGTCGTGTATATAGAAATACATCTAAGTAAGTATTTCAAAAGATAGAAATAATCGCGTGATTAGACATTCACAATCACGCGAGTAAAATTGTGAATTTTCACTAGAAACAATGAAGAGTATAAAATAAAATGATAGGAATATTTGGGGTTCATCTGACATCTGAGTTAAAGTCAACTTAAAAATATCAGGAACCAGGTTATTTCATATTCGGAAGAAGCAGGTGAATACGAAACATCAATTTGGTAATATTTTCATAGGATTGTGAATTGTGATACATTCCTAGGTGTCGCTACCTCTTAAAGAGTGGGAACATGAAGACATATGTATGTATGCAGCTACTCAATATAATAGTAAATGCATAGTGTGCGCTGCAGCGTGTGCACTCGGCGAGAGAACCCGCCGGCGCCGACTAGTCGCTAGCTCATACTCATGACATGCATCACGTAACAATATTTGGCAATGTATACATACTATTATATCCTAACAAAGAGGCGCGTGCACTCCGCCCGCGAGTCGCGGCTGCGCTCTTAATGTTGATGCACACATACACGGGCCGCGGACTCCTCGGGACTCGGGTGGCAGATACAAGGATTCTTCCATCCAACATAGGACGGTACAAGTCCATCCGTCCTGCGCCCGCGATCATGTTTGAACCAACCTCTATAATGTAGGTACAGGGCGGAAGGGAGGCGCTAGTGTCGGACACGTTAAAACACAATCTGTGGTTATTATTATAATACAGGGTTACACAGGCATTATTCCTCTATTTGAGAGTTGGCTTCGTAGGAAGGGAAAGTTATTGAAATGAAATTTATTCCATAAAATGAGTAGTTGAGGCAATAATATTCCAAATGGTGAGTACAACGATCCATTAACTGCCAAATAACTAAGGGCCATGGACAATATATTTATTATTAATATGTGTAGGTACCTAGTTCCGTTTGGCCACGTAGGTGTACATCAACATCGTGGTCGGTCTCTATGAAATATGTAAACAATTTGATGTCGACAAGTGGTTCGTTTCACATTGATATAGGACAAGGGCCGTGACCACATCTCTGGCTTCGGCAATACTTCAACAGATCACAGATCCATCCCGTATAACTACTGGCACATTATACACGCAGCGATATTTACACGAGGTCGTATTGCGGTTCTTAACTATAGTTATAGGTACTATTTGAGTATCCCAACTTTAGTCACTAGAAGCTACAAGTACCCGGAGCGCGGCGTCTAGACGGACTAGTTCAGTGGGTATGCGCGCGCCTGCTGAGTCGCATGTTAGCACGTAGCGCTGCGTCGTCCATTCGTCTCTTACCTACTTCTCTATATGAATGTAAGTTACTAGTCTGGCTACCGCTCGGAGCAATTATGGCTACCGAGTCTTGACCCTGGAAAAGGGCGGCAAATTTAAATAAATGTAAGTTTGGCAACATCAAAATTACTATGATATAACTGGAAGAATTGATAAAGATTGGATTGGAAGATTGGATTAATTAATCCACACTATAATACCATAAATGCAAGTTTGTTCGTTCGTTTTTATTAAATTTGTCGCGCTTTTTCAATCTACTTTCATGAGCCAGACTAAAAACTAAACGAAGGCATATTGCATCATATTCGGCTACTTAAATAGTAACAAGAATCGAAACCTTTCGTTTTCTCACTTCCAAAGAACATCGAAAGGTAAAAATGCATGTCTATTAGTAAATAAGTAGGTATCTACAACTTCCAAATGTTTACACAATTTTTAATTCTTACATGACATGTCACCCGGTACTCGTATTACCTTACACTGCTTACTTCCGAAAAACCTAAGATAATAATAAAGTGTCATAGACAAATTAAAAAGATCACATCCCTAACGTCTTTAGAAGGAATAAGAGATACGCAATAGAAAGAGAGGCAGCTTGAATATAACAATAATTAGTTAGGCGCCATGCGACCTGAATTGCACTTTATTGCGTCGGAGCTAGAGTCACTATTTATTTGATTTTTTTTATTATAAAACAGCCTTACGTTTAACCTCAATCTCATTTGATGGAAGACGAAGATGAGGCCTAAGATGCCTGGCAATTAACCGTCGAAAATGTACGGGATTTGACATAGACGATTAATATGAAATCGACACGAGAGCGTCTTGCTATTTTCAAAAAATGTTGCTACGCTGAATTAGCTACTATATCGGTAGGTTCCAACAGGACGTGCCTCACTCCTGTGGTTAATTCGTACAAGTCACAGTCGGCTCGGTTATATATTACGGCCGTCAATATATTATTATTATTAATAGTAGCCATCTCGACAGGGTTACAGCTATTAAACGCAAAACCTTTTAAGAGCGACTTTGGTACATCACGACTGATACCTGATGTTCTATTGAGGTGTGATGGCAGTAAATAAGTATAAGAAGCTGAACTGTATTAGGTTAATCAGTAATAAACATAATTAAGCACGCAACAGTTGTCTCAATAACAACACCTCACTATGATTATTTCTAATTCAATCAAACTCAAACTCAAACTCAAAACAGCTTTATTCAAATAGGTCATAATCTGACACTTTTGTACGTCAATGAAGATAAACAGTACTGAGTCTACCGTGCGTTCGGAAAGATACCTCTACAAGAAGAACGCACAAGAAACTTGTAGGGCTTAATTTTTTTCAACAGATAGTTTCACAATATTTGGTTTGCTTACATTCGTTTTCTTTGAAGGTGCCGCGAGGCGGCTATGCAGAAGTTTCCAAGCATCTTTGTCCTCTATGTACTGGTTGACTTTATAATAAGCCTTCTATAGTAAAGTAGATTTTATATAGGTTTTGAATTTACCCTCTGAGAGCCCAGTTATCTCTTTGGGGATTTTATTATAGAAACGTACACTATTTCCTAAGAATGTCTTTTTATTTGTTTTAGATAATCTAAAGCTAGGTACAGCTATTTTGTCTTTATTCCTAGTATTAAAATTATGAAGGTCACTATTTAATTTGAATTTACGTAAATTTTTACGCACATACATGATGTTCTCATAAATGTATAAGGATGGTAGGGTCAGTATGTTTATTTCTTTAAATAATTCCCTCAGGGATTCGCGTGGACGCATCTCATAGATGGCACGAATCGCACGTTTTTGTAGTATAAAGATAGTTTCTATATCTGCGGCTGACCCCCACAACAGAATCCCATAAGACATCAAGCTATGGAAATATGCAAAGTACACTAATCTCGCCGTGGCTACATCTGTTAGTTGCCTAATTTTATAAACCGCGTAAGCTGCAGAGCTTAGTTTCCCTGAGAGCTCGGTGATATGAGTGCTCCATTGCAGTTTAGAGTCTATATTTATGCCAAGGAACAAAGTTGCATTGTCAATATTGAGTCTTTGCAATGTTTTTTACCCATGCAAAAAATAAATAAATCAAAGGCTTCTGTTCGCTTTCTAGGAGCCTTTGGCCACAAATGAACAGACTTGTGACGTATATTTAATAATAAAATAAAAGTACACTATAACCGGTAATATACTCGTATCACAAAAGTAGTCACCGAAAAGACCGTATCTTTTCGAATGCACGGTAAATATACTCATTATCTTCATTAACAGATTGTGAATTGTGACCGAATTGATGAATAAATGAATTTCATAAAATAAATGAATTTGAATTTGGACAAATTTCAGCGGTCCTGTATTTGATGTTCCACGATATAGACCGCGGTCCGTCTGTTGCCGACCCCTGGGATACACTACTGCCGTAGGTACTCCCTCTATCACAAACCATTGCATTGTCTTACACGATACTAACTAGGTACATTACTTATTGCACATTAGATACTCGTCATTCTCTAGGTACCTTATACATATTAATCTAATCATATGTAAGTAAAGTATTTAAATCGCTGAATTTCAAAAATATATAATGGAGGAATTAAGATTTTGAAATGTTAGAACGAATGTGATTGATTGCAGCTTCGCTAGTTCCATTAACTCTCAAGACGGTCTATATTATAATTGGTAACAGGTATAAGTGCGGGTATACCATATCGTCCATATCGCTGGCCAAGGCGAGGGGTCGGTCACATATTATATAATAATATGATTAAGTCATCTCACAGTAAATTTGACATCAACCCAACACACGCCACCATACAACAAAATAAGTAATATAACGACCTACCTACTCTAATAATACGTGAAATATGATCATCGTGCACTCACAAGCCTCTCATTAATTAAAAAATAGGTATTATTTATATAATATTAAATAACAAAATTACGAATAACATTGAATCGGTCGTGCTGTGGATGATCTTATATTAGGTCACCGACAGCGTGTGACGTGTGACGTCACCGTCGCGCCGTGACGTCAGGTCCGCACGACTCACGACCGATAAGGCAGCATATCGCTGGACGTTTTACAATTTTACACAATACGCGGGAATTTGAGAACGCATGTTACCGCCGAATGTACTCGATACTAAACGAGCTCGCGTCGAACAATAGGTAGGTAATAAGAATAAACATCGAAAATGACAACGGTGGCTAATAGGAGAGATACAAACGACGCTATAAATATAATTTATATATATATGTATATCTAGTGAACGGGTAAATTTACATCTCAAAAAGATAACATCTCGGTCGAGTCTATAGAGAATAAATTTAGTTTATAAAAGGTAGAGTTGTAAAGGAACGCCCCCGTCCGGAGTTCGCGGGGCGGCATGATTGTCCGGCCCCGGGCGGAGGCACGCCCGTACGCCCTCACACCCGTCGTCACTGACACACATCGTCTCTACACATTATACCTAGTGGCGCTACATGGCACGAGAGCGGCGACGTGTCGGTCCGTCGGGTGCACGTCGAGGTCGGCGGTGAAGGGCCGCGCCGCCGCCTCCTCCTCCTCGCCGCACTCCGCCGACGATGAGCTGCAACATGGAACGATGACCGTCACTACTCACTACTCACTACCGCCGACCGCCCTCTGACGAGAGTCGAGGCCTACCGACCTGATGAGCGAGGCTCGTTTGTCCTGGGGGTCGAGGCGCGCGTGCGCGTGACACTCGCAGCGACAATGCTCCGGATCCACGTAGCTGAATACCACCCCGCCGCTCCCCGCCCCCTCCCTCTCCCCCGCCTCCGCCGTAGCCGAGGCGCCGCTCGCGCCCTCCGGCAACGTTTCGATGCGCTTCGGCTGCTTGCGCCGCTCCGGCACCTCCTCGAAGTCTATCCACTCCTGCTTCGAGTGGGATTCGCCACCTGAAGCGATCGACGAGGGAGAGATGAGGCTCGAGAGGGAAAGGATTCGCTTCCCACGAGACGGACATGAATTCGGGCCAAAATTTCGGGGGGTCATCACTCACCGCTGTCGCCACCGCTGCGGGTCCGGGGCCGGTCCGGCGCGGGCGCACCGGGGGAGGCGAGGGAGGGGCGTGGGCGGCGCGGCAGCTTGATGCGGAGCTTGTCGGCGGGTGGGGCCGGCGCGGCGCGGGGCGCGGGGGGCACGGAGCGCGCGGGGTGCGGGGCGGCGGCGCGCGGCCGCTGCGTGCCGGACACGCGCACGCCGCCGCGCTCGCGCACCGGCACCATGGGCAGCGCCACGGGCCGCTCCTGCGGCAGCGTGGTCGGCACGTACGGCAGCTCCTCCTCGAAGGACTCCTGCACGACGAGGCCACGCCGCTCGACCTCGTTCCCGGCGGTGGCGGGCGCAGCCTCGGAGCTCGCCTCCGAGCCGGAGGAGTCGCGCCCCGCCTCGAGCGTCTCATCCGACGCGATGTGCGTGTCGTGCAGCGGCGGCTGCGGCGGCGCGCGGGCCTCCTCGCCCTCGATGAAGCTCGGGAACGAGCCGGAGATCTCGCTGGTGACGCTCGGCGTCTTCGTTATGCTGAACTGCGTGGTGAACACCTGCTCGCGGCTGCCGACGTGGGTCGTGAACATCAGTCGTTCCTTCCTCCGGTGGCGGGAGTCCTCGGCGGGCGCGGGCGGGTGCGCTCGCGTAGGGGACTCCGGCGTCGCCACCGGCTCGTCGAGGGGCGGACTCGGGCTCGCGTTCGGTCCGTTCGCCGATCCTCCCGGCGGACTAGCGGCGGTCTCGTTTCGACCGGCGCCGACTGTCGGCTTCTCTCTCTCCTCCCGGCAGGAGATGAAGGCGTCCTCCCGGTCGGACTCCGGGAAGCTCGTCTCGGAGGATCTCTCCGTGGGCGATCGCAGCGGGATTATGATGCTTCCGTCCGGTAGAACGGTGCGGTGGATCGGTTTAGTCGTGCCGCGGGACGCGGGGGCGGGCGAGGGTGTCGTCCCCGGCGGGGGATGATGCGCCGGGTCGGCGGGTCGGCCCGGCGGAGTTTCACTCTGCGGCTCTGCGCGAGTCTGCGGCGCGGAAGAGGGGCGCGGCTCGCCGGACGGCCCGCCCTCGTCGGGCGGCGTGCGCAGGGGGATGTGGATGATGCCGTCCTTGGCGTCCTCGTAATATTTCAATCTGTCGGCGCGGCGGCGGTCCGAGCTCGGCGCGACGGGCGCCGGCGGGGCGTCCGGCGCGCGCGGCGGCTGCAGCCCCGGGGAGCCCTCCCTGGAGCCGGGCGAGGGCGAGACGCCGCTGCGCCGCGGCGTGCGGAACAACGACAGCACGGAACCGCGGATCTTGCTCGCGGACGTCGGCGTCGCGGACCGGTCGCGGCTCTTGCTGCGGGACCGCCCCTCCGTGAGGCTCCGCTTGCGGCGCAGCGCCTCCGACGGTGAATCGGGGGAGGCGATCGTCTCCCGGGACTTGAACAGGGAACAGAAGGAGGACTTGCGCGAGACCGGCGGCCCGGTCGGCGAGGGCGAGCGTCGGCGAGAGGGCGCCGGGCTGGGGGGCGCCGCGCCCCGCTCCAGCTCCAGCGTCGCAGGCTTGCTCGCCGCCGCCCCCGTGATCTCTCCGAGCTCCTCCTCCTCCTCGTAGCTGTCGTCCGGTTTTAACTTTATGCGGATGATGTCCTTCGATTTATTCCTGCTCTTATACACCTCCGGTTCCGACGGCTCGCGTCGCATTCGCGGTCTCGCCCTGCGCTCCTCGGGGCAAGGGAGAATCGTGTTCTCGTCGGTGTTCTCGCGGGGGCCCGGTTGCGGGGGTGCGGGGCTCGGCGGGGGCGCGGCCACGGGGGCCGGCGGAGCGACAGGCGCCGGCGGGGTGCTCTCGACGGTCGCCTCGGTGCGCACCTCGCGGCGGTCGCGCGCGTCTATAGGGAGCGCGACGGCGCCGGGGGGCGACGTCGGCGGCGAGGACGCCTCGCCCGCACCCGTCCTGGCGATGCCGAGTATCCGCTCGACGAGGGCGCCCGCACTTATCTCCGGGTCGGTCTCGATCGGTTTCGGGCCGCAGAAGGAGGTCTCGAGCAGCATCCTGTGCGGCGAGGGCGACCGCGACACGCCCGAAACCACCGAGAGCCGCGACACCCGCGACAGCGCCGAGCACTGGCTGCCCACGCTCGAGAGCCGCGACGTGCGCCCCGATACCGCCAGCAGCGCCGCCTCCGAGCTCTGGCTGTCCTTACGCGAGTGTCGGCGTTCGGCGGAGGGCAAGGGCGCGGGTGCGGGCGCGGGCGGGGGTGCCGCGGAGGCGGGGCGCGGGGGAGGGAGTGGCGCGCCCGGCTCGCCCGGCGCCGGCTCGAGGAAGGCGAGCTCCTCGGTGGAGGAGCGCAGGTCGAGCGCGCCGTCCTCGCGGAAGCCGAGCTCGAGCGTGTGCCGCGTCTCCTCGGAGGCGGTGCCGGTGAACAGCGCCAGCTCGGGCGAGCTGTCGCGCGAGTCGTGGTGGCTGGAGCTGGAGGCGCGCGAGATGTCGATGCGCGGGGCGACGGGCGCCCCCAGCGCGCCCCCCGGCGTGGAGTGCGAGCGCGCGCGCTGCTCGCCCGCCGCCCCAGCCCCGCCCCCGCCGGGGCACAGCCGCGCGCCGGGACCCGCCGGGTCCTCGCGGATCTCGGGCAGTCGGAACGTCTGCTTGGTCTCGGGACTCGACTGCAACAGATAAGCGTCGTCGGTGGACACACTCGGATGCGTCGGGTCGGCCGAGTGTGCGGCGGGTGCGAGGGATACATACGGTGTGCCTCACCTCGTCAGAGCCGTCGTGGTCGAAGGAGGCGATGGGCGCGGGCCCGCGGCGCGGCGGCCGCGCGCCCTCCGCCCCGGCCATGCGCGTGCGCTCCCCGCGCTACGCCCCCGCGGGCGCGCACATCTCTCCTCTCGGCGCGGCTGCTCCAGTACATCGACGCCGCACCGTCGCCGCCGGTTCGACGCTCCGCTGCCGGACAAACGCACCGATCATTATTCGTGCTCTAACGACTGATTAAATATTGAAACGACTGAACTGATTAAATATTGAATTTACACTTAACACTAGAATAAAATGTTTTTTTTTAATATGTACTTCAAAAAATTGCCGCGAAACGGTCTACGGTCGCACCTTTTTTGTACTATTCATTCTGTGCTTTAGCTTTCGAAACAAATAATATCGAACGCGAGAGGGGGCGACCTTCGATATACGGGTCAACTGTAAATTATTAGATCAAAATATACCCGTAGGTCGGGGGTAGCATGCGGTCGGAGTCGGAGCACAATATATACCTTCACGTAACGGCGAATAATTATTATAATATCGAATGTTAACTGAACGGTTGAATCACTCTTTGTCACGATCTCGCAATCATCACGCATATTAATGTGCAGCATCGGAGATGGTAGCGTAGGTGCCATGTAGGGCTATCACGATCACCGAGGAGTGTAGGTTGATGGTTCGCACCGTGTCCCGCGAGCAGTGGTCAGCGTAGCGGAGGCATGTCCGCTCGCTGTGTGGCGCACTACGAGGCCGGTGACTGGTGGCGGTGGGCGGCGGAGACGGTGGCGGTGGTTCGACTGATGGCGGAGGAGGGCCGGGCGCATGCGCCGCCCCGCGCGACGCACGCAGGCGCCCCGCTCGCGCCCCACTTATAGCACGTTATGTCACTGAATAGGTGTCATTGGAACCCCACGCTTGGAACGATCGCGTTTGTTATTACTAGGTAACGTTCGGAAACGGCCTCGCAGCTCGAAGTCGACGGCCGCGGAAGGGTCGGCTGGCGGCCCTCGACCTCGACTGTGATTGTATATATAGGTATAAGGTATATATCGTATTACTGTGAGTTTCTGTCACCGGCACGAGCTTGTTCTATACGCGTTCGTTACCCCTTATTGGATCGATCGGCGGATGTATAGGTACACCTACCTACTCGCGCCATGCCCGATCTATAAAATGCAGTTAGTTACACGGCCGTCACTCGGTGACTCGGTGACAACCCCGTCATAAGATTATCAGCTTCACTTACTTTAGTTTTCCTGCCTGCTGTAATTACAGAAGTCTTTTTAGACTATAATAATAATAATAATTATTATTATTATTATTAATAATACCTATAATAAAAACATCAAGGACATACACTATTGTAAATGCTTTGAATAATAATTTTCTGTATAACGCCCAGTTTTGTGGACCAAATAAAAAAAAAGAGAATACATTATTCTCAACTGTTGCACTCGGAACAAACTAGACTTAAATATTCTTAAATGTTGTTTCACTTTTACTAGATCTCCTGCACGGCCTGCACCTATAAAGTTTACCCTTGATTCTAAGCTACTTTTTGACAAGCATATCGATTTAATTATTTTTATTTTATTTTTTTAAATATATCAGTCAAAGCCATGAAAAGTCTCGGTTTCCTAATACGAGTCACAAACGATTTCATCTATTAAAACTTTAAAAATTCTTTATTGCTCCATAGTCACCTGGAATACGCGTCGCAAATGTCTGCAATGTCTGGAATCCCCGTCACGATAAACATATTGATATTCTAGAAAAGCCTCAAAAAAAGTTCTTAAGATTTATTAACTATAAATTCAAAATCAAAAGTACTGATTATATCTCAAGTTGTAAGCACCACCACATGTTGAGCGGCCGATCTCTCCTTCCTACATAACAACATTATTAATAGACCTATCAGATTGCCGGAATTATCTAGGTGAAACAGTATTAATTTTGAACCGTTTGAAATAAATACCGATATGTTCAGCAAAATATACTTATCATTTGGTCAACTTTTGCTTTCCTTTTTATTACCCCATAACGATTGATAGGTATTAATTAAAAACAAGAAAATATTTAATTTATTTATTTTGGCTTGTCAAAACTCTAAGGAATATAGCTCGACAGAAAAGAGTAGAAACTGAACTAATTTAAAGTGTATGTGTTGATTAAATTGTTTTTACTCTTGTGAAAGACAGTGGCGCCCCCATTATTTTCTACTCTTTTCTCTACCTCAATCAACATTCAATATTGTCAATGTCACGTAAGAAAACAGATCAAACGACGGAAATTGAAAAAAACAACGCTTTTGAATTGTAATCCCAGAAACATGGTTATAGCTTTCACACGACTTCCATAATTATATTATAACGATTAATATTAATACTACTATGTATTTAACTTATCGTAAAAATAAAAAGATATTTCATAACGATTTCTCTAATAATAGTAGCTATGAAAATGGGATAAATAGGGATGACATGAGTGCCAATGAACTCTCCGTAGAGGATGCACAAAACCGAGCGAAGTGGAGGAGAAATAGCCGAAAAGCAGACCCTGGCTATAGCCAGGATAATTGCTAGGAAGAAGAAGAAGAAGAAACCCCCTTTTCTTTTTTCAGTAGGTACAGTAACACCAGTAAGTTGAGCACACGTTAGTTATTAGTAAGTTGGCAGCCAAATGAAAGACCCTATAATACAAGATGTCACAAAAAGGTATAGTAATTACTAAATCAGGAAGATACATCGAACCGTCAAACTGAACAACTTGCAATATAAAGTCTCTCTGTTTTCCACGTTTTACCGCTGAATCAGTATTGATAAAAATAGATGGGACTTCAATAAACGGCGCTACTTGCCACCAGATTTTGATCGATCTCCGGCACACATGCTACTCTAGCATTAAATTAGTCCTAGCGTTGTGCTGAATTATAAATGATACCTATACAATAAACAATGTAGAGTGTAGTTGAAAGGAAGACAGAAAATTAAACGAGAAAAGAATTTGTACAAGTTTGTAAAAGTAAATTAATAGTTCATTATTCATAAACATTTTCTTTGTTCCAAAAAAATCCCTTTTTTTACAATAATATAATAATGACATTAGAATGTGTCGACCGTGTGTGAGGGTCTCACATACTGTGGGTCTCCTCTTGTCTCCTTGTCTCCTCTTAATGATAATTGTATTATGTGGGAAGCAGTCGGTATGTCGCTCGGGCTCCATATGCAAGAAAAATCTCATTATAGTTCGATTAAATCTTACAGGTTTTATTGTTTTTAATTAAGATGTCATCAATATCGGAACCAGTATTTATTTTTATTTCATCCATTACGTGTGACATCGCAACGTGCTGCGCGACGACCAATGACGGCGAGCGACTGAACTCAGAACCAGTACGGTGCGCCGTGCAGATAACCGAACCTGTCCGGTACCGTACCAAGTTTGATATGCAAGCTCCCGTACCACCGTACCGACATACGGTACCGAGTAATACTAATAATAATGTTCGCCGTACAGTGTGCCACACGATCGAATATTTCTTGGCTCGCTATCAAACCAGGTAGCGAACCAAGTTCGTAGTACAGCCGTACCATGTCGGATCGTCTACTTGCTGTTTAATTTGCATAATTATTTTTTATTCATATTATTAGCAAACAAAAAATTATGTACAGTGAAGTAAATCATAATACACATATGAAAATATGTACAATGAATCTTTATTATGATTTAACATAAAATACTTGACAGTGGCAAATACACGAACGTATGGTCCATTTTCTCCTTCGTGAATAAAAAAAATAAAGTACGATTCTTTGTGTTCTGTGGAAGGATTTTCGGTTTATCTTACTTGTGTTTATTTCGTAATAGTAAAATTATTTGTTTAGCTTTAGATTTATATAATGCGAAAACGAAAACAATTTGCACATAATGCTCGTAATGAAAGTTGAAGAGAATTTTCTTGTCTACAAATGTAATGTGTTCTTTCAACTCAACGTTAAATCAAAACGGTGAGAGTTTATGTAAGTTACATCGGAATAATATTCTTGTTTTTAATTAATTTCAGTTGTTATGGGGTATTTTACAAGAAAGCAAAAATTTTCCCATTGATCAGTATATTTTTCTAAACATATCAGTATTAATTTCAAACGGTACGCAATTAATTCTATTTGAATATTCACTTTTCTTACCCTATAATGTCAGCGGTGAGACTCCTCACCGCTCACCCCTTTTGGCTGAAGTTTATTTCACAGTACCCTATAAATCAGTCTCGCGGAGAAATTATTTGATATTATATTATTACCCTTCTTGTTCTACTAAGTATCGTCACAACTCATTCTTCATACGTTCAGCGGACTTATTTAATAATAATAGTTATATAATCCACGGTCTAGCAGATATAGTTCTATTTGCCGATGATACGTCATTGATTTTTAAAGTTGATAGGAAGGATACTTCACTAGTACATGTTAATAATACTTTAGCAAGTAAATCCAGATGGTTCACAGCAAACAATCTGTTATTGAATGCGAAAAAGTTATCATATATTATACTATATTTTTCCTTTTTTCTGCACCCCACCCGATGTATGTAACATGTTCTCCAGTTTTCAGGATAACTGGCAGAAAATGCTATTTTAGCATTAAATTAGTCCTAGCGTTGTGCTGAATTATAAATAAACTAGCGACCCGGCCCGGTTTCGCACGGGTAGCAGAAGTACGTAGGTATAGTGAACGTTTAACAGTAGTAAATTCGTGATACATTGTATTTTAATAGATATAACCCTAATGGTTTACGCAACGCACGCAAATTAATGACTATTTCTGTTACAATGACCAAACCTTAACACATGTATTAATTTATCGTGGGCTATTTTACTAATTAACCCCTAGTACATTCCTTTATTCTACCACCAATACTTTTCACATCGCATGCATATAATGACTTTCGATAATTGTGACTAAACCAAAAAAGATGGATATAATCTATGTATATTGTTTTGTAGGTATTGATCAGTAACAAACCCCTAGTACATTACTTTACTCTACCACCAATAGTTTTCACACCGCATGAAAAATAATCACTGCTTCGATTATTGTGACTAAACCAAAAAGATGGATATAATCTATGTATACTGTTTCGTAGGTATTGTGTACTACAAACCCCTAGTACATTACTTTACTCTATCACCAATAGTTTTCACACCGCATGAAAAATAATCACTGCTTCGATTATTGTGACTAAACCAAAAAATATGGATATATTCTATGTATACTGTTTTGTAGGTATTGATAAGTACTACAAATCCCTAGTACATTACTTTAATCTACCACCGATTTTTCACACCGCATGAAAAATAATCACTTCTTCGATTATTGTGACTAAACAAAAAAAGAAGGACATAATCTATGTATACTGTTTTGTAGGTATTGATAAGTACTACAAACCCCTAGTACATTACTTTAATCTACCACCGATTTTTCACACCGCATGAAAAATAATCACTTTTTCGATTATTGTAACTAAACCAAAAAAGATGGATATAATCTATGTATACTGTTTTGTAGGAATTGATAAGTACTACAAACCCCTAGTACATTACTTTACTCAACCACCAATAGTTTTCACACCGCATGAAAAATAATCACTGCTTTGATTATTGTGACTAAACCAAAAAAGATGGATATAATCTATGTATACTGTTTTGTAGCTATTAATTAGTACTACAAACCCCTAGTACGAGTACATTACTTTACTCTACCACCAATAGTTTACACACCGCATGAAATATAATCACTTTTTCGATTATTGTGACTAAACCAAAAAAGATGGATGAAATATCTGTGGACTATTTTGTAGATATTAGTAAGTACTACAAACCCCTAGTACATTCTTTTATTCTACCATCAATAGATTTCACAACGCACGCAAATTAATGAATATATGTGACACCTTGGTTCACAATATTGCAATTTTCTTACGGATCCCTAATATTTTTCAAAATCTCATATAGCCTATGTCACTCACACTGAATTAAGCTATCCATAACTGAAAGAATTTTTAAAATCGGTCCAGTAGTTTCGGAGCCTATTCGTTACAAACAAAAAAACAAAGATTCTGTCTTTATAATATTAGTATAGATATAGATAAAAAGACTAAATGTTTGAAATTTTCGTTGCCTAACGTCAGAAGTATAGAACCAATCATAGTTCTTGACGGTGAAAGACTTAATATTGACAATGCAACTTTGTTCCTTGGCATAAATATAGACTCTAAACTGGAATGAAGCACTCATATCATCGAGCTCTCAGGGAAACTAAGCTCTGCAGCTTACGCGGTTTATAAAATTAGGCAACTACTTAACAGATATAGCCACGGCGAGATTAGTGTACTTTGCATATTTCCATTGCTTGATGTCTTATGGGATTCTGTTGTGGGGGTCAGCCGCAGATATAGAAACTGTCTTTATACTACAAAAACGTGCGATTCGTGCCATCTATGAGATGCGTCCACGTGAATCCCTGAGAGAATTATTTAAAGAAATAAACATACTGACCCTACCATCCTTATACATTTATGAGAACATCATGTATGTGCGTAAAAATTTACATAAATTAAAATTAAATAGTGACCTTTATAATTTTAATACTAGGAATAAAGACAAAATAGCTGTACCTAGATTTAGATTATCTAAAACAAATAAAAAGACATTCTTAGGAAATAGTGTACGTTTCTATAATAAAATCCCAAAAGAGATAACTGGGCTCTCAGAGGGTAAATTCAAAACCTATAATATAAAATCAACCAGTACATAGAGGACAAAGATGCCTGGAAACTTCTGCATAGCCGCCTCGCGGCACCTTCAAAGAAAACGAATGTAACTAAACCAAATAATATTGTAAAACTATCTGTTGAAAAAATTAAGCCCTACAAGTTTCCGAACGCACGGTAGACTTAGTACTGTTTATCTTCATTGATGTGCAAAAGTGTTAGATTATGACCTATTTGAATAAATTTGTTTGAGTTTGAAATAAATACTCGGAAGACGTAGATTTATTAATGCAGACGACACAAAATTTATTCATTCCTAATAAGCAACAAATTCTTCATCTAACCCCACTTTATTACACCTTATTTATTTATTTATTGCAAACCAAAATGGAAATAATTTTACAAAAAGACACAATACAAAAGGCACAATACAAAAGACACAATACAAAAGACACAATACAAAAGGCACAGATAATAATATAAGTATTAACGGGAAACCTGAGTGACGAAGAATTTAAAATTTCGGTTTTTGTAAAAACTATCGCCGTCGCTCTGCTCCTGAAAGTATGAGCTATGAATGTGTGTGTAAGAAGAATATTATTGCGACTTCGCGCGCATATTCATGTCAGTAGTAAAGTTTGTGACGCTTGTATTCAAATTAGGTAGGTACTTATCGTAGGTATTATTTTAGACTTTTGTTTTTATTTACATTCTCGTAAAGATGATTGCTTAAATTCATTAGCTACGTCTAGTATGAAATGGACCAGTGGTTGCAGTATTCAGACAGCGTTCACAAAATCGTGTCAACGAATCAACGAATGCGAGTTCGAATCCAGTCCCAGGAGTAATTTTTGCCCTGATATTTTTTTGTTAGGAACTTTTTTCTTCATTATCTGTATTTATATTATTGGGATATTATATAATAAAAAAATATATTCTATAATATATATTTATAGTTTATATGACACCAGTCACCCAGCGCTTAAAAATTCATATCAATGTGTCTAGGACGATTTAACCACTGGACGCGAATTGTACATAATGAAGTATGAAAACACGTTCAACCGATTTTTGCGGGGGGAGGAGGATTTCACACATTGCTGACTTTTACGAAGATATACACACACTACCGTAATATTCGTATCCATAATTGCGCGCACACAAAGATTTACCTTTGTGTATTATATTGTTGCACTATTCTCGCATGTAGCATTGTCACTGTCTAAGAGCAAAACAACTGACAATTGCGATTAAAATGACAGAGAGAAAAATTGGGTACTTCCCACTTGATCCCCATCTCCTTGCCCACCACTAGTGACAACTGCAATTTTTATTTCAGAATATGTATTCCACTCGTGACATGTGGGAATTGCCTATCATACATATATTGATTCTTACATCCTCAATTCAACCCTCACCTTATATAAATGTTGAACTTCCAGCTACCGTTAGAATAATTATAAGTAATTTACGCTAGCCATAGAAAAGAATACTAGACGGGGCCTGCTGGTGCATCCATTCATTCTGATTACGATATTATAATAATAGGTAGTATGTGTAATGTACATATTACGGTAGATGTGATTAATTGAAAATTATCAATAATTATCGATCAATAATTATTTTCAATAAAACACATTTACCGTAGCATATAATATATACGTATATATACATATATATATACGTACTTGACAAAATATTATAATGATGCAATTAATGACGTTATAATAATATTATGAATTTATAACGTATAATATTATGTGATTTATGAAACATATTCTAAAAATATTTTTTTATTTTGTCCTACTTGCCACCATTAGTGACCTAGAAAAAAGTCCCAGTGTTGACCAAAAAGGTGTGGACAGCGAGAAGTACCCGTAAAATTATGTCACCTACACTAGTGCTTGACATAGTCGATAAATTGCTATCGAGGACGAATGAAAGAACAACGAGTTTATGATAGTCTGACAATAAATATTCAAATACGATTTTGAAAATACGGTTTTTTTTTATATGGGTTGGCCGAGCTGTTGATGAAACCAGATGATAGCTTGTCAGACGCGGATACTATTACTATTTAGTGCTACTATTAAGTTGCTGATAAGCTTATCCCCGCCATTCAGTAGGCTTGATTTTGCCTTTTAGTTAATATTAGGTCCTTACATAGGAAATTGGCATTTTGTACGGGAGGAATATATTATAGTAATTTTTTTTTTGTAAATTATATTTAATTAATCAAAGTATGCACCGTTGTTATCTATGCATTTTGGCCATCTCATGGGTAGTTCATGAATCCCTTTAGTATAAAAACCATGGGGGCGAGTATCAATAAACTCTTTGAAGGCGGTTTGGACTGCCACATCGGAGTTGAATTGTTTTCCTTGTAAGAAGTTGTACAAATACCGGAAAAAATGGTAATCTGTTGTAGCGAGGTCCGGAGAGTACGGTGGATGTCGCAGACATTCCAATTGTAGCTCATCTAACTTAGTGGTTGTTTGTTGTGCAGTGTGTGGTCTTGCGTTGTCGTGAAGCAGCAGTGGCCTAGAGCGTTTGACTAATCTCGGTTGTTTAGCAGCTAGTTCTTCCTTCATGGTTTGCAGTTGCTGATAATAGATATCTGCCGTAATCGTTTGGCCAGATTTTAGAAAGCTGTAGTGAACGACCAAACACGCACAAGTATCTTTTTCTGAGTCAATTTTCGTTTAGGGGAAGATTCGGCTGGGACTCCAGGGTTCAGCCATTGCGACAAGCGCTTCTGATTATCGTACAGTATCCACTTTTTATCACAAGTAATGATTCGATTTAAAATCCCTTCATTATTGTGTCGGTTGAGCTCAATTTATGCTCAATTTATGCTCAATTTATGAGGTACACATCGTTAAATTTTTTTTACTTTCCCGATTTGCTTCAAGTGTATTAATACAGTTTTATCGATATATGTCATTTATTTTTATCGATATTATTATACCTACTTAAAACATTGTCAAGCCCTAGTAAATTTGACTTTGACGTAAATAATCCAGGTAATTTAGATAGGTGTTTTTTGTTCGTGGTGTATAATACTTCATGACCGTTTATTAAATATAGTCGGATTAAGTTGGAGATATTTTTTCAATTAATATTAATTTTTGGTATAAATAGCTGTATTAATAAAGAAAAATTAAACTTACAAGTGAAAAGAAACATTAGTTGCTCGACCACTATAACTTTTACACCATTTAACTGCACGTTTCGTCATTTTTTTAAATATGTTTTTCTCCCGATGGTGTACGAACGACTGTGACAGTAAAACTACAACAATGTCCGATGTTTCATGGTATTAACCTGCGGGGTATTAGGCGAGAACGGAATGAAGGCGCGTCCAGTGGTTAATTCGTTCAAGCAATGTGTATATTATCTTCGAAGGTAAGTATTGATTTTTTCAGTTCATCCTGTCAGTCTAGACGTTTGCTGAAAATATAACTTTTCATTGTAATATCTACCTAATAATAGTTCGCCTAAATAATTTTCGACCTGTGCTGTTGTTTACGGACTTGATTCTTTTGCTTAATATTTTAAATTTTTGAGACAATAAAATATTAAGCAAAAAGCAAGTGTTTATCAATTTCGATATGAATTCTAATTGTAACATTAGACTTGTCGGTGGGTAGATTGCGAAATGCATCACCTATAGATAAACACACGCCCCTAGAGCGTTAGGTAGAAGGGATAGAAAAATTTCGCCGACGACTAGTACCTCCACGGTAGCTCGAGTGGTAGAGCGCTCACCACGGATTGGTGCGGACGGTGCGTGGTTCAAATCCCGCCTGGGTGAAATTTTTCTTTCTTTATTCGTATTGATTCTTTTGCTTTAGTACTTACGGTTTTGGCTTGTTTGTATGAATTTTTTTCAGTATTTTGCTCTGAAAATGGGTAAAAGCAAAAGGGGCAGGACGTTTATTTTTGAACGCTCTACGAAAAATACACCATTTACGTATAAAACGGCAAATACATTTTGCGCCTTTGCCATCCGTTTGAGTATAGGTAATACGTACATACTTAATTATTTTGTGTTTTTCATCATGAAATTACGATAAAACGCAATTCAAATTTATTTCTTCAACCTAATGAGTGATGTTAGGGGTGAGCAGTTGATAGACATGTCGACCGCAAAAATTCGATCCGTTCGAACCGTTGATCGCTATCAACTACAAACTTGAAAACCATTTAGGTGGTGTTTGAGCCAATCATATGATCATGAGAACCCGGGTTTGATCCACAAGTCAGCCAAAAAGTGTAATTGGATTTTCTATTAGGGGTTTTCTGAATGACAGCTTGGACAGCTCTGAACCCAATAGATGACAATAGGTACGACTTCTACTACAAGAGATTTAAAATATTACTGGCAAAGTGTTAGAAAATTTCACTGAGTCTTCACCCATGAACGCAAATGCCGTAGCTTGCGATAATGCTCTTGAACCATCTCTTTTTTAAAGATGTATCTACTCGTACAAGGCCAATAATGATTATGATGATAAAGTAATACATTTTAATACAATTATATATTATATAATATTTATTAAAAAATTACCTACATAACAGTATAGAAGACAATGAAAGATCACCATAAAAACAAGTGCTATGCACTAGACATCTCAACATTTGGTTCTCCGAAGGTCTAACTGAACGAGAATGGGCCATATGAAGATTGATATTATAGTTGAATTGCATTTAAATCGATATTGTTACATACTATTAGTCTTCTATTTCTTCGTAAGAAGTATTGGTTTAAACTCGTTTTCTATGAACATCACTAGGATTTTTCAAAATACTATGTCTATGAGTCCCTTCCCTAGTTGTATAAGTGTGAGTGGAACCCCCCCTCACCGCCTGCCGCACCCCGTAGAACGCGAAAGGGACAACTGCAGCTCAAAGCGATTATAACTACGAAAAAATGACGAAATCGATGTTTTGTATTCCCGTGTTCCCTCCGAGAATAATTAGTTTTATCCATAAATTTATATCTTGAAAATTAGGAAATAGATTAGGCTATGTCCCTGTTATTTTATTTTTTTTCCTTAACTCTTCACTTTTCTAGTGAACGTCTAATTGCGCGAGTAAAACTGGGACAGATTTTCATGTTTTTAAAGGGTCATATTTCATTTAATAATGAGTTTGTAGAAAAATGAAAATAACAGGGACATGCTCACTGAAGACCTAGATTTTATAAAAAAAAAACCATTGCTCTGACGCAATTATCTAGGGAGGAAACACGGGAATACGTTTGTATGGAAAAATCACCCCTAATGTATCCTCTTAATAAACATTATACTTGTAAACAATGATACAAAATCGCACACAGCTTTATCACACCCTAAGATACCCCATGGTGACACCATATACGTATATATTTATTTATCTCGAATGTTCTAGTTTTCTTAATTACCTTATTATTGGCTTCCACTTTCAATTCTCCATTTGTAGGCACCTACAACAGATCAGGATGCTCTTTCATCTCCTCTGTGGCACCTACCCATTTGACTCTCAAAAATCTTATCTTTATTTCTGCATTTTATTTTACCTGCACATAGTATAGCTTTGAATCAATTATAATAAATGACAACATTTATTATTTAGTTGATATTTATTATTGTATTACATCCTTTTTTTTTTTTTTAACCCGGGGAAATGCGTTATACATACCACCCCACACTCTAAGAGCGTGGAGTGGTTATGTGGGACTCCCTGTCATCATTGCTGACGGGTATACCCACTAAAACCCCGGGACAACACTACGCCTATCGTTAGAGCTACGGGTACGCCGAGGCAATCGTCCGCGGCCCCAACGGCGCTGGTCCGTAATTGGTGGACCTCTCCTCGGCATGGTGAAGTGCGTTCACACCAACCTCTCAGGGACGCAAGTTAAAACCATGCGCACCTTCTCTGGGGCATATGTCATCGGCGGTGAATGTCCCCGCACCCACCGCCTAGGGCCCGGTTATGGTGGTTGGAGCAAGGCGTGAGGGATTCTTCCCCGACGCCCTGTGCGCCGTCTCCTAATTGGGAGATCGGTAGTGGCCTCCCTCATTCTCTCCGCGTCCTCCTTCAGCAACATAACGTCATCACAGAAGGAGCGAACCGCTCTCCACGATGTCTCGCTCTCAACCATAGCTTTCACTATAGCCAAAAGCGAGAGATCATCCCCGGGCCTTCTACCAGCGTATGCTGCGCGGTGTCCTCACCACATTCACAGTGGTGGCAGGCAGGAGTCGGTTCCCTCCCGGCTATACGGTGCAGGTACTTACCGAAGCATCCATGCCCCGAAAGCACCTGCACAAGCCGGAAGGAAAGCGAGCCATGCTTTCTTTCCATCCACTCCTGTAAGAATGGACGGACTGCCTCCACCGTCCAGATTGTATTACATCCTAATCTATTTGTTTCTACCAGTGAAAACTATTTAGGCTAAGGGTTTATTGTATTCGTGTTTATATCTTAAGTAAGAAGCTGTTTGTTTTCCTAATAAAATAATTTATTTTATATTGGAAATTTTTTATTGTAATTTTTAATGCAAAATCTAATATTATTAAATATTTTGTTTGAGTTTTTATTTTTATTATTTGTGAATTTTATTTTGGAAATTTTAATGTAAGTATTTTAATTGCATGGTAGATAAGTTAACATAAACATTCACTTCAGATGTGAGTTTGTTTCAAGAAAAAACATTTAATTATTTAATTATTATATTCATTTAATTATAATTATATTCAGTCTAATTTTATAAATTGTTTGTTCTTATGTAAATATTTGTCGTCACATACGGGCTAAAAGCCTGAAATAAACTATTTGTATTTTTATTTATTTATTTAAAGGAGTAAGTTGATATAAAACAATAGTTTTCACAATATTATAGTTTATTATTATATTTATTGTTTAACAACAAAACAACGTCCATGGTGTAGGTACTAGGTTCATATATTATGTACTTACTCTTACTAACAGATACTCATTCCTAAATATATAATATAATATACTGCCACACTCCACCTACTTGTACTTACGACTTACGTGATACTAGCCGTGTCATAGTTAGCTATTAATGTAGCTTTCATATTATATACCTTTATATCATTCGTTCTATTAATATATTATATAATATATTAACATGTATATATTAGAATATATAGGTACCTACATAGGACATGTGAACCTGCTGATATTAACGTTTAAACATCATAATAATATGCACTACAAATAATCCCTTAGCAATATAATATTCAACAAAGGTTGCTATAGTGTTGGAGTGGGCCGTGGGCTCGAGTAACGTGAGTTACAGGTTCGTTTACCTCAACATAGGTACATGACAATACAAGCATTTCAACGCGACGCCCTAAACTATATTCCAAATATAATATTATATGCCTTTATATTGACTTGATAACAATAACTAGTGATTGAATTCAGTATGCATATTTTATTATGTAGTAAATATGTACTCTTATTATTTTTATGTATATCACCAATTAAAAGGTTACTTAGGTATATTACATTAATTATATTATAATGGATACGATAGGTATATAACACTGCCATTATTTATTTATTTTAATTTTATCTAAGTACTTTTTATAATAATATGTATTGGTGATATATCCACGCTCGAAAGCGACTTTATATACCTATTCATATTACTCACAATATTACCGAATATATATATATATATATTTTATAGTATCGCAGTATACATATACTATGATTACAGGCAATCGTTCTAGTCGTATCTACACATAATGCATTGGATTCTAACTGATGTAGCGCCATTATACATCATAAAATACGAGTATATATTATATTAGTAATAATCATAAAGTATGGAACATTTGTGCTAGCTCTAATACTGATCTGTACACACTTACCTATCTATACACTGTATCATATAATATAATGGAACACACGAACAATATCATACTACTCTGCTACACTACGAATTTAACAACAGCAGGCGAGCTGGGGTAGGATGCGCTCTGTTCGTGCGACAAATAGGTATATATCCTACGAGTCTCAAGCACGAGAAACGGTGCGCATGATACTACGCCTAGCATCTGGACAGATAATTTTTTTTTTTTTTGTGACAAGACGAGCAAATCACGTGCCTCATGGTAAGCATCATGATTGCCCGTATCAAACACAGTGCCACCCAGTGTTTTAAAATTCTAAATTCTGCGTGACACTGCACTGCGCCTGTCACCCTGAGATATGAGTTGTAGAATCTTATCATGCCCAGTAATTTCGCTGGTAACATTGCCCTTCATACCGGAACACAGTATATTACTGCTTGGCGGATGAATAACTGGCAAAGGTGTGGTACTTCCCCAGGTGGCCCCCTGCAAAAGAGGCCTACCTTATATTCGATACTCGTATCAGTAGGTACATAGCGAATGATAGAGATCATATTTGACAAGTATAGTTTTAGAACAACGAACAATATTGCTATACGAGTATAATAATATTTATTATAATGCTAGTTAATATACGTATATATTATGTTGTTCGAAATGTTTATTCGATTTCATCTTATGACTAGACATCGACGGCGGGAATTCGTCCTCATACCAACTATATAAAATGACTTGTAAATATAAATGTTATGTACAAAACTATATTATTATTAGTAAGTATTGCTTTAACAACTACTAGACTACTCAACGCAAAAGACGACGCTTTATGGGAGAGGGGGGTTAGGCATTGACGCTGCATAACCGCCGGCCCAGCCCCTTCTCATTTGATGATATATTAGGTATTACATTATGTTTCAAGTCAGTGATTCAATATAAATTCTCCGCACCCTGCCAAGTATTGGTGGCTTTGTTTTCACGCTTAAATGGTAGCGGAGGCCTTTTATGTTAAGTTGTCTGTATTAAATCATTGATATAAAGAAAAGGGCAGATGAGGTACTGGCTTCTTAAAATGGCAAGCTCAAATTAGGTCCCATTAGGTCCACGTACGTGAGTAAAGTTAATTGTTGTCTCGTTCGCAATTCGGTCTCAGGTACGTATTTCTATCTTTGTTGTTTCAAATTGCACGTGCCAGTTGTCTCCCTTCATTATATCAATGTGTTAAATACATATGTAGTTCCTACGTATACCTATCATTAGATCCGAGACTAGACTCGATATGGACACATCACTCGTTCCTCGGCGATAATACCACAACTAAACCTTTATATAAATTATGTATATCTGCTAAACAATAATATGTAACATCCACACAATCATGGAACTCACAATTTATATGACCTATATAAATCTGAATCAAAATGCAACAATCAAGTCCGACGTCTGTTCACAGTGTGTAAAACTGCGGGGTTATCAGTTTGCATCGTATAACATATAGCTTGTTTATAGATATATACAGAACCACCACATCGTTTATTTACACTCGTCACTACTCTTTATTCATAGCTCCTACGTTATACTTTATACACGTCGCCCTCGAGCTCTTACTTACTCTTCCTTCGTCGCGTCGCGTCGATAGAGGTCACTATGCATCAACTAGTCAAACTGAACAAGCTTCAAAAGAAGAAAAAAGAAGAAGAAATTTAGATTTTCTATACTTTGCCGATCGGCCATTTTGTAAGCAAATAAAATAAAATATTTTGCAAGTTGTTCAGTTTGATGACTATAGATGCACTCCCTATAGTATTTCTAAACCTTTTTTAATACTTTGTATGATTACATAAAATATAACATAATTCAAAATCTAAACAATAATTTAGATTGTTCAAATGCTGTGGACCTGTGGAAGATTATAGCTACCGATATCAAAAGCGCTATTATAAGTACAGCTCCTCCGGCACAATTTCAAAGCCTTCTTGCGGGTATTGCGTGAACTATTTTATTGTACATATCTACAGAACTGAAGGTATATGTACCAAATATCAGAGCGATCCGTCAACGAGAGATACCATTTCAATTTCTAAATTTGACCCAAATAAAAATTCCTTAACAATGAACAGGTAAAGATAAATAAAATCGTTTGAAGAGCGGCGGCGGCGGCGTGTGGCGTGTGTACTCGAGGTTACCTACCGACAGCGGTCGGACTAGTCCGAGTCGGAGTCGGAGGAGGGCGGCTGCGGCGCGAGCTCAGCGGGCGCGGGCGCGGGCGCGGGCGCGGGCGCGGGCTCCGGCACGCGCGCCGCCACCGCGTACGCGCCCGCCGACTGACCCGTCGTGCGCTCTATACCCACGCTGCGGACATAACACATGTATAGGTACATATTATATGGCCAGAGGTGCGCCCGTGGTAGATACACCGGCATTTGACCGGTTAGCACCCTGATCGCGAAAATATAACAGAAAGCAGTGCGCATGATACTAGATCTGGTCGACGGCATTACTCTAGTTTTCAATTGAGTGGTATGTCTGTGTGTTACTCACATGTACTCGTGCCTGGCGAGATACCGCACGTACTTCTCCGGCGGATCGTTGTCGTGTTGTTGCAGCGACACGGAGCGCACAGTGACGTGCGACGCGGCCGCCGCCGGCATCGTGAACTCGACGTATGCGTGGGTCGCTAGCTGCGCCGGCACCTGGTCGTACGACGTCAGCGCCATGCGACACACCAGGTTGTGTGTCGTGTACGCTCCTTGTCCTACACATCGATATAACATAACATCGTGAACTCGACGTATGCGTGGGTCGCTAGCTGCGCCGGCACCTGGTCGTACGACGTCAGCGCCATGCGACACACCAGGTTGTGTGTCGTGTACGCTCCTTGTCCTACACATGGATATAACATAACATCGTGAACTCGACGTATGCGTGGGTCGCTAGCTGCGCCGGCACCTGGTCTTACGACGTCAGCGCCATGCGACACACCAGGTTGTGTGTCGTGTACGCTCCTTGTCCTACACATGGATATAACATAACATCGTGAACTCGACGTATGCGTGGGTCGCTAGCTGCGCCGGCACCTGGTCGTACGACGTCAGCGCCATGCGACACACCAGGTTGTGTGTCGTGTACGCTCCTTGTCCTACACATGGATATAACATAACATCGTGAACTCGACGTATGCGTGGGTCGCTAGCTGCGCCGGCACCTGGTCGTACGACGTCAGCGCCATGCGACACACCAGGTTGTGTGTCGTGTACGCTCCTTGTCCTACACATCGATATAACATAACATCGTGAACTCGACGTATGCGTGGGTCGCTAGCTGCGCCGGCACCTGGTCGTACGACGTCAGCGCCATGCGACACACCAGGTTGTGTGTCGTGTACGCTCCTTGTCCTACACATCGATATAACATAACATCGTGAACTCGACGTATGCGTGGGTCGCTAGCTGCGCCGGCACCTGGTCGTACGAAGTCAGCGCCATGCGACACACCAGGTTGTGTGTCGTGTACGCTCCTTGTCCTACACATGGATATAACATAACATCGTGAACTCGACGTATGCGTGGGTCGCTAGCTGCGCCGGCACCTGGTCGTACGACGTCAGCGCCATGCGACACACCAGGTTGTGTGTCGTGTACGCTCCTTGTCCTACACATGGATATAACATAACATCGTGAACTCGACGTATGCGTGGGTCGCTAGCTGCGCCGGCACCTGGTCGTACGACGTCAGCGCCATGCGACACACCAGGTTGTGTGTCGTGTACGCTCCTTGTCCTACACATCGATATAACATAACATCGTGAACTCGACGTATGCGTGGGTCGCTAACTGCGCCGGCACCTGGTCGTACGACGTCAGCGCCATGCGACACACCAGGTTGTGTGTCGTGTACGCTCCTTGTCCTACACATCGATATAACATAACATCGTGAACTCGACGTATGCGTGGGTCGCTAGCTGCGCCGGCACCTGGTCGTACGACGTCAGCGCCATGCGACACACCAGGTTGTGTGTCGTGTACGCTCCTTGTCCTACACATCGATATAACATAACATCGTGAACTCGACGTATGCGTGGGTCGCTAGCTGCGCCGGCACCTGGTCGTACGACGTCAGCGCCATGCGACACACCAGGTTGTGTGTCGTGTACGCTCCTTGTCCTACACATCGATATAACATAACATCGTGAACTCGACGTATGCGTGGGTCGCTAGCTGCGCCGGCACCTGGTCGTACGACGTCAGCGCCATGCGACACACCAGGTTGTGTGTCGTGTACGCTCCTTGTCCTACACATCGATATAACATAACATCGTGAACTCAACGTATTTACATGTGGTTATAAAGTTTCCTGATCACTGACCTTCCTTAGGCAGTCTGGGCATGCGCCACACGATGGCCCGGTGTTGGTGCTCGTACTTGGCCTGACCGGATGTCACCTCGATCAGGGACTCCTGGAGAGCGTCCACGGCGCCGAGGAACCGCTCGATGCCCTTTATCTTGCCGGTGCGACGGTGCGCTGACTTCACGGACCCGTACCTGGAGACACATTGAACATGTTCCTCCTGTGGGTGCCGCCCGCTACAACACAACTCCTGAGAGAGGCGCCTCTGATGCATGCACTTCGCACTGTCTGTGTCATAGCGAACCAGTAGTTATATTTATTTGTACTCTGAACGAGTTTACTAGAGTCACTTTAAACATTTTACGGTATATTAATAGGAAATAAGGTGAAAATAGCTTTATATTATAATATTACTAAACTATCGTAAGCTATACGGAAAAAAAAAGAATTGTTAAATTAAAGCAAGTTGCTTTAGTTCAAAGCAAATCCTGTCTTCCTATAGAGGAAGACTATATTTACTTAAATATACAATGTGATATTGATAAGAATATTGTATTCACATAATACAACCGTTTTATTAGTCCAAAAACATTTGGTTTTGTTATTATAACAATATAGTTTATTTATCCCAAGCAACCTTATTGATTTGATGTAATACTTTGGTTTAATTGGATAAACAAATCAAAATTATTGTTTTAACACATCATAATCCCTGTTTCAACAATACGTATATCGTTTTTGCAAGAATATACATCAGATTGTTTAGACAATATGTTTTTTTTGTAGCAACAACACATTGTTTTGATTTGACACTAGTAGTTCACTTATTTTAACAATATAATATTGTTTTTATAACAATACGAGTTAAATTAGTTTGAAAATTATGTTTTAGTTAGTTTGAGAGTAAATAGATTCTTCGTTTAACAATAATTATTATTGTAGTTATGAGAATACCAGATTGTTGTTGCAAAACTAAGATTTACTTGGTTCTACAAAGATTTTTGTCCTTAATACGCATGGTTTACTAGTTTCAAGAAAACTTATTCTCTTTAGGAGAATACACACTAGCTTGGTTTAAAACTATGATTTATTTAAACCAACAAAACATAGATTTTCGTTCAATACTTTTGCTTTTACTTGTTTCAGTAATTTTTATTGTCTGAATGAAAATACAGGACATGTTGTTTGAACAATATATTTTTCTTAGACCTACAGTAATATATTGTTGTTTGAACAATATATTTTACTTCGACCTACAGTAATATATTGTTTTTTGAACAATATATTTTACTTAGATCTACAGTAATATATTGTTTTTTTAACAATATATTTTACTTCGACCTACAGTAATATATTGTTGTATCAAAAATATAGTTCACTTAGACCTACAATAATATGTTTTGTAATAAAACTACTATTGTTTCATTTTAAGACTTTTATTTATTCCTTCAAAAAAAATATATTACTTCTAAACAATATGTATATTGTCCAGTAAATGACAGATAGCTTGAAATAACAAATCAGTAGTTTTATGAGATTTCATGTGTTTGGCTTAATAAATAATATAATGCTAATAAGGCAAAAAAAAAATTGCCGCTTGCTGTGGGCAACATTTTTGTACAGTAAGCTTTTTCCATATATTCCCAGTAATCCCCACATGAATTGCCCTTAGGTGGAAATCTGGAATAAAATTCCCATTTCCCCTGGTTGACGATTGAAGTTATTGCCCCCACTTCAAATCGCTGTACATTGCTGCGTGGATCAACCCCCTAGACTCTAGGGGTTGGCGGTCAGATATTCCCAATGTGGTTTTATAAGTAGATAAGTGAGATTATTACGGACATACTTACAAACAAAATGTTCTTCATTATCTGTCGAATGTACACCAGGTTTTTATGATCAACAACAATAAGTTATAACAATATTAAAAGCATCTACGATAAGGAAAATTTTGTTTTTTTGTCTCTAATAATATCACTTATCTACAAATAAAACCATATTGGAAATATCTGACCGTCAATTCCTTCATCGCGGCCGTAAGATAGACAGCGATGAGGGGGTGATGCAAGCAGCAGTGTACAGCGATTTAAGCTGGGAGCAATAACTTCCGCCACCCGGAGATATTTTATTGCCGATTGCCACCTGGGGGCAATCCATGAGGGGACGACTGAGAATATACGGCTTTAATCACAGACACCCACCGTTATTGCGATTAATTACAATTATCTGGCTCATCTACACAATAACGAAAAAAAAAGGTTTAAAAACAGCCCTTTTGTAGGCTTTTTTTTTGCGTAATGAGCGTTTTTATTTTAAAAGCCTCACAATTATAATATATTTTCTGTTCAAATAAAACTATTTTTAATTAGATACTGACAATTCAATACTGTTATATCCAGCTATCTTTCATTTACTGGATAGTTAGTAGGTAAGATAACTTATAACAATTATTATGCCATCCGCTTTAGCAAAAACAATATTTAAAATGTAATCATGTCCATTGAAATAAATCCATTACACAAAAAACTAGTGGAATATTGAGAATAATATGGGTTAGGTCCTGAACGCACTTCCCGATTGGTATATACACTTACCAAAACGGGCATTTTTCAAAATTAGTACTTCCTTAAATGTAAATAAATTTTTAAAACAACGTAAATACTATCACTATGGTGTTATTATGTTATTTAAATTTTTTATCTAAACATGATGACTAAATTAACATGTTTTACTAAAATCAAAATAATTTACTACAGTAAGATTCATGTTTTCTAAAAAATTGTATAAAATATTAGGATGCGCTCTTTGTGAGAAATGCACTTTTGGGAAGTACACGTTCTGAACCTAACCAGTTTGGATTAGATTAATTAATTCGTAAGTAGTTTTAGTCAAAGGAATCACATTTTCACTTAATAACATATTCAAAACTTTAAACAAAAGATTATAAATTATGTTAAGTTTATTCCCAGTTGCCATCATTTCCACCACTGGTGGCAGAAGAAAAAACTAAAGTCTAAGGGCATGCAAAATTAACTAGAAAGATTTTAGATTTTGTCACCTGTTTCGCACGCCGCTACAGGTCAATAAATACAGCAATATCAAGAAATAAACGACCCAGCTGCCACCGGTGTTGATATTGAGGCAATCACATTGATAAAAAAAATAAAGTTACCCATACCAGACATTTCACTTCACTTCATTTCTGTCAGGTTGTCTTGCACACAAAGTATTTTTTCATCTTATTATTATGTGTTCATCCATTTCTGCATTACAATATCCCATGGTTCATGGTTATTTTTCAGCCAAACAATGTCATCATTAATACCTGGAATTTACATATTTTATTATACACATATTATTATACATATACCTATACATCATCATCATCATCTCAGCCATAGGAAGTCCTCTGCTGAAGATAGGCCTTCCTCATAGATTTCCATCCAGTCCGGTTGTAAGCGGCCCGCCTTCAGCGTGTCCCTGCAGTCCTTATCAGATCGTCCACCTTGTGGGTGGACGTCCTACGCTGCGCTTGCCAGTCCGTGGTCTCCATTCGAGAACTTTACAGCCCCATCGGCCATCAGTTCTAAGTGCTATGTGCCCTGCCCAGTGCCACATCAATTTGCTATAATTACAAAATACACTGAACTATGTCTGTAACTTTCGTTCGTCTATACGGATCTCCTTATTTCTGCTTCTTCTCCTTATCTCCTTATTCGATCTCACAGAGAAATCCCGACCATAGCCCTCTCCATAGCTTGTTGAGCTATTTTGAGCCTGCTGATAAGGCCCACAGTCAGAGACCACGTTTCAGATCCATATGTAATCACTGGTAACACAAACTGGTCGAAGACATTCAACTTGAGGCACTGAGGTATTTTGGACACATACCTAGACATACTAATTAGCTGTTGCCTGTGGCCTGTTGCCACTTGCATTACGTTGTGTAACTGATTCTTGTCCCCATAGAACTAAAATTACATTATAAAATAAACGAGGTATATGTTAATATAATTATTAACAAATAAATACCTCGTGATTCGTGAAGCAATTAACCTGCTACTGCTGCTATCTTACTACTTATGTTTAAAGCAAAACATTAAAAAAGCCTTCTAAAGGGGTTAGTAGTAATTTTACTTACTTCTGAAACTTCCGAGCACCCGATGGCATTGAAAACCTAGACAGCAAATCAAGAGTGGCTTTCTGACCAATATAATATTCTTCTTGAAATGAACATTCAACGGCGCCGGCGTCCATATTTATGCCCGATCTAATCGGAAAAAAGAAGTAGGTAATTAGGCACCTTGTAAATAATCCGTATAATGCTGGATGCATTCAAATTTTACAACAATATATTCATGAATAAAAACTGACCTGCTTTTAGCTTTTTTTCAAACTCAAACTCAAACAGATTTATTCAAATAGGTCATAATCTGACACTTTTGTACGTCAATGAAGATACAGTACTGAATCTACCGTGCGTTCGGAAAGATACCTCTACAAGAAGAACGTACAAGAAACTTGTAGGGCTTAATTTTTTCAACAGATAGTTTCACAATATTTGGTTTGGTTACATTCGTTTTCTTTGAAGGTGCCGCGAGGCTAGCCGCCTCGCGGCACAACTCGCGGCCAACATTATCTAGTTATAAAATCAAAAACACACCAGTACTATTCTCGATTCTCGACTTCTCAATGATGCAGGCTGCCGCACACACTGAAGCAAACTACTAACTCGCATTCTCGTATTGAAAATGTGTATTCTTCGTCATATAATTTGCTGCTTTATGCAAATAATATTCTTGTTTTGAATCAACTTTATCTAACAACTTATTTGAAAATAAAAAGCACTTAGCTCAACAATCGACATTGTTGTTCTAAGAAATAATTAACCTTCTATCAAGACGACTAGTAATTTCCAAGTAACTATTTAACATATTCTCGCATCGAAAATGTTTAATTTTTTTCTTACAATTTGCCGCGTTATTATAATAATATTCATGTTAAGAAACAACTATATATGACAACTTATTTAAACATTTAAGGAATTTTAACTGAACAATTGATAATGTTATTCTTAGAAATAACCAATCTTCTATCAAGACGACTGGATAATATTCCAAGTAACTATTTAACATATTTTCGCATCGAAAATGTTTTAATCTTCGTCTTACAATTTGCCGCGTTATTAAAATGATATTCATGTTTTGAAACAACTTTAGGTGGCAACTTATTTAAAAATTTAAGGAATTTTACCTGAACAGTTGATAGTGTTATTCTAAGATATAATCAATCTTCTATCAAGACGACTAGTAATTCCAAGTAACCATTTAACATATTCTCACATTGAAAATGTTTAATCTTCGTCTTACATGCCGCGTTATTATAATAATATTCATGTTTTGAAACAACTGCATATTATGACAACTTATTTAAAATTTAAGGAATTTTATCTGAACAATTAATAATGTTATTCTAAGAAATAACCAATCTTTTATCAAGACGACTGGATATTCCAAGTAACTATTTAACGTTTTCTCGCATCGAAAGTGTTTTATCTTCGTCATACATTTTGCCACGTTATTATAATAATATTCATGTTTTGAAATAACTATTTATGACAACTTATTCAAAAATTTAAGAATTTAAGAATTGCTAAACAATTGATAAAGTTATTCTACGATATAACCAATCTTCTATCAAGACGACTGGATATTCCAAGTAACTATTTAACATAATATTTTCGCATCGAAAATGTTTTAATCTTCGTCTTACAATTTGCCGCGTTATTAAAATAATATTCATGTTTTGAACCCACTTTAGGTGACAACTTATTTAAAAATTTGATGAATTTTACCTGAAAAATTGATATTGTTATTCTTAAAATTAACCAATCATCTATCAAGACGACTAGTAATTCCAAATAACCATTTAACATATTCTCGCATCGAAAATATTTAATCTTCGTTTTACAATTTGCCGAGTTATGCAAATAATATTCTTGTTTCGAAACAATAAAATGTAACAAATTGTTTAAAAATTTAAGGAATTTTACCTGAACAATTGATATTGTTATTCTTAAAATTAACTAATCTTCTATCAAGACGAGTAGTAATTCCGAGTAACCATTTAACATATTCTCGCATCGAAAATGTTCAATCTTCGTCTTACAATTTGCCACGTTATACAAATAATATTCAAGTTTTGAAACAACTATATGTTATAACTTATTTAAAAATTAAAGGATTTCAGCAGAATAATTGATATTGTTGGTTTAAAAAATAATCAATCTTCTATTAAGACGACTAGTAATTCCAAATAACCATTTAACATATTCTCGCATCGAAAATGTTCAATCTTCGTCTTACAATTTGCCACGTTATACAAATAATATTCAAGTTTTGAAACAACTATATGTAAATAACTTATTTAAAAATTAAAGGATTTCAGCAGAACAATTGATATTGTTATTTTAAGAAATAATCAATCTTCTATCAAGACGATTAGTAATTCCAAATAACCATTTCACATATTCTCGAATCGAAAATGTTTAATCTTCGTCTTACAATTTGCCCCGTTATTCAAATAATATTCTGGTTTTGAAACAACAATATGTGACAACTTATTTAAAAATTAAAGGATTTCAGCAGAACAATAGATATTGTTGGTTTAAGAAATAATCAATCTTCTATTAAGACGACTAGTAATTCCAAATAACCATTTAAAATATTCTCGCATCGAAAATGTTTAATCTTCGTCTTACAAATTGCCGCGTTATTCAAATAATATTCTTGTTTTGAAACAACAATAAGTGACAACTTGTTTAAAAATTAAAGAATTTTAGTTCAACAATTTAAATTGTTATTCAAAAAAATAATAATCTTCTATCAAGAATACTTGTGTCATTTCAGGTAAACATTTAACGTATTCTCGCCTTGATAATTTTTAATCTTTGTCGAATAATTTGCCGTGTTATTGTTATAATATTGTTTATTTTAAAATAAGTAGTTGCAAAATTTTAATTGAATAATTTAGCGTTTCAAAAGAACAACGAAATTGTTAGTCTAATAATTAATTTATCCTAATGTAACAATGTTTATTATTACTACGACATCCTTGTCTTAAAACTAATCCTTGTCTTAAAACTAAAATATCAAAATGTTTGCGTGACAATATTTACTTGTTTTAAGACAATAAAGCAACAATATTTTTTTTGTATTTTGAAGAAATGGAAATTATTAAAATGACAATATATTGGTAAGTTAAGTAAATATTGTCTTGGAATTGGTAACAATATTTTTTTTGTTGATGGGACAATTCCTTTTTTTCCGTTACTAAAGTATCTTGCTGTAATGATAGTCTAAGTTTTGGGTAATAAATACGTATCCCACCAAAAACATTCTGTAAAAAACTAGCCAAGTCTCGATGGAGCTGCTTGTTTATCTCTAAAAAGTTATGAAATCTAGACAAAGTCGTGCCAAGTCTAAGGTTCCTTACTGCGATTTCTTTATTATTATAGTTAATGTTGTGTGACTTGGCCCACAACATTAACTATAACATTATGTGAAGGGATGAAAGTCATGTGGCCAGAAGGACTTTGAGGATTCATATGTGAGCGGTTACATGGGGAGGGGGGGAGGGGGCGTACAAGACAACCTGACGTGACAATGAGTATATGCGTTAAAAAGAACGAATGCAGAGATGACGGATGATCGACTGGGACGGCTGCAGATAACCATGCCGCGCCGACTCCACCTAGTATGAGATAGGGGTACGAAGATGATATCCCCAGTAGTATTAATTTAACTACCCAGTAGTAATTTAATTTTTAAGTTGATTGTTTTCGGTGTACCTCGGTCATAATAAAGAGTATTCTATTCTATTCTATTCTATATATAAGTGTAGCATGAATAAAACGTATGCACGCGATAGTATACCGGAAATGTTTCTCGACTCTGAAGAGATAGATCCAGCACTCGGGTATCGGGAACCGCACGCAGACGTCCTCGCACGGCACCTGTCCGAGCGCGCGCGACGCGAACCCCGGCACCAGCACGTCCGCGCGCAGCTCCACCTATACATATCTAATGTTTACACTCCTCGCACGGCACCTGTCCGAGCGCGCGCGACGCGAACCCCGGCACCAGCACGTCCGCGCGCAGCTCCACCTATACATATCTAATGTTTACACTCCTCGCACGGCACCTGTCCGAGCGCGCGCGACGCGAACCCCGGCACCGGCACGTCCGCGCGCAGCTCCACCTATACATATCTAATGTTTACACTCCTCGCACGGCACCTGTCCGAGCGCGCGCGACGCGAACCCCGGCACCGGCACGTCCGCGCGCAGCTCCACCTATACATATCTAATGTTTACACTCCTCGCACGGCACCTGTCCGAGCGCGCGCGACGCGAACCCCGGCACCGGCACGTCCGCGCGCAGCTCCACCTATACATATCTAATGTTTACACTCCTCGCACGGCACCTGTCCGAGCGCGCGCGACGCGAACCCCGGCACCGGCACGTCCGCGCGCAGCTCCACCTATACATATCTAATGTTTACACTCCTCGCACGGCACCTGTCCGAGCGCGCGCGACGCGAACCCCGGCACCGGCACGTCCGCGCGCAGCTCCACCTATACATATCTAATGTTTACACTCCTCGCACGGCACCTGTCCGAGCGCGCGCGACGCGAACCCCGGCACCGGCACGTCCGCGCGCAGCTCCACCTATACATATCTAATGTTTACACTCCTCGCACGGCACCTGTCCGAGCGCGCGCGACGCGAACCCCGGCACCGGCACGTCCGCGCGCAGCTCCACCTATACATATCTAATGTTTACACTCCTCGCACGGCACCTGTCCGAGCGCGCGCGACGCGAACCCCGGCACCGGCACGTCCGCGCGCAGCTCCACCTATACATATCTAATGTTTACACTCCTCGCACGGCACCTGTCCGAACGCGCGCGACGCGAACCCCGGCACCGGCACGTCCGCGCGCAGCTCCACCTATACATATCTAATGTTTACACTCCTCGCACGGCACCTGTCCGAGCGCGCGCGACGCGAACCCCGGCACCGGCACGTCCGCGCGCAGCTCCACCTATACATATCTAATGTTTACACTCCTCGCACGGCACCTGTCCGAGCGCGCGCGACGCGAACCCCGGCACCGGCACGTCCGCGCGCAGCTCCACCTATACATATCTAATGTTTGCACTCCTCGCACGGCACCTGTCGCGTGTGCCCGTTCATTTACGTATCTTTTACTCGTGAGTTTTATCAATTGTAATAAAAAGTTTTTTAATAGATTTTTAATCGCCATAATTTCTGAAATATTTATTTATTTAGATCGTCCACATCGTGTACATCAGTTATTTTTGTTTGGCTACATTATATATCTTAAGTCTAGATGTCATAATATTTATAGATGAAGACAGCATGCATAAAACAAAAGTCATTGAACGACATAAATAATGAGTAGTAATAAAAATATAATAATATCAGAAACGTTGGTAGATAATGTTCAAAATTAAAAAATTAGAACGAAACAGATAGTTATATAAAAATTAATAAATATAATAACATGTCAATAGGTAATTGTTACGATAATTATAATTTTGAAACTTAGACGTCTAAACTCATGCACGTCGTTAGAGAATATATCAATGTCTATATTTTTTTAAATATTATTGGAATTACGGATTTGAAATTTATTGTTAGGAAATGGATTGATTTTGAACTAAATTTTTTATTTCAATGGGTTTTTATTTTATGTGTCATCATCATCATCATCATCATCTCAGCCGTTGGTGATCCACTACTGAACATATTATGTGTATTAATTATAATTAGCCGAAATCAAAAAGTAATTCTTTGCCTATTTTCTCTTCAATTTGATAAAGTTAAAATTTTTTTTGTCTAAAATTATATATATAAAAATTAATGCATGCATTATTGTATGGAAGAATTTCTCAACAATGCATTGTAATTGTTTTATACCGGTAACAAGACAAAACTATTCAATAATATGTGATATTCTACTCTCTCAGCAAAATTTTCAAAATAGTCGCTAGTTTGATTTCGATTAATCTAATTACATTATAAAAATAAAAAAGAGTTCATTTATTAGATCATAATTGAATAAGGTGTAAAATGATACTATATTATACACCTTATATCGCGCCCGTAGCTAGCTCTACGACGCACTCGAGGGAGCTACGAAAAGTTTATTCATTGAAGCTTTCATTATCACGCATCTCATAGCAATAATCTGCAGAGTAGTTTGTAGTGCTACGGCGCGCTACGCCACACGCTGCTACGTTGATCGTAGCAGAAATGCACAGAAATCTACGCCGTAGCGTGAGCTACGAGTAGCTACGCGACTACTAAGAAACATTCGTGGTTATCTATTGATAACTAGCGATAATTGTGACTAAACCAAAATAGATGGATATTATGTCCGTTCACTATTTTGTAGACATTGGTAAATACTACGAATCCCTAGGTCATTACTTTAATCTACCACCAATAGTTTTCACACTCCATGAAAAAAAATTACTGCTTTGATTATTATGACTAAACCAAAAAAGATGGATATAATCTATTTATACTGTTTTGTAAGTATTAATAATTACTATAAACCCCTAGTACATTACTTTATTCTACCACCAATACTTTTCACAGCGCATGCATATAATGTCTGTTTCGATTATTGTTACTAAACCAAAATAGATGGATATAATGTCCGTGAATTATTTTGTAGATATTAATAAGTACTACAAACCCCTAGTACATTATTTTATTCTACCATCAATAGATTTCACAGCGCACGCAAATTAATGAATATGGTAATTATAATATGTGACACCTTAGTTCACAATATTGCAGTTTTCTTACGGATTCCTATTTTTTTTTCAAAATCACATATAGCCTATGTCACTTATACTGAATTAAGCTATCCATAAGTGAAAGAATTTTTAAAATCGGTCCAGTAGTTTCGGAGCCTATTCGTTACAAACAAAAATACAAAAAAACAAAGTTTCTCTCTTTATAATATTAGTATAGATTGACGCTGACGTAGCCTCGTTGCCTCCGACCGATATAAGAATCGATGATGGTATAATAAGATAGATGTGTGTGTGTATCTGTGCGCCAGGTTAAGTAAGATGCGGGATTGAGTGAAAGCAGACCGTATTCGGTCGGTATGAGATCCGAAGGACGGCAGCGGCGTCCTCTGCGTAAAAACCATCGAACGAGTAGATACAGCAGTGCACTATAGTTACGGCTGAGATGGGGATCATCATGAGACCGTGTTCGTTGCTTTTCGCTATGTCTCGTGCAAATAGGTTCAGTCGTTTGAAGATTATCAACATTCGTCATTAGAGGTGCATTTTTTAGTACATGTCATTGAGAATGGCTAATTTTTTTTTATTTTCCCTTTTTTTTACATACATACATACAGTCACGCCTCGTTCCCGGTGGGGTAGGCAGAGACTATTTCCCTCCACTTGCTACGATCCTGACATACAACTTTCGCTTCGTTCACTTTCATGACATTTTTCATACATGCTCGTCGGTCGTAGGTACTTCTGACTCGGCCTTTCCTAAGAACAACGTCAACTTGCTCATGAAATTGATTCACGATTCCCTATTTTCTATTATTGTTAATAGACATGTTATTAATTTGTAATCAAATTTATAATAATTAATTTGAATGATTAATTGTAAAAACAGTATCAGACATATATGATAATATATATGATATATAAGAGTAGAGCCAGAGAGTGCAAGCAATGAAGGAACAAGCTCGCTCACGTACCTTGTTCCCGGTGACGCACCACACCGCCTTCAGCTGCAGCGGCAGCTCGCGGTTCTTGGGAGGCCGGATGCGGAACCGCATCAACTCTATGTAGCACGCGTCCGGGGGCTTGAACCTGGGGACCGTCACTCTCATGTCGACACTGGCTCACGGGGACACCGCTGCATTTTAACTAATATTCTATTTGTTTTCATTTGAAGGTATCATTATAAAGTCGCGGTACAGGTACGGGGCCAGTATCCTGTGTGTGTGCGTGCGGTGTGAGTGCGAGTGTGAGTGTACAATAGGAGCGAGGTTACTTGATGATCTGCGTGTCGTCGAAGTCCGCGGGCGTGACGCAGGCGTGAAACTCGGGCGCCTCGACTCGGATCCACTCCTCGGTGACGACGGGGATGATGTCGTGCCTGCCCACCACCTCCTTGCCCTGGCGCCGGAGGTCGTTCACCCCCAGCTCCACGTCCGACATGCCTGCCGACCGGCCCTCTACCTCACCTTACTCGCTCAGATTCTTACATATATTCATAATAATAAATAAACTTTGACACACTCACAAATCCGCAACGGGGATCCTCCGTGTCGCAGGTGCGGCGGCATGCCGCATGGACACATACGATAACACGACACATAACATGACATCACACCTTTTACCGGGACACACGGAAGGTGCCATATAAGGTCACACACACTTTGCCAGTTATGTTTTTTAATTAAACGATCCTATTATTGCCACCTTTAGAATAGTGCTCCACCCCCTCCACCCGTGGTTGCCGTGGCGGCCGGCTGAGGGTTAACAGATCCAGAGGACGGGCAGCGGCGTCCTTTGCAACAAACCATCAAACGACCCGCCTGCCAAGCGTGTCGAATATTGGCAAACCCCCCCTTTATGGTGGCCTATGTTAAGTAGTGGATTACTGACGACTGAGATGATGATGATGGTTATTGCCATCGACCGCGGGTACTCATTCAGACTCCAGGCCGTTATTGAGAAAATTCACTGGATTAACTGGATATAATCTCACCGGAATTATAGGTATATAATCTCACCGGAGAGGAAGCTGAGGAAGAAGAGTCGTACCCTGGCGATCTGCTTGAGCACGGCTCCCTCCGCGTCCTGCTCCACGTACAGCTCGTCCACCGCCGTCACTTGGACCTGATACCGTACATCAACATTATCATCTATTTACGAGTAATCCGCGGAGTGGGGGCCTGACGACCTGTAGATACTACAGGTTTTGGAAACCCATTTCAGGCATCAGTCTCACACAAAATAGGTTGATTGTTATTTGTTGATTGTTGATGTTCTGGTCAATTAGACTAATAAGCACCACTGTAAAAAAATCTTTGTATGAGTATGTTACATCCAGCGACTCTACTATCCCCGCTGACGTCACACCCAGCTTACTCTTGGCCTCGAACCGACGTCACAAAGGGCCGACGCTGCATTTTAGGCTGTTTTCGCCTGCCCGATGCCTGCACCTCAAAGACCCAACACTTCGGTCCTAACATCGGACCGTTGTCGCCGCATTTAGATATAAGATAGATTTAGCACATTATCGCAATGTGAATTTTATTAAAGACCTAGTACATAGAAGAGGTTTTTGGATTCTCCTGCGCCCTCCGGCCCCGGCATATATAATTGGCGCAGTCGACGGTAGGATGCTCGATAAATAGGTTATCTTACCTATCCGAGTATCCAGGACCTACTTCATCAGCTACGGACCGCGAGGCGTATCCGAAAATCGATACAGCAGCAGCGAGGACCCAAAGACACAGTGAGTACCTTAGATGAATACTATGGTTGCTCTCCCCTATGTATTAAGTCTATTTTACACTTTCAATGTGTAAGATAATTCCGAGATTTATTTCCAATCAAGGCAATCGAGGAACCCCCTAGGTATTAAGTCTATTTTACACTTTCAATGTGTAAGATAATTCCGAGATTTATTTCCAATCAAGGCAATCGAGGAACCCCCTAGGTATTAAGTCTATTTTACACTTTCAATGTGTAAGATAATTCCGAGATTTATTTCCAATCAAGGCAATCGAGGAACCCCCTAGGTATTAAGTCTATTTTACACTTTCAATGTGTAAGATATTATATTCCAAGATTTATTTCCAATCAAGGGAATCGAGGAACCCCTAGGTATTAAGTCTATTTTACACTTTCAATGTGTAAGATATTATATTCCAAGATTTATTTCCAATCAAGGGAATCGAGGAACCCCCTAGGTATTAAGACTTTTTTACACTTTCAATGTGTAAGATATTATATTCCAAGATTTATTTCCAATCAAGGGAATCGAGGAACCCCCTAGGTATTAAGACTATTTTACACTTTCAATGTGTAGGATAAATTCCGAGATTTATTTCCAATCTAGGAACCCCCTAGTTTAGATAGGTTAGAAATAACGTAGAGATATATTTAGGTAATTTATGTTGTATTGAGTAGAGTAAAATTATATAGTTAAATAGATCATAGATTACTTTAGACTTATTCTCTCACACAGTTTCATAATCCACATTTTTAATATTCTTTACTAAAGATATTTTTTTTTACATATTTCATGGGCAGCTTTATAGGAAATAGTAAAATCAGTATGGAATTAATGAATAAGATCACGATGTTGAAATAATCATTCTACCTTGCCATCTTTCTCAGAATTTTGTGCCAAGTGAGAATTGCTCCAACTGTTTCATTAGGTATTGCGACATTGGTCCACACCTGCATAGCACATACTTGATAAGTGTTTGAAATTCAGAGAATTGGTTAAATTATCTGCTGCTTTAACTATCACAACCTATTTTTAGGATAGGATTTAGATAGTTTTAGTTCATATAATATTAGATTGCCCTTACAAAAAATTTCGAAAGCCTTGTCTATCTTTATTACAATTTTTATATTGTCAAATAATTCTCTCAAAATTTCCTATCCATTATTACCCATCCTATTCTCCTATAGTATGTGCAACCTGGTATAAAATCTAAGTACATAGAGACAGAATGTCCGAAGGAAACTACAAGAAGACCACATCTACACTCACTACATACCTTCGATGATGATCACCAACTGAAGACTCAAGAAAAGCACTTCTTCTTCAAACAACACTCAAATTACGCTATGGAATTATTGCCTGCTGATGACCATCACCATCCAGAGTTTCTGCATTATGTAACCACAATCAAGTCCAAACCTGTATCACTTTACGACCTACGACATCAAGTTCTGCCACCGTGTCGTCGCTCCTACAGAATCAACGGAATTTTTATCATCCATCACCCATGAAATATGCTACCAACCTAGATAATTCTTCATGCACAGAAAGCGCAAAATTAAATCGCTCATGCCGCAGCACCGAGTCAGCATCGTTCCAGCAACTTTTTCGGTCAAGACTCTCCATAGTTGCTGATCTTCGGGAGGGAGATGTTACATCCAGCGACTCTACTATCCCCGCTGACGTCACACCCAGCTTACCCTTGGCCTCGAACCGACGTCACAAAGGGCCGACGCTGCATTTTAGGCTGTTTTCGCCTGCCCGATGCCTGCACCTCAAAGACCCAACACTTCGGTCCTAACATCGGACCGTTGTCGCCGCATTTAGATATAAGATAGATTTAGCACATTATCGCAATGTGAATTTTATTAAAGACCTAGTACATAGAAGAGGTTTTTGGATTCTCCTGCGCCCTCCGGCCCCGGCATATATAATTAGTAAATAAATAATAATATTATCATAATGATATCATCAGCCAGTGCTATAATCTGTTCGCCATAAGAAGGTGCCTATGACATTTGATAAACTGAGCCTTCTTCTATATACTATGACTTTGTCTGTAATAACAACATGCGTATTTAAGGTTATAATTATTACGGTTATCATTTAATTTAGCATTCTAAACTGCAACCGGTTTCCTTAAACAGCTTGTCCATTGACAAAGGCCTCTGAGGTGATCTTCACAATAAATTATTGTTTCTATTACAAACAATCATCGTGTAATATTTCTACTCCAACATAACGTAATGGGTGAAGGACAAAATATTGGTAACTGTAATAAGGCGCCAATAATACTCAATTCACACCTGTCACAGGCACCGTCCTACAGAGAACAGAGTAGGTATAGGATAGGTGTCTATTGCTGGACATAGGCCTCTTGCTCTCTTGAACCCGGAGCTCAGCTCTACTCATCATCATCATCATAATCATCTCAGCCATAGGACGTCCACTGCTGAACATAGGCCTCCCCCATAGATTTCCATTCAGTCCGGTTGTATGCGGCCCGCCTCCATCGTGTTCCTGTCGTCTTTATCAGATCGTCTGTCCACCTTGTGGGTGGACGTCCTACGCTGCGCTTGCCGCTCCGTCCGTCTTTGACCAGTGTGTGTTACCAGTGATGACTTACGGATCTGAAACGTTGTCTCTAATTGTGGGCCTTATCACCAGGCTCTCAAAATAGCGCAACGAGCTATGGAGAGGACTATGCTCGGAATTTCTCTACAAGATCGAATCAGAAATGAGGAGATCCGTAGACGTACGAAAGTTATCGACATAGCCCAGCGGATTAGTAAGTTGAAGTGGCAATGGGCAGGGCACACAGCACGTAGAACTGATGGTCGATGGGGCTGCAAAGTTCTCGAATGGAGACCATGGACCAGCTCTACTCATCCAGTTGCAACTTGCCATCCTTCGCAGGGCGCCGTCTCCACTCTAGAACTCGTTTACTGCGCACGATGTGACCAGCTAACTGCCACTTCAGTTAGCTGATTCTTTGAGTAGTGTTCGTGACTTGATCTACAGTAGCAGTCTGATATACAGTAGCGTAATCGGTTCTTTCCTCTTTGTCACTCCTCCAGCCGGCTCGAGAACTGCTCCACGCGTCTTCGTTTTTCAGTATGAGGGTGTGTGAGTTCTTGAGAGAGACAGAGGGTGTGTGTGTGTGTAGTGAGTAGAGTATAGTGACCTCCTCCATCTTGTAAGTGAGTGCGCGATCCCTGTGCGCCGGCAGCCGGAACAGCGCCTCCTCCACGCAGCATGAGAACTGCTTCACGTCCTCGTAGCTCAGCGAGCCCAGCTTGAACAGCTGCGACACCTGCAATATGAAGCACACACACGTTACACTCGCACACACCGATACCATCCATCTTAAAGGGTATAACGTGACGTCACGCCTTTGCCCGAACGGTTAGGCAGAAGTGTAATATATAAGATAGCAGGTGTTTAAAAAAGCCCCATGTAATAAGGGGCGAACCTATAGCCATCAACCGGGAACACCACCACCAGACTACCGATTGTTGATTATGGAGAAATCCAATAACACTGTCCGACCTGCGGAAATCAAAACGGGAACCAGACCCTGCCGTCACTCTAAACAGTCGCCCGCGCGCAGTAGCCTACTACTACTGACATAACGTGTGTACACGCGTCAAATGTGTGCGTAAGTACGGGTGCTACTGCCTCGTTGACTGCCTGGTCGCAGGCGGGGGGAGGTGAGAGGATGTCAGTGTCGAGTGACTAAGTATAGTATACAGTATGTATATTTACTTGCGGCGCGTGTTCGACGGGCAGGCCCAGCTTCCTGAGGTCGCTGCCGAACTCCTTCACCCCCTGGTAGTCCCCCTGGATCGCGTACGCCGCGAACTGCGATAGCTTGTTCGTGATGCGCTCCGCCTTCGTTACCTGGCCCGGTCTACGACATTCACACATCCGAATATTATCTCCGACCATCAGAATACTTAATGTGAAGAAACTAATACTGGCGTGGAGAGTACCTGACTCCGGGTCGCTCCTTGTAGAAGATGTACTGCAGCTTGATAGTGAAGATCTTGCCGAACTGGTCGAACTGCTGCGCGCCCACCTCGGAGACGGAGTAGCAGGCCTGCAGCGGCAGCTCCTGGAAGGGCTCCTTGTCCGTGGCGGAGTTGAACAGCTGCACCACCGGGTTGTCGCCCTGGTACGTCACGCGGACGAACACCTTCTTCCAGAACCTGACCGTTACAATATTCTCATCAAAGTCCTCGTCATCGACCGGTTCCCGTTACTCGTCCGCTCTTTGTCAATATAATATCGCGTCAAATGTAATATAATGTCAAAAATCTCGAATCTCGATTGTCCATGAGGTATGTAGATATATATAGATCAAATGTCTATATATACCTATAGATACATTATATTATTTATAAATTATTATTTATATATTACGTATAGATTACTTATAATTTTTATATTAGAGCCTGGAATAACACAAAGTAAAATTAGACTCAAAGTATTCATGATAATATTGTCAAAGTATGGTGAATATAAGAATTTCGTTATAATCTTTAATCTTTATATACTTCGTAAAACATTCAGTACTGTTTACACCTATAAATATAATGACACTTAGCATGTACAAATTATGAATGTTTTAAACTTAAGCCAGGTGTATATTGTGTTGGGGTGCGTGCAGGAAACCTCGCCGTGGCGCACCCTGGGCAACGGCGTCTGGCAACAGACGTCCGATATCCTGCCAATGGGCTGTGGTGGGCTCTTCAATGAGTAGACCTCCACGCCCGGGAGGAGCGCCTCCGCGTGTCCCCATGAAGTTAGCATGGGGCACAGCCTTACAGCGGATGGCGCGGGCGGGCTCAATTGAGCCCCGCCGAGAGACGGATTCTCTACTTTCCCCTGTGTAGATCACCCCTGCACGGAGGCAACTAGAGAATCCCTGCGCTTGTTGCGCGAGGTGGTGGGCGGGGGCGGGTCTTTCACGTCCTCCCGCACGTCTATGACAGCGTTCGGGAGGGCGGGAAACACCCCTTCAGGCCCTTATGGTGAAGAGGGTTCTCGGCTTTCCCCTGTGCAGAAGTACACCTCTGCACTGGGGCAACCAGAGAACACCCCTGCGCTGATTGCGCGTGGTGGTAGGCGAAAAAGTGTCTTCTATGTCCTTTCGCACGGATTGAAGGCTCTTTTGAGAGGGCACGGAACACCATTCCGGATTGGAGGACGATTCTTCGCTCGTCTCCGTGCAGAACTCCTCCTGTGCGGAAGCGACCGGAGAATCAAAATCCAGGAGCCCGGGGGCAGGTAGAGCGGGGGTATCCGCGATGCCGCGAGGTAGCGCTTGGGAGGATTGGGGTGAAGGAATACCTTCACCCCACCGTGGCGGGGTCCTCCTCGGAGGACCAAACGCCGTTGGGGTTGCGGATGAGTGCTTCGGCGTACCCGCTGCCCCGACACATGGCGTTGCTAAGGAATACCCCGGGGTTTTTTAGTGGGTATACCGTAGGGGCCCGTGTGCCGTCCGGTAGTCCCACATTACCACACATCGCTCCCCCGGGCGCGGGTGGTATGCATCAAGGGGAGACTTACACACATACACTCACAAGCACACACATGGAGATAGTGTTGACCATCAATTGCAGTATATTGCACCATAGGTATAATTATTATTTTAATATTATGAATTTGTAACCCCGCTTATGTTTTTTTTTTTGTTACTCGGCTAACATCTGTGTTCGAGCATGGGATATGCTGAAAACCAGCGCTGCACAGGGTCACCCTGTGCAGCACAAAGCTGAGCATATCCCAATTGCTAGTAGTAATTTAACTTTATTTAATTTTTGTGAAATGTTTACATTTGTATTATTATTTTTTTTCTATGCTGGCAATAAATTTATCTTTATCTTTATCTTATCTTTATCAAGCATTTTTCCCCGAGGAAAAAATAAATAAAAAGGTATACATGTACATACGTGTTGGTAAACAGTGCCGTGTTAGCAGAAACATATTATAATATGTGAGTACTCGCCTCTGTCCAGTGATCTTCTTCTTGTTGGGTTGTCGCAGATGCATCTCCCAGCCGGGGCCGTCGTACTTGGTGCGAGGGAACGTCTCCAGAGGAACGGACACGTCCTCGTCGAATAACGGCGTCGGGGGCGTCTCGCCACCGCTGCCGCGACCTTCCGCGTCTGAACACATCACATCACATCACATTACCATATACTTTCCATGCTGAAATCATTTATTAATTTTCATACTTTCTTATATTTATCACAACAACGTGATTAGGTAGGCAATGATGCCTTCATCGGAGATGGCAAACGAACTCACACCGATTGATGACCGATTGATATGATCTAGGTGCTACCGACTTTATCCGATCCGTATATAACAGAAACGCACGAGTCGTATGTAGCGAAAAATGTACAAACCTATATTAGTATCGATCGGTTGTATTTCAAAACCGCTCTTATCGAAGGGGTTGACTCTCGGCGAGTCCGGCATCGCTTGAGGGCGCGGCGGCGGCGCCAGCGCGGGCACCGGCGCACACTCGCCCGCCTCCGCCTTCTTGGGCCTACACAATAATCATGGAACTCTATTTAATGGTAGAATCTTACATTGAAATGACTTCACATCTGCTTCAATGATTCTCGTACATTATAACAATGATAACTATAATAGTTACCTAATGAATACGGAGAAAGTGTCGTCAGTGGACTCCCTGGAGCCATCGTGGTCGAGGCGCGGCGTGGCGGCAGGCGGCGGCGGCGCGCCCATGCTCAGGAACGGATCGAACGCCTCCGCCTCGAACCCGGCCGGAGTCTCCTCCGAACCGCGCTCCTCGCCCCATGCGCCTGCAACGCTCACATTATAATGCAGCTCCGCACGTACCTATACCTGTCCGATATTGAGGGTACAACATTACACTTACTCGTATTCATGTGGTTTGAGGCCGTGTTGTCAAATTTTGCAGAGAAGGCATCGAAAGCGTCCTGAGACTCCGGGAAGGCATCCTGCGCCATAGCCTCGGATGCATCACCCCAGCCCGGGTCGGCGGACACCGCCTCTTGGACGCCTCCGAGATCGTCCTCAATGCCCCCACCGAAACCATCGACGGTCCCAAATATATTGTCGACGTTGCCGTTCGCAAACGGTTCACTTGTCGCGTCGTCGAATATATTATTTTGCGTCGGGGGATGATCCGCGACGGCAGCGGAGAAAGTGTCGGTCTCGGCGGTCGCAATCATATCGGCGTTTGTCGTCATCGCTGCGTCCTCCGGTTCCACACCGAAAATATTGGCGCCTGTATCTGTGAAAGTATCATCCCCTCCGACGGATTCGAACGGGTTCCTCTCGTGTTCGCCAGGTTTCATGTGGAAGTTGTTGGCTACCGAGTCGGCGAAAGGAGACGCGTGAGAGAGGCACGGCGTCGCCTCGTTCGTCGGCGGCTCCGAGCAATCCATCGGAACGAAACTTTCCGTCGTCGCCTTCGGAGAAATCGTCTCCGCGGGCGGCTTCTCCGTTTCCCACGGGGTCGTCTCGGCCTCATCGAAATTGAAATCGGACTTCGCCGTAGCCGTAGGGACTCCGTGCGAGTGTGAGACGGACTCGGGCGAGGCCTTCTCAAAGGCGTCGACGGGCTCGTCATCCACGATATCGTCGCTCAAAAAGTCGATCTGCTTCTCCTCTCGCTTGGGCGCCGAGTACAGGCTCAGGATAGCTTCCTTCGTGGGCTTCAAGGGCGCGGGGACGGGCGCGTCGAAAAGATTGATCTCGTCGTCTGCGGCGTGCGGCGGAGGCGGTCGCTGAGGATGTTGGGGCACGGGGGGAGGCGCGGGGCGCGGCGGCGGGGGTCGCGCCACGGGCGGCGGGCGCGCGGGGGGCGGCCGCGCCGGCTTGTTCGCCGCCGGCGGCCGCGAGGGCTCCACCTCCTCCGGCAGCTCCGGCAGCTCCGGCTCGGGGGTCGGGCTCGGTGAGTGTATGTCGCGGACGGACACCGGGCTCGGCGTGCGAGTCGGCGGAATGCGATCGAGCAGGTGGCTGCTGGTGAATTCCATCTGACCCGTGACGCTCAGGATCAAACTCTGTGTCTCTGGTGGGAGCGGTCTCGCGGGGGGTTGCCGGTCTTCGCTATCGATAGAGTGGAAGGCGTCGGCTGTGGTAGATATCAGATCGAGCTCGGTCGGTTTTATTGGTTGACTCGCGAATGGATCCATGTTGACGTCCGTCTCGAACATGTCGAAATGTTTGGCGCCGGCGGGCTCAGCTCCGCCGAAGATATCGACTGGGACGGTGTCGCCTGCGGGCGGCTCATATTCTTCGCCTCCGAAGTCCGAGAAAGGGTTGCTCGTGGAGAAGGGGTTGTCGGCTCCGGCGAACGCGTCGGGCCCCGCCGGCTCGATTGACATCATGAAGGGGTTTAGCACCTCGGATGCGACCGGCGCGGCTTGCTCGTTCATACTTAGAAACGGATTGAACGCCATTTTCTTGATTTCGTTTGCCTACTCAGTGATTTAAAAACTCCGATTCTAGCAACTTGAGTTCTGTTCTTCCCGGATTGAGGTCGTTGGCGAAGGATGTATCGAACGGATCAAAGTCCTCTTGTTGTCGGTTCCTATCGGAGGGTTCGGGAGTCAAAGCTTTGATTTGAAATAGATCGTCGTCCGGTTGCAAGAGATCCGGTTCGCCGGTCGGTTCCTGAGATTCTTCACAAGAAAATTCTTTTGCCAAGAGTTTTAACTCTGCCTTTCCAAGTGCAATATTACTCGCGAACGATGTGTCGAAAGGATCTGTGTATGATAGCTGATCCGGTGTTAAGGGAGCTTCCGGCGTGAGAACCTTAGCTTTTATCTCACTGTCACCGCTATGTAACAGATCGCGCGGCTTTACTTTAGCATGGATAGGTTTAGGATATTCAGAATGCCTTCTTTTCGTTTGATAACTAGTTTTAGGAGCTAGATCCTCGTCGGAACGGGTCCGAGTTAATGTGTCTTGAAATGAGTCGGCGGCTTCCGCTTCTTCGCTCAAGTCTTCCGTTATGGACACTTCGCGAGTGTAATAGGGCGTCAACGGTTTAATATTTTTCACTTTAGTGTCCGCCTCTAATGACGTATCACCGTCGACGTTGAAGATAACGCTTTTGCTGACGGTGAGATTCTCCGGCCTAGACGGACGTCTCTCAGTTCTTTTGGCCTCTTCCGCCCGAGGATTGAAATCAGGATCGCTCGGGACGCGATATACCAACACCGAAGCGGTAGTATCGCCAATTAATTCTTGTTCCAAAAATTTCAGCTCGACTTTACCTGGTGCTACAATTTTATCAACGATGCTAGTATCGAACGGATCAAAATCGTCGACTATATCGATGGGGTCCAAGGGTGCATCGCCCAGTTGAGACAAGTCTGTTGTGCTACCACCTAATAAATCTCGGGATCCAGCTTCTGCTTGTTTATCGATAAGATCGTCGGAAGTTATAGACTCCCGCACTCCGGATGGGTCGGTTAAATGGATTCGCACTGATGACTTTCTTCTATTATTTAGTCTCGCTTGTATTTCTTCAGCGCGAGGATCGAAGTCGTCGTCGTCTTCCAAAATGACTGCTTCCTTGTTTACCGGCTTAGAATGAAAAGGAGAAACGATAGCATCTGCGAAACTAGTATCAAAAGGATCGTCTCCGTCTATATACGGATCTACGACATCGATCTGATCTTCGACGATATACTCCGCGAATACTGATTCATTTTTATCGGCTTCGAATGCTGACCAGGACTCCTGCAACACCGGTTCTACTTCGATTTGTTTTTGCTCAAGCCTCGTTACTTCCGCACTCACTTCCAATGATTCTGTGGCTAATAAAGTGAATTCGTCTATTTCATCATACGCGTCTTCGTTCGTGTTGTCATTGACATTTTTTTCATCTGCAGGAATTTGATCAGACTTGTTTTGACTATTTTGTTGCAACAACGAAGTGTGAAGAGATACACTGAGGTCGATTGGACTCGAGATCGGGATATCAGAGTCGAGATCTAGTATACTCTTCTCGACGGGTTCAGATACCGCGGCCGGAGGAGGCGAGGCGGTTCCGGTAGAATCGTCTAACAGAAGATTGCCAGGAATCACTCTCTTGGACGGTCGTTTCGTAGCGATCGTCACGTTATCGATTCTCCCGGTGAGTACCTCGACCGCTACTCCGATGTCGAGACCTTTTTTGCCCTTGAATGTTTTAGTTTCTTGTCCTCTGATCAACGCATCTACATGAGACGTGTCAAATATATCATCGTCCTGAAATTCTTCAGGGGAATCGGGGACGTAGGCGAGTTTTACTTCTCCTCGCTCGACCGCTTCTACGTACGAGGTATCGAAGATATCGTCCTGGTCGTCCTCTTCGGATTCGTCGTCGGTAACTCCGTAATCGCTTCGATCGTCGTCTTCAGCGTCTGCCGCTGCGGCGGCGGCCGCTGCTACCAGCTGAGGGAAGTCAGCTTCAGTAATTTCGACCACAGGCCGATGCGATGCTGCTTCTTTGCGAGTCGGTTCTGATTTCTTCGCCCCGGTGGGAACTCTTTGAAAGAAGGATGTGGACTTGATCCGATCTAAATCTCCTTGAGTTCTTTTAAGCACGGAGTCGATACCGGTAGTTAAATCTTTGAACTTGGACCATTCTTCGTTTTCTTTAACGGCGCCCTCTCCCGATTCGGCGCTCTGCTGCTGATGTTCCCTCTTATATTTCTCTAATTCTTCCTCAGTGAAGAGCTCCTCTTCTTTGCGTTTAGACTTTTTGCCTTTTTTCTTCTTTTTAAGTCCTTTGGGTAATTTTAGCATTATACGTGTTTCGTGACAGATCTCTGTGTTGCTGAAACCAAAACAAAATCACCTCTGTTATAAATAAATATTATATATTATAGTGTTACCGAACTATATTCACAGCACGGATGTCGCATTCATCAGATTATTTAAACTTACAAAACATTGTATAAGTCGTATTAATATATTATTTATTTATATACATTTATATTTTTGTATTCAAAATTAGTACGGCTAAAGCCAGTTACACTAATTGATACAATCTTATATATATAAAAATCTTGTGTCACGATGTTTGTCTCGAATAAACTCCAAAACTACTGAACCGATTTCAATCAAATTTCACATGTACCCGTATTTTGGTCTAACTTACTGGATAGGATAGTTATCATCTCAATTATTCGCTTATGTCGTGAATGTAAACGAATAAAATGTATCAATTAATTGTTTCTTAAGCAAGTGTTTATTTACTGTTTAGTTTTATGAAGTTCTCATAGATGGCGGTGTACGCTGATTCTTGGATAAAATTCTTCAATATTGGTTGCAAATACACCCAATAGATGGCGCTGTGTTCTGTTTCTTAGAATATAAATTCTATTACTTTATTTCACGTTATATTTATTTATGCTCACGATATAACCGTATTATTTTAATGGTTTGTGACTGATATTTTTATAATTATACTGCGTATGTTACAATATCATTACCATTAATAACAAAAAAAATTGTACTATTTTTGTTAGAGAATTTTTAAAGTCTTGGCGCCAAATTTTAATCAAAGTTTCAAGATCTGGCCATCAAATTCTATCGAGTTGCCATCTCTGGTTTGAATGTCCAAAGCTTTGGTATCTCATTCGTTCTCGAGACCTCCTCTGAGCGTAAACAAAGCTCCCTCTCGAACCATCGAGACCCACTATTTCGAACAATCGATCAATCGATTCTTCTCGAAGCATGCGAACTAGAACGTTCGGGAAATTCAAGGTTCAGGTATAAATACTGGCGCCGAGTGTCACCGCAGTTCAGTTAATTTTTAAACGAGTGAATTAATACTAGGTATCTCCCGGAAAGTGATAGTCTCAGTAAAATCTAAAAGCATTTTGAACAAGAATATGAATTTTTCAATTGAGTACTCCAGTTTTATTTTAAATTTAGGTAATTCGATTTTACCGGAAGGGTTTTATTTCCTCAGTTGCGATTAGAGAAATAAAATATGGCGGTACGAAGTTCGCCGGGTCAGCTAGTTATATTATAATATTATAAGGTATGATCGTGAGTAACCTTTATGCACTCACTTGGTTACAACATGATAGGGCATAGGTGAATAATGATACCTACAGACTACAGATGTCTTCAGGAAATTATTAATCGTTATATATAGGTGCCCTTAGAAGCTCAAGAAATCAATTAGGTTTTGAAATGGTTAATATAATATAGTGGATGTGCCGGTTGGCTGACCACTGACCACCTGTACACGGACACTTTTCAGTAATACATCAAAAATAAGAGTATACTACATAATCACAAATATATTTGCATTGATATATCAATCTTTATTTGTCCTTTATCCTCTGTACTAATTTTCATATACCTTATTTAATTATTTTTATCATAATAAATAAAAGAATACAAGGCACACATCACAATAGAATAAATTAATATTTACTAAATTTTATAAATAATTAAGGTATTTTTAATTTTATAGGTCGTCAAGGGGCAGAGCGAAACTAAGCTTCTGCCAATAGACGGACGGGTTGAGAAATTACTTCTGTGCTTTTCTTACTTGTAGCTGGTCGCTTACTGACTGGTTGTCGAGCACTTACTGTTTCCAGACAAATTATGCTTCATTATTTTAAAAAATATATTATCTATACTATAATATTATAAAGAGACAAAAATATTTTTTTTGTTTGTTTGTTTGTAACGAATAGGCTCCGAAACTACTGGACCGATTTTAAAAATTCTTTCACTTATGGATAGCTTAATTCAGTGTGAGTGACATAGGCTATATGAGATTTTGAAAAAAAAAAAAAATAGGAATCCGTAAGAAAACTGCAATATTGTGAACCAAGGTGTCACATATTATAATTACCATATTCATTAATTTGCGTGCGCTGTGAAATCCATTGATGGTAGAATAAAATAATGTACTAAGGGTTTGTAGTACTTATCAATATCTACAAAATAATCCACGGAAATTTTATCAATCTATTTTGGTTTAGTCACAATAATCGAAACAAACATTATATGCATGCGCTGTGAAAAGTATTGGTGGTAGAATAAAGTAATGTACTAGGGGTTTGTAATAATTATCAATACCTACAAAACAGTATACATAGACTATATCCATCTTTTTGGTTTAGTCACAATAATCGAAGCAGTGATTATTTTTCATGCGGTTTGAAAACTATTAGTGGTTGATTAAAGTAATGTACTAGGGGTTTGTAGTATTTACCAACATCTACAAAATAGTGATCGGACATTTTATCCATCTATTTTGATTTAGTCACAATAATTGAAAGTCATTATATGCATGCGCATATACTGTAGGTACTTTATTACAGTACCCCTAGTACTGTAATAAAGTACAGTACTAGGGGTTTGTAGTAATTATCACCACCTACAAAATAGTCCACGGACAGTATATCCGTCTGTTTGGGTTTAGTCACAATAATCGAAGAAGTCATTATTTTTATGTGGTGTGAAAACTATTGGTGGTAGAAATGATGTACTAGGGGTTTGTAGTACTTATATCTTCAAAATAGCCCAGGATAAATTTAAACATGTGTTAAGGTTTGGTCATTGTAACAGAAATAGTCATTAATTTGCGTGCGCTGCGTAAACCATTAGGGTTATATATCTATAAAAATACAATGTATCACGAATTTACTCCTGATAAACGTTCACTATACCTACTTCTGCTACCCGTGCGAAGCCGGGGCGTGCCGCTAGTTATTTATATAAAATACTAAAAAAATAATCACTTTCAGCAATTAATCAGTTTATATAAATATTTTATGAAAATAAATTTATATCTTTTTGTGTACCTATATAAAATTGTTTTATTAGTATCTGTAATAAAATTATAAATAATTACAGATTTCATTATAATAAAACTAATTATTTCTAAAAATTAATTCATATACTCATTATGAAGTTTAATATCATTATCATAGTCTTTTTTCCAAGGACACAGAGTGTCCGTGTACTGAGGTAAAATGTGGACGTATACGAAGACGAAAGGTGTCAGTGCACTGAAAAAATTCCGTTTTTCATAAATCCTGAAATCATGAAATATACGTGAAAATTTATAATTAAAAGTTATATTCATCAGTTAGTTTGATATTTTTTTAATCTATTAAAATAATACCCTATGGTTAAGGTACCTAAAAGCTCCTAGTGTTGTGTCATATTGTTGGTATTGATCGCTTTCGCTTAGCCTACTGCCCGCCCACGTAGTTCCCTGGCATCTCGAACGAGATATCTATGTATAGTGTATAGGTACTTACTTGACGAAAAAACTTTAGGTACCTCTCTACATGTATGCAGGGAACAAAATCAGTACGACCATTTTATGAAATCATTGCGAGTTGTTATAATGTATAATATGACATACTTAAGGGATGATCTATGGCAGTTGTAAGTAGCAGAGAGTATATTATCAGCCGGGAGCGATACACGGTTGAGGCTGGAGTGATGCAACCAGTGACAAGTATGGCAGACTACGGTGGATAGGAAATGTGTCCGGGAGGATGCGAGACGAGTGGCGGCGGTCGATATGGAGGCTAACTACGAACACCTACCGGGCCCACTCGGCCTACAACTAACAGGCATACCACTAGCGCGCTACGGACAAAGGGACTTGTATACCTTCATCGCAACACGGACGCGAGGTCGCGACTAGAGCGGAGGACGGAGCGCTCGCCGGCCGCTGCGGGACTGGCCGCCGGCCGCCAGCGACGTCGGCCCGCGGCCCCCGCCACGGCTCGGCGGCGGCGCGCGCCTATCGATCGCTCGCTCCACGCTGCGCGCGCACTGCACTGCCCACGCAGCGACTCGAGTGTCACAGCCACACAACACTGAGATAGGTATCTCCGAGTTATGTAACCTCCCGAACGATGACGTGTTCGACCACCGCTCAATAGCATCCGTTACCTACTTACTCGCTGTCCTCAACTGATAAGGAATTTAAACTACATACTACGATTTTACATTTTAACATTTGGACGTACCTATCTGTAAGATGTGTATCTTATATGTGCAAAAATCGTTATCATATTCTACAAGAGGGGTTTTGCCAATACAATCCAGTCGCCACGCTTGGCAGGGGGTCCTCTGGATCTGATAAGTCCTTAGCCTTAGCTCTTACGGTAGAGAGGGTGGGATACTTTCTAAAGCCGGTAATCCCACGGTTAATAATAATAATAATATGGGACAACTTCCAAACGGTCAACTGGTTCCAAACTAGGCTAGAAGCCTGCACTATGGTAACCAGATGACTGATATAAATAAATAATAAATAAAATAAAATAAAAATCTTTTATTTCAGATCATTCAGATCCATACATACTTATATAAGCTTATTACACCCAGACACAGATCAAACAGACATGTTCATGCTAACAAATGTTTGATCTGGCCGGGGATCGAACCCGGGGCCTACGGCATAAAAAAATCGCCTTCCTATACTAAATGGATCAGGTGATCGGCAATGTATAGTCGAACTTTTTTTGCAAGTTGTAATTCTTTCTTTTGCAATGTGTTCAGGTTGACGAGGAGATGCACCCCTTCTTGTAACACCTTGTAGGTATTGGATAGTTAAATAGTCCGTGGACTATTTTGTAGATATATTGGATGATGACACAAAATGTCAGGTCATTTGTACCAGTATGGCGACTCTTCAGGGGTCTAATTACGTAATGACGAAAAAATGATGGTCATAGCGCTGGTACCGGCGACACAATCGCGAGGGTGTTAATTGTTAATCGAACATATCGGATAAAATACGAGTGTCTACTTCGTAATATTGATGGTAATTAGAGTAATATTAATAGAAGAATGTATATTATAACGAAAAGTAATTATTATGTAAACCTAACTATAATAAAATAATTTAGTCATTTGGCATGGTGTACATATGCCACAAGGATCATGCTATTTTATAACCCTGCAAAGTTTCATCGACTGAGGAATTAATGCATTGGTCCCCATACAAAGAATCGGTTCATTTACTACACTACAATATGTAAAAACCTAAATAAGACGGTACCTACGTGCTGAAAAACAGTGCTGTGCGCGGTTAGCCGAGCGCAGCACATGCTGAGCACAAGCCGAGTACCACAACCACTGTTTAAATATATATTTTATGTACTAGCAAATGTAATTACGTGTTTGTTCTTAAGGTTGGGTAATAAACGCATTTTTCTTTCTTTCTTTACAAATTGTTTTGCAAAAAAATACTCCTTTGCGGGGGTATGGCGGTCATTTGGAACCGTCGGAAAAGTATGGCATGGTGATTTTCGTGAATGGCTACTTGACGATGATTAGCTGTGCAGAAATTTGCCTGATGGGTGAATTTTATTTAAAATTTTAATTTTGATATATTGATAAAAACTGCTATATACTATTATAGAATTTCAGTTAATACTTACAGTAAATAAATGAATTGCTCTATAAGGCACATTTCTAGCACTAATAGTTAATTTATTTAAAAAAATATGCCACGGAAATGATGACTGTCCCACCGAAATGACGAAAGACATTTCAAACTGTAGTTTGATAGGTGTAACTGTATGCAGGTATAGACTATGTTTTATATAAAGGTATAGTAATACTAAATGGGGTACATAGTAGGTACATATACGATGAACCAACAAATATTTTTGTTCTTAATTCAAACTCAAACTCAAACAGATTTATTCAAATAGGTCATAATCTGACACTTTTGTACGTCAATGAAGATAAACAGTACTGAGTCTACCGTGCGTTCGGAAAGATACCTCTACAAGAAGAACGCACAAGAAACTTGTAGGGCTTAATTTTTTCAACAGATACTTTCACAATATTTGGTTTGCTTACATTCGTTTTCTTTGAAGGTGCCGCGAGGCGGCTATGCAGAAGTTTCCAGGCATCTTTGTCCTCTATGTACTGGTTGACTTTATAATAAGCCTTCTTTAGTAAAGTAGATTTTATATAGGTTTTGAATTTACCCTCTGAGAGCCCAGTTATCTCTTTTGGGATTTTATTATAGAACCGTACACTATTTTCTAAGAATGTCTTTTTATTTGTTTTAGATAATCTAAAGCTAGGTACAGCTATTTTGTCTTTATTCCTATAGTTCTTCCTTATTCCTATTAATATTATGAAGGTCACTTCATTCTCATAAAAGTTCTCATAAAAGTTTAACGATGGTAGGGTCAGTTTGTTTATTTCTTTAATTCCCTCAGGGATTTGCGTGGACGCATCTCATAGATGGCACGAATCGCACGTTTTTGTAGTATAAAGATAGTTTATACTTCACTTAGCCAAAGAGTGCGCTGATTTTTACTCACGTAGGATAGACACCAGCGTAAATAAGGTAAAGGAGCTATGGAAGATAGTGAGGGAATGCACTAAACCTCACGTAATAAATCAGAACGATTTTACTGATGATGTAAGGAAGGACAACGGGTCGCTGTTCACCTCTAAGCTAGAAGTAGTCAAATACTTTAATCATCAATTTGCACATGCCGCGTGCCTTGCAAACGCTCCAGTCGCCAATTTGGATGAAGCGTCGAACATGCTACAAAAAGGTAGGATGCCATCCGCTAGTTCAATACGGCTACGACCATTTACATCAAAAGAAGTTCACAAATTAATAGTTTCAAATATTTCTCCTAAAAATACTAAAGATATTTATGGGATATCATGTTATTTAATACGCAGTGCCGCTGAAATCTTGGCGACACCTCTTAAAGACTTATATAATACCCTTATCAGTAGCAATACGTTCCCAACAGCGCTAAAAAACGTTAAGGTGTCACCGATCTATAAGGGGAAAGGCAATAAGGAGAACTGTACAGACTACAGGCCTATATCTATAATACCAGCTGTAGCCAAAGTGTTGGAAGCAGGTTTGTGTATTAGGCTCAATGAATATCTTTGCAGCACAGAGTCTCTTACAGACAAGCAGTTCGCATACCGCCCCGGACGTTCCACGACAGATCTGGCCCGCGAGTTAATCTGGCAGGTAATGCAGGCGCGAGAGCGAGGGATGCAGGTGGCAGTCATCAGCTGCGATTTATCCCGCGCTTTTGACGTCTGTAATCATAACCTTATAGGGCTTAAACTAGATTATTATGGCATCAGAGGACCCACACTCATGCTTATGAATGACTTTATGAGGAATAGAGAGCAGACTGTGGTTGCAGCTGGGGGAGAGATCTCGTCGCGGCCAATTCAGCTCCATATTGGTGTCGCCCAGGGCTCCTCCGTATCTAATTTAACATTCAGCCTACTAATGAACGACCTCCCAAACAATGTGCCTGATGCTCAGGTATTAATGTACGCGGACGATGTTGCTGCGATAGTAACTGCCCCGACCGTATCAGAACTGGAACAAAAACTAAATAACACAGCTCAGCAGCTTGCGTACTGGTTTAGAACAAATGGCCTGGCTATAAACCCCAGGAAAACCAACATCATGCACTTCAACCTATCCGGTCGACGATACCCAGACCTAAAAGTCATGATGGTGGGTGAAACATTGAGCCAGGTCGACGCTTTCACACTGGTGGGATTCAGAATAGACAGGTGCATCACTTGGTGCGGCCATATTGATTTTCTATGTGACAGACTTGGACGAGCATGCTTTGCTTTGGGACGAGTAGCACGAGTCCTATCGCAGCAAGCGTCTAGAGACTGCTTCTTCGCGACTATCCAATCGATATTGGCTTACGGCATCGATATATGGGGACACAGTGCAGACTGGCACAGGGCTTTTGTAATGCAAAAGAGGGCTGTAAGAATACTCGCCAAAGTACCGCCAAGAACTCCAGCCATATTTTCAAAAGCATGAAGATAATGACAATGCCCGCCTTGTATTTGTATCACGCTATTCTTTATGTGTTCAAGAACATCGCAACATTCACGAGACATAGTGATACACATGACATCGCTACACGGAATGCCAGTAACCTAATGGTCTTGACACATAAGCTCGTCAAATCGAGAAAGTGTACCAGGATCATTGGTGTCAAGGTATACAACGCACTCCCTAAGCCTATACGGGACGCTAAAACCGTGCACACTTTTAAATATATGACTCGAGCTTTCTTTATTGAGAAAGCACCCTATACGGTCGAGGAATTCATTCCAAACTTTAAATAATATTTAAGTACCTAGTACATATTATTTAAGAACTAGAATATAGAATTTTTTATTGTATTTTTATTGTGTGTGGAAAAAAAATAATAATAAAAATAAAATAATAATAAAATTACCTATTAAGATCATTGACATGTAAAATTATTTTTATCAATAAAAATCTACATCTACATCTATAAGTTAAAGGAGTAATTTAATTATGTATAAAATACACTACCTATAGATTTAATATGTGCACAAAAAGTTGTCAAGTGCGAACCGCGAGATCGCCCGGAGTCCATTATATACCTAGGTATTCGCTACGAATAATAATTTAAGTCATTATTTTATATTCAATTATATTTATATTCAAGACATTATTATTCGTAGCCTATTCGTGTCATAAAGCTGCTTCGGTAGCGCAGTGGGCGCAAGCTCGACTGCCGATCAGGAGGTCCCAGGTTCGATCCCCAGGTCAGGCAAAGTAATAAACATTGGATTTTTCCAATAGGAGTTATCTCGCAATAACTGCCTGGAGTCTGGAACTGTGCCCGGTAGATGGCAATTATAGGCTCGCCCTTTATTACATGGGACCAATAACACTGGCAAAATGGGGGTGTACCTACTGTAGTATTTAGAATAAGTAAGAAATGAAACGTCCGTGATTGTAGTAAGAAGACAACTGATTTTTATTGGTATACCCACATTATGTGAATAATATAATAGTAGATTAGTAGCCAAGGGCTGTAAGGCATCAATTGCAGCCCGAGATATTTAGGCGCACGAGCGCAGCGAGGGCGCCTATACTTCGAGGGTGCAATTGATGCTTACACCCGAGCTAACTACTCTGCTTTACATCTCGATTGTGAGGTAAGTAGAAAAACACCGGCATTACAAGAATAAAACATTTTAAAGTAAAAGTTTTCTATTCCCGCCTTTTTTCATCTCTTTTTTAAATTATTTTTTTCAAGAACGAAATTGAGCTTCGTAGTTCGATATTTAAAATTGATGACTATTATACTCATACGAAGACAAGGAATAGCGAAGCGACCTCTTTTGTCATTGGCCTGAATGCATGATGTCTATTGCCAGTATGATGGTTAGATGTACGCAAACTTTTTGAAAGAGTGAAATTTTTTTTAAATTACTTACCGCCCTAGGGCTTTTCTAGATTATTACTACATTATTACCCTAGAGCGCTAATTGGTCACTTACAAGCCCCATTTGGGGGTAATAAGGACCTACTTACCGAATATGAGAGATGTAAAATATATTATTAACTACTCACAACATCTCCCTCCTTATATAATATATAATATATATAAAATAGTATAGTATGACAAGTATTTTTGTCTACTTCTAACATTTCCCCCCCTTACAAAATCTGGTAATATTATACATAATACTCCTTACTCTAATACCTATAGATATACATATGCCCCTAGGTATGCTTATTAATAAAACAAATCATGAGAACAAAACTATTAATTCTAAATTTAATGGATAGGAAAAGTGGAAACCTTGAACATAATGAGAAAAAAAAAAAACTACCTATAACTGATGTGTACATTAAAAAAAAAAACGAGGTTATTATGCTATATAAGTAACTTTTCAGGTGTTTTAACAACTCTTCCACTACGAGTAGTTCTAGGACTACTACACAACACCTACTATAGTACTGAGTCCTGCACATCTTTGTCTACCCCTTTTCGGTAAAAAGGCGTGATTGTATGTTATGTTATTTTAATACCTTGTATAATAATAAGTATTTAACTAGGTACTAAAAACACATAAAATATTTCTCAAATATGCGTGGAAATATTGTTATTATTTTCGAAAAAAGAACACGCTAAGTCATAAGTCAACCTAACCAACTTTCCTAAAACCAAGCCACAAAATAAGAATTGAATTGAATTGATCCATAGTTATATACCTAAACTAACTTGTGGCGTCATTTAACTGCAATCACACTAAAAAAAACCAAGTGCACTTCCACAGAATAATTAATAGTACTCAAGCTGCCACCGCTGTACACCAGCGCCTCTCGTGGCAGACATAAAGTATTAAATTGTGAAAATAGTTGCTATACGAATAAATCCAAAAGTCTCCGCAGATAGTATGTCAACACTTCGGATCTCTCGCTCTAACCTGATGTTTATATGTAATTTTCTCTCACCTTCTTTATTTACCAGACAAGATCATCGCAACTCATTTCATTCGTTTGCATAGTACCGCGAGGCTGCGTACGTACTTACTTCGTAACGTCGCACAAGTTTGTGTTTTTAAAAGGAAAACGTGGAATCTCTCGCAATAAATAGTTCGAATTTGGTAAAATGTGGTACAAAGGCACGTGCAGTCGGTGCAGTGCGATCCAGTCAAGGTGAAACGCGTGGCGTGTCGAGCCGCAGTAGAGTAGGCGAGCCGAGTGGCAAGCGTTGCGTTGTTATCAAACAGCGAGGCGCAAGGCGATGGCGGAGGCGGCGCCGCTGGTGATCGTGAAGGAGGGGTGGCTGCAGAAGCGTGGAGAGCACATCCGCAACTGGCGCGACCGCTACTTCATCCTGTTCGACAATGGAGACTTGGTCGGGTTCAAGAGTCAGCCTGAGCGGAACAACTACCGTGATCCACTCAACAAGTTCTCGGTGCGCGACTGCCAGATCATGGCTGTGGACAAGCCGCGCCAGTTCACCTTCACCATCCGCTGCCTGCAGTGGACCAACGTGATCGAGAGGAACTTCTCTGTTGACAGCGAGAAGGAACGGTCGGTACACACACACACACAAAGATAACATCTGTGTTGGAATAACAGTCTTGGCTCTAGGTCCTATCAGCCATTCCCTGTACACATTAACATTTTACTTGCACATTTACTAAATACAAATTTACTTTCATGCTAACTTTTTGGAAATTGGTTTAGATTAGACATGGGACGGGGGCTCTGTATCAGAAGGTCTAACAGGCAAAATGACGTAGTTAGCAGTACATCAGGATATGAGAATGTCGATGTTGTGACAATGTCTTAATGGCAAAAAAACTTACTAATAAAACAAATCGTCAACAATGTAAAACGTCAAGGACAGTAATGAAAACTATGTTTGGGAATATTATTGCGAATAATATTCTCTACCCGTTATGCAATATTTTACCTATGTATGGAGACTAGATAGCAGGATAAATAATAATAATAATAATAATAATATGGGACAACTTCCACACACGGTCACCTGGTCCCAAACTAGGCTAGAAGCCTGTACTATGGTAACCAAATGACTGATATACATACTTATAATAAAATTTAATAAGTAGTAAGCAAACAAGTAGAAATACAGTAACTGTCATACACTGCTGTTTGTACCCCAACTCTTGTACGATCACTGGAAACACATCAGCTAAAATGTTAAATTAAGTTGGCCTTGCGTGTAAGTGTTGCTGTCATGCACATACACATGGCAAACCAGAGCTTTTTTGGACAGATTTGGGATGATATCTCTTGTATATAACAGGAACTCATTTGACCACCATTTTCGTATGAATACTATGTGGACGGCCAGATCTTTTTCTGTCACAAACAGAGGAGGTCTCATTGTACCTATTAATAGCCCGGTACACAAACATTTTACTAATACCAAGGGTATGGAGAGTTTTACAAATTGCATTTGGCTCCATACCTACTTTGTGTAATGCAATCACAGTGTTTCGGTTCTCTTTATCACTCCACTCCATTTTAATATCGCAAAATATTGTACAATGTATTGGCGCCAAAATGAGAAAACTCAATGAACAATGTTGTAGTGGTAGGCCTCTTTTGCAGGGGGCCACCTGAGGAAGTACCACACCTTTGCCAGTTATTCTTCCGCCGAGCAGTAATGTGCAAACATTACTGTGTTCCGGTATGAAGAGCAATGTTACCAGCGATATTACTGGGCATGATGAGATTCAGCAACTCATATCTCGGGGTGACAGGCGCAGTGCAGTGCCGCGCAGAATTTTGGGTTGATGCGCTGGATTGAAGCGCTGGGTGGTGCTGTGTCTGATATGGGCAGTCATGATGCTTACCATCAGGCACCTGATTGCCTGGTTTTGTCACTCACTATCATAAAAAAAAAAAAGAACATTCATATAAAAATGACAGATTCCAAATTCAAATGTAATATTTTGTTTATTTTTAATTGTAACAGTATTTATGGCCAGACTAAGTAGACGTTTTAAAATGCCAACATTCTGCAAACTAGTCATTTTCCCAGATAGATGTTCTGATATGGAGGCGGGAATGGTACAGATCCACCAGGGTGGACTTAATTTTTAATGATTTTTTTAATTTCAATGAAATCTTTAATTAAACCAAGTATTATTTACACATAATAAGGAAATTTTGTAAACACAAAAAAATTAAAATTTATTCAAAGACAAAGTAAAAGTCAAAAAAATTTATTCAAGGTCTGTATTCAAGATTTATTCTAGGTCCCAATCTACATTTTTGTACGTCAATTAGACACATTACTGTTTATTATTTTCATTATAAACAGTAATGTGTCTACCGTGCATTCGGAAAGATACCTTTACAAGAAGAACGCACAAGAAACTTGAAGGGCTTAATTTTTTCAACTGATTGTTTTACAATATTTGGTTTGGTTACATTCGTTTGTTTAGAAGGTGCCGCGTGGTGGCTATGCGGAAGTTTCCAGGCATCTTTTTTAATTTTTTTTATTTATTAAACGCACATAACATATTACAACCACATAAAAATTAGTATTAAAAAATAAAAAGTTTCAATCTGGATCGTAACATAAAAACATGTGCGAACATCTAATTTTAAAATAGTAACATGTCGCGAAGAAAACAGCAACAAAAGAACTTATATTTACTTATATTATTAATATATAACTATTGCCGATAAAATGTAAATTGATTGTTTATAATAGTGTTCTGTTTTTGAGAATTGCGTTCTCTTTACCTAATATTAAAGGAGATTTCCGATAAAAGTCCTGGAGAGTCAATGATGGAGTGAATAATTTTATAGAAATAAATTAAATCAAAGTATAATCGCCGAGTTTCTAATGATTGCATTTCAAATTTCACTAACCTTTCCTCTTAATTTAAAGAAAGTCTGCCGGGTCGCAAAGGGTAACATAAAAGCCTAAGACATTTCAGGCATCTTTGTCCTCTATGTACTGATTTACATTATAATAAGCCTTCTTTAGTAAAGTACTCTCCTCGTTGCCTCGGTGGCGTAGTGGGCGCATGTTCGACTGCCAATCAAGAGGTCCCGGGTTCGATCCCCAGGTCAGGCATAGTGCTAAATATTGGATTTTTCCATTAGGAATTATCTCAATAGCTGCCTGGTATATGGCAATAGGCTCGCCCCCTATTACATGGGACCAATAACATACTGGCGAAATGTGGGTGTATCTACTATGGGACTGAGTCCTGGGTACACCTCTGCCTACCCCTTCGGAAAAAAGGCGTGAATTTATGTTTATGTTATGTTTATTAAAGTAGATTTTATATAGGTTTTGAATTTACCCTCTGAGAGCCCCTATTATATAATATTATTTATTATAAAATCGCCATAAATCTGCATACTATTAGCGTAAAATATTAATATTAAATAATTAAGTGGGCTACGATGATGATGATTTATATATATACTGAATAATTGCTGGAAATGGTACAATATTAAGTATTTAATTATATTTTTAAAATAATTATAATTTTTATGAAAATATTAAGTGGTTGACAACCAGTCAGTAAAGGACCACTCCACTGATGTCCGATGACGCGACCAGCTACCACCGAAGCGACCAGCTACCACCGAAGCGACCAGCTACCACCGAAGCGACCAGCTACCACCGAAGCGACCAGCTACCACCGAAGCGACCAGCTACCACCGAAGCGACCTGCTACCACCGAAGCGACCAGCTACCACCGAAGCGACCAGCTACCACCGAAGCGACCAGCTACCACCGAAGCGACCAGCTACCACCGAAGCGACCAGCTACCACCGAAGCGACCAGCTACCACCGAAGCGACCAGCTACCACCGAAGCGACCTGCTACCACCGAAGCGACCAGCTACCACCGAAGCGACCAGCTACCACCGAAGCGACCAGCTACCACCGAAGCGACCAGCTACCACCGAAGCGACCAGCTACCACCGAAGCGACCAGCTACCACCGACGCGACCAGCTATCACCGAAGCGACCAGCTATCACCGAAGCGACCAGCTACCACCGAAGCGACCAGCTACCACCGAAGCGACCAGCTACCACCGAAGCGACCAGCTACCACCGAAGCGACCAGCTACCACCGAAGCGACCAGCTACCACCGAAGCGACCAGCTACCACCGAAGCGACCAGCTACCACCGAAGCGACCAGCTACCACCGAAGCGACCAGCTACCACCGAAGCGACCAGCTACCACCGAAGCGACCAGCTACCACCGAAGCGACCAGCTACCACCGAAGCGACCAGCTACCACCGAAGCGACCAGCTACCACCGACGCGACCAGCTATCACCGAAGCGACCAGCTATCACCGAAGCGACCAGCTACCACCGAAGCGACCAGCTACCACCGAAGCGACCAGCTACCACCGAAGCGACCAGCTACCACCGAAGCGACCAGCTACCACCGAAGCGACCAGCTACCACCGAAGCGACCAGCTACCACCGAAGCGACCAGCTACCACCGAAGCGACCAGCTACCACCGAAGCGACCAGCTACCACCGAAGCGACCAGCTACCACCGAAGCGACCAGCTACCACCGAAGCGACCTGCTACCACCGAAGCGACCAGCTACCACCGAAGCGACCAGCTACCACCGAAGCGACCAGCTACCACCGAAGCGACCAGCTACCACCGAAGCGACCAGCTACCACCGAAGCGACCAGCTACCACCGACGCGACCAGCTATCACCGAAGCGACCAGCTATCACCGAAGCGACCAGCTACCACCGAAGCGACCAGCTACCACCGAAGCGACCAGCTACCACCGAAGCGACCAGCTACCACCGAAGCGACCAGCTACCACCGAAGCGACCAGCTACCACCGAAGCGACCAGCTACCACCGAAGCGACCAGCTACCACCGAAGCGACCAGCTACCACCGAAGCGACCAGCTACCACCGAAGCGACCAGCTACCACCGAAGCGACCAGCTACCACCGAAGCGACCTGCTACCACCGAAGCGACCAGCTACCACCGAAGCGACCAGCTACCACCGAAGCGACCAGCTACCACCGAAGCGACCAGCTACCACCGAAGCGACCAGCTACCACCGAAGCGACCAGCTACCACCGAAGCGACCAGCTACCACCGAAGCGACCTGCTACCACCGAAGCGACCAGCTACCACCGAAGCGACCAGCTACCACCGAAGCGACCAGCTACCACCGAAGCGACCAGCTACCACCGAAGCGACCAGCTACCACCGAAGCGACCAGCTACCACCGACGCGACCAGCTATCACCGAAGCGACCAGCTATCACCGAAGCGACCAGCTACCACCGAAGCGACCAGCTACCACCGAAGCGACCAGCTACCACCGAAGCGACCAGCTACCACCGAAGCGACCAGCTACCACCGAAGCGACCAGCTACCACCGAAGCGACCAGCTACCACCGAAGCGACCAGCTACCACCGAAGCGACCAGCTACCACCGAAGCGACCAGCTACCACCGAAGCGACCAGCTACCACCGAAGCGACCAGCTACCACCGAAGCGACCAGCTACCACCGAAGCGACCAGCTACCACCGAAGCGACCAGCTACCACCGAAGCGACCTGCTACCACCGAAGCGACCAGCTACCACCGAAGCGACCAGCTACCACCGAAGCGACCAGCTACCACCGAAGCGACCAGCTACCACCGAAGCGACCAGCTACCACCGAAGCGACCAGCTACCACCGACGCGACCAGCTATCACCGAAGCGACCAGCTATCACCGAAGCGACCAGCTACCACCGAAGCGACCAGCTACCACCGAAGCGACCAGCTACCACCGAAGCGACCAGCTACCACCGAAGCGACCAGCTACCACCGAAGCGACCAGCTACCACCGAAGCGACCAGCTACCACCGAAGCGACCAGCTACCACCGAAGCGACCAGCTACCACCGAAGCGACCAGCTACCACCGAAGCGACCAGCTACCACCGAAGCGACCAGCTACCACCGAAGCGACCAGCTACCACCGAAGCGACCAGCTACCACCGAAGCGACCAGCTACCACCGAAGCGACCAGCTACCACCGAAGCGACCAGCTACCACCGAAGCGACCAGCTATCACCGAAGCGACCAGCTACCACCGAAGCGACCAGCTACCACCCAAAGCGACCAGCTACCACCGAAGCGACCAGCTACCACCGAAGCGACCAGCTACCACCGAAGCGACCAGCTACCACCGATGCGACCAGCTACCACCGAAGCGACCAGCTACCACCGAAGCGACCAGCTACCACCGAAGCGACCAGCTACCACCGAAGCGACCAGCTACCACCGAAGCGACCAGCTACCACCGAAGCGACCAGCTACCACCGATGCGACCAGCTACCACCGAAGCGACCAGCTACCACCGAAGCGACCAGCTACCACCGACGCGACCAGCTACCACTCAAGCGACCAGCTACCACCGAAGCGACCAGCTACCACCGAAGCGACCAGCTACCACCGACGCGACCAGCTACCACCCAAAGCGACAAGCTACCACCGAAGCGACCAGCTACCACCGAAGCGACCAGCTACCACCGACGCGACCAGCTACCACCGAAGCGACCAGCTATTCATCATCATCGTCAGCCATAGGACGTCCACTGCTGAACATAGGCCTCCCCCATAGATCCCAAACTTTATCCTACGATGTCGATGTGTGCGCTCCGCCTTATATTCTTTATTTATTATGATAAAACGAATTAAATAAGCTATATGAAAATTAGTACAGAGGATAGTTTTATTAGTTAAGGATAATTATCAAACTCTAAAATACAGAAAATTTATGCAAAATATTTAAGAACTATAAAAACCTTACTCTTACCAGTATTTTTATATACCTATATGAAATCTGTCGCATTGAAATCTCACGAAATAAATATTTTAATACCATCAATTAACAATAGTATATGTATCAAAATAGTCCTTATGTTATGGCTTTTAAGATTTATAATAAGTTACCTCTAGAATTCAAAATGTTAAATAAACAAAAATTCAGATTTCAAATAAATTATGTCTGATTCCCAAAGCTTACTATTATATTACATGAAGGAGTATTTAACGATTGCTAATATTACGAATTAAATATTAGATATATATAAATATATATTTAATTAAATATAAGTAATTTACGTATAAGATAACTATTATATTATATTGTAATACGATACTAAAATGTTAGCAATAATAGAGTATGGAGAATTGAAAGTGGAAGCCAATAACTAGGTAATGAAGAAAACTAAAATATTTAAGACTAGTTATATTATAACTATAACACCACAATGTACACAGCAACATACATTCACGATTTTTTTCCCGAAGGGGTAGGCAGAGGTGTACCCAGAACTCAGTCCCATAGTAGATACACCCATATTTCGCCAGTATGTTATTGGTCCCATGTAATAGGGGGCGAGCCTATTGCCATCTACCGGGCACAGTTCCAGACTCCAGGCAGTTATTGAGATAATTTCTAATGGAAAAATCCAATATTTATCACATTGCCTGATCTGGGGATCGAACCCGGGACATCTTGATTGGCAGTCGAGCATGCGCCCTCTACGCCACCGAGGCAGTCACAGTACACAGATGTACACAGATTTATCAATAAACGATTTCTATTGAATTCTATTCTTCTGCAGCCTGCAGTCTGACAAATGGTGGCCACTCGGCTCACGTGCTAGCCGCATCGGGCATATTTTTTCTTTTGTTCCTGTGATATTTGCAATGATCAGATGCGCCCCAACGAACCTGTCATGGGACGAAACGACGAAGGAGCCTAATTTATAAATGTATGCGGGTGTAGTTTGGGACCATTAATGTATAACAAACAACTCTTGGGGATCAAAGGTGTGATGATGTCGAGTTTAATGATGCGAGTGTTTAATGATGTCGAGTGTTTAATGATGTCGAGTGTCGAGTGTTCGAGTTACCGGACACTTGTATTGTATGTAGGTAGGAGGTGGGTATACCTAATGATATATTATGATGTTGTTATTTCCTCATTTTCACAACAATATATTGATTATCCTCATGGAAGGATCCTGAAATACATCCTCAAGAGGATAATATACAAATAACGACATGCTGCTTACATAATATCAACATACTTGTTATAATATGACTAGCTAATGATTATCGATGACTCAAGAGGACCATGACCGATATAAAGTATAAACTAACCTCCCCCGGACAGCTGACCGCTAGTGATCGCGGTACATACTCGTATTACGACTGTATAACGTATGTCCCATGATATTACTATGGGACTTACTGAGTCCTGTGTACACCTCTGCCTAACCCTTCGGGAAAAAGCCGTGATTTCATGTTCAATCCTTAAAATAAATAGTTTAAAGGTCACTTAAAAAAATGATCTCCTAATCTTTTTTTACCTTTATAGTGAACATAGGGGTTCAATTTCAAAGAACCCTAATATAAGTACGTATTTAATTGTTATGAACATTTAAAAGTTTAATTTGTGTAAAGTTTCATGATATCGACTTAAAAACAAAACTTTCTGCGTACAAATTTTCAACCCCTATATTTCGCGCTGGGGATTGATTTTTAAGAAATCCTGAAACATGAAACATTCTCTAGTATGTGTTATTCTAGGGTCTAAGCTCTCTACAATCTACATACTTTTTGGCCAATCGGTTCATTAGTTTCGGCGTGAAGAAATAACAAACACACAAACATACCGACAAACTTTCGCATTTATAATATCAGTACTCAGTACGTGAATGTATGTGTTGCAGTGCGGAATGGGTGGCGGCGATCAGGTTCGTGTCGTCGCAGCTCGGCTCGGGCGGCGGCGTCGGCCTTCCTGCGGGACACATGTTGGCGGAGACCAACGACGACATCGCACAGCTCGGCACCAGCTACAAGGATCCCAAGAGAATCGTGAGACCCCATCGTAACCCATACTCTGCTTGCTCCTTCCTCACTGACCTAGCGAGCGCAGGTCGCAGGATGCCGGTGCTAGGACGAGTGCTGAGTGCTGACCGAAGGTTCCGGGGTACTTGCCCCCAACCATGTGGGACTTAAAACATAACTGGCGAAATGTTCGTGTCGCGGAGTGTCGAAGGTCGAATTTACATAAATTCAAATTAAATAGTGACCTTCATAATTTTAATACTAGGAATAAAGACAAAATAGCTGCACCTAGCTTTAGATTATCTAAAACAAATAAAAAGACATTCTTAGGAAATAGTGTACGTTTCTATAATAAAATCCCAAAAGAGATAACTGGGCTCTCAGAGGGTAAATTCAAAACCTATATAAAATCTACTTTACTAAAGAAGGCTTATTATAAAGTCAACCAGTACATAGAGGACAAAGATGCCTGGAAACTTCTGCATAGCCGCCTCGCGGCACCTTCAAAGAAAACGAATGTAATCAAACCAAATATTGTAAAACTATCTGTTGAAAAAATTAAGCCCTACAAGTTTCTTGTACGTTCTTCTTGTAGAGGTATCTTTCCGAACGCACGGTAGACTCAGTACTGTATCTTTATTGACGTGCAAAAGTGTCAGATTATGACCTATTTGAATAAATCTGTTTGAGTTTTGAGTTTGAGTTTATTCGATAAAATATATTTGTTCGCTTCCATTTTCCTATCTATTGCTAGTTATAGGAGCCATGAATATAAAGAGTCATTTCTACTGAGCCCCATCACTGTCCGGTCACTGGGACTCTATTTAATCCAGTTGGAGTCACAGGACTAAATAGAGTCCCAGCGGTCCCGTTCAGTGATGTGAATGGTGACATCACAGTTATTATTAGTATAGTATAGATAGCGTGGCCATACAAACAAGCGAGGAGCGCAGTGCAGTGTGCGGGCGGTGTGCAGTGACTCATGTGCCTCCGTGGACCACTCACAAACATGTTTGTTAGGCTCCGAGTGCGCCGCGCCTGGTCCGCACCGCTCCCACCGCGCCCTCGCCATACTCGTACATACGGCACACTTGTTACACAAACGACTCGACCTAAAGGCGACGCGTTAAAGCGGGTATACTATCGACGATGTTATTATTTAGGCCGTACATTTTTCTACGACTGCTTCGACTGGACTATTCGATTTTTCCATTAAGAATTATGTCAACTGCCCGGAGTCTGGAACTGTGCCCGTTCGATGGCAATAGGCTCGCCCCCTATTACATGGGATCGCTAACATAAAAACTTGTAAAAAATCATTTCGGAATTTAGGGTTTATTCTTCGTACGGCTAGAAGAGGTTTCACAAATATAGGAGCGATATCGGCATTATACAACGCTTTAGTACGGAGTCATTTGGAATGTAATGGAGTCATTTGGTCTCCCCAGGAAACTATATTATATGTCTTAATGCTAGAGAAGATTCTGAACAAACTCATCAGGTATGCAAATCTGGCTCCGGGTACCGGACATGTACTCGTATGTGTGGCCTCCGCTCGTGAGGGAGCCACTCGCCCGACCCGACCTCCTACGTGACCCACCTCTTACTCTCATACGCGCACATTTCGCACTATCGATATGATAACAGAAGAAGTAGACGTATTTACATGTACTATGAGTGAATTCACAAAAATATCTCTGCACTAATATCTCATCGGGAAAAAAGCGTCATTGTATGTTATGTTGTTTATCTACAAATGAATGAATGTTTTTTCGGCGTTTGGTTTTAGCGCCGCGCCGCACGGTTGCGTACATTGTATGCCTATATTATATATTATGTTCTAAGGTACCTTGCTGCCGTCGTGAACTCATTATTGTATCTCTATAAAACGTATGAACCTTTTAGATAGGTAGGTAAATGGTGTTGCACAACATTGGAACAATGCAATAAAACGAAAACATTCGTCCTAGGTATCTGTTTGATTTCTAAAAATATACGCATAAAACTGAGTCTCAAATGAGGAAATGTATGGCATTAGCCAGATCCGGGACACCAAGATAGTGCTGCCACAGGTGGCACCACACCAGGGTGTGGGACAGTTCGGAAAACCCTCAGGCATCCTTTATCTGTTTTCTAGGTACCTACATATATCATTTATTTATTATATTTCACATAACATATAAGTCATAGTAATATAAGTGTTGTGATTTTTCAATAATCGGGGGGCACGGCAGTGCCCCCGCCAAGTCGAGCGCGAAGCAAACACTGCCGTACCATCCTTTACTGGAACCATTTCGCCGCATTTTCAGGCCCCTATTTGAGAACCTCTGGATAAGACCAGAACGCAGAAATTTTCGCCATCCAGTAAGCTATAGAATCACATACTTAAAATAAAATTTCAAGTCTGTAGGTCATTTAGTTCCGAAGTTAAGCGAAAGCAAAGTTTCGCATTTATGACACTCAGCCACTCACTCATGATCATCAAAAAGAACTAGTACTTCCCATAAACTCAGAGAGCTGAAATTTGGTACAGAGTTAGGGTTTAATGGCCACATAAAGGGAAAACTATAAAAACTAGGATAATCGAAGATCAAAATTTGGTCAAAATATAATTCATTGGACTAAGAGTGGCGGTGATACCCGCACCCGTCCCTAGATGGCGCTGACTTATTTTAAAACGCGCTTACGTTAGTTTTTCCGATTATTTGTATTTCGTTGATTTCGCTTATTAATTGCGAAGATTTGAATAGGTTAGTAATTATATGATTAGTGACGGAGACGGATTACTGATTATTACTTAATTAATTAATAGAATTAAAAAGTACTTTTAATTGAATACTTTATTTAATTGTTAGTTATTAGTTCATAACCAGTGTCTCCATATGAAAATAAAGGATTACCGTGTTGCCAGTGGCAACACGGTACACGGCACCGTATTTTCACCCTGGCAACTTGCCAGGGTGAAAATACGGTGTTTTACGGTGTGTCAGTTAAAAATTTACCGTAATTACCGTGTCATGTTTAAGTGTATGGTAAAATTGGTAAATAAGTAGATAAAAAACAAATTTAAAGGGAATTTAAAAGCAATAATTAAATTACAATCAAAATTTAATTTCTGATAAGGATAGGAAGGTAAATAAGGACGAAAATAAAATAAACTGCGAAGGTGTGACGGTCGATGTGTGAGTAAAAGTAGCCTACATAAAAAGTAAACAGTAGGGTTTTTCCCCTGAACTAGGTGCTGAGTGTTGAAAAATATCAAAAATGCGAAAAGTTATTCATCACCTTATTACGGTAGAATTACGACACGGTAATGCACGTTTACCGTTGACCGTAGATTATGTCAGATTACGGTGCATCTACGGTAATTACCGTGTATATGGAGACACTGGTTATTAGTTATTAGTTATTTAGTACTCTTAGTTTTCTAGGTTTTATTTACAGTTAGGCAGTACTTCGAATCGCGTTCGTGTTTATAATTATAAGTAAGTACTATTCTAGGTTTAGTTTATTTAGTTAGGTAGATATTACTTCGTTTCGTTTAAAAATATCATTAATTTAGCTGTATTTCAGTACTAGGTAGGTAATACCTTTGGTACAAAGTTCATTGATAGTTAATTATATTGACACACTTGTCTAATAATTAAGAGTTAACGTTTTTGTTTATAGTTTGTATAGATTGAGTAGGCTGAGTATAATATTTATTTGAGTTTCTTTTTTTATTAAGACAAAAGAAGTCTTAAACGTATAGGTTTTATTATTGTTTTAGTCTAAATTTTAACGGTATTTCTGGTTTCTTGTCCATATACTAAAGGTCGTTGAGTTTATTTGTGTTTGATTTCGCAAGATAATATTATGGTAAAAAATCTCGATTAATAAAATAAGTCAATATACCCACGTTTCTACAAAAAGAAGTGAAATCCCACCAAAAACATTCTGTAAAAAACTAGCCAAGTCTCGATGGAGAGCTTGTTTATTATTACTTGTTCATTATAAAAGTAATGAAATCTAGACAAAGTCGTGCCAAGTCTAAGGTTCCTTACTGCGATTTCTTTATTAATATAGTTAATGTTATGTGACTTGGCCGTTGAAGGGATACTTCTAATCAAGTCCGTCTGTACGTCTATTTTATGTTAGATCGGTGGTCGATTTGACGCTTCAAAAAGAAGAGAGCAGAAGTCAGCATTGTCAATCAATGCTGAATGCATGTGTTGCACAATTAATAACAGCCTAAAATGAGACACTAACGTCCAATTACCAATACCAGTATGGGCTATTATCTCGCTTAACAAACATAGGTAGTTACAACAGATATAACATTACGTGTTAGAAGTTAGAAGGTTAGCGTCAATGGTATCACATCTGCTAGTTCTCCTGTCAAGATGGGAGTCCCACAGGGATCAATTTTGGGTCCTTTCCTGTTTTTGGCATATATTAACGATTTGCCTTACATGGTCCACGGTCTAGCAGATATAGTTCTATTTGCCGATGATACGTCATTGATTTTTAAAGTTGATAGGAAGGATACTTCACTAGTACATGTTAATAATACTTTAGCAAGTATATCCAGATGGTTCACAGCAAACAATCTGTTATTGAATGCGAAAAAGACTAAATGTTTGAAATTTTCGTTGCCTAACGTCAGAAGTATAGAACCAATCATAGTTCTTGACGGTGAAAGACTCAATATTGACAATGCAACTTTGTTCCTTGGCATAAATATAGACTCTAAACTGCAATGGAACACTCATATCACCGAGCTCTCAGGGAAACTAAGCTCTGCAGCTTACGCGGTTTATAAAATTAGGCAACTAACAGATGTAGCCACGGCGAGATTAGTGTACTTTGCATATTTCCATAGCTTGATGTCTTATGGGATTCTGTTGTGGGGGTCAGCTGCAGATATAGAAACTATCTTTATACTACAAAAACGTGCGATTCGTGCCATCTATGAGATGCGTCCACGCGAATCCCTGAGGGAATTATTTAAAGAAATAAACATACTGACCCTACCATCCTTATACATTTATGAGAACATCATGTATGTGCGTAAAAATTTACATAAATTAAAATTAAATAGTGACCTTCATAATTTTAATACTAGGAATAAAGACAAAATAGCTGTACCTAGCTTTAGATTATCTAAAACAAATAAAAAGACATTCTTAGGAAATAGTGTACGTTTCTATAATAAAATCCCAAAAGAGATAACTGGGCTCTCAGAGGGTAAATTCAAAACCTATATAAAATCTACTTTACTTAAGAAGGCTTATTATAAAGTCAACCAGTACATAGAGGACAAAGATGCCTGGAAACTTCTGCATAGCCGCCTCGCGGCACCTTCAAAGAAAACGAATGTAACCAAACCAAATATTGTGAAACTATCTGTTGAAAAAATTAAGCCCTACAAGTTTCTTGTGCGTTCTTCTTGTAGAGGTATCTTTCCGAACGCACGGTAGACTCAGTACTGTATCTTCATTGACGTACAAAAGTGTCAGATTATGACCTATTTGAATAAATCTGTTTGAGTTTGAGTTTGAGTTTGAGTGTAAACAAAATTGACTTGTACCCACTAACGTATAAAGAATGTTCAACGGCCAAGTCACACAACATTAACTATAATAATAAAGAAATCGCAGTAAGGAACCTTAGACTTGGCACGACTTTGTCTAGATTTCATTACTTTTATAATGAACAAGTAATAATAAACAAGCAGCTCCATCGAGACTTGGCTAGTTTTTTACAGAATGTTTTTGATGGGATCAACTTGTCCGATTCCTCATTTATTTTTTAAGTACGGTCTTATTTTTGATACACCTACCTTAAAATAATTGCCATTTTTCGGTTTTTATTATTATAATATACCTATATATCCTCATTTTGATAGCAGCCAATTCGTTTTATTAGTTTCCATCCAATTAGTTGGCCATTAAATAGTTAGCCGCCCGCCGCTCGCCCAAACGAGCAAAATGAAGTGACACGATAACAAATAAATGAAAGCTGCACACAAACATGACACATGAACAAACAAGCGTTCAGATAGGTAGGTAGGTAGGTAGGTAGGTATATAGTAACAGTATCAGTTTAATGTTTGTCGGTAGACGCTGGAGAAGTTCGAGTTCGTGAAGGTGCTGGGCAAGGGCACGTTCGGCAAGGTGGTGCTGAGCCGAGAGAAGAGCACCGGCCGCATCTACGCCATGAAGATACTGAAGAAACTCGTCATCATACAGAAGGACGAGATCGCTCACACCTCCACCGAGAACAGGGTGCTCAAGAAGGTCAAGCATCCCTTCCTCACGGTACCTATCGTTATATTCGCTCTAGACTAGAGGAGCCGCGTTCCGTGTCGGCCACTGTCGCCGGCCCGCTGTCATGTTTCAATGCATTCATCATCTCCTATGAAGCACCACTTCCAATAGAGCTCGCAAGTGATAATCGACTCTGCTGCGGCTATTTCAAAAGTAATAAATATATTCTTTCAGTATTAATTATCTATCCAGTTTTGTAAAAATTGATTTAATAGCTTTTTAAGTACGTAACGAGCTTAACTTTAAAGGATGGTGACGTAACTTTATTTTTCAGATAAAATGATCGATTACAAATTTTATACATTTATTTCAATAATCTCGACGTTAATATTAAAATCGGTAAATTATTTCGGTCACTCCCAGCATATATAGAATGTTAACCAACAGTCAGTAGGAAGCGAACGGGCGTACAGTGTACTGAGTGTACATAGTATATATCGCACGCGACCAGGGGCTGAAGTACTCGTTCGAGACGGCGGACCGCGTGTGCTTCGTGATGGAGTACGCCAACGGCGGCGAGCTGTTCTTCCATCTCTCGCGCGAGAGAACCTTCTCGGAGGAGCGCACCAGGTTCTACGGCGCCGAGATAGTCTCCGCGCTGGGCTACCTGCACTCCGAGGGCATCATCTACCGCGACCTCAAGCTGGAGAACTTGCTGCTCGACAAGGACGGACATATCAAGATCGCCGACTTCGGACTCTGCAAGGTGACTCTCTCCCCCTTACCCTGCCCCGTCTCACCGTGTTCCCGTGTTCCCGTGTTCCCGTGTTCCCGTGTTCCTTCCGTTCAAATCTCCTATAAAAAGTATATTATTTAAATATTCCCGTTAGCGAAGCTACATCGAGTCGAGAGCGAGGTCGATATCGTGAAGTGCGATCACCGGTCGAAGTGACTCACTCGCCCAGTAAAGGGGAATGCATCGCCGTGAGTCACCGTGTACCGTGATGTGCGTCATATAAGTTCGGATTTTCTGTTCGCTAGATTTTCAATAAAAAGAAATAATAAAGTCAAGATGTGAGACGATCGACGAAGATGTCGAATAAATGTCACACTGGAAGCTCGCGGTTTCTCGCGGCACAGTTTCGCCACGGTCACGGCGGCGATCGTCGCTTACCTCGACACGTACGAGTATCGTATCGACGGAGCGGCGTCGTTCGAACTAACGGAAGGTCTTCGTTGTGGCGCAGGTGAACATAACGTACGGTCGCACGACGAAGACGTTCTGCGGCACGCCGGAGTACCTGGCGCCCGAGGTGCTGGAGGACGCCGACTACGGACCCGCCGTGGACTGGTGAGTGTACCGGTGTACCGGTGTACCGGTGTACCGCCCTCACTGCTGCTCGGGTGACGGGCGCGGTGCGGTGCCGCGCACCGTGTCCGATACGGGCGATCGTGATGCTCACCATCGGGCACCTAATTTGTTCGTCTCGTCACCCACTATCATAAACACATACATAAACATACATTCACGCCTTTTTTCCCGAAAGGGTGGGCGGAGGTGTACCCGGGACTCGGTCTCATAGTAGATACACCCACATTTCGTCAGTATGTTATCGGTCCCATGCAATAGGGGGCGAGCCCATTGCCATCTACCGGGCACAGTTCCAGACTCCAGGCAGTCATCGAGATAATTCCTAATGGAAAAATCCAATATTTAACACCGTCCGACCCGGGGATCGAACCCGGGACCGTCGCGGCACAACACGCCGGAGGCTCGCGGTGACTCTCGGAGCGCGCAGGTGGGGCACGGGCGTGGTGCTGTACGAGATGGTGTGCGGGCGGCTGCCGTTCTACAACCGCGACCACGAGGTGCTGTTCAGCCTGATCGTGAAGGAGGAGGTGCGGTTCCCGCGCAGCGTGTCGGCCGCGTGTCGCGCGCTGCTGGCGGGCCTGCTGACCAAGGAGCCGGCGGCGCGGCTCGGCGCGGGCCCGGACGACGCGCACGAGATCATGGCGCACCCCTTCTTCGCCGCCGTCAACTGGGCCGAGCTGGTGGCCAAGCGCGTGGCGCCGCCCTTCAAGCCGCACGTGGCCTCCGAGCTCGACACGCGCTACTTCGACTCGGAGTTCACCGGCGAGAGCGTGGAGCTCACGCCGCCCGAGGCGGCCGGCGCGCTCGCCCGCATCCCCGAGGAGATCTCCTTCCCGCGCTTCTCCTACCAGGACCTGGGCTCCTCGGCGCACTCCGACCTGTCGCACCCCTCCGCGCACTCCCACCCGCACGCCCCGCCCCCGCCCCCGCTGGCGCCCTCGCCCGCGCCCCGCGCCGCCGCGCCGCTCGTCTAACCCGACGCCTCCCCTTTTGTATATATTAAACGTGGACGACGACCGACCGTGGCTTTTATTTTCCTCGCGAGGAGACGTCCCCGCCGGAGATCGTGCGGGTGACCGGGGAGGCGGGAGTCGGCGGGAGGAGGACGGGGAGACGGGGACGCGCGCATGAAATGAAACGCCGGCTCCTCGTCGTCTCGATATATTGTAACGGTCGAGAAGAGCGCGGCTCTACCGCCGACATACTAATATATACGTCGAGCGGGCGAAGCCTTCTCTTCGATAAACTCTCGAAACGTTAACGTAGGACATGATATAATATAACGACGGATCGGTGACGACACAGGGGGACGCCCGCCGGCCCTCGACACTTAGTGCGAGACGCGGAGAACGAATATCTGTTATTACAAAATGGCCAACACTATTGATGGTTTCGGTGCATTAATGATACATTATATTATAGGGTCCGCTATGCGCGCTTGTAAACTGTTTTTCATCAACTAATTAATTTTCGTGAATCTCCGAAACTATCATACTTATTATATATACTAAGTATATAATACTTACGAACCTTCCCATACGAACCGATCCGCTGATTAATTTTGTATGAAATGTAGATTTCTTTTTTTTTTTTGCTTATTTCCGCCTTTCCTTCTTTTAAAAGTTATTCAGGTAGAGGAGTGGATCGCACCCCCTCTAGTATTACTACACCTTCTTGTAACACGTTGTATATAATGCCGAAGGAACTCTCGGGACCGATATTGACAATAGGTAAACTGCTTTAGTATACATTTTATTGGTCATTTTGGAATAACAGACGAGACAGAAATGGACAGAGATAAATGAGCACTAGAAGTAGCAGAAAGTAATTCCATTATCCATTGTGCTAAATATATCCAAATCTAATGAGGGTAGACACTAGACATCTGTCCTACGGACGATAGAGTGGCGGGGAACAGGCGCCGTCGTCACCGACCCTTACATCTATACACTACGACTATATACATATACGATACAGGGGGAGCCATCGCGGGACTCCGATAAACGCCGGAACGAACAACGACACCGATCTCGACTGAAAGTAAAACGTCATCATTTCATTTATAAACGAATAAACCCGGCCACTCGCAGTAAAGATAAAGATAAATTATTTATTGCCAGCATAGAAAAAAAAATGAACACGGATGTTAGTCGAGTGACAAAAACAATGACATAACCGGGATTACAAATTAATATTATTAGTACGCAGTACGAGCCGGCTTACTGTGTCTACAATATCTTCGCCGAGAACTGAACGACTCGAAATCTTGTAGATTTGTAAAATAAACATAATGAACACGTCCCTGTGTCGTTGTAGGTATAGTCTGATAGTATCGCTAATATGGAACGATTGGATTGTTCCACCCTGCCCCACCGAACCGTCCCACCGGTGGGGCGAAGTGGAAGTTTATCTAATTTCATTGGGTACATTTATTATGGTAATTACTCGTTTAGAGAAAAGCAGCATATTTATATAGCATTCTATAGGTACTTGTCAGTATTGGCGACACTATCAATATAAATAATAATAAATAGATGGTAGGTAGGTACAGTAATACAGGTTGTGATATATTTTCCAAAATCAACTGCACTGGGAAATTATGAAAAAATACTAATGATGCGGTTTTACTTTGATGAATTTTACCCTTTATTCGAAGGGGGTTTAATGTTATCGAGACCTTTGATATGGCACGAGAAGACCCTTCAATGAATCCCTCTGTATGTACAAACTTAATGAAGCGAGCCATCTCTCTTGGATATGTATGCATTATGTATGGGTTCCGACGTACTGCGTACCGTACGTACTGCGTACCGTCCGGCTCGGGTGGGCTCGTGCGAACACTATAGCGATATTATCAACTTAACTAATGAGAACCCTTAAGTAATACCTATTAGATACTTATTATTATGGGTAATTGTAATCGACTTGTCGAAGCGTATAAAATGAGATCGCATGTGTCCGGCGACATGTGTCCGCCCGCGGCTGCGCTCGCCGGACGTCGGACGCGGCCCGGGGACCGGGGCCGGGGACCGCGGCCGGGGACACCACTACATTATATTAGTATGGCATTTGTAAATGTAGATATTATTCTGTGCCGGTTATGATTGTTATAAGATTGGTTTACTACGAATAAAACGAACGTTATTATAATGTCGATTTGAGTTTCATTCGGCGGTAGGTAGAGGTAGGACGTAATGCGATCCGGCTAGTCGGATTGTATTACGGCGGATTACGACCCGGCGGCGACGGACACCGGAGGATATTATTGTCGGCGAGTAGACCGCCGCGAGCCGCGAGCGGACATGACGTCGGCGAGACACAGCTTACAATAAGAGGTAGGTACATATAGTACACGCACCGAAGATGCGAGCCGTCGCTATCTTACATATCTATACTTAATATAGGTAGGTATTATGTAGGCAAATACTTAATTATATCAAATACTTGGTCTCTTGTGAGCGGGTACACGCAGGTACCCGTTTACTACGAGTCTACGAGTGGAAAGGAAATGTGTGAGTATCGCACGTCGTGAAGTTATAATATCGATGTTATCACTTACGATACTAATATCTTTACAAATTCGATAAAATATATGTCGGCGAGGCGACGTCCACCCGCGTGTGTCGCAGCGTGCAGCGTGGCTGGCGGGGAGGGGGGGGGGGGGGGGGGTGTAGTCGTTATGTACAGGGCGCTACAGACAGAAGGCACAGCGTTCGCTCGCGGCGAGGCTCCGCTCGGCGCCGCGGTCCGTCTGCAACACGACACACGACACACGTTCGATGACAATACCTAATTCGTGATGGAAAGGAAGATGGCGGTGTCCTTAATATTCAATCTATACGTAAATTGAAATGGGAATCTCATGGTGAGGATCTTTGGGTTGTAATTGAATTAAACCTAGGTAAACCGATCACTCCACTTTGTGTTTGTACAGACTATGTTCCTCCGCCAATATTATTATATAACCTTGACGCAGTATTATCGAACATAACCAATGTTCATCACAAATTACCCCGTAATTCCTTGTTATTAATAGCTGATGACTTCGATCTACCGACATATTGAAATGCCTCCTGCTCTTCAAATCAAACTAAAAATTTACTTATAGACGGGCTATCCTACAATGGGCGCGTAGAATGGGCGTCATTATTCTGTCAACGAGCGTACAACTCTGAAGACATTTTCAATATCTCCGAAAGCTCCATTCCCTCAGTCAACTTAGTCTCACATCACCTGGCTTCAAATATTGTATTAACACTTCAAAGAGTTAAATGCCCTAGAGAGAGTAAAAATTCACATTTAGCTCAACCTCTCCACTACATCTTTACAAATCCCTTACATGTGGTACTTTTCCCACATTGTGGAAAGTCGCTCATGTTGTAGTGGTAGGCCTCTTTAGCAGGGGGCCGTCTGGGGAAGTACCACACCTTTGCCAGTTATTCATCCGCCGAGCAGTAATGCCAGCGAAATTATTGACCATGAAGAGTTTCAACAACTAATATCTCAGGGTGACGGGCGCAGTGCAGTGCCGCGCAGAATTTTGAATTTTAAAACACTGGGTGGGATTGTATCTGATATGGGCAATCATGATGCTTACCATCAGGCACCTGATTTGCTCGTCTTGTCACTCACTATCATAAAAGAAAAATCTTCTAAAAAGTGGACCAGGTGATGTTACCAACTACAGAGCCATCTCTATTTATCTTTATTTGACACCAACACGGATTCCTACCCGGAAGGTCTACCACATCAAATGTTTTGTGATACATGAGCGACATTGTCGAGGCAATGGAAGACAAGTTCGAAGTCCATGCGATCTATACAGATTTCTCCAAAGCATTTGACGTGGTCAATCACGGCCTACATGTCCAAAAACTGGGTCATGCATACATTTATAAGGTACTATTGTAAATGTCTTGAATGATAATTTTCTGTATGACATATAAATGTGTAACGCCCAGTTTTGTGGACCAATTAAAATATAAAAAAATTGCATAGAATACCGCGATGTGTACACACCCGAGCGGCAGCGGCTAGTGTGTGTGTATTTGTGTGTGTGTGTGCGGCGCGCGGCGCTACAGGGCGCGGGGGTCGCGCGCCGCGCCGCGCTACACGAACTGTCTGCGCCGCGCCGCCGCCCCCCCGGCCCCGCCCCCGCCCCCGCCCGGGCTGGGCGGCTCCTCCCCCGGCGTGGGCACCTGCGGCGCCGCGCCCTTGCTCCGGCCCTGCGGGAGGAGGGCGCGCGTCAGGCCGGCGCCAGCCTGCGACCTGGCGCCGGCGCCGAGGCCCGCGCTCACCTTGGAGCGGCGCTTCCTGGCGAGCGCGGCGATGTCGATGGAGGCGGGGCGCTGCGCCCCCTCGGCGGGCGCGGGCTCGCCGGGCTCGGCGCCGAGCCTCGTCGCCAGCACGGTGAGCAGCTCCTCCACGCGGCCCAGCTGCGACACACGACACATGCAGCGGGCGCCGTCGCTGCGGCCGGCGGCGGCGGCGGCGGCGGCCTCACCTTCTGCTGCAGGCGCTGCACCTCGGTCCTCACGTCGCGCCGCAGCTCGGCGAGCGCGGCGTCGTGCGGGTGCGGCGCGGGGGCGGGGACGGGGGCGGGCGGGGGCGCGGGGGGCGCGCGCCGCTCCTCCAGCTCCTCCTCGATGGTGTCCTGGCGGGCGGCCGACACGCCGCTCACTATCGCGCTCGCGCTGCGACCCTTCGCGAACGAAGCCTGCGATACCACCGTCCATCACCACCGACTCGGCCGTAGAAAGTCCCCTGCTGGACGTAGGCCTCCCCGTAAGGAGATGGTTTGCCGTTTGCCGATACTCGCCACGCTCGACGGCCACGCTCGAACGGTTGGCGAGTGCAGTTTCATGATTTTACGCAGAGGACGTTGTCGCCCGTCCTCTGGATCTGTGCACCCTTAGCCGACCGATATCGTCGTCTTCCTGCCCTCATTACGTACATGGTGTGAGGTATGCGAGGCGAGTCTTCTTCCGCCACTCCAGTCTATCGTCCGCCATCTTTGCGCTCTCTTTTCTTTCATGAATATCCTTATTCACACGATTCATCCAGGTCTTTTTGGACGCCCCCCTCACATAGCCCTAACATTCATCCTCATAGTCCGTTTGGCCACATCACTCATCTCTCCGCATAACACGTCCATTATACCAGACGACTAGTCTTCCACTCTTTAAATTCTCAGTCACCGGTGCTACTTTCATAACATAACATACATTCACGCCTTTTTCCCGAAGGCGTAGGCAGAGGTGTACCCAGGACTCAGTCCCATAGTAGATACACCCATATTTCGCCAGTATGTTATTGGTCCCATGTAATAGGTGGCGAGCCTATTGCCATCTACCGGGCATAGTTCCAGACTCCAGGCAGTTATTGAGAAAATTCCTAATGGAAAAATCCAATATTTAACACTATGCCTGACCTGGGGATCGAACCCGGGACCTCTTGATTGGCAGTCGAGCATGCGCCCTCTACGCCACCGAGGCAGTCGAGGCAGAGTGCTACTTTCAAAGTTCCTCTAACACTCATCTTTGATTTTATTCACTCTTGTCACTCCACACACCTATATCAGCATACACCATCTGTACGTTCGATGTCTGTGCCTCCATCGTCAGGAGGAACACCCATGCACTCGGAGCCACTCTGCTATAATAAGGGTCCTCTAGGTCAACGAACACCGTGTGCATTTCTCGTTCGCAAGCTTGTATTTTTACCGAGTTGCCTCAGTCCAAACTGCAAACACGGCCTAAGTCGTATTGTGACCCGGCATTGACCCGAAAAATGTCGTCGGAGACTATATTATTGATAAACTCGTTAATAATTACCTTAAGCGTGAGCGTGGAGAGCGTAGCGGAAGCGCTGGAGGGCGCGGGGTCGACGGGCGACGGGGCCGCGTCGGGCGCGGGGGCGGGGGCGGGGGCGGGCGCGGGCGCGGGGGCGGGGCGGTCGCGCGCCGACAGGCTGCGGGAGAAGGCGGCGCGCGCGGCCCCGGGCTCCGCGGGCGCGGCGTCCAGCGAGCCGCCGGCGGCCAGCAGGCGGCCCCACTTGCCGCGCGCGGCGGGCTCGGGCTCGGCGCCCCCCCCCGCCGGGCCCGCCGGGCCCGCCGGGCCCGCCGCCCCCGCCGGCGCCGGCAGCGGCGCGGGCGCGGCGGCCACGGAGCGCTCGCGGCGGAAGCGCGAGAAGATCTTGCGCACGAGGTGGTCCTGCGCGTGCTCCAGCGGCGGCTCGCGCTTGCGCCGCTCCATGAGCTCGCGCTCGCGCCGCACGTCCGCCACCTGCCGCCGCCGGGCGCCGAGCGCCGCCGTCAGCCCGCGCGCGCGCGCGAGGGCCGACGGCGGCGCTCACCTACCTTCCGGAAGATGAGGCGGTGGCGCAGGTTGTAGGTGAGCGTGAGGTTCCTCGCGAAGCTGTTGGCGAACGCCTGGTAGAAGTCGAGCACCTCGAGCAGGCGGTCGCGCTTGATGGTGTGCAGGTCGCAGTAGGTGAGCGCGCGCACGTTGGCCGCCGACTGGCCCACCGCGCTGTCCTTCCAGAACGAGTCGCCGAACACGTCGCCCTTGCCTGCGCACACACCGTCCCGTCGGTCAGAGCCGCGCGGGGGCGCGGCAGCGGAGGGGAGGGGAGGGGACACACGCACCCAGGATGGCGACCACCTCGTCGTCCTGGATGACCTCCAGCGAGCCGGTGACGATGAAGCACAGCGAGTCGATGGACTCGCCGGTGTGGTAGAGCAGGTCCCCGGGCGCCGAGTGCGACATGTGGAAGTGCATGGCGAGCGCGCGCAGGCAGCCGTCGGAGGCCAAGCGGAAGGCGGGGTGCTCGTTGAACACCTTGCGGTTCAGGTGCACGCAGATGTCCGCCTTCATGTCCTTGGGGCAGTAGTTGAGCACCTGCGGACACGCGCTGGCCGGTGACGTCACGCGGCCGGAGGCCCGCCAGCGCCCGCGCCCCCGCCCCCGCTCCTCACCTTGTCCTGGTCGAGTCCCTTAGTCATGGCCCAGGTGGAGACCACGTAGTCCATGACGCGCTCGCTGAGAGCCTTGGGCACCTCGTGCAGCTTCATGAACTCGCGCACGTTGTTGAGCATGTCGTGGTACTTGGCGGTGGCGGAGGTCATCTGCTGGATGATGGTGGTCACGTGGCCGAAGATGGTCGCGTACAGCAGCGCTGCACAGGACAACCGCTCACCACCACCACCCTCACACTATACTACTGCTGCCTACGTATCACGTAATTATCTGATACGTTCACAATATATCTGCATTGCTGTACAGTGATATCGGCTAAAGTAGCGAACTACATAATGTACCTAATATATTTCTGATTTTCCTGGAATTCCTGAAAATAATTATTATTTCGCCGAGCGAATAAAGAATCGCCCAAACAAAGAATACCCACCTACTATTACTTCGGCCAGATCCAGATACCCTTCCGTATATTATAATTATATCATAATAATATATCTTAGCACCTGTACCCTGTACCTATGTATTGAGTTAAATGCTTCTACAAAATTATCTGAAAATGATGTTATTATTTGATTCGTATAATACCTTCGATTGTTCTATATTCTGTGGTAAGAGTAAGCATCCACTTACCTATTGAACTAGCTTTCGGCTTACAGTGAGTCCTTCCCAGTGAGTGTGTCCAGTGTGTTTGACACTGGACACACTCACTGGGATATAAGTGTCAGTGATTTGACTCGCACGCCGCCATTCAACTACAATCCGACCGAGTGCCGAGTGCGAGGCGAACCACGGCACAATATTAGTCAAACACGCGGTACCTCATCATGCACCGAGGAACCCTCTCACAGTGTATATGGAATGTTGTATGATATGACAATAAGGACTACGTGTAGTGGGTCGCGAGCACACTACACACGAGGCGGTGGACTCGAGCCGAACTACTACCGACATACATGTTACACGAAGGTTAGCCTATACCTAGTGACTACTAGGTAGGTATTGTTGTTAGGTGATAGGTACCTAATGTAGCTAGAGGAAGCTGTATGGAGGAGACACGCGACGCGTACGAACACACGAGACGGTGACACTTCGTGGGCCTGCACTTGTTAGGGGAGGGAGGAGGGGTAGCGGTACTAACTCAAACTCAATATAATCATATTCACTTTTAAATAATATCAACACAATCTAATCGGAAAATAACGATAGCAAAAATTTAAGAAATTAAAATGTAGGTAAGTTAAGGCGCGGTGCAAACCTAATTCGTCCTCTTGCTCACACGTAAGTACCTATTACCTACATTTTTGAAGATTTAAAAATACTACATGTAATTACGTAAAATAAAGTTTACTAGGAACTAGAAAACAACAATACAAACTTTTAGTAATAAATCCAATTTTATCCAAATAAGTCCTTATTATAAAAACAAAGTAAACCTGCACAATGAAAAAAATCACAAAAAGATACTGGAGACTTGTTTGGATTAAATTGGATTTTTAACTAAAAGTTTGTATTGTTATTTTCGACTTTATTTGGCGTAATTACATGTAGTATTTTATATCTTTAAAAATGTGGGTACGTGTAAGCGAGAGGCCGAATCAGGTTTGCCACACCACATTGCACCGCGCCTAATTAATTAAAATAAGGTGCTACAAAATCAATACGTACAAAAAAAAAGTAAAATGGCAGTCCCGCGAGTTCCCGGCCTTGAAGACAGGAGGTCGCAGGACCGCAGGGGTGACGGGGCGGGAGGGGATGGGGCGCGGCCCCCCGCCGGCAGCCCGGGGGAGGCTGCGGAGGGGTCGCGCCGTGCTCCGGCTAATAAGAGAAGAGTTCCGGCACCTGCCACGATCATCATGCAGATGGTGAAGATCTTCTCGTTATCGGTCTCGGCGGCGACGTTGCCGAAGCCCACGGAGGTCATGCAGGTCATGGTGAAGTAGAGCGCGGTGACATACATGGTCTTGCGCGAGGGCCCGTTCACCAGCTCGGGCCCGTCCGACTCGTTCGACCACACGTACGAGTAGGGCGCCTGCGTCACGTTGGCCAGCTTCCACAGCCACGAGTACTGCAGGCCCGAGTCGGCGTCCGAGCGCCCGATGGAGTACCACACGCAGGCCAGCCAGTGCGCTACCAGCATGTAGAAGCACAGCAGCAGGATGAGCATGGCGGCGCCGTACTCCAGGTACCGGTCCAGCTTGCGCACCACGCGGCCCAGCCGCAGCAGGCGCACCACCTTGAGCGCGCTGAACAGGCTGCCGATGCCGTCCTCGTCGTGATCGAATGCGTTGAACACGTCGTACGGGAGACACGACAGTAGGTCGATCAGGAACCACGACTTGAAGTAGTTCCGCCGGATCACCTTCGGGTCGCTGACCACCTCGCCGCCGGCGCCCACGAACGTCGTGTGGAAGTTGAGCACGATGTCTATGAAGAACACGACGTCCACGATCGAGTCGATCACCAGCAGCGATACGTCCTGGAACCATGCGTGCCCTCGTGTGACCCGACGTGACCCGGTGGGACCCGGCGTCACCCGCGGTCCCGCGCTCACCTCGCTCGTCTTGTTCTTGAAGGCGACGTTGTAGGGCACCATGATGGCGGTGTAGAAGGTGAGGCACAGGATGATCCAGTCCCAGATGGCCTTGAACGCGCAGTAGTGCAGCAGGATGTGGGGTGGAGTCTTGGGCGCCTCCTGGCGGTACTGCGGCAGCACGTCCCCCGACAGCGACATCACCTGCACACCCACATACCCACACACTACACACCTCACCTCGGAGGGTGACACCCGCGCGACGTACACCTTCGTGCTTATTGACTACTTATATAATAAGTGTTCATTATATCACAAAAAGATAGTGCGAGGCTCTCATATCGATATAAGGGGACCGATCGAGAAGTGATGTCGGGCGCGACGGCTAGCTCTAATGATAATAATATTATGACTGACCAATTGTCCCGCTTGCTGCGTCGATCGTAGATACATGATGGGATGTGAGTGTGTGTGTATAGGTGCAGAGGGTGCATACGTGTCTGTGTGTGGGGGGCGGGTGCACGGGAGTACTGACATGCGCCAGGTGGCTCTGCCGCTGCGGCTCCTTGAGCGCCGGCAGGGCCGACACCAGCACCGACCGCGACCGAGTCACCGAGCGCGCCAGCTTCGCGAACTTGGACAGCCCTGCAACACGACGCGCCGCCTGTAGTGTGCCGCGGGTAGAGGAGCACTCCACTACCCACTACCCACTGCCCACCTCCCTTGGCGTCGTCTCCGTCGATGGGCTGCTTGAGCGCGGTGATGTCGCGGAAGGTCACGAGGAACAGAACCACCAGCTCGCGCTCGTTGCGGATGGGCGCCACCTGCACCAGCAGCCATAGCGGCGTGCCTGCGACACCATGTGACCCACATTACTCTTTTAAAATACAGAGCGGCTCATTTTTTATGCGATATCCGAGTAGGCCTATAGTGAGTCGTTCAAAACGATGACCCTGTAAGACGATGTCAGCCGATCATCAGTCACCAGTGGCGCACAACACGCGACCAGTCGTCAACTGGATGTAGGCGTGCGCTGGTCCGCTGGACGGCTACAACCTTCACCTACTGTTACTGTAGCCGGTCGTGGAGTACCTGCTTACTATATTATGTGGTACCATAAGCACAGATCAGATAATACTACCATAAGACCTTAAGGAATAACTATTAGTTAACCTGTGCAATAAGGTAAAGTATACCTCTAGGTAGGGCTCTAGGGCTCCGATGGGAGATAAGGTGCCGCATACCCTAACCGTGTAGTCTGTGCGTGTATAGAAATCCTATCATACTAATAATATAAATACCTAAATGTGAAAGTTTGTGAGGATGGATGGATGGATGGTGTGGCACATATTTCTTATTGTAAACCATTTTCTTTTTTCCAGAACTCGACACAGACTCACGTCTAGTGTGAGGACCACAAGGAATCAATTTTAACGATTAGGATAGATTATGTGTATATAGGCCGCCGAACTCGAATCTCACTTCTTTTATGTCCTCTATGGAAATAATTCTAAACAAAATTTGTAAAAGTAATAAACATGTACTTGTATGCGGTGACTTTAACATTGATATTTTGTCAGATTCTCCAGATAAAACTAATTTGACTAGTTTATTTAAGTCCTTCGGTTTGAGTTACCTATTCTCTGAGCCCACAAGAGTTACAGTCACTTCATCGACCTGTATTGATAATATCTTTACCAATTTCGAAAGTAGGAAGTTATCAATAACGGGTGGAGTTAGGTCCGACCACAAGGGTCTCTCACTAGAATTTATATGTGAAAAATCAAAAGAAAAACCAACAATTGAACATAGGCCCCTAACAACATATAAACTCGAAAAGCTTAGGAATAATATAGAATAGAAACTCGTAAATGTCGCTGTCTCTGAGGAAGACCCTAATTTCAACTATGAAAACATATTTTCTGTAATAAGTAAGGAGTTCAATGAGATATGTCCCAAAAAGAAATTACACACGAATGGGAAACTAGAATTTAGTGATTGGGCTACCAAGGGTATCAGGAAAAGTAGAGATAATATGTATGAGTTGTATAGGGGATAAAGCCCAATCTAATTCAGAATCATTTCATGAGTATGTTAAATGTTATTCAAAAATTTTTAAAGCTGTTTGCATCCAAGCAAAAGCCATAAATATTAGAGACCAAATTTGCAAATCTAGTAATAAAATTAAGGCGGTTTGGAAAACAATAAATGTAGAGACAGGTAAAGATAAATGTAGAGATTCTGAATATAAATTATTAATTAATAATGAACACATTACAAATGTTGAGGAAGTCGCTAATATTTTTGTCGATTTCTTCAATAACATAGCCCTGAACGCGACCAAGTCACTTGATTCATCCCCAGACTTGGCGGAGACTTTTCTTAAAGAAAACTTCCAACGCACCATACCTGAATTTTCGTTCGAACACATCTCATTAATTGATATCAAAAAGACGTACAAGAGTTTAAATGTTAAAGCTACTGAAGATCTATGGGGTCTATCTGTAAAAATGCTAGATTCTATAATTAACACAATTGCTCCTTACTTAGCAGAATTATTTAACCTATGCATAGATAAAGGCACGTTTCCAGAACTAATGAAAATAAGTAAAATCACTCCTATCTTTAAATCGGGAAGTAAGACAGATCCCTCAAACTATAGGCCAATCTCTGTTTTGCCAGTACTAAGTAAAATCTTTGAGAAATTGATGCTAAACCAACTGCTGTCACATTTCAATAGAAATAGAATACTGCATTCAAACCAGTATGGTTTCACCAAATGCAGATCAACAACCGATGCGGGCTGTCATCTCATGACTCTTGTCTTGGAGGCTTGGGAGAGTTCACAGGATGCCATTGGAGTGTTTTGTGATCTTTCCAAAGCATTCGACTGTGTAGAACACTGCACGTTACTGCGCAAGTTAGAAGTATATGGAATTCATGGGAATGCCCTGAACCTGGTGGAATCATACTTGTCTAGTAGGCAGCAGAGGGTTAGCGTCAATGGTATCACATCTGCTAGTTCTCCTATCAACACAGGGATCAATTTTGGGTCCTTTCCTGTTTTTGGCATATATTAACGATTTGCCTTACATGGTCCACGGTCTAGCAGATATAGTTCTATTTGCTGATGATACGTCATTGATTTTTAAAGTTGATAGGAAGGATACTGCACTAGTAGTACATGTTAATAATACTTTAGCAAGTATATCCAGATGGTTCACAGCAAACAATCTGTTATTGAATGCGAAAAAGACTAAATGTTTGAAATTTTCGTTGCCTAACGTCAGAAGTATAGAACCAGTCATAGTTCTTGACGGTGAAAGACTCAATATTGACAATGCAACTTTGTTCCTTGGCATAAATATAGACTCTAAACTGCAATGGAGCACTCATATCACCGAGCTCTCAGGGAAACTAAGCTCTGCAGCTTACGCGGTTTATAAAATTAGGCAACTAGCAGATATAGCCACGGCGAGATTAGTGTACTTTGCATATTTCCATTGCTTGATGTCTTATGGGATTCTGTTGTGGGGGTCAGCCGCAGATATAGAAACTATCTTTATACTACAAAAACGTGCGATTCGTGCCATCTATGAGATGCGTCCACGCGAATCCCTGAGGGAATTATTTAAAGATATAAACATACTGACCCTACCATCCTTATACATTTCAGAACATCATGTATGTGCGTAAAAATTTACATAAATTCAAATTAAATAGTGACCTTCATAATTTTAATACTAGGAATAAAGACAAAATAGCTGTACCTAGCTTTAAAAAAACAAAACAAACATACATTCACGCCTTTTTCCCGAAGGGGTAGGCAGAGGTGTACCCAGGACTCAGTCCCATAGTAGATACACCCACATTTCGCCAGTATGTTATTGGTCCCATGTAATAGGGGGCGAGCCTATTGCCATATACCGGGCACAGTTCCAGACTCCAGGCAGCTATTGAGATAATTCCTAATGGAAAAATCCAATATTTAGCACTATGCCTGACCTGGGGATCGAACCCGGGACCTCTTGATTGGCAGTCGAGCATGCGCCCACTAGCTTTAGATTATCTAAAACAAATAAAAAGACATTCTTAGGAAATTGTGTACGTTTCTATAATAAAATCCCAAAAGAGATAACTGGGCTCTCAGAGGGTAAATTCAAAACCTATATAAAATCTACTTTACTAAAGAAGGCTTATTATAAAGTCAACCAGTACATAGAGGACAAAGATGCCTGGAAACTTCTGCATAGCCGCCTCGCGGCACCTTCAAAGAAAACGAATGTAATCAAACCAAATATTGTAAAACTATCTGTTGAAAAAATTAAGCCCTACAAGTTTCTTGTGCGTTCTTCTTGTAGAGGTATCTTTCCGAACGCACGGTAGACTCAGTACTGTATCTTTATTGACGTGCAAAAGTGTCAGATTATGACCTATTTGAATAAATCTGTTTGAGTTTGAGTTTGATTGTGCAAATTTTCAATAAAAATATTTTCATTTTCATGTTTGTTAATCTTACACAAAAAACTTTTTGTCAATGAATTTTTTAAGTTTAATAGGTATATTTAAGGAAATCGATCGTAAAAGTACCTAACTTCTAGGATTCTACTAACATAATTAGAGGCACTGATATCAATAATTAATTCAGATTGGCAAAATAACTTTAATAACAAATAATTTAGACCGGTATTTCGGCCGGCCGGCAGATGATAGGGTTATCGTTAAGATACTATTTCCGCTTCTTGTTCTCTAAACATAGATGCAAATTTAGTAGGTATAGGTACATGACCAACAAATAACAAATATTTCATAGGGAGTGAGAAATACAATATGAATTGTTAATAGTTGTGCGGCCTTTTTTTAGAAAAGTATCATTTCCAAAAATCCACGTCACTTTCACATACTTGGATAAAATGATCTTAACACCACCTAAAATGTAAAATTATGTAAAAAACACTCAATGTACCTAAGTAAAAAATTGTGGTGACCGCCATTTGTCGATCTTTTTTTTGTTCATAATATTTTAATAGAAAAAGATAGATAAATTTTGGTATTGTAAGGGTGGCTATATATTATAATAACTAAATAACCATACATTTTACTGAAAAGTTATAAAGTAAGAAAATCATGATATGTTCTGAAGCGTAAAAGTTAGACGAAACAAGGGATAAATAAACTTTTGTGATATCATTCACAATAATAATTTATGATATAATCTTATGTTTATTTTTAGTGTCAGTGGTCGAAACATAGCCAAGTCACGAGTCACGACACCTTATAAAGAAATATATGTGTATACTACGTGTAAATACTAAGAGAATGAGGTGACCGGTATCTATTATCGCCTGACCAACATTACCCTTTTTTATCTACTGCCTGCTCATCACCGGAACTCATTTACTACATATACCTATAATGTCTTTAGTATTGTGCTTATCTAAAATAAAATCCAAAAGCGGTGTTTCATAGACAGGGCTCAAGAACTAGGTATAACATTATGGAACCAATTATTTTTTGTTGTAGGTACGTGGTTTCAAATGATAAGTAGAATATCCTGTACGATGACGTCACAAATTACGGGTGACTTTTAGATAGCAGGCGGTGAGATGGGATCGGAGGTAGATGTGTGGGGGTACCTATCGAGATGACAACTTAGCAAAATGACATTATCATCATAACGTCTGAATATTAAAAAGTCGTTGTTACTAAAAGACATGAACGCACAATGACCTCGTAGCGAAACGTCTGGATCTTAAAAGGTCATATTTTAGAATACTCTTATGTCAAAAAGTCTACATGTGCAATGACGTACCTACTCCTCCCCCTACCAAGTTACGTCATCGTCGCATCGTGTCGACAGTATGATTAGTTTTATTTCACAAATAATGCTGGACTGAAATTCTGTCCCCAGTAGAAACAATCAAGCGCGCAACTCTCCTAACAACAAAACGAATAAAACGATTCAGTTAGGTACATGAAGCGTGTTCAAATTCAGAAACATGAATGAATAAAAGGTAGGGATCGTGGAGTTTTTCATTAAAGCGTGATGTTCGGAGGCGAGGTCCGGTCCGATCGGGGGCCGAATAGGAGGCAGGGGAGTTCCCTCCCCGGGGTACGACTGGTACATCACCGGCCATGTTGAATAACATAATAACTAATGGCAACATCTAGTAATAACAAATAAAAAAACAATAAACTCTAAGAAAACCAGCCCCAAACCAAACCCTTATCCCATCTGGTGTCCCACAGGATAAGGGCGGAAAGATGATACAAAGAAGACTATAATTAAAATGTGTGCTAAGACTTGGGAAATTATCGGTAGGTACTGCACCGCACCTACTTTCAAAGAGCTAACAATCTATCCGAAACCGCGTGATGTTAGTATTCCTATAACATAACATGACATCACGCCGCACGCCTTCGTCCCGCCGGGGTAGGACTCACGGTTCTTCTTGTAGAGCAGTATCTCGAACTGGTCGGCGAGGTGGTGATCGAGCGCGCGGTCCACGCGCTGCTCCGCCTCCTTCTCCGTGAGCTCGCCGTACATCCAGGCGCAGCGGCAGCTCTTCTGCATCACCTCCGCGCGGTTGTACCCGCTCATCTTGCAGAACGTCTCGTTGCAGTACACGATCGGATAGTCCACGATCTGAGCGTTCGCCAGCAGGAAGCTGCTGTCTGCTGCACACACATGTACACTATCGCTACGCATCACATACCTACCTACTCGTATATACTGACGAGATACAATTGCCTAATAGGTATTTATAAAGTTGTGTTGGTGCGCCCGGTCGGAGGTCGTGTGGGGGACAAAACGTTTTCGGCTCCGGTCCGTATCGTATAGATGTACCTAGTACTCGTTGGTCACTCCGCTGTCGCCGTTACGAAGCCGGCAGGCGGTTACCATCCGATGTCCGTTAGGTACCTACTGCACGCTGCCTGCCCACTACCCACCCCGCCTCTCTACACTCCACACAGTCTATTTCTGAACCAGTCTATAATTACCCACGTAGGTACTTACTAGGCACCATTACAGTAACGAGCATTAACTCCGGCCTCGGAGTTACCTTTAGGTAAGTATACATTTGCCGTGGGGTATCGGCATTAGAATAGTAGAGGTACTATTCACCCTCTCTACCTGAGTTGCCGTAGGAACCGGCTGATAAGTAAAAATCCAGAGGACGAGTAGCGGCGTTCTCTGCGTAAGACTACCAAACTGCTCTCGCCAACCCTCCTGCCAAGCGTGACGAGTATTGGCAACCCCCCCCCCCCCCCCAACCCCCCCTCCCAATGCACCATACAGACCACGCACTTTGAGGACCGACGAGAAGATCATTGAGAGGAATTACATAGGTTACGTTGGGATATTGTGGGGTTGTCTGAAGTCCGTAGAGAAGGCGGGGACACGATAACCCTAAGATCAGGTAACCTACTCTACTACAGGGAGAGCGACTAACAGTCCCAAGGTGGTGTCGGGTTTCTCGTCCACAAGTCCCTCACTAACAACATTATTACCATCGAAAGTGTGTCGAGCAGGGTCGTATACCTAATAGTCAGAATATCTAAAAGATATTCGCTGAAGGTCATTCAGGTATATGCACCGACCTCGTCACACTCAGATGATGAGGTGGAGACTATGTATGAGGACGTCAATAGGGCCATACATACGTTCGAGACCCAGTTCACTGTTGTTATGGGGGACTTTAACGCAAAGCTAGGCAAGAAAAGCGATGACGAGCTGAGAGTGGGGAAATTTGGATGTGGGCAACGGAATCCAAGGGGACAGAGGCTGGCCGATTTCCTGGAGAAACAGGGACTCTTTATGATAAACTCTTTCTTTCAGAAGCTGCCTCACAGGAAATGGACCTTGAGTCCCGATGGTTCCACGAGGAACGAGATAGACTTCATCATAACCAACAAGCGACAAATATTCAATGATGTCTCTGTGATTCACGGGGTGAAAAACGGTAGTGATCACAGACTGGTAAGAGGCATATTGAATATTGACGTCAAGCATGAGAGGTCACGCCTGATGAAGTCCACGCTCCGACCTACTCGTGCCCATATTATCCAAACCCCGAAAGCTTTCAACTCGAACTATCTAATCGCTTTGATTGCCTGGAGGATATTGATGCGTCTGTGGACGAAATTAATAACAGGCTTGTAGAAACTGTCCAAACGGTGGGCTCTAAGTTTTATAAACCCCGCCGCACAAATAGACCTCAAAAATTGTCCAAGAGTGTGAACTCTAAACCTCAAGGCTGAGCGACTCTCGCTACGTGTGCAATCTCCCGATGATGCCAAGTCATATAGGCAGCTCAATAGACAAATTTCCAAATCCTTGCGGCACGACATCCGTAGGTACCTTTAATACTAATAATATTAAAGAGACGATAGAGCGGAAAAAGGGCTCCAAAATGTTCGCAAGAGATATGTCTATTGGGCAAAGCCAGCTGACAAAGCTGAAGAGAGAGGATGGCAGCATAGCGTCGACAAAAGCAGAGATCTTAGAGATCGAGAGGTTCCATGGACAGCTATACGCTTCGGTCGCAAAGCCTGTTAGCAGCGCGGCCAAAGACCCAAGAGCCAAGCTGACCCGACACTATACCGAAGATATCCCGGACATCAGCCTGTACGAGATTAGGATGGCCCTGAAACAACTTAAAAACAACAAGGCGCCGGGTGGCGACGGTATTACAACAGAGCTTCTGAGAGCGGGTGGAACACCGGTACTTAACGTCCTCCAGAGGCTCTTTAACTCTGTCATATTCGAAGATGTGACGCCAGAAGCATGGAACAGAAGCGTGGTGGTCCTATTCTTCAAAAAAGGTGATAACACCTTGTTGAAGAATTACAGACCCATCTCGCTTCTGAGCCATGTTTATAAGTTGTTTTCAAGGGTCATTACGAATCGTCTCAGTCGCAGGTTCGATGACTTCCAGCCGTCCAAGCAAGCCGGTTTCCGAAAAGGCTACAGTACCATAGACCACATCCACACGCTACGCCAAGTTATACAGAAGACCGAGGAGTATAACTTGCCACTATGTTTAGCTTTCGTGAACTATGAAAAGGCCTTTGATTCGATCGAGACATGGGCGGTGCTCGAGTCTCTCCAGCGATGCCATATTGACTATCGGTAGGTATATCGAAGTGTTGAAGTGCTTGTATAGTAACGCCACTGTGTCGGTTCGAGTACAGGACCAGAGTTCAAAGGCGATCCCGTTGGAAAGAGGTGTAAGACAGGGAGACGTCATATCTCCGAAACTGTTTACTGCCGCAATGTAGGACGCCTTCAAGCTTCTGGAATGGCAAAGACACGGCATCAAATATTAATGGCGAATACATCACTCACCTTCGGTTTGCCGACGACATTGTAGTCATGGCAGAGTCGATGGAAGATCTCGGCACGATGCTCGAAGACCTCAATCGAGTTTCTCAACGGGTCTTAAAATGAAGATGGAGAAGACGAAGGTGATGTGTTATGCCCATGTTGTGCCGACTCCAGTATCGGTTGGGAACTCGATTCTAGACGTTGTTGACTCATACGTCTACCTTTTTTTTATTTTTTTTGTATGCCCGGGGAAAGATGCGTGACGCATACCACCCGCACCCGGGGGAGCGCAGGATGGTTATGTGGGACTCCCCGCCGGCACAGCACCATAAGGTCGATAAGTTGCTGTGCGCCGGCACCGGTGGGTATACCCACTAAAAAACCCCGGGGTGTTCCTTCGCGCCGCCATGTGTCGGGGCTGCGAGCACGCCGAAGCACTCATCCGCGGCCCCGACGGCGTTTGGTCCACCATGGAGGACCCCGCCACGGTGGGGTGAGGTCCTTCACCCCAACCCTCCCAAGGGGCGCGCGGAAACACGCGCGCGCCTTCTCACAGTCCCTTAAGGTGGGCAACGGATACCCCCGCATCCGTTGCCCGAGCCCCACATCTTGGGCTTGGAAAGGTGTTCCGTGCCCTCTCGAACGCCTACCGAACGTGCGAGAGGACACGGAAGGCCCATCCCAGCCCACCACCACGCGCAAATAGCGCAGGGGGGTTATCTGGTTGCCCCAGTGCAGAGGTCGACTTCTGCACAGGGGAAAGCCGAGAACCCTCCTCAGCATTAAGGGCCTGAAGGGGTGTTTCCCGCCCTCCCCAACGCTGTCATAGACGTGAGGGAGGACGCGAAAGACCCTCCCCCGCCCACCACCACGCGCAGGTATTCTCTAGTTGCCCCTGTGCAGGGGTCCAGACCCGCACAGGAGAAAGTAGAGATACCCTCTTCAACTTAAGGGCATGGAGGGGTGTTTCCCGCCTTCCCGAACGCCGTGGCAAACGTGCGGGAAGACGTGAAAGACCCGCCCCCGCCCACCACCTCGCGCATCAAGCGCAGGGATTCTCTAGTTGCCCCCGTGCAGGGGTAGATCTGCCCAGGGGAAAGTAGAGAATTCATCTCTCGGCGGGGCTCAATTGAGCCCGCCCGCGCCGTCCGCTGTGCCCCATGCTAACTTCATGGGGACACGCGGAGACGCTCCTCCCGGGCGTGGCGGTCTACTCACTGAAGAGCCCACCACAGCCCATTTAGCAGGATATCGGCCGGTCTGCTCATCTGTTGCCAGACGCCGTTGCCCAGGGTGCACCACGGGGAGGTTACCTACACGCACCCCCTCATACGTCTACCTAGGACAAGTAGTCCAACTCGGTAGGTCCAACTTCGAGAAAGAGGTCAATCGTCGAATCCAACTAGGCTGGGCAACGTTCGGAAACCTACGCAATGTCTTCTCGTCCAAAATACCTCAGTGCCTCAAGTTGAAGGTCTTCGACCAGTGTGTGTTACCAGTTATGACTTACGTATCTGAAACGTGGTCTCTGACTGTGGACCTTATCAGCAGGCTCAAAATAGCGCAACGAGCAATGGAGAGGGCTATGCTTGGAATTTCTCTGCGAGATCGAATCAGAAATGAGGAGATCCGTAGACAAACGAAAGTTACCGACACAGCCCAGCGGATTAGTAAGTTGAAGTGGCAATGGGCAGGGCACATAGCACGTAGAACTGATGGCCGATGAGGCTGCAAAGTTCTCGAATGGAGACCATGGACCGGCAAGTGCAGCATAAGACGTCCACCCACAAGGTGGACAGACGATCTTATGAAGACGGCAGGAACACGATGGACGTGGGTCGCTTACCACCGGACTAAATGGAAATCTATGGGGGATGCCTATGTTCAGCAGTGGACGTCCTGTGGCTGAGATGATGATGATGAAGTAAACCTACCTACCTACTAACTATGAGTAACGACAACGTATTAGGTATAATATATCCTATATCCATTGATTTAAAGAAAAGGGGAGATGAGGTACCTACTGACTTCTCGAAAATGGAAAGCTCAAATTAGGTACCTACGTCTCTCTATCTTTTTTGTTTCAAATTTCACATGCTAGTTGTAGAGTTAGCGCTGAGAGAACGTACCTACCCCATTTCCCCTTTTCTTTGCATACGAGTATCATATATCCCGTCAAATTTCGTCGACGTCAAAAACATGTAAATAAAGCAAGTCTGCACGCCTTCAAAACGAAATGAGAGCCAAAAATAATTGAGAACACAAGATAAATATTATACAAAGTTTGATATAAAATGTTTGCTTTCCTTGATATTGAACACTACTTATCAAAATAACATAATACTATACCTGATACTTACCTTTATCTACTTGGGTTAATAACAGGAACACCTCTTGCAATAATTTTAATGAAATGATATTTATTTGCAAGAAACATACGAGTAGTCATAATACAAGGTGACATTTAATCAATGAGCAAGTAAAAGTAATTGTTGACGACTGGCTATGATATAAAAAGTTCAAATAATATCGGTAAATATGGTCCTTACATATCAAATTAGCGTTTTGTCGTATTGACCACTTTGATCTGAAATATCTCTTTGGTATATTGGTATATTCTAATTATTTAATATGAATTATTAATTAATTAATCTCTTTGGTTAAGAATTCCAAATTCAAATTTATAAATTCATTTAGCTGGTACATTTGAGTCTTGAAAACAATCATTCATTTGTTTTTTCCTTATTATTTTTTTCTCTGTCTTTTCCTATTATCGCACAATGGAAAACATGAAATATCGGTATATTTGCGAGTACGAGTACTACCGTGGCACCAGTGCTGCAAAAACAGCTCGAAGGATTAATGACAGCCTCGTTGGCTCTGATGGCAGTAACTCTGCTTTCTGTGCCGCAAGGCCCAGGTTCGATCCCTGGCCAGGTCAAACATTTGTGTGCATGAACATTTCTGTTTGATATGTGTCTGGGTGTTATAAGCTTATATAAGTATGTATATCAGTCATCTGGTTACCATAGTACAGGCTTCTAGCCTAGTTTGGGACCAGATGACCGTGTGTGGAAATTGTCCCGTATTATTATTATTATTAATGATGTGTACGGCGCTGGTGTTGCAAAAGAAACATACATCATAACATACATTCACGCCTTTTTCCCGAAGGGGTAGGCAGAGGTGTACCCAGGAAATTCCTAATGGAAAAATATAATATTAACACTATGCCTGACCTGGGGATCGAACCCGGGACCACTTGATTGGCAGTCGAGCATGCGCCCACAACGCCACCGAGGCAGTCAAAAGAAAGTGCAAAAGAAAGCACGGTACATTTTTGGTTTCAACGTTTTCGTTCTGGAAATTTCGACCTTCAGAACCAACCCCGTGGACGGCCGGAGACCAAAGTGGAAAATAAAGAATTAAAGGCTATTGTGGAAACGGATCCATCACAAAGCACTTCAGAGATAGCTGCAAACTTCGGGGTGAATGATAAAACTGTATTAATTCACTTGAAGCAATCGGGAAAGTAAAAAAACTTGAACGATGGGTAGGTACCTCATGAATTAAGTGAATCGAACTTGCAAACACGCGTCGACTGCTGTGTTACTTTGCTCAACCGACACAATAATGAAGGGATTTTAAATCGAATCATTACTTGTGATGAAAAGTGGATACTGTACGATAATCGGAATCGCTCGTCGCAATGGCTGAACCCTGGAGACCCAGCCAAATCCAGCCCTAAACGAAAATTGACTCAGAAAAAGTTACTTATAAGTGTTTGGTGGACTAGCGACGGTGTCGTTCACTACAGCTTTCTAAAATCTGGCCAAACGATTACGGCAGATATCTATTGTCAGCAACTGCAAACCATGAAGGAAGAACTAGTTGCTAAACAACCGAGATTGGTCAATCGCTCTAGGCCACTGCTGCTTCACGACAACGCAAGACCACACACTGCACTACAAACAACCACTAAGTTAGATGAGCTACAATTGGAATGTCTGCGACATCCACCGTACTCCCCGGACCTTGCTCCAACAGATTACCATTTTTTCTGGAATTTGGCCAACTTTTTACAAGGAAAAAAATTCAACTCCGATGCGGCAGTCCAAACCGCCTTCAAAGAGTTTATTGATTCTCGCCCCCATGGTTTTTTTAGTAAAGGGATCAATGAACTACCTATGAGATGGCAAAAGTGCATAGATAACAACGGTGCATACTTTGATTACCTAATTAAATATATTTTACAACAAAAAATCGACTTTATATTACTTCCGTACAAAACGCCAATTTCATATGTAAGGACGCAATACTAACTATAATAAATAAATAAAAACCAAAACTAAACATTAGGTACTTATATAATTCATTAAAAAATACATAAAACTTGAAAAGCGATCATTTAGGTACTTTCAAAATGAATTACTTATAACAGAACCGCAAGGGCAGCTTATGGCGAGCTGTTGGGGAGTACCTACCCACTTAAGGGTTACCCGAACATTCTCGGGGAAAGATTTGCTTTCTACATCTCCGGCTTGCCTTCACCAGTCTGCCATAGTGGAGTCGAGAGAGCCTCGTGTTCGAGGGAGGATCTCGAGCGAGTTGGCTCCGGTCTTGACACGCCTATCAGCTCTCTTATTGAACAACATGCGTGCCATCTTCATAGATGGCACCCTATGAGAACGGCCCCATGTGTCCCTGTATCAGCACTTGGAACAGTAGCTGTACTTAGTAGAGTAAATAAAATAATATAGTAGATATAGTGTAGTGTAGGAATATTGCGGATACTGACGCTGCGAGGAGGAGCGTCGTATGATGTTCTCGAGGAAGGTGTTCTGCGGGGCCACGAGCCCCCGGCGGCCGCCCGGCATGCCGCCGCATGCGCCTACCTCTGCGCCGCCTCACCTCTCCTCACCTCTCACTCGCACGCACACTCTCATCACGAGCGCACACTCTGCTCCTGCACATTACATATTATATTATATACTATAATCTATCATCTACATACCAACTCACAAGTATTACTCCTGAACCTAGAAGACTAGAGTCAGTGGAGGATTAGCCATAAGTAGCAAATGCTACGGGCCACTCGCACGGCCAGTGGCGTCATTAGGGAAGTGCGACCGCGTAGGGCGCCGGATTTAAAGGAGTGCCAGCGGCGCCCATTTTAAAAGTTCTATAATTTTTACCGTTTTAAAAGGTCACCGACCAAAAGAAAGCTATTTGCGCCTTAGGTAAAGGTTTTCGCTTCGCTTGCAGCAAGCGACTTGCGCCTTCATTATCGAAATTAGGCAGTTTACAGCAAGTTGCTCGCGCATTAATTGTCAAAACCCAAAATTGTTGAGCGTGCTCGCAATAAGCTGCTCGGATACTTGCGTATTTAAATCAAACCAATGTCTCAAACGGTGAAGAAAAAGGGGCGCCAACAGTTTTGTTTAATACCATAAACTTGATAACCAAAGCAAGCGAGCCTTTGTTCGGGTACTCATTGAATAACTTGGTTATTTCAGTGAGTGCTCGAGCAAATTATTGTTTTTCTTTATGTAAGTGTGTTGTTTTTGTACCTACTAACATTTATATTTAGAATTTAGATTTAAGTCTACTAACACAATTGAGCCTTTGTTGCTAGTTAAATGTATGAAAAATAAAATAAATAAATAAATAAAGCAATCCAAGCGCCCCTTGACCGCGCTGGCTTAATCGGGCACTGACTAGTCTAGAGCTTTGTTGCATTAGAGGACCTGCATACAACACATACCTACCTACTTAGTTAGTAAGCAATCTAAAAGGACGAATGTAATTAAATTAAGAGCTCCGATACACGGACGGCACGAGGGCTGCCGCAGACGTGACGACGGCAAGTCGAAGGCTGCTGCAATTACCTCTGTCACGGTAAAAATATCTAGAAATCTTTATCGTCTACGGCTGTACCGTGCCGTCCGTGTATCTGAGCCCGCACCTATAAGTACTTATACGAAATTGAAAAACAATGTGCTATAATATACGAAACAAAAGCTCAAAAAACCCATACATTGTATACGTAGAGACTTATTATTATTATTCGTAGTAGGTACGTAGATCAGAGTTCATTATAGAAAATCGATGTGCCTGTGCTCATTCAAATTAATTTATGATTTTATTTCATATGAAATATAGGTAGCTATATTAAACATGTTAGGTTAGCCAACACATTAACCAACCCTATTGCAGTCAAAAGGGGGGTGAGACAAAGGACACCATATCACTTATCCCCCAAGTTGTTTACGGCTGTCTAAGAAGTCAAACACGCTTGGGATACTCGCAGTATAAAAGCATCAATGGAGCCTGCTTAATCTCGCTGGATGGAGTAACCATTCAGAGCGTGGGGACCGAATCCAGAAATTCCGTAACGAAAATAACCTAACACCCCCCACTCCGACCGGCACAGCGGTGTTACTTTTTAGTTTTGCCATCTATCGATGAATAGCAGAACTTTTAAGACTTTTTTTAAATATCACGATTGTCTCTTTAGTTTAGCAACTCGCCTCTAGGTGGCATTGGTTGTATCGGCGAATTTGTTTTCTTATCGGTGACCACGCTCAAAAAGTGTAACTTGAATTACCCAATATCAAAGAAAAAAAAAACAAAGGAAAAGAAAATACTGCATAAATAAAATAAATAATTATAATTGCATAAGTTGATAAAAAATGCTATGCTATTATTGCTTTAACGCGGCAGTCCCCGAGTGCCACACGTCTTTTTTCATTATAATATAGTTTAGTCGTAATAAGATTTTATATTAAGAGTAGTATAATGTTACCCTTTCCCACCTCCTACTCCTCTTATCATGCCCTTTTCGTCCAAAGGCTGGTTGCCTGGAAGATCTCGCTTAAAGCGATACGGCCGCCCATTGTCGAGTCGACCAATAAGAATAATTTAATTTGTAAGTTGATTGTATTCTGTGTTCCTTGGTATGACCAAGGAACACATAAAGAGTATTCTTTTATATTCTTACCCGCATTACCTTCAGGGACGCTTCCTATTTCTTCATGATTCCCATTCTCGCACGTTAAGATCATCAGGGAATATGCTACTGTTTCCGGAATACAGCAGGGTGTTCTACAAGTCTTTTACGGTGAAGGCTGTTAGTGGAAGTGGATTTGCCTCTTGTTGGTCATGATGAAGTCTATCTCGTTTCTCGTGGAACCATGTAGGTATATTACAAATACAACATTATTTATTGGTAAAAAAAGGTTACACAAATGTTGGGTTCTCTACTTTTTGCTTTTAGCTTACTAAAGCTGTGTTGCAAAAGGTAGTCTCTTCCCCTATGTCTTCGAGTACATTATATTTTGTAAAGTCATAAGTTTTATTTTAACATAAATACTTAGGTAAAAACGGTAAGTACGAGTATAAATCTTAGACAAGATAGTAACATAATCAATTTTAGAATCAGGCGTGTATATTTGAATGTATGTGTAGGTATCTAGTTTGTAATGTATGATTGAATAGTTGATAAAAAATATTTATGTAGGTATCTAATATTATGTGAATTTGTACCTTCTACTCGTATATAGATGTTCATGGAATTGAAGGAAATATGGATGGGTGCGAATTAGTGCGAATGATTTATCGTTAGGTATATAATGTATCAATTTTGTTGTTATTTTAATTATTTGAATGATAACACTTTATTGGTACCACAATAATACAGAAAATAAGAAAAATAAAATTTAAAACTAGAAAGAGTAACAACTGGCGGCCTTATCGCTCAGAGCGATCTCTACCAGACAACCATGCAGAGAAAGGAAATACAGATACTGAAGGGACGGCGGTTTCAAAACAAATACTTAAATGATAAATTTAAAAAAATACAAATGATACAAATGGCTTTTAATTTGTTGACACTATTAAATGTTTTAATACTACAGACTGATGTGTTTATAGAACAATTTGCTAGAAGTAGGATCCAATCGTTCATCGTTCCTCCTGGCCAGGGCCAGTGCACTGCGACAACTAGGCGCCTATTACAAATATTATAATGGAATATATCATTATGTTAATTACTATTTTAATGCCCGACTGGCTCAGTTGTGGTGGAGGTGTCACGAAAAGTCACTTGTTTGTAAATAAGATAATATAATTTAAAAATGACAACAAAAATACACGAATAGAATTAAAACGACAAACGTTCCTGTCCGCTAGACGCGGTAGCCGGCGGGGGATGTGCGCGGGCGGCGAGGTATCGCTCCCGCGTTAGTACACACACGCTTTCACTAGATGGCGTGCGTTGTCGCCGCTCAGGCAATTGTTCCTTCTGTCCGAAGGCGGGAATGATAGGAGGACCTCAGGCAAGTGCTCATGAGTAGTTAATATATTATCTCGTCGCGCTATATACTCCCCCTCTAAGTTGGTAACACGTCCCGAGTCCAACTTAGGACTATGACGATAGCGGCGCGTCCTTCCTCTACGCTTTCTAGGCATCGTGGAGCGATCTGTGACGGACGTAGGACGAATGTCGAGAGATGGCCAAGGGAAAGGGGTTAGGTCCGCATACTTCCTTAAAGCGTACAAATCCTCCACTTTGTACTTGTACTTTGTCCCTAATTTGACCCTTTCCTCATGCTTTTCCTCATTTCTTATGGTCACCCTACAATTCGCTTTTTCGACCCTAGTTCTGTCCTGCTTTTCCATGGTCACCCTATCATAGTTTTTATTACTATGTAAATAGTTGTTATTTACAACATTGACAGGCCTATGGATGTCGATGCCACAAAAGTGCAGAGGAAGGTTATCTGGCGGCTTCTCCACTCTTAGAGGGGATACCGAACAGTTAGACTTGTCATTCATAAGAGCACTCACCTGGGTATTTACCTTACCGACAGGTAAAGAATTATTATACCGATGAACGGGTCGGTGGAGCGACGTAGGATACTGAGCCTGAGTGGCGTCAACGCACTCCACCGTACAATGTGGCCTCTTGGACTGTGAACATGAACACGATATTACACCATTATTGTTTAAATTACTAGGTACTACATTAACTTCACTATCCTTATTCTTTAACTTCTGTAGTTTGTAACAGTTTTCACTGGTATGTCCATAATATTTGCAATAAAAGCAATATCGTCCCCTGGTCCCTTTCCGTTCCTCCTTGTTGCTAGGCGAGCCAGAAGAGATGCCGTTACTGCTGTTGCCACTGATACTCATGGCGGCGGGCCCGCGGTCCTTGCACGGTGTCGTCGTTGAGACGAAGGTGAGGTGCTCCTGCTGCAGCGCCGGCAACTTCTCTGATGCGCTCTTCGAGGGCGGAGACGCGACCCGTGGGTTATCGTTGGCCTCGTCAACAGCGTCCTCTATGTCGCGCGCCTTGCGCAACAATGTGTTGAAAGAGTCGAATTCGTCGCGCCGGAGTCTCTCCCTCACACGGTGGTGGAGGAGGCCATACACCATGTCCAACTGTACCTTTGGTGAGAGGTCGGCGGGGGGGAGGCGTGCGAGGAGAGCCCGAGCTCCGGCAACGAACCGCTCCGTTCGCTCCCCCTGCTGTTGTCGCGTGCTAAACAGTTGTACATAAATTCTGTGCGGAGGACGCCGGTCGCCGAAGGCACCTCGAAGCGCCGTCACGGCGTCATCCCAAGCAGCGATGGTGCCCTTCACGCCGAGCCACCAAACAGCGGCGTCGCCGGTGAGCAGGAAAGAAAGACCCCTCACGGCGTTTAAGTCCGAGACGCCGGTGCACTCGCGGTAGGCATCGACGGCGTCTAGGAAGGCGTCGAGGCTCTCCCCCTGCTCTCCACCAAAGCGCGCCGTGCAGCGCGCGAAGTTCCCCGTTTGCGCGGGAACGGGGGTGGGCATCGGGGTGGTCGTCGGTGACCGACGCGCCTCGTAGGTGAGAACTCTCTCCAACAGCCTCTCCATAGCCTCCGTTTGGCTTCGTTGTAGCGCCGCCATAAGCGACGCCATGTCATTGAGGCTGACGCTCGGCGACGACACGGTCGCCGAAGCTGCGGACACTGCTTCTTCGTCGGCAACTTCGTTGAAAGACCGGCGGGATAGACGGCGAGTACGCGTTTGCGGCATTTTAATTCGTAACACTCACTAGTTTCTAGGTAGGTAGGTATTTATTAGTCTTATCACTTTTCCCGCACACAACTAAAGTCCGTGCGGGCCCCACGTGCAGGGCAGCCAGATTTAATGCCCGACTGGCTCAGTTGTGGTGGAGGTGTCACGAAAAGTCACTTGTTTGTAAATAAGATAATATAATTTAAAAATGACAACAAAAATACACGAATAGAATTAAAACGACAAACGTTCCTGTCCGCTAGACGCGGTAGCCGGCGGGGGATGTGCGCGGGCGGCGAGGTATCGCTCCCGCGTTAGTACACACACGCTTTCACTAGATGGCGTGCGTTGTCGCCGCTCAGGCAATTGTTCCTTCTGTCCGAAGGCGGGAATGATAGGAGGACCTCAGGCAAGTGCTCATGAGTAGTTAATATATTATCTCGTCGCGCTATACTATATGTTAATACATTATGTTAGACAAAGGTGTAGTTATACATAAGGGGGTGCATCTTCTCGTCAAACTGAACAACTTTCAAAAGAAACAATTTCGACTTCCCATACAAAATGGATCAGCTGATCGGCAAATCTCGATGTCCGTCTCTGGCCACAAATGAGCAGCATGCTGGCAAAAAGTCAATAATACCAAAAAATCTGTCTTTTCATCAAACTATTTTTCATTTAGTAGCCAGGCTTAAGATAAAAAAGTGATAAAATAAAAAGTATTTTCCGTAATATCCGCTTTTGACTACTATAATATGAGCCACCATGACAGTTTTATTTCTCAATAGCACCCATGGAGTTTGATGAAAAAAGGTTGATCATAAAAGTATAGTACTCAATTAAAAATTAACAAACGAATAAAAAATTTTTGCTTGAAGTGCTGGAATGGCGGAACATTTTCGAATAGAAACTCTGATAATGTCGTTTTACTTTAAAGAGTAGGTATCACGGTCTATTCTATCTTCTGGCAAGGAATATCAGAAAATGATACCTACCTATCTCCAAGTACAACAAGTAAGGTGGACGGCATTCAGCAAGTTACACGACACACACAATGTCCGAAAATCCGAAAAAACGCTTCATCTTAGGTATTGTAATTATTGTATCGCGTCATTCGGTAGTAAACCCTTTCAACCAATGTGTCCTGCCAACCATTGTATACGCTGCTGAGACATAATATGGACGCTAACATATGAGGCTGTGCACAGAACCAGTGTAAGAAACGCAGAGAGCCACGGTACGTGATACATGTTTGGCATTAAACTTCAAGACCGCGTCCAAAATATCGAAATTAGGTGAGGAAATAAAATTTGGGGATGACGGGACGAGAATTATGGGATACACATGGAGTTGGGCGAGACCGGGACACGCAGGTAGGCGCGATTACAACAGATGGTATAAGACGTCGACTGAGTCGGGGCCATGAACAGGTACTAAACGAATTCTGTAATAAGTAAGGAGTTCAATGAGATATGTCCCAAAAAGAAATTACACACGAATGGGAAACTAGAATTTAGTGATTGGGCTACCAAGGGTATCAGGAAAAGTAGAGATAATATGTATGAGTTGTATAGGGATAAAAGCCCATTCTAATTCAGAATCATTTCATGAGTACATAGGGTTGGCAAACAACAGGTTTTTTTTTAAAAGAACAAAACATCATGTTTTAATTCAATTTTTCAAAAATGTTTTAATTAGTTTGTTTTAAACATGTTTTAAGCATTTTACACAATCTTGATTACTGAATTGTTTTGTGATTGAGGTAAGTAACTAAGGAGGAGGAGGTCTACCTTCCCCTTACTTAAATTAAAACAAATGATAAAGAAAGAAAGAAGTTTTTTAATGTAAAACTATTACTTGTTATTCAAAAATTTTTAAAGCTGTTTGCATCCAAGCAAAAGCCATAAATATAGAGACAAAATTCGCAAATCGGTTTGGAAAACAATAAACGTAGACAGGTAAAGATAAATGTAGATATTCTCTATGTTGAGGAAGTCGCTAATATTTTTGTCGATTTCTTCTCTAACAGAGCCCTGAACGCGACCAAGTCACTTGATTCATCCCCGGACTTGGCGGAGACTATTCTTAAAGAAAACTTCCAACGCACCATACCTGAATTTTTGTTAGAGCACATCTCATTAATTGATATCAAAAAGATGTACAAGAGTTTAAATGTTAAAGCTACTGAAGATCTATGGGGTCTATCTGTAAAAATGCTAGATTCTATAATAAACACAATTGCTCCTTACTTAGCAAACTTATTTAACCTATGCATAGATAAAGGCACGTTTCCAGAACTAATGAAAATAAGTAAAATCACTCCTATCTTTAAATCGGGAAGTAAGACAGATACCTCAAACTATAGGCCAATCTCTGTTTTGCCAGTATTAAGTAAAATCTTTGAGAAATTGATGCTAAACCAACTGCTGTCACATTTCAATAGAAATAGAATATTGCATTCAAACCAGTATGGTTTCACCAAATGCAGATCAACAACCGATGCGGGCTGTTATCTCATGACTCTTGTCTTGGAGGCTTGGAGGTTTTGTGATCTTTCCAAAGCATTCAACTGTGTAGAACACTGCACGTTAGTTACTGCGCAAGTTAGAAGTATATGGAATTCATGCCCTGAACCTGGTGGAATCATACTTGTCTAGTAGGCAGCAGAAGGTTAGCGTCAATGGTATCACATCTGCTAGTTCTCCTGTCAAAATGGGAGTCCCACAGGGATCAGTTTTGGGTCCTTTCCTGTTTTTGGCATTTATTAACGATTTGCCTTACATGGTCCACGATCTAGCAGAATAGTTCTAGGTATTTGATACGTCATTGATTTTTAAAGTTGATAGGAAGGATACTTCACTAGTACATGTTAATAATACTTTAGCAAGTATATCCAGATTTCCGTTTCCGGCTGTCAAAAGTTTCCTCTCTGTTCTGTGGTCAAAAGGCCGACACGTTAAAAGTTCACGTCTCAGTTTAATATTGAAAGAAAAATAGTTAAACCTCACGAAATCCACAAAATAACTGTGAAACCAAGAAAACGAGTGTGATTAACCGTGTTAAAATAATAAATATTGCTATTCGCGGACAAATTGCGAAATAATTACGAGTTTATAATTCCATTCAAGGCAGAGTGACAGTGACATTATAAAGAACTTGGGAACCTCTACTGTCAAGTGTCAACATCAAACTCAGTCATAGACAAAGCAATCACCGGATAGAGTTGCCATTCAAAAAGAAAAAAGTGCACATAGAAGAAAATGGTAGAAAGTGGAAAAATGGAAGATCAGTTTGAGAAGCTCTTTAGGAAAATGAAAATGGAGATGGATAAACAAACCGAATCCATAACAAACACTGTGATGGCAAAAATGGATGAGAAATTAAATCCGATACTGGAGGAAAATAAAATATTGAAAGAAAAAATAATAAATTTAGAAAAAAAAATCGATTCTTTCGAAAAAGATAAGAAAAGAAACAATCTCCTACTTTTTGGAGTGAGGGAAAATGATGAAAACCAACACGATCTGCCAGGAATAGTCAAAGATTTAATAAACAAAGACTTAAAAATTTCCATAGAAACTAGTGACTTTATAAATACATACAGAATTGGAAAAAAACGGCTGGAAAAACTCGACCTATCTTAATATCTTTCACTAATTATTGGAAGAAAGCGGAAATACTAAAAAATAAAACAAATTTTCAAGATGTATATGTCAAAGAAGACTACCCGAAGGAAGTTTTAGAAATAAGAAGATCATTACAGGCTAAAGTTAGAGAGGAAAGGGAGAACGGGAACTTGGCTTTCATAAAATATGACAAACTAATCATCAAAAGAGCGAACAGTATCATAGAAAAAAGGAAAAGAGAACAGTCTACTTCACCAGAAACTAAGCAGCAACCAAGGAAGCAAATAAATACCACCACCACACCCGTAACAAAAATAACCAAGACAAATGCTTTTGAGTACTTAAGGGCAAGAACTAACTCCCTCCCATCATCTTCTAGTAACAAAGAGTAGCAATTAGACATCAGCAACCGGAAACGGAACGACCCCAAGCCGGCTGGTCACCGTGGGGCCGACGGACCAACACCCTCTAGTGGAACCCTCTCAAAAAATAAGGACAATGAATTAGAAAATACTTTTTATATAGCAACACTAAATGTCAGAACTTTAATGGAAGAGAATAGATTATTCGAGCTAAAACAATCAATAAAGCACATAAATTGGGACATAATAGGGCTTTGTGAAATAAGAAAAGAAGGCGAAGAAATTAGGGAATACAAGGAACACATATTCTACTATATAGGAGAGAAAAAAGGATCATACGGTGTCGGGTTTTTGGTAAAAAAACAGTGGAAAAAACTTATACAAGAATTTGTTGGAATTTCAGAAAGAATAGCTATGCTTAACATAACAATACCAGAAAACAATCAAACATGGTCAATAATACAAGTCTATTCTCCAACGGAGCGAGCTTCTAAAAAGGACAAGGAAATATTTTACCAAAGACTAACAGAAACTATTAAAAAAGCTCACAAAAATATAAAAGTAATGGGAGACTTTAATGCACAAGTAGGACAGAAAAGTAACAACGATGAAATCACAGTGGGTAATTACAGCACAGGAAAAAGAAATGAAAACGGACAACAACTTATTAATTTCTCACTGGAACATAACTTAAAAATAATGAACACCTTCTTTAATAAGAAAAAACAAAAAAAATGGACATGGATCTCCCCAAATTCAAGAGATAAAAACGAGATCGATTTCATCTTGACAAATAAGCCAAAATCGTTTAGTGACATAAACACAGTGAAACAACTGAACTTTACCACGGATCACAGAATGGTGAGAGGAGCTATGTTTATTAAAAAGTGAAAAAGTCAAGAAAGAATATCAAAACAAGCGAAAATCGTAACATTATTCTGCCATTACCTGAGAGCACCCTGGACAGTTTAAGGAACACTTTAAAAGAAATTGATAACTGTGAAACAACACATGACAAATATAATACGTTGGAAAAGGAATTATTGCAAATCAACAAAAAATGTACAATAAGTGAAAAAAGGGACATTTTAGGAAAAGAAGCAAGATTTCTGATGAATGAAAGGAGGATATTGTACGAAAATAGAAAAACACATCGGAAAGAAATTGCCGAAGTCAGTAAACAAATTTCATCATCTATTAGAAAGCACAGAAAAAATCTAAGACTAAATACAATAAAACACGAAATAGAAAAAACAGGAGGTATTAAAAAAGCTATGAAAAAACTGAAAGAATATACAACATGGATCCCTAATATAAAACACAAGAAATTTAATCAAAAAGAGCCCATACTGACAAGAAAAAGACCAGACATATTGAAAGCAGCTACAGACTTTTATAAAATTCTATATTCAGAAAAAGATTCAAATATTAATACAACACATAATGAAGAACAGAATACGGATCAAGACAAAATACCCCACATATTATACAGCGAAGTAAGAAGAGCAATACAAACGCAGAAAGTAGGGAAGGCATCAGGTGATGATAGAATATCTAATGAACTATTAAAAGCGACAGAAGAGGTAATTATAGAACCACTCACTAAAATATTTAACGAGATCATAGTATCAGAACAAATCCCATCTCAATGGACAAAATCAACAATTATATTGATTCATAAAAAGGGCGACAAAAATTTGATAAATAATTATAGACCCATAAGCCTCATGTCTAATATATACAAAGTCTTCTCAAAAGTCTTATTGGGTCGACTAACCAAACAACTAGATGAAAACCAGCCAAGGGAGCAGGCGGGGTTCCGCTCAAACTTCTCTACAATAGACCACATACATGTAGTAAAACAATTAATTGAAAAATGCAATGAATACCACCAACCATACTATTTATCCTTCGTTGACTACAACAAAGCTTTCGATTCACTAAACCACAACTACTTATGGGATACCCTCAAAAATCAAAACATAGAAGACAAATATATAAGAATTATTAAACAAATATATAAACATAATATGGCCAGAGTACAATTAGAAAGTACAGGAGAAGAATTTCATATTCAGAAGGGAGTAAGACAAGGAGATCCCTTATCTCCAAAGCTGTTCACCGCAGTCCTAGAAAATATTTTCAGGAATCTAGACTGGAACTGGGGAATAAATATAAACGGATCCAAACTTAATCATCTTAGATTCGCCGATGATCTAGTCTTGTTTGCAGAAGAACCTGAGACGATCCAAACAATGCTACAACAACTGGCCCATGAAAGCAAAAGGGCAGGTCTCTCAATGAATCCCAGTAAAACAAAGATCATGACAAACAGAGCTAGAATAAAAATTAAGGTAGAACAGGACGAAATTGAGTATGTGGACGAATATATATATCTAGGCCAACTAATTACACCTACAAATATGGCTCAAAAAGAAGTAGAAAGAAGAACAACAAATACATGGAAACGTTACTGGTCGCTAAAAGAGATAATGAAAAATAAGAATATACCAATATCAAATAAAACAAAGCTGTACAATACATGTATCCTACCTTGCCTTACTTACGGATGTCAAACGTGGCCTTCTACTCTAAAAATACACAACACCATTCAAACCTGCCAAAGAGCAATGGAGCGAAGCATGATGAACATTAGACTGAAAGATAAATGGAGAGCTACAAAAATAAGGAACATAACGAAAGTTGAAGATGCCACAAGAAAAATAAGGAAATTAAAGTGGAAATGGACAGGACATATGATGCGAATGAATGACAGATGGACAAAGGACATAACAGAATGGTACCCCCGAAATGGAAAAAGACAAAGAGGAAGACAGATAAAAAGGTGGGAAGACGATTTACCAGATAGATGGAGAACCTTAGCTCGAGAGAGACAAACATGCAGGGACCTAGAGGAGGCCTATGTCGGAAGGCAGCCTGACCAAGTTGCTGATTAATAATAATAATAATAATAATAATGGTAATCAACTGGAAAACGTACATACACACAAAATATCATAAATTAATATATTAGATAAGTATAATTTAAATATAATAATAGATATTATTAACCTTGTTAACGATAAGGTCAGTGAAATAAAGGCTATTTTTATTTTTATTTTTATTTTAAGTATATCCAGATGGTTCACAGCAAACAATCTGATATTGAATGTGAAAAAGACTAAATGTTTGAAATTTTCGTTGCCTAACGTCAGAAGTATAGAACCAGTCATAGTTCTTGACGGTGAAAGACTCAATATTGACAATGCAACTTTGTTCCTTGGCATAAATATAGACTAAACTGCAATGGAGCACTCATATCACCGAGCTCTCAGGGAAACTAAGCTCTGCAGCTTACGCGGTTTATAAAATTAGGCAACTAGCAGATATAGCCACGGCGAGATTAGTGTACTTTGCATATTTCCATAGCTTGATGTCTTATGGGATTCTGTCGTGGGGGTCAGCCGCAGATATAGAAACTATCTTTATACTACAAAAACGTGCGATTCGTGCCATCTATGAGATGCGTCCACGCGAATCCCTGAGGAAAATATTTAAAGAAATAAACATACTGACCCTACCATCCTTATACATTTATGAGAACATCATGTATGTGCGTAAAAATTTACATAAATTCAAATTAAATAGTGACCTTCATAATTTTAATACTAGGAATAAAGACAAAATAGCTGTACCTAGCTTTAGATTTAAAACAAATATAAAGACATTCTTAGGAAATAGTGTACGTTTCTATAATAAAATCCCCAAAGAGATAACTGGGCTCTCAGAGGGTAAATTCAAAACCTATATAAAATCTACTTTACTAAAGAAGGCTTATTATAAAGTCAACCAGTACATAGAGGAAAAAGATGCTTGGAAACTTCTGCATAGCCGCCTCGCGGCACCTTCAAAGAAAACGAATGTAAGCAAACCAAATATTGTGAAACTAAGTAGCTGTTGAAAAAATTAAGCCCTACAAGTTTCTTGTGCGTTCTTCTTGTAGAGGTATCTTTCCGAACGCACGGTAGACTCAGTACTGATTATCTTCATTGACGTACAAAAGTGTCAGATTATGACCTATTTAAATAAATCTGTTGAGTTGAGTTTGAGTTTGCTATGGTCATCCGGTAGCACAGCGGATGACACAGGAGAAGTGGCGGGTCGCATCTGGATACGGCTTGTACGGGGCAAGATCTAGTAGTACAGTGAAGTACCTGGTAGTGGCTGCGGATGATTAAGATCATCATTATCGACTTATTCATAAAGAGATATAGGTACTAAGGTGCCAAGTCACTGGTAACTGGTAGGTAATCAACATCATTATAAAGTACTAGTGGCCCGCCCCGGCTTCGCACGGGAGAAGTAGAAGCGAACGTTTTAACAGGAGTAAATTCGTGAGACATTGTATTTTTATAGGTATAACCCTAATGGTTTACGCAGCGCACGCAAATTAATGACTATTTCTGTTACAGTGACCAAACCTTAACAGATGGAAACAATTTCCGAGGCCTATTTTGATGATATATAAGTACTACAAACCCCTAGTACATTATTTCTACCACCATTAATTTTCATACCGCATAAAAATAATGACTTCTTCGATTATTGTGACTAAACCAAAACAGACTGATATAATGTCCGTGGACTATTTTTTGTAGATAGTGATAATTACTACAAACCCTCTAGCCCTAGAACATTACTTTATTCTACCATGAATAGTTTTCACCGCATGCATATATATATATATATATATATAATCAACCTTTCACGGTAAATGTTGGTCCAGTGAGAAGTTAGAACAATTGTTGATCCACCTATTTTACGTGTTTACTCAGCTCTGCGTCGTGCAAACTGATATACTTTGATCTGTCCTTGATGCGCGTGTGACGTCGGTGGATCTGCACTTACAGGTTTTCAACATACTCGTCATCGATTTGACCAACATTTTTTGATCCATCCAACGGTCGAAAAAATCACACTGAATATGATTACTTAGATCCAGAGTATATTTAATTTATATGCGACATTTACATAGATTAAGTGGATCCGGAGCCAAAATTGACGAATAGGTACTCGAACACAAAGCGGCAACGTCGCATTCTTCGTGTGACAGAGAACCCAGTATACACTACTTCGTTAGAGTAATAAGGTAAGATATATGCGTTAGCTGCGGCGTTTGAGGATCAAACTTTTATTCCTTCACTCGTGTTTGGCAGATTTTATTGCGTAAAAACGTTTGCGCATGTTTTTGGTATCGTGTTAGTGAATTTGTGTTATTTTGTTTTTTGTCATAGACCAATCAGAAGATGATGGTGAGTATTTTATTATCCATATGCATTTTGATTATCTATCAATTTGGAAACATGATTTTATGAATGTTTTACATTAATAAATTAATCTGGCCGTATGTGATCCCGGCTCAAATGAATGGGGTAGGGGGGAAGTAGAGACCGCTTCAGTGGAAAGGCACCCCTCATCCATGTTCGATACGTATGGTTATAAATAGGTACCTATTCACATTATGATACCTAAGGACTAACTTAACTACCTACCGGTTTGTAACCTCGGACGAAAAGGAGTTGCAATTATGTTTAGTTATGTGTACATTCTTAATATGCGTTTCAAATAACAATAGGACCAGTAAAGACGCTATCTTTTCACCAATGCTGCCTGCAAGAAGTCAAATCAGAATAATAAAATAGATAACCAATAACTATATGACTGGCCTTTTGGCTCTGTGGTTAGTAGCTCTGATTGCGGATCCTGAGGTAGTGGGTTCGATTTTCAACCAGGACAAACATTTTTGTGACGAACGCGGATGTTTGCTCTGTGTCTTGGCTATGTATTTCTCAGGCCTCCATACCTAGTACAGTAGGTTTTGCCTAGTTTGAGACTAGGGACTTATGTGCGAAATGTCCAGAACATTTATTTATTTTATTTAAGTACGTAAAAAGACCAAACATCCTTCTGATATTATAAATTAGAAAGTTTGTGAGGATGGATGGATGGATGGATGGATGTTTGTTACTCTTTCACGTCAAAACTGTTGAACCAATTGGGCTGAAATTTGGTATGTAGGTACCTTTGACCATGGAACCATGACCATGGGCCCATGACATTAGACCATGAGATAATTTTTTTCCGATATTCCGACAGGAACGATGTCAACGCGGGTGGGACCGCGAAGTACAGCTAGTACCTACATATTTACAAAACCAGTGACCCGCCCCGGCTTCGCACGAGTAGCGGGTAGCATATGTATACCTAGAGAACGTTTGAACATGAATAATTTCGTGATACATTGTATTTTTTTTTTATACAACCCTATTTTTTACGTAGCCAATGGTGTACTTATGGGACTGAGTCTTGGGAACACCTCTGCCTACCCATATGGGAAAAAGGCGTTATTGTCTGTTATGTTTGGTTCACGTAGCGCACGCAAATTAATGACTATTTGTGATAGAGATAAAGACTGCCTCGATGGCGTAGAGGGCGCATGATCGACTGCCAATCAAGAGGTCCCGGGTTCGATTCCCAGGTCAGGCAAAGTGTTAAATATTGGATTTTTCCATTAGGAATTATGTCAATAACTGCCTGGAGTCTGGAACTGTGCCCGGTAGATGGCAATAGGCTCGCCCCCTATTACATAGGACCAATAACATACTGGCGAAATGTGGGTGTATCTACTATGCGACTGAGTCCTGGGTACACCTCTGCCTGCCCCTTCGGGAAAAAGGCGTGTATGTATGTTATGTTGTGATAGAGTGATAAAATCTTAATAACATAACATACAACCACGCCTTTTTCCCGAAGGGGTAGGCAGAGGTGTACCTAGGACTCAGTCCCATAGTAGGTACACCCACATTTCGTCAGTATTTATTAGGCCCATGTAATAGAGGGCGAGCCTATTGCCATCTACCGGGCACAGTTCCAGACTCCAGGCAGTTATTGACATAATTCCTAATGGAAAAATCCGATATTCAACACTTTGCCTGAACTGGGGATCAAACCCGGGATCTCATCGCCAGTGAGGCTTGTGCCCACTACGCCACTGAGGCAGTCCTAATAGATGGATGATATATTATCCGCGGACTACTTTGTAGATATTGATAAGTTCTACAAACCCCTTGTACATTACTTACCTTGTTCTACCACCAATAGTTGTCACAGAGCAATAATTACTGCTTTGATAACATAACATAATATCAACATATGATCACGCCTTTTTCACGAAGGGGTAGGCTGAGGGGTAGCCCTGGGTACACCTCAGGGCTCAGTCCCATACTAAATACACCCACATTTCACCAGTATGTTATTGGTTCCATGTAATAGGGGCGAGCCTATTGCCATCTACCGGGCACAGTTCCAGATTCCAGGCAGTCATTGAGATAATTACTAATGGAAAAATCCAATATTTACCGGGATCTCATGACTGAGAGTCGATCATACGCCCATTACGCCACCGATATAGTCACTGCTTTGATTATTGTGACTAAACCATAATAGATGGATATAATGTCTGCCGACTATTTTTTAGATATTAATAAGTACTACAAACCCATAATACATTATTTTATTCAACCATCAATAGTTTTCATAGCGTACGTAAGTAAATTAATGATTATTTTGCTGTTTTTTACGGATCCCTAATTTTTTGCAATTTCTTTTATAGTCATTGTTACTCACAACTATACTAATATTATAAAGAGAGAAACTTTGTTTTTTTGTTTGTAACGAATAGGCTCCGAAACTACTGGACCGATTTTAAAAATTCTTTCACTTATGGATAGCTTAATTCAGTGTGAGTGCCATAGGCTATATGAGATTTTGAAAAAAAATAGGGATCCGTAAGAAAACTGCAATATTGTGAACCAAGGTGTCACATAATATAATTACCATATTCATAAATTTGCGTGCGCTGTGAAATCCATTGATGGTAGAATAATATAATGTAGGGGTTTGTAGTACTTATCAATATCTACAAAATAGTTCACGGAAATTTTATCCATCTATTTTGGTTTAGTCACAATAATCGAAACAGACATTATATGCATACGCTGTGAAAAGTATTGGTGGTAGAATAAAGTAATGTACTAAGGGTTTGTATAGTAATTATCAATACCTACAAAACAGGATACATGGATTTTATCCATCTTTTTTGGTTTAGTCATAATAAACGAAACAGTGATTATTTTTCATGCGGTGTGAAAACTATTAGTGGTAGAATAAAGTCATGTACTAAGAATTTGTAGTACTTATCAATACCTACAAAACAGTATACATAGATTATATTCATCTTTTTTGGTTTAGTCACAATAATCGAAACAGTGATTATTTTTCATGCGATGTGAAAACTATTGGTGGTAGAGTAAAGTAATGTACTAGGGGTTTGTAGTACTTATCAATACCTACAAAACAGTATACAAAGATTATATCCATCTTTTTTGGTTTGGTCACAATAATTGAAGCAGTGATTATTTTCATGCGGTGTGAAAACTATCGGTGGTAGATTAAAGTAATGTACTAGGGGATTGTAGTAATTATCAATACCTACGAAACAGTATACATAGATTATATCCATCTTTTCTGGTTTAGTCACAAGAATCGAAGCAGTGATTATTTTTCATGCGGTGTGAAAACTATTGATGGTAGATTAGTCATGTAGGTACTAGGGGTTTGTAGTATTTACCAATATCTACAAAATATTTTACGGACATTATATCCATCTATTTTGGTTTAGTCACAATAATCGAAAGTCATTATATGCATGCGCTGTGAAAAGTATTCATGGTAGAATAAAGTAATGTACTAGGGGTTTGTAGTACTTATCAATATCTTCAAATGAGCCCACGATAAATTTATACATGTGTTAAGGTTTGGTCATTGTAACAGAAATAGTCATTAATTTGCGTGCGCTGCATAAACCATTAGGGTTATATCTATTAAAATACAATGTATCACGAATTTACTCCTGTTAAACGTCCACTATACCTACTTCTACTACCCGTGCGAAGCCGGGGCGGGTCGCTAGTTCATAAATAAAATAATGTTTTAAACAAACAAACATATAGAGAAGCGTGCAATTTGTGCAGTTTCAAGATACTTTAATTCATTAAATATTGAATTTTTTTCATACAAATTTTCAACCCTTATTTTTGCCCTAGGGGTTGAATTTTGATAAACCTTATTAAAAACGGATTTAATTCAATACATTTTTAAGTTATTTTTGCTAAGGTAATCTCAAAAATAAAACTTTCACTATTTAATTTTTGAATCCCTATATTTCGCGCATAGGGTTGTTTTTAAAGAAACCGTGAAACACGTATGTACTTATTTATTAAAACGAGGCTTCATGTAGAATTTGAAGTAAATCAGCTGAATATATTTTTATTTTTCATACAAACTTCCAACCCCTATTTAACATACTTAGGGGTGGAATTTTGAAAAATCCCTTCTTGTTACTTGTCTAGGTTAATAAAATAATCTTCTGTCCAAATTTAATCAACATTGGTATGGTAGTGTTGGCCCTGAGTTGATGAATCAGTCTGTGAATCACTATCTCTCTCATTATATAATTCTACTTATAGAAGTATAGATTTCAGAAGTTTTGTTTAGTGAGGTACCGATACTGTATTATGCGGGGTTAATTTTTATCATCCCGAATAATCTCTGACTGCCTCGGTGGCGTAGAGGGCGCATGCTCAACTGCCAATCAAGAGGTCCCGGGTTCGATCCCCAGGTCAGGCAGTGATAAATATTGGATTTTTCCATTAGGAATTATGTCAATAACTGCCTGGAGTCTGGAACTGTGCCCGGTAGATAGCAATAGGCTCGCCCCCTATTACATGGGACCAATAACATACTGGCAAAATGTGGGTGTATCTACTATGGGACTGAGTCCTGGGTACACCTCTGTCTACCCCTTCGGGAAAAAGGCGTGAATGTATGTTATGTATAATTTTAGAGATTTTCCTACTCATGAAAACAAACAACTTTTATTAGAGAACTAAAGATGAGATCGCGAAAAATTGCATCTGTTCCATTCAAAAGTGCTAAAATATTTAATCAAAACGTACCTATATATAACAGCTGATATTTTTCGCGATTTCAGTTTTGGTCCCACATTATCTGGGGTCAAACTCAAACTCATTTTATTCATAAAAAATAATTACACGTCTTGTTTTATTTTATAGTATTAAAATAATCTTCATTATTACAATGTCAAAAATGATATTAAAAAAAAAAAAGTCTGGTAGAACTAGTATTAAAAGCATTCAAAATGAGTTAATTGATAGGTATACAAAATAGAGAACATCATATACCTATATCCTACATAATATCCTACTACGGTCCTAAATAACCCTATATTATTAGTTTGGGACATGTCCTGTATGATTTGATTGAACCAATTTTGATCGTTTTTAGGGTTTCGTACCGCAAAAGGAAAAAACGGAACCCATATAAGATTACTTTTTGTCCGTCTGTCTGTCCGTCCGTCCGTCTGCCTGTCAAGACCCTTTATTTCTTTATCCCTTTATCCACCACCGCCCACCGACCCCACTCTCTCCGCCTCCACCACAAACTCAGCTTGATCCACCTCCTACCCCGTTCTTCCCGCTTCCACTATCTCCGACTTCACCACAAATTCCGCTCCGCCTCCTCCGCTTCCGTTTACGTTACCACCTTCACCACAAACTACGCTGTCTCCGTTCTCAGACTTCTAGAAGTAGAATTATATAATGAGAGAGAGAGAGTGATTCACAGACTGATTCATCAACTCAGGCAAGGGCGTCGCCAGCCGATGATCAAGGGGGGGCTAGACAAGGAATTTTACCCAAATTCACTATAGATATACAAACGGTATTTGCCTGTATACAATTTACAATTACAAATTTCTATGAAACAGAAAAGCCATACAATTTTGTAGTTTTTTTTTTTTATGAAATAGGGCCAAGATGGTTCTGTATTTATGAATACGTGTCTATATGGTATGGCGGCACTTGAATGTCAACATAGACAATAAAGGCTAAATTTTCTCGATCCCCTAGGGGGGGGGGGGCAGCAGCCCCCCCCTGCCCCCCCTTGGCGACGCCCTTGAACTCAGGGCCAACACTACCATACCAATGTTGATTAAATTTGGACAGAAGATTATTTTATTAACCTAGACAAGTAATAAGAAGGGATTTTTCAAAATTCCACCCCTAAGTATGTAAAATAGGGGTTAGAAGTTTGTATGAAAAATAAAAATATATTCAGCTTGAGTGTGTTTTAGCCACACTCGCCAAATTCAAGTTGGTGGATGTCAAATTTGATGGTCTCCGACTACCTATAAGGTGCTTCAATGTCAGCCGGGACCGATGGCTTAACGTGCTCTCCGAGGCACGGAGGAAACTCGTTGTGTAAATAACTGCCACCCATCCAAGTGCCGGCCGTACCTAGTGTCGCTTGACCTCGGTTACCGGCTGATACCTACTAGTAGCCGCCATTTGGCCACGAGCGCCTCGACTACATTTCTCACACATACATTCACGTCTTTTTCCCGAAGGGGTAGGTAGAGGTGTACCCAGGACTCAGTCCCATACTAGATACACCCACATTTATGTTATTGGTTCCATGTTTTTTTTTTTATTATGATAGTCAGTAACAAGACGAGCAAAGAGCACGAGTAAGCATCATGATTGCCCATATCAGACACAGTGCCACCCAGTGTTTTAAAATTCAAAATTCTGCGCGGCACTGCACTGCGCCTGACACCCTGAGATATGAGTTATTGAATCTCATCATGCCCAGTAATTTCGCTGGTAATATTGCCCTTCATACCGGAACACAGTAATGTTTGCACATTACTGCTTGGCGGATGAATAACTGGCAAAGGTGTGGTATTTCCCCAGGCGGCCCCCTGCAAAGGAGGCCTACCTCTACAATTTCAATAATACTATATTATGTACCTATTACCTATCCCATTGCCATCTACCGGGCACAGTTCCAGACTCCAGGCAGTTATTGACATAATTCATACATACATACATACATACAGTCACGCCTTGTTCCCGGTGGGGTAGGCAGAGACTATTTCCCTCCACTTGCTACGATCCTGACATACAACTTTCGCTTCGTTCACTGACATAATTCCTAATGAAAAATTCAATATTTAACACTTTGCCTGACCTGGGGATCGAACCCGGGACCTCTTGATTGGCAGTCGAGCATGCGCCCTCTACGCCACCGAGGCAGTACATTTCTGTGTAGTTATTTCTAGTTTATATTTTATTTTCATATGGGCTGGCATTAGTTTTTCCTACAGGGGGTTCTGAAAAGTGAGTACAACCGATATACGAGAATGTTATAATAAATGTCTTCGTAGTCATAATGATATGACAAATTAGTATGACCACCTGAAATCCGCTATTAGCCGTGGTGTTGTCAAGTTGTTGAATTATCCGTTTAATCTGTAGCTTCATAGCTTGTACACACGAAACGGCAACGTCGCGGCTGCTTTTAGCCAATCCGATCGTATGCTGTGCTCTGATTGGCTCATTTAAATAGGATCAACATTTACCGTAACCATCGCACGGTGGATTTGTATATCGGATCAACTTCGACGAACGCGAGGAAGCAGTCACGTGAGTGTAGATGTTGATCCGGTTGGAGCCACATTAGTTACTAGAGATGCATATTAGATCAACAAAAGGCGCCGGATCAACATACATTTTTGGATCAACAAAATGCTCGCGTGAAGTCGCGTGAGATCAACATTTACCGTAAAGAGATCTCTATATATATATATATATATATATATATATATATATATATATATATATATATGTTCGATAATTGTGACTAAACCAAAATAGTTGAATTTAATGTCCGTTCACTATTTTGTAGATATTGGCAAATACTACAAACCCCTAGTACATTACTTTATTCTACCACAAATAGATTTCTTCGTGCCGTAATGACTGCTTCGATTATTGTGACTAAACCAAAATAGATGGATATAATTTCCGTAGACTATTTTGTAGATATTAGTAAGTACTACAAACCCCTAGTACATTATATTATGCTACCATTAATAGATTTCACAGCGCACGCAAGTTAATGTATATATTTGGTATTTATGTGACACCTTAGTTCACAATATTGCAGATTACTTGCGGATCCCTAATATTTTTCAAAACCTCGTAATATAGCTATGTCACTCACACTGAATTAAGCTCTCCATAAGTAAAAGATTTTTTAAATCGGTCCAGTAGTTTCGGAACCTATTCGTTGCAAATAAAAAACAAAGTTTCTCACTTTATACTATGACATATACGGATTACGGAAACAGTGAAAACAGTAAGAAGAGCATTCATAATTCGATGTTGTTGCAACCCAGTTTAATAGAGCTATGATAAAGAGAAGCGAAATCATAAGCGACTATGGCGTAGAGGGCGCAAGCTCGATTGTCAAGAGGTCCCGGGTTCGAAACCCAGGTCAGGCAAAGTGATAAATATTGAATTTTTCCATTAGGAATTATCTCAATAACTGCCTGGAGTCTGGAACTGTGCCCGGTAGATGGCAATAGGCTCGTCCCCTATTACATGGGACCAATAACATACTGGCGAAATGTAGGTGTATCTACTGTGGGACTGAGTCCTGGGTACACCTCTGCCTACCCCTTCGGGAAAAAGGGCGAGAATGTATGTTTTTGTTATGTTTTTTATAAGTCATAAGCGCGTTTTAATTATTTACAGAACGCCATCTATTATGCAATTTTGGAACTAAATTACCTAAGGGTAGTTATGTCTTGCAAGAAAATATTGAAATTTTTCTGTAGCGCCATCTAGTAAGCATTGTTGGAACTAAAATATTCATAAGAAACTTTAAAACTGTATTTTTCCACAAAAGGGCTGAAATTTTTGAAAACGCTGAAACACGTGTTTAATTATTTTCATTTTAGAATGTTTCTACAAAATTTGAAATTAATCGGCTGAAAAATGAAGTCTACTCCATACAAACTTTCAACCCCTATTTAATACACTTAGGGGTAAAATTTTGAAAAACCCTTTCTTATTACTTGTCTAGACTGTAAAAATAATCTATTGTCAAAATTTCATCATCATCGGTTCAGTAGTTTTGGCTCTGGGTTGATGAGTCAGTCAGTCAGTCAGTCAGTGAATCACTTTCTCTCTTTATATAATAGTATAGATAAAGGGTCGTTGTAGGTAGATAGGTAATTATTACTTGGACCAACTTTTACTATGGAACCAACTCTGAAATTAGCTGTTTCATACGTAGCTTAGGTCGAGCTCGCGCACTGCTTAGTTAGTTGCGGGAACCTCGCCTCGCACAGCTCTAATAGGGGCAGTCTTAGGGAATAGTTCGTGTTCGAGGTATCTTTAGGTAGGTCTGTATTTTGTGGTGTGGGTATAATTTACGCAGGTACCTACTTACATGTGTGTAATATATCCAGCAAAACCACAGTAGAAAAGCGGATAAACATATGGCCTGACTGCAGATACGAGGCTTTAATGATGAACCAGTAGAATGGGGAAGGGATTTTAATTAATACTTGTCTACCTAGGTAGGTACATATATAGTTGATATGTACCTATATAATAGGTAATAATGTGATTTTCTGTTAAAAGCGAGGTATCCACTGCAAGCACGGATTCGCGCTGCGCTCGACCGGTCGACCACCTCCACACTTCACGACCGCCGAAGCAGATAACATAGGTAGGTATATTATGTACCCGTGGGTACGTACCGACCTCCGACGTAGAACCGCGACCGATCAAAACATGTGCGATGGACTCTCGATGGGGGTGGAAGCCGAGCGCACTCCTCCGTCTGAAGTCCCCACGATTAAAGAATTGGAATAATCGGCAGTCGTTTCCGGGTCGTCGGTTCACCGCGGTGTCGAATACACGGACATCCTCGACGAGGTTAGTAACGTATATAAAATAACGTAGCATCGAGTGGCGATCGATAGTGTTTACGTGCGGGAGCGAGTCGCAGCGGAGTCGCGCCGTCTAATCCGTTTAGTGTCGGGCGCGCGGCCCGCGGCACTCACCCGCGGCGCATCGCATCGGCGCGCGGACTCGCCAGACTCGGCGGAGACGGAGCGCAGCTCGCGAGCTCTGTTGCCGCGCGAGGACTCCCTCGCTGCTCCGGGCGGCGGCGACTGGCTCACTGCTGCACAAGGCACGGCGCACGCACTCGAGCCTGACATGCGCACCGCGGTACTCGGACATAGGTAGGTACTCCATCCACTCCTCGTTCATATATTGATGAGTATGAAGTATATAATCATCATCATTTCAGCCGCAGGACGTCCACTGCCGGACTTTTGACATAAACGCCTCCCATAGCATTCCATCTATTTTATTTTTATTTTATCTACTTAAGTAGGTACCCAGGTACTTGAATTGTAAGCGACTTGCATGCAGCGATTTCCCGCGGTTTTTTTAGGTTTATGTACACATTGTGTGCGTCCTACGCTGCTCTTGCCGGTCCATGGTCTCCATTCGAGATTAGCTACAGCCCCATCGACCATCAGTTCTTTGTGACAGGTATTTTCCAGAACAAATACCATAAAATAATAGCACATTGCACATAGAGCTATAGACAATGTTGCCACTTCGACTTAGTTAATCCGTCGGGCTATATGTTACCGACAGCACGGTATAAAGATATTTTTACCGTGCTGTTGGTAACTTTCGTTGGTGTAACTCTTCATTTCTGATTCAATCTCGTAGAGAAATCCCGAGCATAGCCCTCGCCACAGCTCACTGAGATTCGTTGAATTTACTAATAAAGTAAATTAGCACTAGGTATATATAGGTTTTACATACATAATATGTATGTAAAAATATAAATACTAACCCATGTATAGATTAAGATAAAAAGACTGGTAATATAAAGCAGGTGCTACAGTGAGTTTTGTTATGAGGAATCTGTGATCTACCATATTATTCCGTTACATCTCAACATAATGATTAATGTTACTTATGGATTTTATTATATGAAATAAATGAATGAATGAATTAATAATATGACCACAGCAGAACAGGTAATAAGAAAATAATGGACACTGTCATCTGCCCACCGATCGGGCCTTCCTCACCCCGTGAGCGAGATTGAGACCTAATCGAGACCACGTGAGCTCGGAACGTACCTCACGCACACTAGTAAGTAGTTATATCGCGGCTTTTGTATGGGAAATGAGTGGTGTCCGGGGTGTGATATGACACTGAATTCTAAAACGCGTTAGCGCCATTAGTCATAAAGGATTTTGGACGAGATGACGTTGTGTAGATTTCGGTACGCTGTCGAGCCATGTATGATTGACCTCCTTCTCGGAGTTGGGCCTAACGAGTTAGACTGCTAGTCCTAGGTAGTCGTTCTGGATTCCGGAGTGTGCTGGCAAGACCCCTGCCTGAGGTTTTTTTGACCGGAGGAGTGGGTGTGGGTGGGGTGGGACGATTATCGTGGCGCGGCGGATAAACGGTCTAGGCTGCCGTCGGGCCAACCCGTAGCCCGCACTGAGCGCACGCGGGGGCCTCTCACTCCGGTGAGGGGCCGCAAGAAAACCTATAAATTTTTAATTCCCAGTGGTTTTGGTTCGCGTCTGTGGGGCGGAAAGCAAGATGGAAGTTGGAAGACTGTCGCGAGCGCTACCCGAAGCTGTAGATCAGCATTCAGCATTAAACAAAAGAGGAGGTGAAGTCAGCAAAGCTGACGAAGAGAAAGAGGGAGAAAGCACGGAAGGAACGGGATAGGGAAAGGCGCAGGAGTGAGAGCGCAAGAGGTCGGAGAGGATGTCGGACGCTCGGTCCGACTCCGATGCTATGTTTCAATCGGGGCAGGTCGGTCCGTCCTCAGGCGTGTCTATCAAATCTGCCGGAGGGTTCCCTATAGGGAACAACAAGCAGGCGACGATCACGGAATGACTTATCACTATCCGTGTCGACGAGTGAGGCAGAGCTCGATGCCTCTACGATGGCATTGGGGAACTGCTGCTGTTCTCTTGGGTCAGGCGCGTATAAGTGCAACATACGGCCTATCCTTAGATAGGCTCCTCGCCGTGATGGGTGTCAGGAGCCCCGCCCGGGTCAGCATACGGCCTATCTATGGGGCGGCGGGTGATGGCAGTCGGGAGCCCCGCCCGGTGCAGCATACGGCCTATCTATGGGGCGGCGGGTGATGGGAGTCGGGAGCCCCGCCCGGTGCAGCATACGGCCTATCTATGAGGCGGCGGGTGATGGGAGTCGGGAGCCCCGCCCGGTGCAGCATACGGCCTATCTATGAGGCGGCGGGTGATGAGAGTCGGGAGCCCCGCCCGGTGCAGCATACGGCCTATCTATGGGGCGGCGGGTGATGGGAGTCCGGAGCCCCGCCCGGTGCAGCATACGGCCTATCTATGGGGCGGCGGGTGATGGGAGTCGGGAGCCCCACCCGGTACAGCATACGGCCTATCTATGGGGTGGCGGGTGATGGAAGTCGGGAGCCCCGCCAGGTGCAGCATACGGCCTATCTATGGGGCGGCGGGTGATGGGAGTCCGGAGCCCCGCCCGGTGCAGCATACGGCCTATCTATGGGGCGGCGGGTGATGGGAGTCGGGAGCCCCGCCCGGTGCAGCATACGGCCTATCTATGGGGTGGCGGGTGATGGGAGTCGGGAGCCCCGCCCGGTGCAGCATACGGCCTATCTATGAGGCGGCGGGTGATGAGAGTCGGGAGCCCCGCCCGGTGCAGCATACGGCCTATCTATGGGGCGGCGGGTGATGGGAGTCCGGAGCCCCGCCCGGTGCAGCATACGGCCTATCTATGGGGCGGCGGGTGATGGGAGTCGGGAGCCCCGCCCGGTACAGCATACGGCCTATCTATGGGGTGGCGGGTGATGGAAGTCGGGAGCCCCGCCAGGTGCAGCATACGGCCTATCTATGGGGCGGCGGGTGATGGGAGTCCGGAGCCCCGCCCGGTGCAGCATACGGCCTATCTATGGGGCGGCGGGTGATGGGAGTCGGGAGCCCCGCCCGGTACAGCATACGGCCTATCTATGGGGTGGCGGGTGATGGAAGTCGGGAGCCCCGCCAGGTGCAGCATACGGCCTATCTATGTGGCGGCAGGTGATGGGAGTCCGGAGCCCCGCCCGGTGCAGCATACGGCCTATCTATGGGGCGGCGGGTGATGGGAGTCGGGAGCCCCGCCCGGTACAGCATACGGCCTATCTATGGGGTGGCGGGTGATGGAAGTCGGGAGCCCCGCCAGGTGCAGCATACGGCCTATCTATGGGGCGGCGGGTGATGGGAGTCCGGAGCCCCGCCCGGTGCAGCATACGGCCTATCTATGGGGCGGCGGGTGATGGGAGTCGGGAGCCCCGCCCGGTACAGCATACGGCCTATCTATGGGGTGGCGGGTGATGGAAGTCGGGAGCCCCGCCAGGTGCAGCATACGGCCTATCTATGTGGCGGCAGGTGATGGGAGTCCGGAGCCCCGCCCGGTGCAGCATACGGCCTATCTATGGGGCGGCGGGTGATGGGAGTCGGGAGCCCCGCCCGGTACAGCATACGGCCTATCTATGGGGCGGCGGGTGATGGGAGTCGGGAGCCCCGCCCGGTGCAGCATACGGCCTATCTATGGGGCGGCGGGTGATGGGAGTCCGGAGCCCCGCCCGGTGCAGCATACGGCCTATCTATGGGGCGGCGGGTGATGGGAGTCGGGAGCCCCGCCCGGTGCAGCATACGGCCTATCTATGGGGCGGCGGGTGATGGGAGTCGGGAGCCTCGCCCGGTGCAGCATACGGCCTATCTATGGGGCGGCGGGTGATGGGAGTCGGGAGCCCCGCCCGGTGCAGCATACGGCCTATCTATGGGGCGGCGGGTGATGGCAGTCGGGAGCCCCGCCCGGTGCAGCATACGGCCTATCTATGGGGCGGCGGGTGATGGGAGTCGGGAGCCTCGCCCGGTGCAGCATACGGCCTATCTATGGGGCGGCGGGTGATGGGAGTCGGGAGCCTCGCCCGGTGCAGCATACGGCCTATCTATGGGGCGGCGGGTGATGGGAGTCGGGAGCCCCGCCCGGTGCAGCATACGGCCTATCTATGGGGCGGCGGGTGATGGCAGTCGGGAGCCCCGCCCGGTGCAGCATACGGCCTATCTATGGGGCGGCGGGTGATGGGAGTCGGGGGCCCCGCCCGGTGCAGCATACGGCCTATCTATGGGGCGGCGGGTGATGGGAGTCGGGAGCCCCGCCCGGTGCAGCATACGGCCTATCTATGGGGCGGCGGGTGATGGGAGTCGGGGGCCCCGCCCGGTGCAGCATACGGCCTATCTATGGGGCGGCGGGTGATGGGAGTCGGGGGCCCCGCCCGGTGCAGCATACGGCCTATCTATGGGGCGGCGGGTGATGGGAGTCGGGAGCCCCGCCCGGTGCAGCATACGGCCTATCTATGGGGCGGCGGGTGATGGGAGTCGGGGGCCCCGCCCGGTGCAGCATACAGCCTATCTATTGGGCGAGGGCGTCCGAGGGTTCTGCAGACGCTCTCCAGTAAAGAGGATGTACTTGATGCCGTCGGACGACGGACAGCGGACGGCAGATACACTCCGAGGTAGGTTAATAAAACACTGGTTCTCTACATAGGTGTTACGAAATGTATTAGAATCGTTTACATAAATCTCGTCATTACAAAAAGTCCAAGTGAGTGCAATGTGTCATGTGTGGGGCGGGCGGTCACAGCGAGGTATCGCGGGGCGTCGTGCGCCCCCCGCGCCCCACCAGCCGGACGCCCCGGCGCAGCAGCAGGCGGCGCGGGGCGCCCCCCGCCCCCGCCCCCGCGCCCCCTCGCTTGGCTAGTATCACGCGCGTGAATTTCACCGACCCTTCCTCCGCGTCCTCCCCCGCCCCCGCGCTCGCCCTTCGCTGCACACACACATTATGAAAACACTTCACATTATTATTATAATTATTAAAACTAAATAATATTTAGTAATATTAGTAACTAAAATTATTTTAAAAATTATGAAATAATATTATTAACTAAATAATATTATGTTACATAATATTATTAAATATTGTATATTTTAGAAATAGTTATAAATAGTTGTACATAATGTATGTACAAGGCTACAAGAACGCCATCTACGTATAGTTGATACGTAGATGGCGTTCTTGTAGCCGTCTGGTCTGGCAAATCGTTTGTAAGTTGTGACTATACTATATATACTCTATGCCCTATGCTCTATGGTTGTTGTGTAAAACAAAGATGGAGTAACGCTTGTGAAATTTATGAAACGGAGTTTTATTAATACTTTATACATACATTATATTAAGTTCTTATTAATTCAATTAGTTATTATATTCTCAACTAGCGACCCGCCCCGGCTTCGCACGGGTAGCAGAAGTAGGTATAGTGGACGTTTAACAGGAGTAAAATCGTGATACATTGTATTATAAAAGATATAACCCTAATGGTTTACGCAGCGCACGCAAATTAATGACTATTTCTGTTACAATGACCAAACCTTAACACATGTTATAATTTATCGTGGGCTATTTTGAAGATATTGATGAGTACTACAAACCCCTAGTACATTACTTTATTCTACCACCAATACTTTTCACACCGCATGAAAAATAATCACTGCTTCGATTATTGTGACTAAACCAGAAAAGATGGATATAATCTATGTATACTGTTTTGTAGGTATTGATAAGTACTACAAACCCCTAGTACATTATATTATTCTACCATCAATGCATTTCACAGCGCACGCAAATTTATGAATATGGTAATTATATTATGTAACACCTTGGTTCACAATATTGCAGTTTTCTCACGGATCCCTATTTTTTTTCAAAATCTCATATAGCCTATGGCACTCACACTGAATTAAGCTATCCATAAGTGAAAGAATTTTTAAAATCGGTCCAGTAGTTTCGGAGCCTATTCGTTACAAACAAAAAAACAAAGTTTCTCTCTTTTTAATATTAGTATAGATAGATTATATTATATTTCTTTATAAATTACATGCAACAATATGAATGTAGGTATATATTAATTTCTTATTTAAAATTAGAATTTGTTTTATCAGGCACCCTTCACATACAATATAAAAATAGTACGGTTTTTTTATGTTAGTGAGTGACAAGACGAGCAAATCAGGTGCCCGATGATAATCATCATGATTGCCCATATCGGACACAGTGCCACCCAGTGTTTTATAATACGAAATTCTGCGCGGCACTGCACTGCGCCTGCCACCCTGAGATATGAGTTGTAGAAACTCGTCATGGCCAGTAATGTCGCCGGTAACATAGCCCTTTAGACCGGCACACAGTAATGTTTGCTTGCAGGAGGCCTACCTTCCCGCTGGTGACGGTGACGGGGCTCCCCGCGCTCTCTGTGAACACACAACACCACTCATTATTCGGTCGGTTAGAATTTCGACAATGACAAAATATCGCGCCTGTTCTCAGTGCATTGCGCATAATCATCATTACGCATGAACGTTTTAAGCAAAACATTCAAATGCATAACGACGGTAAGCATAACCTTACTAAGGCATAACGTCATAGAGCACACGTCATAGAGCACACAATCACAAGGCATATTCATCACAAATAATGACTGATAAGCATAAAAATTTACAAAAAACATAAAAATTTACAAAAAACAATTTAAAAACCGCATAATTTTTTTAAGCACAATATAAAATGGCGTAATTATAATAAAGCTTAGTCATCAAAAGGCATAAACTTAACGACGCATATTTTTTTTGTTTTTAATGATGTTATTGAATGTGCGCGAGCGAGTAACACCTAAATAATTTTACTCCGACAATTTATAAAGTGTACGTGATAAATTTTACCTAAAACTGAAAATATAGCAAATTGAGGTGTTTTTTTAATTAAATTTTTTGGTCAAAAAAAAAGAACAAAAAGAAAGGCTGCAGTCTGCAGTTCTTATCCTAGCAAAATGTTTTACGAGGATTAAGCTTCCGACGATCGTGTCAATATTTGTAATTTATTTGCTCAGAATTTCGAGTCCAGCCATATCTGCCACAACTCCGTCGGGATGTCTCTTCCAGGGTCTGTGACGAGTGACGAGCCATCGTACGAGCACTACCAACTACCTGAACTTTATCAAATTCAAAGATGATCAAGTGTTCAAGGTATTAAAGAGAATCGATTTATGTAAAGGTGCAGGATCAGGTGGGATCCCGTCAGTTTTTAGGCTAAATCCGCAACTTGGCTATGCCACTGTGTCTCATCTTCGATAGATCATTCTGCACCGGAATTTATTCCGATGACTGGAAGGTGGCCTCGGTGGTACTTTTATTTAATGATAAACATCACCCATAAAAAATGAAAATACAATATGAAATGGGAAGAAAAATTACAACCACGGGCGGGATTTGTACCACGCCACCCTCCGCACCATTCCGCGAGGTGGCACTCGACCAGTTGGGCCACCGTGGGGGTACCAGTCGTCGGCGAAATTTTTCTATCCCTTCTACCTTACGTCTAAAGGGACGTGTGTGTTCATCCGTAGGTGATGCATTTTACATTCTACCCACTGAAAAGTCTAATGTTACAAATTTAGATTTGTTACATTAGACTAGTCTAATGTTGTTAGTCTATAAAAATATAAAATAAAATGAAAATACACAGATACGAAGAAATAGAGAAAAAATTTCCACAATTTTTTTTTTGTGGTTGTCTGGATCTGGCCTTTATTTACGCGAAAACATATTTTGTTAAACAGAACCGCATGGTTTTTTTGCTCTCCTCATTTAAGCTGTAACCTTTGTTATACTAATACCTAACAATGATTATGTATAATAATAATGTTCTTATGCGAGATAACATTATGCATATAAATATTATGCCAAACTGCATTATGCATAATTATTGCTATGCCAAAACAAAATATGCGTAACATATGTTATGCGTAAAAAATTATGCCACATAAAATTATGCGAAACAAAATTATTCCAGATGATCATTATGTCAATAGAAGCATTATGCCAAAACCGATTATGCGTAACTATCATTATGCCAAAAATCATTATGCCTTAATCGTTATGCCAAATTGAATTATGCCAAAAATATGCTTATCAATGGAATCCTTTATAAAATATGTAGATGTTTGATTTTTATTACCGGGTGTGGGTGTGGGTGTGGGTGCGAGCGGCGGCGCGGGGGCGGGGGCGGGGGCGGGGGCGGGGGCGGGGGCGGGGGCGGGGGCGGGCGTGTCGTCCGCGAACACTATGGGCAGCTGCATGATGTCGGCGGCGGCGAGCGCGCGCCCCGCCGCCCCGGCCGCCGGGCGCCCCGCCGCCCCGGCCGCCGGGCGCCCCGCCCCCCCGCCGGGGCGGCGCGGGGGCGCCAGCGTGAGCGGGGTGCCGCCCGTGACGCGCGACACCACGCGCTCATCTGACACAACACACACATAATACACACATACATGAGCGGCGGAGGACCCGACGTCGACTAATGCCCGGTTCCTATAAACATGAAACGATTCGTTTGTATATAGGTAGTCATTCTGCCATCGTGTGCGGTTGCAACCGACCCGCCGCGTATTCGGTTATTCGTAATTTAGCCTGACTGGCTGTTGTGGTATAGAATAAATAAAACAATATAATACAATAAAATGCGCTAAAATACTCAATAAAACTAATATGTATTAAACAAAACACCGGCCGTTTTCAGATTGCTGTGTATGTGAGAACACACCAGGCCTCTTACAAAAAACACAGTGACGTGCACTCACACTACACAAGAAACAGAGATAGTCCCAGAGCCATACACTCGCAAAGTCCGCAAAGACAACATTTCCAAGGGACAACGGTCTATAACAAACTGCCTAGAAACTTAATAGCAGCGAATAGCCTGTGCAGTTTCAAAAATAAATTAAAAAAAACTGGCTTATCGAGCATACGTTCTATAGCTTCGAGGAATTTACAAATTATAAACCATAAGTTTATATAAACCTTATTTAAGTGTATGTTTGTATACTTAATTATATTATTGTATTTTGTATCAAACGTTTGACGTGTAATACTCTTTACCAATAAATAATTTATTTGTGATCAGTGGCGGTAGCGGGGGGACGACGACTGCGTTGTTTGAATTCAGTAGAGAGAGTTTTGAGAAATGGTATCGTTTAAGTATTAATAAAGTAGCGTAGCGTAAAGTAGCGTTGCCTAGGGAAGTGACAGTTTGTGAGGGAGGAAACCCCGTCGTGCCATGACTGTGGCGCGGCGGAAACACGGCGCAGCCCAGCCTGGTCCGAACCTCTCGCTCACCGGCATGGTCAACTCCATGCTAGGAAGTGAGGAGGCCTGGACCGCGGTCGCCTCCTTTTGCGAAGACGTAATGTCCCAGAAGGAGGCGGCGGAGCGTGCGAGGGAGGACGATCTTCGCGCGGCGCCACTCCGCAGGCGAAGAAGGGGGAGGAGAAGACGATTATACGATCGACGTTTTCTCCTCCCTGGTGGTGAATAGCGGAAAACAGACGCGGGGGCGCCTTCTCCCGCATTGCACCTTACACCACCACGCCGGGCGGGAATGGCCGAGCACTCGCGGTTATTCCCGCGCCCCTCCACCGGCAGGGGCGCGAAGGCCCCGCTGTATAGGCGGGCGGTCGTCGGCGGACTGGATGTAAAGGTTCTGCCGGTTTCCCAGTCCTCCGCCATACAGACGATGCGGGAGTGTCGCTGGGTCGTTTTAGTGGGTATACCGGTAGCAACCGGGGAGTCCCACATAACTCCCCCTTCCATCCCCCGATGGAAGGGTATGCGTAGTGCATTTTTTCCCAGCGTTAACAAACAAAAAAAAAGGGAAAAGCAAGAAATATTAGAGCAAATAATCCCGCAGAAAAATATCTTTGTTCTAGGAGGGAAGCAATGCAGAGGACTGCGACAAAATCTGGAAAAGTCTAGACTTCGAAACAAAAGGGATGACTATAATATAGTAGCATTTACAAAATCAAATGCAGACTCAGATAATATTGCACGTAGTTATACATGGCTTAAAGCAGGCAAGGACGATAGAATTATTTTGTCATTAGGAGAGCATGATTCAAGCCCTGCTAAAGTAATGATAGAATTATGTACAATCTTGAAACGATTGCAACAATGCCCTCTTGTGATTGTACTTGGCATTAAAAATAATCTTAGCTTAAATGAACACAAATTAAATAATATGTTATGCAATATATGTACAAACTTTTCAAACTGCAAATTTTTAGATTTAAACGTGTTGGAATTATGTAACCAAAATTTATCTAGAGCCATTTGCTTTAAGGTGAACAGTATCATTGACCAATACGATTGTGATTGCGAGTATAAAGTTACTCAATACAGAAACACACACGAATCTAAAAGTACCCACATTGCACATTCCTCCATAGACCTCATACCTGTATCAACTTCTACACCACCAAAACAAGCAGTCATTAAACCAAAAAAAGGAACGATTCCATTTTACTTTAGGTCATCCCATAAATTAAACTCAGCCTGCCCATCAGATCCGCTAACACCTAAGAAAAATTTTTTTCGTCCCTAAAGGAGATCAAAATAAGCGCAATCAGCTAAAGATTCTCCACCAAAATATAGCGGGTGCAATTTCCAAAAGAGATATTCTGGACGCCACAATTACTGAGCTTTTATCTCAAGGCAATAGGCCAAACATTATTTGTCTCTCTGAAACATTTGTTGAAGCAGGCAATGAAAGTAATCTTAATATATCTGGTTATCGTGTTGCATCTAATTTTAGCAGAAAAAAGAAACAAAAAAGGGGCGGAGTTGCAATTTTGGTTGAGAAAGGTCTACCAAGCAAAGAGCTTGAAACCCTGAAAGGTCTGGCTGAAGATAAAGTATTTGAATGCTGCGCAATTATCATTCCAGCACATAAACTAGTAGTGGTCTGCGTTTATCGTATACCAGGTCCTAATAGCGCAATATTCATAACCAAATTAGACTTACTTCTATTCAATGTTACAAAAAAATATACAAAACATAAAATCGTTCTAACGGGTGATTTCAATATAAATACCCTAAAGACATGTAACTCTAGTACAGACCTGCAATACATAGCACAAAATTATAACTTAAAATTTCATATCAATCAACCGACAAGGCAAGAAGCTTGCATTGATCATCTCCTCAGCAATATCAGAGGAGCTACCGGGAAGCTGCTAGAACTCTACCTTTCAGACCACAATACAGCCCAATTGCTCTATGTCCCAATCAAAAGTAACACCTTATTACCTTCCAGTTTTTACACAACTAAAACGGATTACTCCGATGAAAATATGCAAAAGTTTCTCTATTGTCTTAACCAATTAACATTATCAGAGGTTTACAATAAGTCTGACCTAAACTCAGCTTTTGACATTTTCTATGATACCTTTTTATTGTTTTACAAATTATGCTTTCCGACGATACAAATTAAACAAACTATTAGTTATCAACGGCCAAAATGGATTACAAAGGGGTTAAGGAATTGTTGCAAAACTAAAAGAAGATTACGTTACCAATTCTATAAACACAGATCTAGAGAAAATAAAATAAAATATCTTTCTTATTCAAAAATCTTACGGCGTTGCATGCATAGAGGACGAAAAATTTATAATGACAAATATTTGCAAAATTCAAAAAACATATGTCGGGCATCGTGGAAACTTATAAAAGATGAAAAAAATGATTTAACGGATTACGAATATATCAGAGAAATTAAAGTGAATAATACTATTATCACAAATCCTACTGATATTGCTAATGAATTTAATAGTTATTTCATTAATCTGACTAATACTAATATAAAAAGCGATCTCAAAAATACGAACAAAAAGTATATCCCCAGTAGCATATTTCTGAAACCATGTACACCTGACGAAGTAGTTAGCGTGATTAAATCCCTTAATAACACGATATCTGAGGGTTTTGATGGGGTCTCTACAAAAATAGTAAAACACTGTAGGTTTAGACTAGCACATGTTTTTGCTTTTTTAGTGAACCTTTCTTTTGAAACAGGATCATTTCCGGAAAGTCTGAAACTATCTATTGTAAAACCCCTGTACAAAAAAGGGGAAAGGCTGAATGTTAGTAATTATCGACCCATAGCGCTCATACCAATATTTTCAAAAATTTTTGAGAAGCTATTCTTTAAAAGAATGATTTCCTTTTCTGAGAAACATAAACTAATTAAAATCGAACAATTTGGTTTTCAGAGCAACAAATCAACGGTTCTCGCTATCTACAATTTGATGCATGAAGTGGCGAAAAATATTGATAGGAAGAAATTTTGTAGTGTTATCTTTTTTGATATGACGAGTGCTTTTGATTTTGTCTCGCACAAGACTCTATTAGATAAAATTGAGAATCTCGGAATTCGAGGCCCAGCATTGAATTGGTTGTCCTCGTATTTAAATAATAGGAAACAATATGTCCAAATAAAAGGTTTCAATCAAAACGCGGTTGCAACCAGTTATAATTCGGAATATAAAATAAATGCATGTGGTGTACCCCAAGGCAGTGTGCTCGGGCCTATACTTTTCCTGTACTATATAAATGATTTGCCGGATGCAATCAGACATAAATGTACACTGTTTGCGGACGACATCTCAATAATTATTCCATGCAATAATACGATAAGTAATTATGAAAACGAACTCAACAGCTCAATATATGACGTAACGGAATGGTTAAACGCTAATAATCTAAATGTAAACTTGACGAAAACTAATTATATACAATTTCAAAACTATAAAACTAAGGAACTAAAACTTGACATAAATTATAACAAAACTATTATCAGTGAGGTTAATGAAACAAAATTTTTAGGGGTCTACTTAGATAAAAACTTAAATTGGAAAGCCCATATACAATACGTGTGTAGCAAATTAAACAGATATGTACATGTGCTCAATAGATTGAGACAAACTTCAGCCCTAAGCACAGTCCTTGCAGCCTACCACGGCTATGTAGCGTCAATACTTAAATATGGCCTGTTGATGTGGGGAAACTCACCTGACATTAATAGAGTATTTATTGCCCAAAAGAAGTGTGTCCGTGCAATTTGTGGTGTACCTCCCTTTGAATCGTGTAAACCTCTATTTAAAAATCTTAATATACTACCGCTGCCATGTATGTATATTTTTGAACTCGCGATCTTTGCAAAAATGAACCCGCAATTGTTCACAAAGGTTTCTGATATTTTCCCTAGAAATACGCGAAACTCAAGCAGACTGATCAATGAAACTGTGCCTAGAACCTCTTTGTATAATAAGCAATGCCATTCTATGTGTATTAAAGTATTTAATGCTCTCCCGAAACACATGAAATATCTTAGCACTAAACCATTTAAAAATGAGTTAACGAGTTGGCTTCGCAATAAAAATTATTATACCATTAATGAATTTTTAATATATAATCTTTAAAAAATATACATAAAATATTGACATTAAAATATGATAATTAATTTTGAATAATATCCAAGCAAAATGTTCCAATAATTATTATTGCGATTATGACATTTTTTATTATTATTATATATATAGAGCTGACCGTACCGTTTGTGACTTTATTATATTATATGACCCATGCTAGATTAAATTTACTAAATAATAGAATGTACTGCGAAATTAAATTAATTGAAATACTTTAACATAATATTATATAGACTAAGTTAAGTCGCACACCCGATATAGGGTAGATTGTACAGGATCGAAAAAATCTATTGTAACAACTAAAAAACCTATGATCTGTGACAATAAAGTATTTGTATTTGTATTTGTATTTGTATTTGGAAGTGACAGTTCCAGTGTAGTTTTGGTTAATCTATTAGGGTGGATAATCGAAGTGAAATACTTCGATTATCCACCCTAATCGATAGATTTTTGGTTTTGTCAAGTTTCGGTAGGAATAAAGAGAATAGTCATTTCATTGAGTATATTGTGAGAACTTTAAGTGTCATGACGTCGTAGTGTGCTGTGGTACCTCACGTTTAATGTATTGGGTAATCGTCGATACATCTAACCGATTGAAAGGAAAATTCGCTATAGGACAGCCCAAAATGGAAGGTGCTTTTTTCTTGCGAATCATGTCTAGGTGATGCAACATATTTTGGAAACTTCTGAATCTGCGGAAAAAGCAGAAAAGGAAACGCTTTGGAGATTGTTTTGGTGCTGAGGATGCTGAGGACAGGCATCTGACATAAGAAATCCGGCCTGTTTCCGGCCCGGTCCGGCCCGGTGTTTGTTTGTTTGTTTGTTTTGACGTGGACGGATGGTGTTCGTTATTTTGGAATTGCTGGATCTTGGATCGCGGATTGTTCTTCGTTCCTGGTGGGATTGTCTTTCCCGTGTCGCTCTTCTTAGTCGTCGGCTCAGCTTTGGACCGGGACTATTGCTTGAGGCTATCTGGACTTGGAAACTATGTGCCTTGGGCCTTGGATAGCTCTCACTACCATGACCATGGATTTTGGATGGTAATTTTTATTTGGACCTTGAGCCTAACCTAGACAAATTTGCATTGAACTGTATTTAATAATTGAACTTTTTGTTTGTTTGGGATCGTTAACCGTATAGACACGGGACGTTTATACCTATATATTGATTTATCAAGCCTGAAGCCAGCTATAATTTTAGTATATCACTGACTTGTATGGTATCTATTACTTACATTTTTTGTTTCTTGGAGCGTTACCCGTATGGACACTGGACACGGGACGCTAATATATAGATTTTGTTGACCCGAGGGCAACCTCATTTACTATGGGAGGAAGCCAGGTCTTATTCTAGTATACACTCATCAGTGTTTCTTTCTATTTTTTCGACTTTGAAAGATCGGAAAAGAAAGATAGATAGGGATCCCTACTGTAGACAAATTAACATATTTTGCAAGGCTATGGGAATACTCATCACTGAATCGCTCTTGTGACGTAGGTAGGTAGTAGGTAGAAAAAAAGTGGCACGCTGGGTTTTTATACAAATAAATGTACATGCGTCATCTATTTAGATCTATATCTGTGGCGGCGCATCGCGATACCGACACCCTTCTACTTGGTCCCCACCGCCTTCGCCATCTCCCGGCGAGCGCCGGCGAGCGCCCGCGAGCGCCCGGCGAGCGCCCGCGAGCGCCCGGCGAGCGCCCGCGAGCGCCCGGCGAGCGCCCGGCGAGCGCCCGGCGAGCGCCCGCGAGCGCCCGGCGAGCGCCCGGCGAGCGCCCGGCGAGCGCCCGCGAGCGCCCGGCGAGCGCCCGGCGAGCGCCCGGCGAGCGCCCGCGAGCGCCCGGCGAGCGCCCGGCGAGCGCCCGCGAGCGCCCGGCGAGCGCCCGGCGAGCGCCCGGCGAGCGCCCGGCGAGCGCCCGCGAGCGCCCGGCGAGCGCCCGGCGAGCGCCCGGCGAGCGCCCGCGAGCGCCCGGCGAGCGCCCGGCGAGCGCCCGCGAGCGCCCGGCGAGCGCCCGGCGAGCGCCCGGCGAGCGCCCGCGAGCGCCCGGCGAGCGCCCGGCGAGCGCCCGCGAGCGCCCGGCGAGCGCCCGGCGAGCGCCCGGCGAGCGCCCGGCGAGCGCCCGCGAGCGCCCGGCGAGCGCCCGGCGAGCGCCCGGCGAGCGCCCGCGAGCGCCCGGCGAGCGCCCGGCGAGCGCCCGCGAGCGCCCGGCGAGCGCCCGCGAGCGCCCGGCGAGCGCCCGCGAGCGCCCGGCGAGCCCGCCAGGGCCGCGGAAGGCAGGGAGAGCGGCCCTCTCTCCGCCGCGGCGGTCGTGCGCAATAGTTTTAGGAAGTCCCGTGCAGCCGCTCTCTTGCGCACGGACTGACGCGGATCTCCTGTTCCTATTATAGTTCGCGGCCGAACTTGTCGCCCGGAACCTTTGATTCGATCGTGGGTGCGTAACGTGAACGAACACTTCGACGCGCTGTTGCACACGAATAGTTGGCCTCGAAGTACGCTTCGATTGCGAACGCACGTTGTTCACCCGTCCACGACGACGTCGCGACTAAATTATATCCCGCAGGAAAGACGAAGCGAACGCGGCCCCCTCCCCGCTTTTTTAGGTACCTTTATCTGCTAGGTCTTTAACCATGTATGAGGACAGCCTCGTTGGCTCAGATCGTAGTAACTGCTTTCTGTGCCACAGGCTCCGGGTTCGATCCCCGGCCATATCAAACATTTGTGTGCATGAATATGTCTGTTTGATCTGTGTCTGGGTGTTATAAACTTATATAAGTATGTATATCAGTCATCTGGTTATCATAGTACAGGCTTCTAGCCTAGTTTGGGACCAGATGACCGTGTGTGGAAGTTGAAAAAAAAAAAAATGTATGGCAAATCGTCGATATATGCCAAAAATAAGAAAGGATCCAGAATTGATCCCTGTGGAACTCCCATTTCGACAAGAGTACTGGAACTAGTGATAATACCATTGATTGACACTTATCTTCTGCTGTCTATCAGATAGGTATGACTCCACCATTCAAGGCATTATTGAACTCCACAGACCTCCAAGTTACGCAGTAACTTAATTAATATTATAATAATATAACAATAGATGCTTACCCGACATCTGGACGGCGGCGGCGCGCGCGTGCCTGCAACCGGACACACGACATTCAACGACCGCCACATATTGGAGGCGAGAGGGCCGGCCCTATGGGTTCGGATCATCATAGTATCGTTATCGAATACGGGTGCAAATGTAATGAGATATGAAAAGGGCCGGGCCTGCCGTCATGCAGTATCCCTACCCTCGGCAAAGGCAAAGCGCCCCCGTCGCGTCATCTTTAGGTTGCGTCGATGGAAACATACCGGGGCGTCTAAAGATTTTGGAAAAACGTGTAAACGGTCGGTTTCGCGGCCACCGGAGCCGCGGCTCCTTCCTCGAAACTGAACGTCCGATTCAGGTTCAAAGATCAGGACACGTTCGGCATCGAGGTCGCGGCGCGTACGCACCCGGGCTGCGCCCCCGCCGGCGGCAGGTGCGCGTACTCCTCGGGCTCCTCCGGCGCGTCCTCCGCGTCCGCCGCCGCCGTCTCTATGGCCCAGCGCGCCACCTCCTCCGCCAGCGCCGCGTCCAGCGCGCGCTGCGGCACGCGGCGCCGCGCCCGCACGCGCGCGCCCGCACGCAGCGCGCCGTCCGCGCCCCACACCTCCAGCAGGCGCCGCCCCGGGCGCGCGCACGCCCGCCGCGCCGCCCGCGCGTCCCCCGCGCCCGCGCCCGCCACCACCAGCAGCGGCAGCCGCAGCTCCGCCAGCGCGTCCTCGCCGCCGCCGCGCGCGCCCTCCGCCGTCAGCAGCGGCGGCGCCACCAGCGCCAGCCCGCGCACGCCGCCCGCCGCCGCGCCCGCGCCGCCCGCGCCGCGCGCCGCCACCAGCGCCGCCGCGCCGCCCGCGCCCACCCCGCCCAGCACCACCGCGCGCGACCCCGCCTCCGCCAGCGCGTCCGTGAGCGCCGCGCGCACCGCGCCCGCCGCCGCCGCGCACCACCGCGCCGGCTCCTCCGCCGCCGCGCCCCCCGCCTCCCCCGCCGCGCCGCGCACCACGCGCACGTGCACCAGCGCCGCCAGCCGCCGCTCCCAGCGCGCGTCCGTCTCCGCGCACCCGCCGCTCGCCCACACCAGCCACGGCGAGGACTCGGGCCCGACGCGCGCGCCGCCCGCCCCCGCGCCCCGCGCCGCCGCCCCCGCGCCCCGCGCCGCCGCCGCCGCCCCCCGCACCGCCTCGTAGTGGCGGCGCGCGGCGCGCGGCAGCAGCGCGCGCAGCGTGGCGTGCAGCCAGGCGGCGGCGGCGGGCGGCGCGCGCGGCGGCGCCAGCGCGAGCCGCAGCCGGCGCGCGGCCGCCCGCAGCGCGTCGGCGCGCGCCTCGCGGTCGCGGCGCACGAGGCGCTCGAGGCGCAGGCGGCGCAGCGCGTCCGCGGCGGCGGCGACGAGGCGCGCGTGCGCCGCGGTCGGCGCGAGGGCGGCGGCGCGCTCCTCCCAGCCGTCGTCCTCGTAGTCGTCGTCGTCGCCGAGCGGGTCGGGCGCGCGCGGGCCGGGCGGCGGCGGCGGCGCGGGCTCGAGGCGCGCGGGGTCGGGCTCGGCGGAGGGCGCGCGCGCGGGCGCGGGCCCGAGCAGCGCGCGCACGCGGCCCGCGCCGCGGCGGGAGCGCTCGCGCGCGTACGAGTGCTCGCGCCACACGCCGCGCCGGGAGCCCTGCGGTCGAGAGTGAGCGCTCGACACTCGGGGCCCCGGCCGTCCGTGTACGCGGACCGCCCCGCGCGTGCGGGCGCATGGCGAATACGCCGACGGCCGAGCCGCCGTGTACGTTTGTTCAATTTGGATTTCGTGGATAACGTTCAACATGTTATCTAGGTACCTACTCTATAACAGTCATTCAGGACGGGACAGGACATTCTAATCATTACAACTTCTGGTAGTTTGCCACTGTTTTCTGAATTGCCTTTTTCGCAGTAAGGAACCTTAGACTTGGCACGACTTTGTCTAGATTTCATTACTTTTTAGAGATAAACAAGCAGCTCCATCGAGACTTGGCTAGTTTTTTACAGAATGTTTTTGGTGGGATTATAATTAATAAATAATAAAAAATAAAAAATAAAAAAGGTGAATTTTACATACTATATAGGGAGAAATTATAAATGCCAAAAATATTATAAAGAATTAAGATCAAAGCCATATTATATTAAGCGCAGAGAAGGAGAAAAAGTACAGAGGTTAGATGGAAATTCAGTTAAGGGAATCAGGTGAAGAACTTTCTACTTATTATTGTTTTAAAATTATTTCGTTTTATTAAAAAGAGATCAACATTTTGTAAATAATTATTATTAAATATATCTGCAATTCGTACGAAAAATGAATTATGACGGTAATTGGTGGAACAGGGGGAGCAGTATAACTTTATAGTTTCTTCGCGAGTTAGTACTATAAGGTAATGAAACATAGATGTCTGCCAGCAATGACGGGGAATCAATGGCGTTATTGACAATATTAGACAGAAAAGTAAGGTCGGCAGCTTCACGTCTCAACGTTAATGGTAATATATGATGGTGTTTACAGCTGGATTCATAGTCGGGACTATTAATTTTGAATTTGTAGTTAATGAAGCGCAAGAATTTCTTTTGGGGCTTTTCTATAATTTGTATATATATTTATGTTATCGGGGGTTCCATAGTTGCGCAGCGTACTCGAGAATATTAAAAACACGTTTATATTTAAAGGTACTCTCCATACAAGCGACGTGTTTTTGCTTAGAATTTATTTCTAGATTTCTTTCTTGTATCGTGAAAACGGCATCAGCTAGGTATTTGATGTTTTCACGGAATGTTAATGATTAGAATAGAATAGAATAGAATATATTTATTTGCTATAAATGTAGGTAACATGTAGGTGTTCGGTACATAATACAGAGTCCGTGTACATTTAGTCACATCGTGACATACAAATATTATTATTAGGTAAGTACATGCATTAAAATTATTAATTATTATTATTTATAAAATTAGATTAATTAATATATAGCTCACTTATAATATTACAATATTCCCTTAATGTTATTATTTAATTCCGTAATTGTGTAAAAAGTCTTTTCAATTAACCATAGCTTTAATTTTCTTGCAAATCTTCTTTCTGGCAGTTCCCTAATATCACGGGGGATGGCATTATATATCCTCCCACACATAACATAACAGTTTCTATGATATAAAGCTGTTTTTGGTGCTCTAGGCAAAACAATTCTGTCAGGATTCCTTGTATTTCGCGGAAAAATATCTTTAGCCGTTGTTTAATATTATTTTTTTGAACTGGCAAATAGTTTAAGTTTCAACTCGTATATTCTATGGTTGTTGTGAAAAATAAAGATGGAGTTCCTAACGCTTGTGTTTAATGAACCGGAGTTTTAATATTAGATAGTTACAAACATTGGTGCCGAAACCCGGGATAGTTTAAAGTTTAAAGTGATTAGTAGTGTGAAAACTTAATATTGAACATTTACTTTGTTGTGTATACGCAGTAAACATTCGTAGATTTAATCAAAATTTACATCAAAATGGAGTCGTTAATTTCACTTCAAGTTGATTTATTGCAATCACTTATTAAAGCTGAGAGGAATTTTAGGAAAACAGCTAAGGAAAGATTAAAAAAATCACTTGTAGAAACACGGTTAGAAGCGGCAGAAAATATATGGCAAGAATTTAAAGCTGGTCACAAAGAAATTATAACAATTACTTCAGAAGAGGAAAGAGACGTTTCAGAGTACTTCAAGAGTGACATTTATGATCAATTTCAAGAGCATTACACATCGTACAAGTCAATGTTGAAGGAAATGCATGAATCATTCATAATAGTCGAGTCTCGGAAAGCAGAACCTACTCAAGTGACTAAAGTCAAGTCTTCAGATCTTGTGAAGTTACCCAGAATTGAGCTGCCTAGTTTCTCAGGAAAATATAGTGAATGGCAAACATTTTATGATATGTTTTCATCGGTAATCCACAATAATGCTAGTTTACCACCGGTACAAAAGCTTCACTATTTGAAAGGTTGTTTGTCAGGAGAACCCGAGTTATTGATTCGAAACTTATCAACTACAGATTCAAACTACACAGAAGCGTGACAACAATTATTGAAGAGATATAATAACAAGAAGTACAACTGCAACAGTATTATGCAAACATTATTCTCATTGAAATCAATACAAACAGAATCTTCAACTGCAGTAAAAAACCTGTTAGATACTACATCATCATGTCTAAAGAGCCTGAATAACATTGGAATTAGTACGGAGTCATGGGACGCGATTATCATACACATAGTAGTATCAAAGCTCGATCAAGAATCACATAAACAATGGGAAAACCAGATTAGTTTGATGTCAGATCTACCTTCGTGGACCCAACTTATAGAATTTTTAGAGTCAAGATTCAGATGCTTGGAGATGATAGAGAGCAGTAAGTCACCATCTAACAAAACTCAGAGTGTGAAACAGCCAGTGAAGACGAAGTCATTTAGTACAACAATAGAAGAAGATAAGAATAATAGTATTACATGTCCATGTTGTAACAACTCGCATCACATATGCCATTGTAAGCAGTTTACAAACAAATCAGTTCAAGATAGATACAACTTTGTTCAAAGTAAGAGATTATGTTTTAACTGTCTTGGATCATCTCACTCAATCAAAAGTTGCAAACAAAGAACGAACTGTAGAAAATGTGGAAAACGACATCATTCATTACTACACTTTATTAAAGAGCAACCAAGCGTTACAGCAAATTCAACTCCAATCAATGCAACCGATAGGACAACGGAACAGGCACAATCTATAGTGGAAAAATCAACCCCCTCGGACACACACATTATAGCAAATTTTTCAAAGAATGAGCAACATCACAGCTATAATGTTCTGCTGGCAACAGCTATAGTTAGAGCATATTCGAGGTGCGGTCAAACATACTTAATTAGGGCTTTATTAGATCAAGGCTCGCAAGCCTCCTTTATAACCGAATCAACCGTACAGGCATTAGGTTTGAAACGCATACCAGTTAGTGGTTGGGTGTCAGGCCTAGGTGACGGACATACAAGGATCAAGCACATGGTTTCACTTAATGTAGAGTCGAACCACAACCCTAATAACAATGTTCAAGTTCAAGCATATGTATTGAGTGCACTCCCGTCAACAATTCCGACCAGAGAGATAATCTATCCACAGTGGGTTTCCTTAGAAGAGATACAGTTAGCAGATCCCACGTACATGACACCAGGCAAGATAGACATCTTGCTCGGAGCAGAAGTTTATGGCGATATTCTTCTCAACGGAGTAATGAAGCATCCTCAAGGGCATTTAATAGCGCAGAACACAACCCTTGGCTGGATAATATCAGGAAGAGTCTCACAAGTCGCAGAATCACCCATTGTAATCAACTTGCATTTGCAAGCCCGTGTAGACGATTTATTAAATAAATTTTGGGAAATAGAGAATGAGCCTCCATCAATTAAAAAGAAGTTGACACCTGATGAGCAAAGGTGTGAAGAAATATTCGAAGCAACCACCGTCAGAGCTGATGATGGAAGATACATAGTCAAATTACCATTTAAAAGTGAAGATCCAGAATGTCAATATGGTGAACATAGACAAATAGCAGAGAAAAGGCTGAAATACTTAGAACGAAAACTGGAAAAAACACCAAAGTTATACGAAGATTACAGAAAGGTACTAGAAGAATATTCTGAATTAGGCTTCATGAAACCAGTAGATAAAGAAGATATAGATAATCCAAAGGCTGTTTATCTCCCTCACCACGCAGTTATTCGAGAAGACAAGCTCACAACCAAAGTAAGAGTTGTATTTGATGGCTCGTGCAAAGGAATCAACAATGTATCGTTGAATGATACCCTTCTAGTAGGTCCAAAGCTCCAACAAGACTTGAGACATCTACTCATGCGATGGCGAATACACAAGATATGTATAATCTCAGATATAGTCAAGATGTACTTACAAGTCCGCGTATCAGGTGAAGATATCAACTATCAAAGAATCATATGGCGAAGCAGTCCACATGAAGAAATACAACACTTCAATCTCCTAAGGCTTACTTTTGGAACAGCATGTGCCCCGTACTTAGCAGTCAAGTCACTTCAAAAATTAGCTGAAGACGAGCAGGAAAAGTACCCAGTTGCAGCACAGATTGCAAAAGAAGATTATTATATGGACGATTTGATGACAGGTTGTCATACAGAAGAAGAAGCTATTCAAATCTATGAAGAGATGAACAAGTTGATGAATGCTGGTGGATTTCAACTTCAGAAATGGAGCAGTAACAATCACAAATTATTAGAATACATTGGCAAAGACAAGCACCGCACCAACAATTCTATAGCTATACAAGACAAGAAAGGAAAAGTTCTAGGTATATGTTGGACTAGAGACACAGACAATTTTGAGTATTCAATAAATTTGCCCGAAGTCAAAGGCAAGTTTACCAAGCGACAGGTACTATCAGATATTGCAAGATTATATGACCCTATGGGATGGATTGCACCTGTGGTTATAGTAGCAAAATTGTTCATACAGAAGCTATGGAAATCAGGATTAGGATGGGACGATGATTTGAGCGAAGACTTGTCAATAGAATGGATCAAATATAGAGAAGAATTGCAACAGATCAAAAATATCTGTATACCAAGATGGTTGAATGTTTGCCCAGAAGTAAAAATAGAGCTACATGCATTTGCAGACGCATCCTCACATGCTTATGCTGGTAGTGTCTACATGAGAGTAGTACAGGAAAATAATATCAGTACTGTAAGTTTAGTGACAGCAAAGACTAAAGTGGCCCCAATTGAAAAAGAAATGTCAATTCCCCGATTGGAATTATGTGGAGCGGCTTTGGCAGCCAAACTATTAGTAGAGGTTGCAGAGGTGATGGGCATACCCAAACAAAATCAGCGAGCATGGACAGACTCTACAGTAGTCCTGGCGTGGCTCAAAGGACCCGCTGCCAAATGGGTTACATTTGTAAGCAACAGAGTATCAGAAATTCTGACAGTTACAGATTATGAGCAATGGGGACATGTATCCACACACACAAACCCAAGCGACTGCGCATCGCGAGGCTTGAGACCTAGTGATTTAGCCAAGCACTCCTTATGGTGGCACGGTCCAGAGTGGTTAAAAGAACCTGATGTGAAGAAAGAAATGGTAGAAATTGAGGATACACATGAAGAAGAGAAAATAAAAAGTTTATGTACAATACAACAAGAGGATAAGAAGAATCAACCATGGGAAAGATTCTCATCATTTACTAGAATGTTAAAAGTTTTATCATTTTGTAGAAGGATTCTAGAATTGAAGAAACAAAAATCAGATAGGAAGAATTTGAAAAACTACATTACACCCGAAGAAATGAATCAAACATTAAGGAAATGTATCCAACAAGTTCAAGAAATAGAATTTGAAGAAGAAATAAAGCAGTTAAAAACACGAGGAAGGGTTCCTAAGAAAAGCGCACTTCACCCTCTTTGTCCAATTTTTGATGAAGATGGAATTTTAAGAGTCGGAGGACGTATCAATCTAGCAGATGTCAAGTATGATAGCAAGCATCCTATTATTTTGCCGAGTAAAAATCATTTATCCAAATTAATAGTATCAGATGCTCACAGTAGAACCATGCATGGCGGACCACAACTCATGTTGAATCATCTCAGAAGTACCTATTGGATCATTCGAGCTAGAGATTTAGTGAAGAAACATTATAGAGAATGTGTCACATGTATTAGATTATCAAGAGCGAACAAAACACCATTCATGGGACAAATCCCAGCAGCAAGACTCAAACCAAGCAAACCATTTAAGTCAAGTGGAGTTGATTATGCGGGACCCATTAATGTTCGTTGTTCACCTGGACGAGGAAACAAAACATATAAAGGATACATAGCAGTATTTGTATGTATGGTGACACATGCAATTCATTTAGAAGTAGTATCAGATTTGACAGCGAAAGGATTTATTGCTGCTTTTAAAAGAATGACAGCCAGAAGAGGCCACTGTCAAGATTTATATAGCGACAATGCAACAAACTTTGCGGGAGCTAGCCGAGAGCTCCAGGAAATGTGGGACAGTGCAAAGTCCAAATTACCTGAAGAAGTATCAAAATTGCTTACAGTAGAAGGTACTACTTGGCATTTTATACCCCCTAGTGCACCAAATTTTGGAGGACTATGGGAGGCAGGAGTCAAAAGTATTAAGACACATCTGAGAAAAGTTGTTGGTGAGAGCACACTCACATATGAGGAACTTTCTACAGTGCTCGCACAAATAGAAGCCTGTGTCAATTCTCGACCACTTACAATAGTAAGCGACGATCCAAACGACCCTTTACCACTGACACCCAGTCACTTTCTGATAGGCGAACCGTTAATTAATGTCGCGGACGGAAATGATGTACCAATTAGTCAATTAGATAGGTGGAGAGTTACAAATAAAATGGTTAAAGAGTTTTGGAATCGTTGGAATGTAGAGTATTTAGTAACATTAAATAAGAGATACAAGTGGACCACTCAGCAGGACGAGCCAAAGATTGATGATATTGTCATAATTAAAGAGTCCAATATGCCACCTGCTAAATGGTTCATGGGTAGAGTTATAGATGTCCATCCGGGAAATGATAATGTAATAAGAGTAGTCTCACTCAAAACACAAAAGGGAATATGTAAACGCCCAGTTAGTAAATTGTGTTTTCTTCCCAGAAATGAATATAAGACAACTCAAGTTTAGGTTAAGTTTTAGTATAGAAGTACTTAGTATAAGTTTTATTTCATAATTGTTTTAGTATCAGTTTATCATCTAGTTGTTGAAAAGTCATAGTAGTTTCATATAAGTATGTAGAGTTTTTCAAAACAATGAAAATTAAGTTTTCAAAATATACCATAAAAGTTAAAAGTTGAGGTAAATTTATGTTTTGTGTCATAAGAAGTTCTAGTATATTCTGTTTTATGTTTTGAGCTATTTCAGGCCAAGAAGTATGTAAGTAGTAGTTTCACTCATCAATGAGAGAGTCATCACGGTGGGCGGTGAGTAAGTTTTGTTTTTCTTATGTTTTCATTTTTTTGTTTTGTTCTACCTCCCACTGGTAAAGTGAATTCTTAATATAGTTTCAGTTTCAATTTAAGAGATTATAGAGATTTTGTAGAGTTTAATCATAGAGTAGAGTTAAAGTTTTTCATGCCTAGTTTAAGAAGCAAGTTCTTGGTGGGCGGAATGGTTAATATTATTTTTTTGAACTGGCAAATAGTTTAAGTTTCAACTCGTATATTCTATGGTTGTTGTGAAAAATAAAGATGGAGTTCCTAACGCTTGTGTTTAATGAACCGGAGTTTTAATATTAGATAGTTACAAACAGCCGTTTTAAATAATGCTGGATGTAATTTAACGAATTTAGCCGCCTCCAATACGTACATGCAGGGCAAAGTCAGTAAGCGAAACTTTTTAAACAAGGGCCTACATGACTCCCACGGAGGAATACCAGCAAGTGCTCTAATACATTTATTTTGTGCCATAAAGGCTCTCTGGACATCAGTGGAATTTCCCCATAGTATGAGACCATAGTTTAATATTGAAGTAATGTATCCATGGTATGCCGCGAAGACGGTTTTTTGAGTGCAAGTTTTTCTTAATTTGTAGAGCACAAAAACAAAACTTTGTATTTTGTTACACACTTTTTCATATTTATAATTTCTATACTATGAAATAATTATGACCCAATAAAATTAATATAAGTAACTGGAGCGTTCATAATAATTTTTTTCACGCTGTAACACCATAAAGGAAATAGTTATCTACTTGAAACTCTTACAAAATATAGGTAACTGTAATAGCTATAACAAAAAATACTAAAAATTTATTAATTTAAAAAATTCAAGTACTTTCCCATACAAGGCACTTTTCCGAGTTATATTGTTTATTATCAAATAAGACTTATTCTGCTAGTAAGAATATAAATTCTTATAAGAATATTACTGTTTGACTAGTTTTCAAAGAAGATTTCAAACAATATTTGGCAACACATATAACAATACGAGTTATACACAATACGAGTTATACGAATATTATACGAGTAAGATACCTTATCCTGTGTATTGTCTAGATGTCTATAATCAAGATATCTATTGCATACCAACATCAGGTTACTTATTATTGTTTCATGTTTAACAAAAAATATTGCTATGTATGTTATCTAAATATTTGCAATACGTTAAAATCATTTATTTATTTAATTAAAACGGTTGCACACCAATTACATTAATTAATTAAAGTTACATTAAATTTAAGATTAAAATATTTACAAAATAAAATGTCACACAAAATAATTAAAATAATAACATAAAAACATATTAAACAATAAAATTAGACAAAAAAAAAAAAATAATAAAATTGATCATAAAAAAAAATACAATAATAATAATAAAACATAAACTTTCATTCATCTCTCTCACAATATCGCAAACACTCTGACAATATACTCTGCTATCCATCCGCAAACAGATCACATTTTGGGTTGGCCGTCAGGAGGGCGTTGAGGGAAGAGAGAGAACGCGGTATGGGCGATTTAGCTCGGGCTACCGTACGGCATTGAGGAACCCTGAATAAACTGTGCCTTCTGGCACGAAAGTAATTGTCTGGGACATAAAATTTACACAATTGCTCATGAAGCTCTGGTGTGTCAATCTTACCTCGGAGGATTTTACACATTGTAATCAATTGGTTTCTCTCCCGTCTGACCTGTAGGGAATTATATCCCAGAGAGCCCAGAAGAAATTTGGTGGGGTATAGATAAGGGTAGTAACCATTGACTCTCTTGTATATAGATATCTAAGAAATGCTTTCTGGACCTTTTCAAGTAGAAGTGCATACGTGCTTTCGTGAGGGTTCCACACACACATAGCTGACTCTAACTTGCTACGCACTAATGCGCCGAAGATAAGTCGGATGACGTGCGGATTTTGAAATAGATAAACAAAGCAGCTAACGAACAGCAGCAGTGAAGTTAACCTATTTAGGAACTGTTAAATAAATAGATAAAGAATACATGACATAATATTACATCTAAGCCTCATATTGGTATTTTTGTAAAACGATCAGTTACCTCTTAAAAACAAAAATAAGTAAGTTAATCATGTCATGTCGTTAGTCATGAATTTAGTAAAATACTACAACATCTGGTTTTTATTTGAAAGCTGGTCATTAAGATTGTCTTTTAAGTGACCCTTTTTGGAACAAATAGTTCATCAGGCAGGTGGCACTTCAATGGATAGAAAAAAATTGTCAAATAATGTGTGAAGATTTCAAATGGCGAAAGCCAGATGACTAAAAGAGGAACAATAGAAGTCCGAACAGTAGTACAAGAAACGTGTTTTTGCTCGAAGTTAATTTCAGAAAGTAACAATATAATAGCTATAACAATAAATAATAATAAAAAAAATGAGACGTGATTTCTACAGGTATACGAGTACATACGGTGGAGAGTGGTGAGGAGCGCTTCACATGCGAGTCCCACTAATCATTTGACAAGTTTATTTGTTTTTTCGACTTGATAATTATTTTCATTATTTGCCATGTTTAGAAGGTGTAGGTAGGTATGGCAACACAGTAATAGTATTTCATATCGAGTTTAAAATATGGTTAAATTTTTCGTTGTAATAAACGTAATGAGGGTAGGTATTAGGTATGAATAGAATAGAATAGAATAATACTTTATTGCATACCAAAATAAAAAACAATGTTACAAAAAAATTAACAGGCAATACGGTAAACCACCGGCGGTCTTATCGCGTTAAGCAATTTCTTACAGACAACCTGGGGATGGAAACGGAGTTAAAACAATAAACGACGGTGGTGTGCAATAGGGAATATCTAGATAATATGGGATTTGGTATTTTACCCATATACAACAATAAATAGAATAGATACTTCAACAGAACATACATAGAATAGATATTTATAAAGTATATAATACAATGGTATTAATAATTATTATAAATAATACTTATATAAGTATTATTTATACATAAATACTATATATTTAAACATAAAGGTCGTAAACATAGGAGAGGCGGTGGAGTTGGTTTTTATATACGCAAGGGACTACGCGCCAGGGTTCGCGAACATCCAGAATCACAGCTGGAACAGCTGTGGCTGGAGCTTACGATACCCGGTGGGGTGCGTCTAGCTATAGGAACAGCTTATAGACCAGAAAGCATCAAGGTAGACACTGCATTGGATGCCTTAAGCGAATCACTTAGTGCCTGTGCTAACTGTGACAATGTCTGCATTTTGACGGATTTCAATGTCGACCTTTTAAAATTTGACAATCCAAAATCTAAAGAAGTAATAACTTTCTGCTCTCAGTGGAATCTAGAGCAAGTAGTGAAAGATCCGACAAGGATAACATCTCAGACGGAAAGCCTTATAGATCTGACTAGCGACCCGCCCCGGCTTCGCACGGGTAGCAGAAGTAGGTATAGTGGACGTTTATCAGGAGTAAATTCGTGATACATTGTATTTTAATAAATATAACCCTAATGGTTTACGCAGCGCACGCAAATTAATGACTATTTCTGTTACAATGACCAAACCTTAACACATGTTATAATTTATCGTGGGCTATTTTGAAGATATTGATGAGTACTACAAACCCCTAGTACATTACTTTGCTTCGATTATTGTGACTAAACCAAAAAAGATGGATATAATCTATGTATACTGTTTTGTAGGTATTGATAAGTACTACAAACCCCTAGTACATTACTTTAATCTACCACCGATAGTTTTCACACCGCATGAAAAATAATCACTGCTTCGATTATTGTGACTAAACCAAAAAAAATGGATATAATCTATGTATACTGTTTTGTAGGTATTAATAAGTACTACAAACCCCTAGTACATTATTTTACTCTACCACCAATAGTTTTCACACCGCATGAAAAATAATCACTGCTTCAATTATTGTGACTAAACCAAAATAGATGGATATAATCTATGTATACTGTTTTGTAGGTATTGATAAGTACTACAAACCCCTAGTACATTACTTTACTCTACCACCAATAGTTTTCACACCGCATGAAAAATAATCACTTTTTCGATTATTGTGACTAAACCAAAAAAGATGGATAGAATCTATGTATACTGTTTTGTAGGTATTGATAAGTACTACAAACCCCTAGTACATTATTTTACTCTACCACCAATAGTTTTCACACCGCATGAAAAATAATCACTGCTTCAATTATTGTGACTAAACCAAAATAGATGGATATAATCTATGTATACTGTTTTGTAGGTATTGATAAGTACTACAAACCCCTAGTACATTACTTTACTCTACCACCAATAGTTTTCACACCGCATGAAAAATAATCACTTTTTCGATTATTGTGACTAAACCAAAAAAGATGGATAGAATCTATGTATACTGTTTTGTAGGTATTGATAAGTACTACAAACCCCTAGTACATTACTTTACTCTACCACCAATAGTTTTCACACCGCATGAAAAATAATCACTTTTTCGATTATTGTGACTAAACCAAAAAAGATGGATATAATTTATGTATACTGTTTTGTAGGTATTGATAAGTACTACAAACCCCTAGTACATTACTTTACTCTACCACCAATAGTTTTCATACCGCATGAAAAATAATCACTTTTTCGATTATTGTGACTAAACCAAAAAAGATGGATATAATCTATGTATACTGTTTTGTAGGTATTGATAAGTACTACAAACCCCTAGTACATTACTTTACTCTACCTCCAATAGTTTTCACACCGCATGAAAATAATCACTTTTTCGATTATTGTGACTAAACCAAAAAAGATGAATATAATCTATGTATACTGTTTTGTAGGTATTGATAAGTACTACAAACCCCTAGTACATTATATTATTCTACCATCAATGCACTTCACAGCGCACGCAAATTTATGAATATGGTAATTATATTATGTAACACCTTGGTTCACAATATTGCAGTTTTCTTACGGATCCCCATTTTTTTTCAAAATCTCATATAGCCTATGGCACTCACACTGAATTAAGCTATCCATAAGTGAAAGAATTTTTAAAATCGGTCCAGTAGTTTCGGAGCCTATTCGTTACAAACAAAAAAACAAAAAAACAAAAAAACAAAGTTTCTCTCTTTATAATATTAGTATAGAAGTATAGATTATCACAAATGTTCCCAAAATGTGTAAGAAAATCTCTATTATACATAACCCATGTCTAAGTGACCATGCGCTAGTGTTGACGGAATTGACTATAAAAAAACCTAGACCAGTGCCGCGATTTATAGAGAAACGTTTGGTTCAAAATATTAATATTGATTGTTTTAATCAAGATCTACAAGCAGTTAACTGGGACGATATAATATTATCAACTATTACTGACCCACAAAATATGATATTAAAGATGAATGAACTTATTATTCGTATATTTGATAAACATGCACCTAACAGACGAATTAAATTAAAAGAATGTCCAAAACCTTGGATCACTAACATGATTAGGTTTATGATGACTCTACGAGACAAGGCACTTGATAGAGCCAATATTAAAAAAACAAAGACTTCTAAGGAATACTATAAGAGTCTCAAAAATTTAGTCATAGGTACTATAGAGAGAGACAAAAAAGCATTCTTTACGCAGTACATAAATAAAAACCTAAAACAACCCAAACAAATGTGGAACAACATCAAAAAGATTAACCTATTTAATAATGATTATACTCCAATTCCAGAAAATTTAAACGACCCTAATACTATTAACAAATACTTTTTAACTATTCCAGGTGACGGAATTATAGATGAGGCAACTAAAATATTTTTTGAGACTAATAAAGCAACAAATAATACCTTTTCTTTGGAGACTGTATCTCCTAACATTATTAGTAAAATAATTCTTAATATTCAGACAAATGCAGCAGGATATGACGGCATTAATGCCGATATGATTAAGCTCACCCTTAATGAAACTCTGCCTATTATAACGGCCATAATAAATAGATCTATTGAATTAAATATTTTTCCCGACGCATGGAAACGAGCACTTGTTAGACCTATCCCAAAATCACAGAATATAGAACAGCTGAAAGACCTACGTCCAATTAGTATCCTCCCAGTTCTGTCCAAGGTTTTGGAAAAAGTCGTCTTCGACCAGCTAGACAAGTTTATGTCAACCACAAATGTGATACCTTTACACCAATCTGGGTTCAGGAAGGGTCACGGAACGGAAACCGCTCTTTTGCATGTGACCGATGACATCCTAACTGCCTCAGATTCCGGGATGAGTACCATTCTGGTTCTACTCGACTTTTCCCGCGCGTTTGATTGTCTGAGTACAGATATGCTCGTCGCTAAACTCTCTTACTATGGTGTCTCGGAGAACGCATGTAAGTGGTTCCGTTCGTTCCTTACAGATAGAGTACAATTTGTAGAGACGGAAGATCAGAACGGGAACAAAATTCAGTCAACCGCTCTAAACTTAACATGTGGAACTCCTCAGGGTTCCATTTTGAGCCCTTTGCTATTTTCAATTTTTACAGCAGATCTACCGAGTCACATAAAATATTGTAAGTATCATCTTTATGCAGACGACACGCAAATTTATTTCTCCTTTAATGCCAATGATACCTCAAACGCGTTAGAACTTATTAATAGTGACTTATCCAATATTTATGAATGGGCTCAGCGAAATTCTCTTATTTTAAATCCCATTAAATCAAAAATGATAATTTTAGAATTCAATTTTAGAAAGATCAAATTCAAAAAGTTAAAATACAAAACCCCAGATTACATGTAAATAATATTGATATTACTATTGTCACGGAAGCTAGAAATTTAGGTCTTATTCTGGATGGAGAAATGCGTTTTATAAACCATATTAATGAAAAAATTAGAACTAGTTTTTATAAATTAAAAATTCTGTATGGCATCAGGAAGAATATTTCGAAGGAAGTCAGAATGCTTTTGTGTGACTTAATAGTGTTGTCTCCATTCAACTACTGCAGTGCTGTGTACGGTCCAAGACTCCACGCTAAGACAGAACAGGCAATACAGAAGGTACAAAATGCTTGTGCTCGATTCTGCTACAACATACCCCGAAGAGAACACGTCACGCCTTTTCTTATTAAAAATAATGTTCTCAACATGAAGACCAGAAGAGAAATTCACCTAGCCTGTACTACTCAGAAGATTGTATGGAGCAAGAAGCCAGAATATCTTTTTGAAAAGCTGACATGGACGAAGGATATTCTTTCCGTTAGAACACGAAGTACGGTCGTACTTACCATGTACATACACAAACACAAGACCCCTCGATATAAAGGTTGCTTCAAATACAGCGCGGCCAAAATTTGGAACAATCTCCCTCCACCGCTGAGAAAACAAATGACTATAGGTGTTTTTAAGAACAAATTAAAACGAATACTATTTCAACGCAACAAACATATATTTGAGGCAGCCTTTAAGATAACATGACTTCATACAAACGCACATACTATACACGTATACACACACACAAACACACCCCACACTCGTTCATTCTACTCACACATTCCCTCCATGCCCAACTCTGACGAGGCTGGTGTCTTGGAGAGGAACTAACACACATACACTTACCCCCACCCTCACACCCTCTCACACACTCACAAACAACACACAATAATAATATATGATACCTGTTACAAAATTTAAAACTATTATTATTGTTATTAATCTGTGTTATGTATACTTACCATGTAATGCTTTTCATGTTGTGTGGAATCTATTTTTATGTAATCCCGCTTGAAACATTTTCTTTTTTTCGTTGCTCGACTAACACCTATGCTCGACCATGGTATATGCTGAAAATCAGCGCTGCGCAGCATCAACTTGTGTGGCACACAGCTGAGCATATTCCATTGTCAGAAATTGTGTATATTTAAATTAGTATTTTCTGTTCTTTTATATATATATAATTATTAAGGCATTATTCTCCTAATTTATTCTAAGATATTTTATGTTCATTAGTTTTCTGACAATAAACAATTTTTAATTTAATTTAATTTAAGATACATAAATACTTATTACATAGGTATATATTCATAATAATATTATTAAATATCATACACATAATAAATATTATGATGTATAATAAAATAATGGTGTCCTATTGATTCGCATAATGTCTTTTATCATAAAAAATTTCCGCATACATCATTTGTCATAACCTCCTCTAGTCATAATATTGGAAATACATATTATTTTGTAGTAATAATGATAAATTGTCCTAAAATTTAATTGCTATAATATTTTTGAGTATAATAGTTTTTATTCCTATTGTTAGTTGTCATAATGGTTGTTATGTATAATTTTATAGTTAATATTGGTGTATGTCTTAATTATCATTGTTTATAATTGTTATTGTATATAATCGTTATTGTACGTATTTTTGCAAGTTTACAAATTCTACAAATTCAAATTTTATTCCAATCACTTTAATGTTATAATATTAACACTAAAATTTGACTTTGTGTTATTTTTATAATAATAATGAAACTACCTTCATTTTTATTCATAATCAGTAATAGCGCCTTACTTATAATATTTTTTATAACAATGTGATATATCAACAGTTTGAAATAGAAAAGATGTTTACTACGTTAATGAGTAAAGAACATTCAAAATTCTATTGGTTAGGTTAGGTTTAATTTATATTATGACAAAGTTAACATTTGAGCAATATATAATTATGGCACATAATTAAAATTATGCACTGTTTAATCGTAATTTTGATAACAAAACGTTAATTTTCTACAAAAACGAAATAGTTAATTATCGTAATTATTATTACTGTGTTCTCTCAGTAAAGTGCTGACCACTTTAATATAATTACAGGGATCGGAGGATCGGAGGTCATAGTGTGGCGGTTTTCTTAGCCCCATATGCCCACCGCCCACATACTTTAACCACATGCCTTAGCATAGAAAAGTTTGTAGTTTATTATTATTTTTATTGTTTTATAACTTTATTAATTTTTAAGGATTAAGTACAACAAAATAGGATCAATCTAAAGGATAGCTTTTGAATTTTGTAAAAATGCTTTTTTGTTTTGACATTTGCAGCATATTCACATAAAATCTTGCGAATGCAAATATTCTAAAAGGGCATGAACATTCGCGATTGCTGTTGAATATTCGCTACATCACTAGTTAAGTATATAGTAAATTTATAATAAGTATCAAGGAGGAAATAGAACCATACAGCGGAGGCTACCGACAATGATGTTGAATTGCTTTTGCTGATCGAAGGCTACCACGGTAGACTTCTCAGACAAACGAACTTGCGGCTCAACTACAAGGTCTAGGGAGTCTCATATTCTCCCGGCTGACATGCAATTACATACAAGATTCGTGCACAAAGAATGAGAGATGACTCAATGGACAAATAAATCTTATGATTTTTTTTGTATGGTGATATGTTATATGATTTGCCATCTGCACTTCCCGTTGGTTTATCTTAATATCATTAAATTTGGAAAGAAGCATGATATAGCAAGATAATCTAGGTATGGAACCCTACACTAAGCATTCTTATTCCTACTGAGGCATGCCTCAACAATATATATTTTTTTATTATTATGATAATAGTGAAGGTACGTACATGCATGTGTGAAGGTACGTACATGCATTTGTGAGTGTACTTACGTGGGAGAGGGTGTGCACGTAGGCGACGAGCCGGTCGTGCAGCTCGGCATCGTGCAGATCAGCGTCGTGCAGCTCGGCGTCGTGCAGCTCGGCGTCGTGCAGCTCGGCGTCGTGCAGATCGGCGTCGTGCAGCTCGACACTGCGCTCCTCTGCGGCCGCGCTGCACGCCCGCTCCTGCATCACAGACACCACAACATATTCTAGTTCATGTTGATCAAGGACAATACATCATTATGCTCCCGGATGAGATACCAAACCTTCTCTTTATTTTATTTAATACCATAATGATAGAAAGCTTACAGTATAGATACCAAAGCACTAACTATCTTAGTAAAATATAACTTAAATAAACTAATTAATTAATTTTTAAGGATAATATTCATAAGATTAGTGTATATATATATATTTTGCAATATATTGCAATATTACAGTTAGCTAATCAGATCTCAAGAATCTCAGAAGCTCAATATGTCTAATTCTCCTTATAATAAAATAATAATGACTATTGTAACATCTCAGACACGATGTTGAAAAGCAAATAAATATGAATTAGTCTAATATTAACACATAATATCGATGGTCATACGTTGACACCTCTTAACTAACATTTTTTACGAAAATGAGTTGCGCTCATGAAAAAATTCAAAATTTCGCGCCCCTCCTTACAATTATATTGATAGCTCGTAATCTGCAAAAAATATCATTCGAACAATAATTTCCAAAGTTGACACCTCACAGTTTCAAGTATCAACCTGTTCACACTTTGCATGCTGTTACGAGTTGTCAACTCTTATGATGAAGAGATTTTCAGTCAAGTTATTGCTGGTAAAAAAGAATTAGTAGTTGAAATTTAAGTTTCTCGTCAAGGCAAAAGTGAATTTCAATATGAGAGTCAATCCCAAGAATCTTGGAAGACCACAAGCAATATTGAAGTATTTACTTTTGAAGTAGACGAAACTGGAGAAATGATGTTACTGGAGTAAAGCTGCACGCCAGTTTTATCTGATGAAGACCCCCTCAAGAAGTATTTGCTTCTTGTGAAAATACTTGTGCACATTCTCCACTGCTACATGATCAGAAACTAACCAGATCTTCAATATCCAACCTGATTCAGCCATCCACCGGCCTGCAACATAACAGCTCTAAAAATGCTGAGGAACTGAGAGTTGAATCTGATTCCCCACCATTTTTGCTTTAAGCTATACAATAATTTCTTCTTTGTCGCATCACTCTAGACAGAGTGGTCGTGGCCGTTATGGTTAAGATGTGATCCGTTTCACAATCCGTCGCCATTCTTCTCTAATTGATGCCTTCTTTGAACACTCGTGCAACGGACCACCAATGGCTGTTTTTACTTGGTCAGTCCATCGCATTGGTGATCTGCCGCGAGGTCGTGTTCCCTCCACTCGGCTTTGGACCACCAAACGTTCAATAGATGGGCTTGGCTTCGCGATATATGTCCAAAGAAACTGAGCATGCGAGCCTGGAAAATAGATACTAGACGCTGCTTAATGCCGAGCTCTTGGAGTATTGAGACGTTGGTTCTAAATTCGGTCCACAATACTCCAAGCATTTTCCTCCAGCACCACATCTCTACAGCATCCACCTTCTTTTTCTTGCCTTTTCTCAATGTCCAAGTCTCCGCTGCATACAGAAATATGGGAAACACAAGTGCTCGAACAAGTCGGGTCTTAGTGGTTTTAGTAATGTTACGGTTTCTCCTTTTTTTTCAGTTTGTCCATTGAGGATCTAGCAATCGCCATACGTCGCTTCACCTCATCTACGCATCCTCTATTGTTGGAAATCAATGCACCCAAATAAACATATGATTGGACCACTTCACAATTAGCAATATGTGTGACTTCGGGCGAATTGTTTTTGGCTTGGTCGACAATCATCATTTTGGTTGTGCTTCGGTTTATTCTCAGACCAAACTCGAGGCTCACGTGTTATACAATAATTATGATAGACAATAAAAGCCCTTTAATATGATACCCCACGTTAAAGGTTAATGTTTTTAGTCAGATGAAATACACCAATTTGGGCGAATTAAAAAATAAAAGGGGTTAACTCACAGGGCATTAAAAAGCATCAAACGATACCTATTTTGCCCAATTAAGACTGGTAGTTTATGCACTGTGAAGGAATAGATAAACATACTTACAAACATACACCCACATGCATTCATAGGTACATGCCCACATACATACAACATTCTCATGTTGTATGTATGTAAACTGCTAAAATCAAGTCTCTTTTTGATAGTCGGGTAGTAAAAAATCCTTTATCAAGTTGTATAGGTGACAATTGACTACTCGTAACTAGATTTTTTTTGTACTCCTTTAAAATTGTAAACTCGTATCTGCTTATTTTTTGTATTATTGAAAAAAAAAACCTATTGGGGCCCTATTATATTTTAATTTCATTTAAAATATAAACAAATTATCTTCCAAGTATATTTTTGTTTTATTTTATTAGCAGCTATAGCAGTTTTTAGACAGTTTTTTTATTCTCCTGAAAAATTTATCCTGATATGGATACGAGGTGTCAACGTATGACCATCGATATAGACCACATACTATCAAAAAAATGGACATGTTGGAGCTCGCTTGTGATCGTGTTCAAGACAGATAATGCTCGTGAAGTAGGTGTGTTGTTAGCATGGCGAGTGTGAAGCATAGGACCCGAGAATAGTTCATGTTTATGACGCCCGGTTCGTTTCGATGGTAGTTGTCTGGCACAAAAAGTTTATGGCTGCTAAAATGGTCAGATTATTTATCTTAGTGAGTAGAATAAGACAGTAATAGACAAGTTTCTCCTAAGGTCAAATGTATCTATACCCATCATTCCTGACACAAACAGGGATGGAAAAAGATCCATAATATCTATTCACTATTATAGTTCAACTTATGTGGATGATTTCAGAAATGAACCTCAATAGGTGATATCCTTTTAAACATTTAAATTAAAAGCTCAATGGGACCTCTGCGTAATGGGACACTTAAGAAATGGTCTCCATGTATGCCTATTGACAGACCGAGTGCCTGACTGTTTCTGAGCCGCAGGTTCCGGGTTGTATGTATATCAGTCTTCTGGTTACCATAATACAGGCTCTGCCTAGTTTGGGACCAGAAGACCGTGTGTGGAAGTTGTCCCATATTATTATTCCTCATAAAAAGCCTGCATGAATTACTAATACTCAAGTAGGTGATGTTCATACAAGTGTTGCGAATATATAGTTCTATTATTTTTATGTGGACATATAATATCACTTACATCGTGTGGAGAGTCTGAAGCGTTATATGGATACACGGCAGCCATTCCGGCGCCCAGTTATTGCGTCTCCTTCCTCGACACAGCTCTTCCACTTCTTCAAACACTAAACACTTGGTTACCAGTTGTCACTGGCCGTACACATTAGGTAAAATGTTTAAATTTTCTGTTACTTCCAACTATACTATTATAAATAACCACTTGTACCTCTGTTCTCTACTGCAGCAACCAGTAGGTAAAAATATGCGTAACGTAGTCCTTACCAGTCGCCAGTAATCATACTATAGAGTGATCTGTGATCTTCCTTCCTTGTTGTGATTCACAGAATACAAACGAATCTGTGATTCTGTGATCATGATCTAATATTATTACATTTGCAGTTTGCAGCACAGAACAGAGAGGAAATAGAAGAAAAGCTCTCCATATAACCTGTGGGGCGCTACAGACCTTGGTAGATTTGGAGTCACTGTCGATTTTGACATAAGCCTGAAATTTGACAGAAGATTTTTTTTCACTGTTTATTATTTTGGCGCTACACGGTCTCTTTATAAACCTAATAATGTACACCAGGATTTTTAAATTAAGGTCCATTTATTTTTAAATGAAAGTCCATTCATTTTTAAAGATATTTAAATATATTTCACAAATAACTGATTAACAAATTATGTGTTACATATATTATAACAATATAAATAACTATTAAACAAAGATGTAGCACCATAACTAAACTAACTTTTTCTGTGTCATGACTTGTAATTACAGTGCTTAAACAGTAATTATTAATAAAATAAATCGTAATAGAAGTGCTCATACATACAGTAACTATCAACATACAAAATTCACTATAGTTCATATTACAAATTAATGACTTTCAATAGTATCTAATAATGCCATGAACAAGTCCATTTATTTCTTCCTATTAACATTTGTGTCTTTTCATGCATACTAGCCGCCAACGAATAGTTACGATGATATAATATTTTACTGATTGTAACATTATATAAATAACTAAACTAAAATAATGACAATATTATAGCTCAACTATGTATGACTTAATAATATTTAACTATATTACTACAATAACAATATTAAAAACCGCTTATATACTTAATAATAATGCAATCACAAAACACTCTCTTTAAAACCTAATGTCAATACCAAAAAAATGTAAATGTAATGCAAATACCAAATAAATCACTTAATAATATTATGCAATGATTACAATAACTTATAATAACAATATTATATAATGAACATTATAAAAACTAATATAATATTATGTAACCTTAAACTACTACTATGATAAAATTAATATTGTGGTTCACCAGGATTGGCAGGATTGATATTAAATATAGCTTATAACATAAATTACACATAGGACATATATTTTTCATTTGAAAGGATTATTAAATATATTCAAGTTATACTAATGTTACGATAATTATGAATGTATTATTAAAAATAACAATTATTGTAAAAATGAATTATTGCGGACTGCATGGGTGGCGTAGTGGGTGCAAGCTCTATCTGCCGATCATGAGGTTCCGGGTTCGATCCCCAGCTAGGTCAGGCAGTGTTATTGAATTTTTCTATTAGGAATTTTCTAAGTGACAGCCTGAAATCTGAAACTGTGCCCTGCAGATGGCTTTACTTTTACTGATGATAAATGAAATACTTTCCAATGTTTTGATGGCTTCTTGCCAAAATGTAACATGATGTTGACTGGTCCCCTATTCTTTCCTGGTGCAGATCCTCACCGTGAGTCGTTAACACTGTCGAAGAGCTTGTTGAAGAACAGCACTGCATCTGACGTAGTCTCGTTGAAGGGCTTTCGACTTGATTGGATTGCTACAACAAAACATACACACATCGTGTTATAAATGGGTGTAGTAATACATAAGGAGGTGAATTAAAGTAAATAAGTAACAAAAGAAAGAATTGCCAAATTTTTGTTGTGAATTTCAAGTGTTTATTTGTTTGAAGTTATTTGTTCAGCTTGACGGGTACTTGTAAGTTTTACTAGAGCATATTTTATCAAGTTGTATATTAATCACAATATTAATATAACATATACTAATACATAATAATATAATCAATGATAATGTACGGATTCCATTTAAGAATTGGCATATAACGTAAATACTTAGTGATAAATATGTAGGGCAAAGGTAATTAGGTATTTTCAATTATCATGCATACCACATAATGTGTTTTATAGGTTCCTTCTCTTCTTGTAATTTGATATTAATAGTTTGCTAATTAATTTATATTTTTGGATTTGCTATCTGATTTTATACACAACACATTGTATTGACCAGATCAGATGAACTTAAACTCATCACATACATAATAAAATATCAATTCATAGCTTTACTATATAGCTAAATACCTAGTTCAATATTGTGGCGTATTTGATCTCATCATAAATCATTCCGAAAACTATTCATGCAGGAACGAAAAGTCGCTCTCTGGTGGCAAACAAGTGATAAGGCCGTGTTTTGGATGTCTAAGAACCATACCTCTTAAGTCTTTTAGTTTCCGAGATCCGTTGACCAGTTCCAAATAATTTTTGCACCCAAAAGCGTCCCAAGGTTTTAATCATTTTAGTCTAAGGAACCATACCTGAAAGAATTTGAAAATTTAATTTAATATTGAATCAGTTGCCATCTTTTTTTTCGCCCATCTAAAATCTTCAGGGTTTATGCATTTTTATTTTCCGCCACCCACTCACAAGCCCTAACGTTTCCAAGATCCATCGACCTGTTCTACCAGGGTTCCACCCAGAAGACCTCCCCCCTGTAGGTTTTATCACATATTCATAGAATTCCCTATCCGACAGTGTGACATTCTCAGCCCTCAGACCTCAAGCCATTGAGTCTGTAGCCCAGTGGAAATATGTCCGGCTTTAAATCGGGAGTCCCTGGAGCAAATCTTACCATGTGGACTTTTCACCTGAGCGGTACCATGTTTCAGATGACACGTTAAACTGTACGTCCCTATAGTTTCATATAAGATATTATGTAGGAGGCAGTGATAAGGTCATGTCTGAGGCCATGTAAGAATCTTGGCGACCCGTAACTCGGACAAAACGGGTTGTCCACATAACTCATGTGAATTAATCAAGGAGTGTACTTGGGGTAACCCGTTCTGTTTGAGTATAATTTTAAATAATTGTGTGTATATTTATACTCTAACAGAATGGGTTTCCCCAATTAAACTGCTTGAGTCCGACCATTGTGGGGTATGTGGTCAAAAAATGTTTGGGTCACCAAGATTCATACAAACCCTCTGGACTCTCCGGCTTTCTCTACATAACATTATTACTATATTGTCTATATCCGGGACCTTCAGGTAAACATGCCATCTGAAATATGATAGCCTCAAGACAAAAAGTCCACATTATGTCAATGCAATACTAAACCAGAGCTCCAAGTCGAAATATAAGCTGAATAGAACATAATGGTGCCCTTTACAGTTAAAACTCCGAGAAATTGGCATTCTATGTCACATCACATCATCAGCCAGAAGATGTCCACTGCTGAACATAGGCCTCCCCTATATAACGCCCATAAACTATTCATAATATGGAGAAATATTGCCAACATCACCATGCTTGGCAGGCGGCTCGATGATCGCAGTAGCTGGAATACTTGGGAACTATTTAAAGCCGGGAACCAAACGTCAAATCTATGTACTAGATAATATTTGCATCAATGATAACTTGGCTATGATTTTATAAGCCTATGTGGTGATTAGAAAATGACAACATCCTAGACAAAATAAACTAGTGTAAGTTATTATTATCAGTGACTATAGGAGTATGTTACTTATATAATTTTTCATTCATTACTGACATTGCTGACTTTAATTTAATTTATGATCCACTTACCCTAAGTGCTTCTCGACTTCGTATAATATAATATTATGTGGGGTGTGAACAAGACTTAGGTGGACTGAAGCTGAAGTTCTTACTATACCAAGTACTTTCACTCTCTGATCGGCTGCTGCACTTTGCCAAGTTCTATATAATTGAAAGCTTGCTACGAGCTTTCATCCTCTGTAGTGACCTAGAATGTATATCATTCCGTGTCAAATAAAAAAATCTTTTATAAACTAATCAAATATAATTATTCGATGAAAATTAGAGGTTATATGACATTATAAAATTATTAATTTAATAATGCATTTTTATGTATTTTGTTATGTACGTTTGTCCGAAATCAATGTTATTACTTACAATGTGATGATATTGTATATGAATATAATTGTTCTTCATACTTCCAAATAGCACAAAACAACACGGCATGGTTTCGATCTTTTAAACATTGTTGATATATATCCACGTATGATTTACATCTATTAGAGATATAAATGATTAGTACACCTTTTCCTTGCGGTATTATGGATAAATACTTCAAATAATTATTCAAAATTCTTAAACACGTAAAAAGCCAAGCGATCAAAACAACAAAACTAGTGATGTCTAACTGTCGATGGTTGACCTCAAAATTATTTTAAGGTATCGATCGGCTTATCCACAATTATGATAGTTTCTTGAAGATCAACAATTTTTGATATGGGTGATATTAATAAGTAATTGTGTAAAAAATTTAGTTATGAATCAAAATTATATTTTATGAGAATTATATTTATGATATTTATAGATATTAACCACAATATGTGGCAGATGTTATTGTAGATGACTTTTAAATAGTATAAATTCCATTTACGCAACTCGGTGACTGCCTCGGTGGCGTAGAGGGCGCATCGAGTGCCAATCAAGAGGTCCCGGGTTCGATCCTCAGGTCAGGCAGTGTTAAATATTGGATTTTTCCATTAGGAATTATCTCAATAACTGCCTGGAGTCTGGAACTGTGACCATAGGTACATGGCAATAGGCTCACCCTCTATTACACCCCCTATAACATTATACTGGCGAAATGTGGGTGTATCTACTATGGGACTGAGTCCTGGGTACACCTCTGCCTACCCCTTCGGGAAAAAGGCGTGAATGTATGTTATGTTACGCAACGACGATATAATTGTCGTACCCGAAAACTATAGTTATCATTACTATTATTCAGTAAAGAAAAATCGGGATATTCTCATAATAATGCAGCTTAGCTTATATTATGAGCTATATGAGTGAAACTGTGAAGTTTTGATTAATATGAGCATACACATAATTTTATCGTATATGTATATATATATATATATATATATATATATATATATATATATATATATATATATATATATATATATATATATATATATATATATTACCATTCTATTTATTATACCTATTTATTAAAACCAATAAATAAAATTCATATTTACAAAATTAATCGTATATTATTTTATATTATGTTGTTAACTAGGTTTTCCTCGGCCGAAGCTTGGCATACTAATGCCCAGATACCCTGAGGGAGTGGGCTGTCCAGTTCCCCATAAACGAATAATGAATACCCCAATACATAAACAAAAGGGATAGGCAAAGGTGTACCCAGGACTCAGTCCCCTAATACTTTACTTCAAATTGTTGGCGTATGGATCGCGGCATGTTTTTGAACGATGTGGATGTTAATGTTGCAGTCGAGCGAACGGTGCTGCGGCTTTATGTTGTATCATAACATTATTTAATATGGCGATAATCGATAGTGGGCTATCGGAGGGCATCACTACTTAGATGTAAGATGGCGGTCATTAGTGTTGCTACTTTACATAAAATATACATATCATAGATAATTAATATGAGAAATGTTTGAGCCATAGACTTAACAAAGAGAATGATTAAACGACTACAGACTTACAAGGAATTCCCTCAGGAACGTCAGTAATGTCATATCCCACAGTGACTGAATTTGTATTTGAAAATGGGTCTTAAATCAAATATTCAAAAGTTCAGGTTCGCTTGTTAGCAACACTATATATATAAGTATAAATTCATAGACATATATAGCTGCCACAGACTGCCACTAAGACTACATGTGTTTGTATGGGAGTGAACCACGGCTGGTGCTACGTACGACCGTCCAAACTTAGAACAATACGCCTGGAAAGTCTATTAATCAAATTTAAAACCATATCCAAACTATCGATTTAGCAACAGTGGAGGTTATTTTAAAATTTGTCGGGTTATATGTAACTTAAAAGGCTTACTAGAGCAAAGAGATGGCGGTTTTTCAACATTTCAAATTGCAAACCATGAAGTACTAATTAGTTGAATGTGATTTCAGTAGATGTCACTGTACCTAATGAGCCACATGAAAGCGATACAATTCGTTGTAAGTGAAACGTAACGTAATAGTGATGGGACATTATTGCTGATAATCGACATACGAAGTACTTATTATTAAATACATCATAATATAATATATTTTTTAAAATGGGGTGTATGTATTATGGTCCAATAATAAAACTTTGTAAAATTTTTGTCAATGAATGCGGGACGTAGCACCCCACCTAAAAAAAAAGAGGATTTAAGATAATAAGGATTAAAAGATATACAGGATTTTGTTATAATAAATTATTTGATAGGTAATTGGTAGAATTCGGAGAGAGGGGACCTCGATCGTGGCACACTGGGTACGAGCCCAGATTGCCCACTGGGAAAGAGGAGCCTGACGGCGGCGGCGGAGTTTTGATTAAGTATTATTATTTAGGTGTAGTATTCATCATCATCATCATCATCATCATCTCAGCCATAGGACGTCCACTGCTGAACATAGGTGTCCTCCATAAATTACCATCCAGTCCGGTTGTAAGCGGCCCGCATCCAACGTGTTCCTGCCGTCCTTACCAGATTTTCTGTCCACCTTGTGGGTGGATGTCCTATGCTGCACTTGCCATCGGTGTATATAGCGTATATACACCGATATAAAATTTCCGTAGACTATTTTGTAGATATTGAAAAGTACTACAAACCCTTAGTACATCATATTATTCTACCATCAATGGATTTCACAGCGCACGCAAATTTATGAATATGGTAATTATATTATGTGACACCTTGGTTCACAATATCGCAGTTTTCTTACGGATCCCTATTTTTTTTCAAAATCTCATATAGTCTATGTCACTTACACTGAATTAAGCTACCCATAAGTGGAAGAATTTTTAAAATCGGTCCAGTAGTTTTGGAGCCAATTCGTTACAAACAAAAAAACAAAGTTTCTCTCTTTATAATATTAGTATAGATAATTAAAATAATAAATATAATTATTTAATCGAATATAATAATAACAATATGTGTAACATTTGATTGTATTGTTACAATAAATATTTTTATTTGATATATAAAATATCGATAGAAAATTGATGCCTTCCATTCCTAGTCACGGAGTTTTTTGACATATGTCACGAATGTTGTGATGTAGTCATATTTATATGGATAAGTACCCAAGAATGTGGGTAGTCATATATTGCGCTATGACAGTTTGACAGTGTGTAACCTTTAGTTAATAAATCAGTCTCGCTCAGCCCGGTGTTGTTATTGACGTCCCGCTACACAACAATTGGCGAACGAGGCTGTTAACTATAACGTTAAAATGGCGGATACCGCGTGTGCAGTGATCGGAAATATAAAAGAATTTCGTCTTAATGGTGATGATTTGTGGAGCTCGTACATTAAAAGAGTGAAAGCTTTCTTTCTAGTTAATAATATCAAAGCTGAATTGCAGGCGTCGTTTTTAATAACGTTGGTCGGTAATGAAACCTACGAGTTGATGACGATCTTGTGCAGTCCTAGCGAACCCGAAACAAAAACCTTCGCAGAATTAGAGAAAATCGTCGAAGATCACGTCAATCCGAAAGCGAGCGATATGGCAGAAAGAATGAAATTACGAGCGTGTCTCCAATCTTCAAACGAGACCGTAAACGAGTATCTCGTACGTTTAAAGAAATTAGCTATGACGTGCAAGTTCAAAGGTCAAGAGTCCCTGGAAGAAAATCTGCGCGATCAGTTCACGTACGGGTTGCGCGGCGAGAAGTATAGACAGAGATTGTTGGCGGAAAGGGAGCTGACGTTCACACGGGCGGTGAATCTAGCCACAACATTAGAAGCGGCCGAGTCGGAGGCCAAGCTCGGAGGCGGCGAGAACCGAGGCGAAGTCGAGGCTTCGGGCGGCGGAGTGTTCGCGGTCGGCGGCGGCAGCGGCCGGGCGCGCGGGCAGCGGCAGCGCGGGCGCGGCGGCCGCGGGCAGGCTGCGGCCGGCTCGCCGCGCGCACCCGCCTCCGTCCCAGGGACCGGGTGTTATCGGTGCGGCTCGCGGCAGCATGCGCCCGATAATTGTGCTTATAGAAGTGCGCGGTGTTACAAGTGCGATACTGTAGGCCACATCAGTCATATGTGTAAAAATAAAAAACTCTTTCGTGTTTTTCAAGTGGAAAGTGATGCGGAGGTAGATACGGACTCGCCGACGCTGTACAGGCTCGGCGACACGGACGAGTCGGACCGACCGTGGTATTGTAAGCTGAGTGTCGAGGGCGTCACGTTGGACATGCAGGTAGATAGCGGTTCTTCGGTGAGTGCGATTTCTAAAAATACTTACGATAAATATTTTCAAGGCAGACCCTTGCACGAAACGGATCGTGCCTTGACAGTGTATAGCGGTGAAAAAATTAAACCGGTCGGGACTATGCCCGTGAATGTAGTAAATAATGACAGGTTGTTTACGTCGAACCTGTACGTTATTGATAACGGGAATTGTCCCCCTATTCTCGGTCGAAAATGGATGCGCGAGTTACAGATCACTTTGCCTCTAATAGCTAGTGTCCAAGCCGAAGAAGATAGCGATACCATTCGGGATATAATGCAAAAATACGCAAACGTTTTCGAACCGGGAATAGGTAGTTTCACCCGCGGAAGCATTAGCTTGCAAGTGTGCGAGGGCGCGGTGCCGGTGTGTGCTCGCGCGCGCGTACCGCCGCATGCCATCCGTCCCGCCGTAGACGCCGAGCTGGCGCGGCTCGAGCGCGAGGGCATCATCAGCCCGGTCGAAGACGTGGGCTCCTGGGGGACGCCCATTGTACCCGTAAAGAAACATTCCGGTGACATCCGGATCTGTGGCGATTTCAAAGTGACGGTTAATCCGGTTCTATGTGATGATAAATATCCTCTTCCGAGGATCGAGGATTTATTTATGTCCCTTCGTGGAGGGCTCACATACAGTAAGATCGATTTGAAAAGTGCCTATCAACAAATATTATTAGATGAGGAATCTAAAAAGCTATGCACTATTGTAACGCACAAAGGGAACTTTGTTTATAATAGATTACCCTTCGGAATCAAAACGGCGCCGAATAAATTTCAGAGAATAATGGATATTTTGTTTAGTAAATTGGAGCATGTCGCAGTGTTTGTTGACGATTTGATAGTGACCGGATCCGATCACGCGGAACATGTTAACAATCTTTATAAAGTGTTTGAAATTTTGAATGATTGCGGTCTCAGAATTAGTATAGAAAAGTGTTGCTTTTTCAAAAAACGTGTATCGTATCTCGGCCACGTTATCGATTCCGAAGGCTTACATACCGAAACTAATAAGATAGACGCAGTATTGGCCGCCGAACGCCCGGGGGACGTCGGGGAATTAAGAGCATTCTTAGGACTAATTAATTATTATTCTAAATTTGTTAAAAATTTCAGCACCATTGTTGCGCCATTATATTCATTGTTAAAGAAAAGTAATTCGTGGGAATGGTGCATGCGATGCGAGAATGCTTTTAAGATCATAAAGAGCGCTTTAAAGAAAGCCGATGTGTTGATGCACTTCGACCCCGAGCTCCCGTTGGTGTTGTCGTGCGACGCGTCGCCGGTGGGGGTGGGCGCGTGGCTCGGGCACGAGATGCCGGACGGACGGGTGCGCGCCGTGGCGCACGCCAGCCGCTCACTCACACCCGCCGAGCGTAATTATAGTCAAATATGTCGAGAAGGCTTAGCCATCGTTTTTGGGGTGCAAAAATTCCACGAGTACGTATACGGTAGGCATTTTACGTTGGTGAGCGACTGTAAACCGTTATGTTCAATTTTTGGCCCAAAAACTGCGATTCCATTGATGATGGCCGGAAGGCTTCAAAGGTGGTGTGTTTTGCTCAGCGAATATAACTATACGGTTAGATGTGTTAAGGCGAAAGATAATTGTCTCGCAGATTATTTATCGCGAGCGGCACACGTCACATACGATGACTCATTAAAGGATGTCTGTTTGAGTAATAAAGAAAAATCTGAGGGCGATTGTTATCGACATACTGATAAAGTTAATTTTATCGACTCGCCGACACCCGTCTCATACAAACAAGTAGCGGAACATACTAAGAAGGATTTCTTATTAAATAAATTATTAGGCTTCACTATTCACGGTTGGCCAGGTAAAAATGCTATTGATAATGATTGTAAAGATTTTTATAATAGAAAAGAATTTATAACGTCAGAGCACGGGTGTTTGTTATTTGGCTATCGGGTAATAATTCCACATAGCTTACGAGAGCTAGTCCTCAAACAATTACATAGTAGCCATGCGGGCATTATTAAAACTAAATCTTTGGCGCGTAATTATGTTTATTGGCCTAACATGGATCGTGATATTGAATCGTTGTGCAAGTCATGTGATATATGTTTGAAAGAAAGACCGACCCCAGAAAAGAGTGAGCTAATTCCGTGGACATGGCCCACAAAACCGTGGTACAGACTACATTTAGACCATTTAGGGCCTTACTCCAATTGTTATTATTTGATTGTTATCGATGCACACTCGAAATGGATAGAAGTATGTAAAGTAAGTTCCACAAATGCGGATGTTAATATTAAGCAGTTAAGAGAAATATTTGCACGTTTTGGCATACCTCATGAAATCGTCACAGATAACGGACCCCCTTTTTCAAGCGATAAATTCGCAAATTTTTTAATTAAAAACGGAATTGTCCATAAGCCGACCGCGCCCAGACACCCTCGTAGCAATGGTGCAGCAGAAAATGCTGTCGGACTTGTTAAAAAGTGTTTTAAGAAAGCTACCCACCAAGGAATCGCTATCGACATAGCCCTTAGTAGATTTTTGTTAAATTATAGAAACGCTGTGCAAGGTACAACGCAAAAATCACCCAGTGAATTGTTACTAGGCCGTAAGTTAAGGTCATGTCTAGATTTAATAAAACCGAATTCTAATGATATTGTTATTCACAGTCAATGTAAACAAATAGAAAACTTTAAGGGGAAACAGAGGCAATTTGAAATAGGAGATACAGTTATGTTTAAGAAATGGAAAATTAACAGGGAAGTATGGGAAAGAGGTCAGATTATAAGTAAAATAGGAAATACAATGTTTGAAATATTACATAATAATGAAAGGCATAGACGGCATATAGAACAAATGTTCAAGGACACTTCACATGACAACTTCATTTACGATGATGAAAATTGTATTTCGGAGAGGTCAGGGCCCACCCCGAGTGATAGTCCGCGCACTCCAGCGACACAAACTCCATCACTCAAGCGCTCGCCGGTGTCTCGGACCTCTCAGAGCTCGCAGATGATGGGCACCCCTTCATCACCACTGTTTGAAGAAGCTGAGGAGCCCGAGTCTGTTGACACTCCTCCCTCGAGGAACGAGAACGAATATGTAAATACTCGCTCTCGTCACAATAGGTATCTGCCTATTGATCTCGAGTTTGATTAACTAATTATCTCATGTATAATCACCTCACTTCTATAGATAAGTACCTAGCATGTTAACTTCTAAGACCCGTATCTATAGTCGACTATCTAATATTACTATTTAATTTTATTTTGGTTAAGACCCGGATGTATAGCCCGGATGTTTTTGTTTTTATATAACGTTTAATTTTTTTTTGGTTATCATTTTTTTTTTTAGCTTATACTTATGTGGTTATTGAAAAATAACTTTAAAGATGTTCTTATTTTAAGGAGGGAGATGTGTGATGTAGTCATATTTATATGGATAAGTACCCAAGAATGTGGGTAGTCATATATTGCGCTATGACAGTTTGACAGTGTGTAACCTTTAGTTAATAAATCAGTTCTCGCTCAGCCCGGTGTTGTTATTGACGTCCCGCTACACAACAAATGTCACCTGAACAGTTAATTTGAAATTCAATTTTCCCAATTTTCTTCATTGAAAATGATTCTTCAATGAGAAAAATTCTTCAATAAGATTTTCTTCAATGTCCACCGAAAATTTGCAACTTGTGCCGGTTTTTCGTGTGATATATGTGTTTGTGTGAAGTGTGTCGTTGTTATCCGTAGGCTTCGGCGTTCGTAGTTTCGTGTCTTTAGGATTCACTGCAATTGCTTTTACTTCCACCTTTAAAATAAAGACATCCTTGTCTTTCTGCTATGGTGACTGCCTATATGCTACGGCGAAGACACAATACGACCTAATGTAATATATTTTTATTGTCTTCTAGGGTTATGTTAACAATAGTAATTCTGGACTCCGATAATTTCATCAATTTGTTTACAAGCTTATTAAATTATGTACAAAGAGATGTAATATTTGACATCTCCTAAGAACGAATCCTAAGACTATTTTTTCTAATAAAAACATTACATATCATCCTCAATGTTTATAATATTAAGTCATACACATACTGGAGTGTTTAATTATAAGATCTACTCGTACTATGTAAATAATTAGATTTATTTATGATTATTAAATGGTATTTAAGAACGACTTAGTATTTTATTTATTTTCATTCTCAGTAAATCTGTAATGTGCAGTATGTAGACCTACACATAGATATACACATAGTTACACCTACATATAGGTATACCTGCACATAGATATGTATGTCTACTATAATATAGGTAGGTATAATCTTAGTAGTGCTTACTAGAAGAAATAGATAGCGCTACTACTGCACTTGCACCTAAAGGGGCCAGACTTAGGTCTCTATTTCAGTTAAAGTAGTATATATAAAGTACTCTGTGACGTACGCCGATCTGCGGGGCTATTGTCAGTATATATAAAGTACTCTGTGGCTATTGTGGAACTTGGTGACGATCACTTTAGTGACTTTATCTCGATTTGACAGTTCTAGTTACTAACTAACAGATGGTTTCGTATTGGCGCTCTCCAGTTAGCAACTGAGATGACATCAAAACACAGAACACTGAGTCAAAATCACTAGGCGTGTTGAAACATAATTTTCCAGCTGTTTTCGTATCGATACTTTTAAAACTGGCATTGGGGAAGTCTTATTAATTGTTCACCGTGACGTCACTTGTGATCACTTGTGATTATCACTAAAGGTTTATGATAGACACTGCTCGAGACCAGTGTTTAGGATTATTAAAAGTCACTAGCGAATGAAATTGTTAAACTCGCCAATTTTGGTGTGCTTTAATAAAGGAGAGGATTTTTTGAAGATGTTGACCGCTTGATAACTTATTTTATTGTTTTATTTGGAAGACATGACTTACGTTAGTAGAAGTAGAAAATATTTAGGTAAGTACTTATTAAGTATTTATTCACGAATAGGTAGTAGATAGTAAAGAGCTAAGTACATGAACTTATTATCACTATTATAATAATGAGGCCGCTTACAACCGGACTAGATGGAAATCTATGGGAGAGGCTTATGTTCAGCAGTGGACGTTCTATGGCTGTGACGATGATAATGACTGCAATGCAAACATTGGAAATTTTTAGGTGAATTTAATAGATAAATAACACTTTTATTGATACCACAATATAGAAAATTAACAAAATGATATTAAAAAACTAAAACATGAGTTACAATAATAACAATATAAACATGCATTGATAACATGTTTGTAAAAAATACTGACTAATTTGAGTAATACTTAAATAGTCTTTTATGCAATGCAATGTCTTTCACATTCAAAGCGTTTTATTTTATTTTAAGAGTACATACTAAATATAAGTAAAGTAATAAAGTAGACTAGTGTAATTCCCTTTACTTGTTCCTGCGGGACTCCATTCCTATATATTTATATCATAAATTCTTAATAAAGTCTTTGGATATTAAGCTCTATTAAAATGGAGTCATTCATCTCTCTCTCTTTGAATTATCGCAAGAGATATTGGCTCCACACAAAGAAATTGTAAGATGCTCACAAGAATGTGATGAATAATAAAATATCTTATTTGTCATATATTTATATATTTTATTATTCATCACATTCTTGTTAGAATGTGATGAATAATAAAATATCTTATTTGTCAATGCATCCTCCGGCAGCCTCCGGGGAGCATCTTACAATTTCTTTGTGTGGAACCAATATCTCTTGCGATAATTCAAAGAGAGAGAGATGAATGACTCCATTTTAATAGAGCTTAATATCCAAAGACTTTGATATAAATATATAGGAATGGAGTCCCGCAGGAACAAGTAAAGGGAATTACACTAGTCTACTTTATTACTTTACTTATATTTCTTAAAATAAAATGCTTTTTAATAATCATATTATTTTATTTATCAGGCCTTGAGTTGCATTTCTTAGCTATAGCATCATGGGCTATTATATAACTATGTACCTATATCATCTCGTTTGCTCTATTACTGCAATGATGGCCTCCATTGCAATGGCTTGTCATTCTTATACAGAACACTATAATTTACAAGTGGATAGAGACAAGGTAACAACTTTAAATATTATAATGAATGAAAGGACAACAAAGGAACAATGTGATGTCAGGTGCTGGCGACCTTTCAGTTGTCCAATGATTTGTGGAAGACATCATCGTAATGCATTCTGTTCTCGAGTATGTCATCCTCGTTCATATGTATCTTGATGGGCGGGATGAGCGCCGCCGCCACGGATCTACAACAACAACCCTCACTCAACATCTACAGTCTGCAACCTAATGATTCATGTTCATTTATTTATTAATGCAATCTATGTACCTACATACATTATGAGGATTATTAAGGTGAAAATGGCAGAGGTGTACCCTAAGACCATTCCCACAGTAGGTACCAGTAGGTACACCTGCATTTCACTATTTATAGGTTACAGTCCCATGTAATATAGGGCAATTATTAAAAATATTTCTAATGGAAAAATCCAATTACACTTTTTACCCTCTTTGGGAATCAAACCCAGCACCTCATGCTCCGAAATTAAACTTGCTGCCACTACACTGACAAGGCAGTATTTAATATTTGAAGGAATGCATGATAAGTAGGTATTAGTTTAGAATGTACAAGGTACGAGTAGGTAATATATAAAGTGCAAGTGTGTGTACCTGCCCTCCGCATTTAAGAAGTTGAATGTAGAACAAGCATGTTCTGTGGGCAGGATCTCTACGTTGAGATTGTTGGCTCGCGCCGCCTTGAACACTCCATCAAACTGTGATCTGTCGTTACTCTCCAGTCCTATTATCTACAAATATATTGTTTCCCTCATTACAATTACCATTGAATGGCCGACTCGTAGCTTAGCACCTGAGCCTTTACTTACTACCACCATCATTTACTAACTACCATCGGAGAGCTACGTACAGAATTATTATCAATAAAACGTAATAATTCAGTAAGTAGGTCACCAGAGTTTTCCAACATAAATACACGTCACGGGGCACAAAATGCTTCCGTAGGCATTATTGCGTCGCCGCCAGCTGTTGCCGTGCGCGATGCACCTCACCCCGCCGTCCCCGCTCGTTCCCCGCTCGTGACGTCAGCGAAGACGACCACGTCGCCCCGGGCCTACGCGGCCGCAGCTGCTGCCCCCGCCGCCCTCGCCCCGCCCGCGCACCCGCAGCGGTCCTCTACCAACATGGAAAAGCAGCAGCAACGCAAATCAACGTGCAAGCTAGCCTGTGCACAGGCCGCACATGTCAGCCCGCTCCCGCCAGGTCCCGTCCAGCCGATGAACAAAGTCGATGAGGGCGGCTTCACCCTAGTGGAGAAGAGGAAGCGTCGACTTCGACCAGTACGCAACCAACGCGGCACCGCTCCCGCTGCGACTACTATTCGAGTCGCAGAGCCCATAATGGCGATCTATCTCTCCCGGTTTGAGAAGAGCACATCCGTTGAGGAGGTAGTACGCTACATCACGGAGAAGAGCCAAGGACGAGTCCCAGGACAGGAACTCTCCCAGATCTCACTGTCGAGGTTGGAGTCAACGAGGACGCAGAACTTCAAGTCCTACGTACTCCGGCTTCCGGTGAAATATAAGGAGATGTTCCTGGCACCCGAATTTTGGCCTGCAGGAATCGTGTTCCGGCGCTTTAGGGAGGCGAGACAGAAAATTATCCCTACCTAGGTGTTTTAGTTTATGTTTTTATGTATGTTAGTCTGTAAGGTATTTATTAATATGGGCCTCTGGTGCGTATAATTTATTGTTATACGTACTATTGCCTGAAATAAATGAATTATTATTATTATTACCAGCAGGTCTATCTTAGGCTCCAACATTTTGAACAGTCTCAAGGACTCCTCCGTGATTGCATCTGATTCAAACACCTGCCATGATAACACTGTTCTGAAATTAACAATAAATATAGATATACCTACTTATACATTCTAGCAGGTATTATTACTTTGGTAATAATTTTGTAGATTAAATAGTATGATATCACACCTAGGAAATATAGCCATGGGCCCCAGAACAGTTATGCCATTGTTGAGACGAAACCCATACTGCAACAATAACAATATTTTATTTTACAAACTGTAACATAGATCAAATAAATATTTAGTGTTAGGTTAGTGATTAGTGGGTGGTTGGTGTTAATGAGTGAACTGACCGTGGCAAAGGTATCTATCATGAGACCCAACTCTTGTTCTTGGTTAATGACTCGCACTGTTGTCTTGCCTTCTCCCTCGTAGGCCGCCTTGTGACGCGACCAACTGAATATTCATCAAATCATTATTTTCAGCCGCCGCACAGTATTACTACATTTATGAACATTTAAATCGGTAGGTATGTAGTACCAACCTTATTAAAGGAAGTTTTGTTTTGGCAACAACACCAATGTGTCGTATAACAACTGAACTACTCAACATTGTTAGATATTATTAACTGCACCAGATGATAATTTTAAAGTACATAAATAATATTATGGCCCTGTAAGTAAGTAAATAATTCAATTCAAATACATAGAAAATTCCTATTAATTTTTTTTTCTTCTTTACTCCATAGAGTATAGAGGTTTATTATCTCCTCCTTGGAGTATTGCTTGGCCGCAGGTTATGCATTTGCCAATTTCAAGTTTTTTCGTTGTCTTGTCCAACTGAATTCTCTTCTTTCTTGTTAAATTCTTCTCTATTTGCTCTTGCATCTCGATGGTGGCTCTTGGTAGCAGGTCTTGGTAGGGGGCAGGAGACGAGAAGGATGGGTATTTTTTTTTTAAACGGGAAAACAAAGTATATATTTTAAAATGCCCTAATACGGAAACGGGATAAAATAGGATCAATGGAATTGTATTAAAAGGAAGTGATAGGTAATGAAAGGGGGATTTTTAAAATACCTGAGAAAGAGAATATCAAATAAGTGGTAATTTAATATATACACTCATATTATTATAGTATACATAATATAATAAACATATATAGGTACAAACTACTATTTACATTTTAATGAACTAACTAAAACTAACACCTAATCTAAATATAAAGTTAGAATTTAATATCATTAAACAGTAGAAATTCAGTAAGTATTTTATAAATAAATGGTTTTTTTGTAGCAAGTAAATATGCTACATTAATCGGGAATGGAATATCAACGGATGTCAACTGTTCATAAATATTAGAATGGTCATACAACGGACAACTAAGTAAAATGTGGTCAGCGTCACCAACGGGCTCACCACAATCACATTTTGGGTCCTCTCTAATGCGAAGTCTAGCAAAATGAGCAGGACTACAGATATGTCCCAAACGAAGTCGTATCAATACAGAAGTAGCAAATTTATTAAGTATTATTTTCGAAAACCATGGTTTACATTGAATGTCTGGCTGGATACCAGCGTAATATTTTCCTTTAAAACGTGAACTGTCTAACCAAGCTTCTCTCCATGTTTGTTGGAGGTATAGCTTGGGCAAAGCCGCTAAATCCTGGCAGTAATTAATATATGGAAAATGGTCCCCATTCCCCACAGCCTCATTGGCAAGTTGATCAGCTCTCTCATTTCCAAGAATACCACTATGGCTAGGAACCCAAACGAAAGAAACAGAATATCCTTTTGCAAAACATTCAAATAATTTTTCCCTTATATTTATTATAACTGGCACTGATTTTTGCTTAAATGGAAACTTGGCAATAGCTTGAAGAGCGCTCATTGAGTCAGATATGATTAATGTATTTTGTAATTTGGCTAAAAGTATAAATTCGATCGCTTTGTAAATGGCATAACACTCGCCTGTGTATGTTGATGTTTCTGGCGGGAATTTAATTTGTTGAATTATTTTAAACTGCTGGTGATAAATACCTACACCAACATTTGAAGTGGGAGAGTGCTTTGAGGCGTCACAATAAATGTAATGCCACCCATACCACTTATCATTTAATAAACCGTTAAAAAGTATGTTAGCATCGGGACTTTCCTTTGCTATACCTGAATCAAGGTGGATGTCCGGTGATAATATTAAAGATTCAAACCTAGAAGAAAAGAGGGGAATTGATTTAGAACGGAATGTTGAAGCTGTTAAAGATTTATATTTATCTAAACTGTACAATAAGTGTGGCTTGGTCTTATGAAGCCAATAAGCATTATTTATTGTCAGATCGGAAAGAGTCTCAAGTTTGTTTATAAGAGGGTGGTTTATAAACTGAATACAACGGAAGAGGAGTCTGTCTGATAAATATTGTCTTCTATAATGTAATGGGGGTTCACAACACTCTACTTGTAAGGCATTGGTAGGACTGGATTTCATGGCTCCAGTTATGATTCTCAAGGCTTTTGATTGAATAGCATCCAACCTCCTCATTGCAGCTGAACTTACAAGGCCCTAACAAAAACGTTCCATAATCAAGAACGCTTCTAATAAGAGCATTGTAGACCAACCGCAGAGAATAGGGATGAGCACCCCACCAAACGCCTGCCAGACACCTCAACATATTTATCGAGCGTTCAGCTTTATTTACTATGTAGTCACAGTGAGCTAATCCTGTTAACTTAGAATCTAAATTTAAACCTAAAAATTTAACATCAGATTTTTGAGGAATTGTTAAACCTTTGTATTTGACCTCAATAGAAGGGGGATTGCGTTGTCTAGAAAAAAGTACCACAGTACTTTTCGACACAGACAAATCCAGGCCATGCGCATCAAACCAAGTCTTCAGATGGCTCAGAGAATTAGTGACATAATCACAGGCAATAAATGGAGACTGCTCAGAACAATATATAAGTAAATCATCCGCATATTGAAGGATATTCACTGGTTTTTTAATAACATGGTCTAAATCACATGTATATATATTATATAGTAACGGGCTCAAAACAGACCCTTGTGGAAGGCCTTTCCATAATAATCTTACATTGTTATTTATTAATGTATCTAATTTTATAGCTCTGCCACTTAACATATTATTATTAATTATAAAATTGGAAAGCATGACGGGTATCGACATTGAATTCATTTTTTTCATAAGCACAGGGAGCATTACGTTGTCATATGCAGATTCAATGTCTAGAAACGATGCTACGACAACCTCATTTCTTGAAAATGCTAAGCGTATGTCAGTTACAAATATACTCATATTATCTATAGTGCTCTTACCCTTTCTAAACCCATATTGACTCTCTGTAAGCAGCCCATTGCTTTCAATAAACCATTCTAAGCGGTTTTTTACCAGGTGTTCGGCAAGCTTTGCAATAACATTTGACAAAGCAATTGGACGGTAAGAACTTGAAAGATTTGGTGCTTTATTGGGCTTTAATATAGGAACTATTATCTGCGATTTCCAAGATGTGGGAATATTACCTGTCATCATTACTGTATTTATGAGATCAAGAACATAACAAAGCCCAGAATCCCCAAGATTCTTATAGAACAGATAAGAAATCCCATCTTCACCTGGAGCTGAATCAGAAATATTTGATAAAATGCCATTAAGTTCATCAAAAGTAAAAGGACTATTCAGACCTGTTTGATTAGATATACTGGGAGGGAGAGAGATAGAGCACTCTTCCTCAGGAACAAATGGTGGAGCCAACTTATTAAAAAAAGAATTTGATACATCATCAGGTAAGGTCGTCACGGTGTCATTAAAAGAACATTTAAATTTTCTGATATTTTGCCATACAATAGAAGATGGCGTTGAGGGAGAAATGGATGAACAATATTTTCTCCAACCTGAAGTCCGTTTCTCTTTTAATAGTTTTTTGGTGGAAGAAACAGCCTCTATTAAAATTTCAAAATTTTCTGATGACATGTTTAAATTATAATCTATCTCAGCTTGCTTTCTCTTTCTGACTGCCTGTGAACATTCTTTATCCCACCATGGAGGAGATGGGATCCTATCTAATACTGAATTTTTTAGTGGGAACGATTGGTCAGCTGCTAATTTTATTGCATCAATCAATGCTTCAGAACACAGATTTTCATTTTGCAATGAGACTTGTGGGAGAGTATCAAACTTACTATTAATATATTATGTACTGAACTTAACCCAATCAGCGTCATTCAAATTGTATCTCATCCGTGGTTTCCGTTTCCTTGGTGGTGACTTATTAGATAGAAAAGAGATAAGAATTGGAAAATGGTCGCTGCCAAATGTCTGGTCTAAAGTTTGCCAAACAAATCTACTAGCTATATTTGAACTACAAATTGATAAATCAATGGCGCTAATACCGTCATTTGGACTGGTTCGGCGAGTAGGGGAGCCAGTATTCAAAAGACAAAGATTATGACTATCTAAAACATCTAGTAAATCTTCACTATAGGAGTTAGAAGAAGAACTACCCCATACTTGGTGTTGACAATTAAAATCACCAATAATAAGGAAAGGTTTAGGGAGGGAGGATAGTATTATACTGATTTCTTGAATAATGGAAGAAGAAGGATGAGGAATATATATAGATACATAACATATATTTTCTACTATAGCTGCAACTATAGAGAAATTATCACTATGAGGAACGGGAAAAGGTATATAAGAAAATGAGTTTCTGATGAGTAAGGCGACACCGCCATACCCATCATCTCTGTCTCCTCTGAGACAGGAATAGTTTCTTATTTTAAAGGTACTGACAGAGGTAGGCCTTAGCCATGTCTCTGCCAGTGCCACAATAAATGGATCATATTTATTAATAATATAAATTATTTCGTTTTTTTTGCTAGCTGCGCTGCGACAGTTCCACTGGACTATCTTTTTGACTGTCCAATACTTTCCATAGTTGTGGATCTTAAGATTAAGAGCTTCAATTAAGGGGGCAACGTTGGACGGTAATAATATATTGTTCTGAGTTAATGTTAAAATTAAAGCTGCAATTATTTCAGTTAAGGACTTGACAGACTTGACAAGTGCACATCCATCAGATGGAAGTGGCATATTATAATCTTTAGTAAGTTCATTGTGAGCAACTTTGTCATAACCCTTGGGGGCTACATATGGGGATCTAGGTTTGCTGTAAACTGTTTTAGTATATGAATTGGTATTGAGGTGACGGGGTTTGTAATGCACAGATCTAGGTCCTTGCTGATTAGCAGACTTTAGTATTTCCGAATATAATCTAAATATGGTAGGGTGTAATTTACATGCCTCTGCGTAAGAAACACAACTTTCAGCCATAGTGAGTTTAATACTTTTTTGTCTCACAAACTCTGGGCAAGACTTGTCCGTCGCATAATGAGAGCCATAACAAAGGCAGCATTGAACACTGTCATCGTCAACTTTACATGAGTCACCTGTGTGTCCCTGACCACATTTGAAACACCTTGGGGTTGACCTACATTGAGCCTTGGTCTGACCAAATCTGCAACAACTATAACATTGTATAGTTGGATATGTATACAATTGAACAGTCAGAGCATTGTAGCACATATAAATACGTTTGGGTAGGATTTGTCCGTCGAATGTTATGACAACTGTTTGAGAGGGTTTCCAAACTGGAGCTCCGTCTACTGTTACCTTGTAATTGAGTCGCCTAATTTTTAATATTTTTCCGCAGCCGACAGGCACATTAATATTTTCAATCACCTCTTCCGGAGACCATTCAGCAGGAATACCTCGAACTAAGCCCATACGAGTAACATTAAAAGTTGGAATAAACGCCTTCAAACTGTTACCTGTTATGCTACTGTGACTTAAGAACATATTTGCATCTGTGTGTTTTACAAATGCGAGGCTTATTCTGTTTCTTCCGATCCGTTTAACACTGCCATTAACTATATTTTGAATACATTGTTTTTTGAGAAACTGTCCAAAAGCCATGGGGTGAAGAGTGGTGCCATCATTTGCAGATGATTGCTCCTTCTGTACATGTACGACATATGGGGGGCTATCTGTTTCATCATACTGTTTCCTACCGACTGAAACGAAAACGGGGCCTTCCGTTGATGACGCTACCGGTTTTTCACATAGCTGCCGTTGAGAATTACCTACAGGGGTTACAAAAACATTCGTAGCTACCGGTGGGTTCTTTATTGTAGGGTTTTCTACTATTTCATTATCAGAACATTGACAATCCGTTATTTTAAGTGCAGAGTTTTGATTCTTTTTTTTTTGTTTGTTACATTGTTTACAAACTTTACGTGGACGTGATCTTTTACGATTAATTGGCGTAAAGGATCCGTCAGTATCCATCCCCGATTCATTAGAGGCTACGGTTACAAATACTGCCGCAGGCGGCACTGGCGGTGGCGCGGAGCCCCCAATATCAGGAGGCTCCGCCATTGAATTAAAGAAAGAAAACTTACCAACAAATGTTTACAATAGCTAAGAAATAAAGTAAATATAAACAAAAACTACTCCACTGACCACTAATAACAATCAATACCAATTAAATTTAGTTTTTATTTGAGAACGCGAAGCTCTAAGTTTTCCCGCCAACAGTCGAAAAAAAAAAAACTAAATTCCTATTTTCTTTTAGATGAAATGAATTTAAATCACAGAACCACAGAGTACATTTATAACTGCACCATAGATAATACATATAAACTGCACAGTACGAACCACAGAATAAAAGGAACACAGCTCCAAACTTACACTTTTTCTTTGGACACACACTCAGTGCTGCCGTTTGACAAAATTATAAGTCGCTAGTAATCTGAGAATTTCCGCTAGATTAATAATATACATAGTTCATATAAGGCCAGCTAGATGTTCCTAGACTGTTTAAATTATGTAAAAATATTTTTATTGAACTAATAAAATCAACAAACCGTTAAAAAAGGAGGAGATATGAGTTGATTTTTAATATTTATTGTAATATTGCTTATAAGTTCATCATTCCTCAATTATAAAAGAGTAAGAAAATAAACAATGGCCCAAAAGACGGGTCCAAACATTTTATTTCATCGGAAATATTTTTATAAAATCGTCAAAGTAACGTAAAAACATTTTGAGTCGTGTAACATGGAGATAACATAAGAGAGTCAAAAGTAACATACAATGTAACAAAAGTAACATTTTGGCAGCACTGGTGTTGTCATCAAGATTTTTAAACATCCGCTGTGTTGGTCGAATATTTCCGTCAAATATGCGATAATAAATAAAAAAAATATCCATGAATAATAGCCATTAAATTTCGAAAGTTATATATTTTCACAGATTAATAAGTATAGGTACAAGTATAGGTAAGTATAGGTATAAATAAGTATAGGTACCAATGTACCAATCGTAAATCGTACTTAAAAGAATACAATACAGCTCAACAAACGTAGGAGTAACGTAAGACAAGAAGTCTAACTCGGTAGGTCCAACTTCGAGAAGAAGGTCAATCGTAAAATCCAACTAGGCTGGGAAACGTCCAGAAACCCACACAATGTCTTTTCGTCCAAAATACCTCAGTGCCTCAAGTCGAAGATCAAAATCTTTCCACCAGTGTATGTTACCAGCAATGACGTTGAATTGCTTTTGGTATCCTTACTCTGAGGTTATCAGTGATTATTTACGGATCTAAATCGTGGTCTCTGACTGTGGGCCGTATCACAAAGCTCAAAATAACGCAACGAGCTATCATAATATGGAGAGTGCTATCATAATTATGAAGACTCAATCATTTTTTAGGACTTCGAACCCCAACAGGGTGCCAAAGGAGCCCTGTTACTAAGCCTCCGCTATCTATCTGTCCGTCCGTCCGTCCGTCCGTCCGTCAATCCGTCCGTCCGTCCGTCTATCACAGGGCTCTATCTCATAAACCGTAATAGCTAGGTACTTGTAATTTTTACAAAACATATATCCCTAGTGCCGCTATAACGACAATTAATAAAATTTAAAAAAAGTTTATAATTAAAGGTACTCTCCATACAAGCAACGTGTTTTTGCTTAATATTTATTTCTAGATTTCGTTCTTATATCGTGAAAACGGCATCAGCTAGGTATTTGATTTTTTCACGGAATTTTAATGATTATGATTGCTATACTATGAAATAATTATGACTAAATAAAATTAATAAATAACTGGAGCGTTCAAACAGGTGGCACTTCAATGGACAGAAAAAAAATTACAAAAATGTGTGAAGATTGGTTTCAAAGGGCGAAAGCCAGATGACTATAAAGAGAGGAACAATAGAGTCCGAACAGTAGTACAAGGAAAGTTAATTTCAGAAACTAACAATATAATGGCTATAACAATAAATAGTAATAAGAAAAATGAGGAGACGTGATTTCTACAGGCATACGAGTACATACGGTGAAGAGTAGTGAGGAGCCCTTCATATGCGAGTTCCACTACGCATTTGACAAGTATATTTAAATTTGTTTTTAAAAATATATAGTTTGTATACTAGAAAAGTACTATACGAATATGGAAAGAAAAATTTCACCCACGGGCGGGGATCCCGCATATTCGTATTGTATTTCAAGAGAGTAGATCGCTTAATCTATAAAAATATAAAATACTAGGAAAGTACATAATTTTAAACTTTTGCAGCTATGATTGGACATGCAGTAAAGAATTAAGTGCGGACGGACCATATTATGAGACATGGTAATTTTTCAACTTTTACCCCAAATCAAGGCAATCTGACATAGGAAATTTTTTATGGCAACCTTGCCGTACCATGTTCGATCGTTTCCTATTCCTTTTATTCTGTGGTTTCATAAAAGGGTTGTGATAAGTGATCGTTTCGTATTCGTAATGAGTCGTAGTATTCTACTTCTTAATATTATGCTCAGTATTCTGTATAATTTGTACACTACTCGACAGGTCCGTATTCCGCAGTAAAGTACGCATTGGCAATTTAATCACGTTCATATTGCTAAGAGAATATTAAATATACTAAGGTTTATTGTTCATAGTGCTGTATTATATGCCTGGGTCCCTAGTCCCTAGTAGAGTAGGTAATTTTTTACCTCAGAACAAATAATAATACTACGTATAGAATGGACACTGTCATCCGCTCACCAATCGGGCCTTCCTCACCCCGCGAGTGAGATAGGAAAATCACCTCACGCACACTTGCGCGTGTACAAAACTCCATGTGTGCAGTGTCTGTGTAGTGGGTAGTTTAATCGTGACTTTTGTATGGGAACTGAGTCGAGCGTCCGGGGTGTGCCTAAAATAATACGGACGTATTTATACAAAAAGGAACCAACCCACCGCAAGTTAGTTTCGAGATAATTCAAAATTAATAGTCCCGACTATGAATCCAGCTGTAAACACCATCATATATTGCCATTAACATTGAGACGTGAAGCTGCCGACCTTACTTTTCTGTCTAATATTGTCAATAACGCCATTGATTCCCCGTCATTGCTGGCAGAAATCTATGTTTCAGTACCTTATAGGTAGTACTAACTCGCGAAGAAACTATTTAAAGCTATACTACTCCCCCTGTTCCACCAAATACCGTCATAATTAATTTTTCGTACGAATTGCAGATATATTTAATAATAATTATTCACAAAATGTTGATCTCTTTTTAATAAAACAAAATAATTTTAAAACCATAATAAGTACAAAGTTCTTCACCTGACTCCCATAACTGAATTTCCATCTAACCTCTGTCTTTTTCTCCTTCTCTGTGCTTAATATAATATAATATGGCTTTGATCTTCTCTTTATAATATTTCTGGTATTTATAATTTCTCCCTATATAGTATGTAGAATGCTTCTTTTTCTTATAATTAGCACGACAAAAAAAAAAAAAAAAAAAAAATTGTACTCGTATTTTTATAAGTGAAAACTACTTAGCTAACTGTTTTGTACTCCTGTTATTCTTAAGTGTTAAAAGCTGTTTGTTTTCCGAATAAAATAAAATAAAAATAAAATAAAATAATGAGACTTTTGTGAAAAGAGTGTGCGTTAAGAGGCAGCGTAAATAATAAAATAAATATGTAATAATAAAAACTTATTGAATTGATAGTGAATATAATAAACTTTATATTCATCGTAAAGGAGTTTGATTTTTTTTTATGAAAGCTGGAATATTGACCCGCCGCCATTTTGATTTTTTTTCGAAATCGCGGCGCACAGTGAATGTGGTATGTATGGGTAGAGGGTATCATCTGAGTCAATACTCATTGTTCCTTTATTGAATCAATATTTAAATGAACAAAAAATATCAAGTTGTTACTTGATATTGGCGCATATAATAATTTATGTCAGCAGGTGGATAGTGGAACCCCTCTAAATTATTAGAGGGGTTCCACTATCCACCTGCTGACTCCATCATTATCAGACTTAATGCTCTGGCTCTCCTGGAAGCCAACCATGACTGGGACATGTTTACGGATGGATGGAAGGTGTTTCTGGCTGAGTGTTTGAATTTTTGTGAGAAGAATGATAGGGTAGTGTCGTCTATAAATGAATTTTATTAGGTAAATAGTACGTATTTGTAACCTTTTTGTTTGACATGATTTATTTTGATTTTAATTATTATGTTTGAATTTTTATTATTATGACATTGTAATTAGCTAGATTTTTATTATATGACTATTATTTATAAAATTTTATTTAACGTGTTATTTGAATGTGTTTTGTAATTATATTAATTAGGTAATTGGCAATCTAGACACGCCAGGCTAGCCAGCGCCGAGTGTAATATTACACGAACCACTTGGTGCCACTTTTGACCCTTCTATAACTCAAAACCTCTTTAACTTAAACTCATAAAACTACGTGTGTTTAATTATATCCATAAGGACATCTAGAAGCCCAAATTTCATGAATCTAGCTCAATCGGTTATAAAGATATGAAGGTCAAAAAGTCGTAAATTTTAGCACTGACTGACTGACATATAGTACCTAAATCTAACCTACTTCTAGATGACCTAAAAGGATGAAATTGGGAATACAGCTGGGTTATTGTGTGTAAGCGTAGGAAAAAATCTAAAAAAAATAAAGTTAAAAAATAGGGGGGTCCCCATACATTTTTTTTTTAATTGTAGCGTGGAACCGTTACAACGTTACAAGCAGATAGTTGAAACTATCCCAATATATGTGATATTATATTTGCTATATAACAGAAATATAAAAATAAAGTTAAGTCAAAAATAAGTGGTGCCCCATACAAAAAACTTGTAATACGCGCTAAAGAACGGGCCACAAAAGCATAAACAGGAAGCGTATTAAAAAGGTAGCAGATAATAAATGGGCAATGCGCACTATTATCTCTAACATTCAAGAGAATGTAGACAATAGCATAAAAAAGAAAACCATGCAGCGGAAATGCAAGAAAAAACATTAAATCTCAATACCTGCCTAGTTTTCTTTACAAAAAGTAATGATATCCCACCAAAAACATAAATGTAAAAAAGGAGAGCCAAGTTCAATACAAAAATTATACTTGGCTGTGGGCTTTAGTTAGTTTTTCCTCGATTTCTTTGAGATTACATCATCAGATTGAGTCGAGTGGTCGTGGCGTGCTTAAAGACACGTGATAAGCCTATTTTTAAAGATTGTCTTTGTGCTCATAACTACTAACATTTTTTGTTCGTATAAGTGTCTTCTACCCATACATACAACTTTCATAAAAAAATCAAAACGGCGGCGGGTCGATATGCCAGATCGGGTCAATCCCCATTGATAGCTTTATAATAAAATAAATATTAAAAAACCGGATGGTTCTTTTATTGCAAAAAACAATTTTGTGGGATAGTTCCATTCTGAAATATGGCTGAAGGCAGCTAAACAGAACCATGATCTTTTAGTTACATTTTGCGTATTCTGAATGTTTCCTAAATGTGTTAATTAATCCTAAAGGCATGAATCTTTTTTCTACAATATGGCTGAAGGTTGCTAAACAGAACCATGAATTTTTGGTTACATTTTATTTATTCTGAATGTTTCTTAAGTGTGTTAATCCGGCACCAAGTGGCATGAATCTTTTTAAAACAGTTTTGTGGGATAGTTCCATTCTGCAATATGGCTGAAGGCTGCTAAACAGATCCATGAACTTTTGGTAACATTTTCTGTTAATTAATCCTAAAGGCATGAATCTTTTTTCTTCAATATGGTTGAAGGTTGCTAAACAGAACCATGAATTTTTGGTTACATTTTATTTATTCTGAATGTTTCTTAAGTATGTTAATCCGGCACCAAGTGGCATGAATCTTTTTAAAACAATTTTGTGGGATAGTTCCATTCTGCAATATGGCTGAAGGCTGCTAAACAGATCCATGAACTTTTGGTAACATTTTCTGTTAATTAATCCTAAAGGCATGAATCTTTTTTCTTCAATATGGTTGAAGGTTGCTAAACAGAACCATGAATTTTTGGTTACATTTTATTTATTCTGAATGTTTCTTAAGTGTGTTAATCCGGCACCAAGTGGCATGAATCTTTTTAAAACAATTTTGTGGGATAGTTCCATTCTGCAATATGGCTGAAGGCTGCTAAACAGATCCATGAACTTTTGGTAACATTTTGCGTATACCTACTGAATGTTTCCTAAGTGGTTAGTCCTTAAAGGCACCAAGTGGCATGAATCTTTTTAAAGTTAATTTTTAGTAGTATTAAAGGGACCATGTAGGGAATCGCTTTCCTGTATTTTTTTTAAACTTGATTTAAATGTAGGTGCGGAACTACCGTAAGTGACATGCTGTATCTTTGATTGTAGTCGGTAAAATAATACCATTTTTATTGAGATGATAGGAAATGTGATATATGCATATGCATAAATTTAACTTAATTTCACCCGTTATGTTTTGGTTCCTTTCTGCTTAAATACGTCCAAAAAATGTATTTTCTTTGAAATAAGTAATATTTACACACACACAGGATACTTTAAATTTTGGTATAAACTTTATGCGAAAATTTTGAACTTTATTACTATAAAGTAGGTAATAAAATTGTTATGATAGGTCATCCAATGTGGCATGTGCCACTGATAGTCAAGTCGTAGGTAGTGTATGTAGTGCATTGTTACGGCTCACAGATTACAGATAGGTACGGCTACCATTAATAGTTTATGTTAAAGGATCGTCAGTCATCATAGAGATGTCCGGTGAGGTGTGAGTGTGGCGGTGGCGGTGGCGGTGGCGGTGGCAAGTGTCACAGACACAGAGATGCGTGATGCAGCAAGGAGCGCGGGCGGGAGCAGGGGCAGGGGCAGGGCGCGTGTGTGGCGTGAGGCGAGGCGGCGCTGGATGGCCGCCGGCGTGGCGGCCGCGCTGCTGCTGGCGGTGCTCGCGCCGCACCTCGGCGTTTCCGGAGGCAACTACCTATACTGCATGCTCTAACATAATATTAATATACCTAGCTCGCTCCATCCATTGCATCTGCATCTGCATCCCACCGCCGTCGCCGCGGCCACGGCCGACACCCGCACGGGCATGCGCCGTCTACTATGCCCTACATACTACATACCGACTACTGCCTGATCATGACCACACCTTTAGGACAGGAGCTTTATTGTTATCCACAAAAGTAAACGTTTATATTGGATCCTGACTTCGGTCACTTGATTGAAAGTAAATTTATAATAATTACTCATAATATACTAGCTGACCCGGCGAACTTCGTACCGCCATATTTTATTTCTCTAATCGCAACTGAGGAAATAAAACCCTTCCGGTAAAATCGAATTACCTAAATTTAAAATAAATCTGGAGGTACTCAATTGAAAAATTCATATTCTTGTTCAAAATGCGTGGAGATTTTACTGAGACTATCACTTTCCGGAAGATACCTAGTATTAATTCACTCGTTTAAATAGGAACTGAACTGCGGTGACACTCAGCGCCAGTATTTATACCTGAACCTTGAATTTCCCGAACGTTCTAGTTCCATGCTTCGAGAAGAATCGATTGATCGATTGTTCGAAATAGTGGGTCTCGATGGTTCGAGAGGGAGCTTTGTTTACGCTCAGAGGAGGTCTCGAGAACGAATGAGATACCAAAGCTTTGGACATTCAAACCAGAGATGGCGACTCGATAGAATTTGTAGGCCAGATCTTGAAACTTTGATTAAAATTTGGCGCCAAGACTTTAATAATTCTCTAACAAAAATAGTACAATATTTTTTTTGTTATTAATGGTAATAATATTGTAATATACGCAGTATAATTATAAAAATATCAGTCATTAACCATTAAAATAATACGGTTTTATCGTGAGCATAAACAAATATAACGTGAAATAAAGTAATAGAATTTATATTCTAAGAAACAGAACACAGCGCCATCTATTGGGTGTATTTGCAACCTAGATGGCAAACAATATTGAAGAATTTTATCGATGAATCAACGTACACCGCCATCTATGAGAACTTCATAAAACTAAACAGTAAATAAACACTTGCTTATGAAACAATTAATTGATACATTTTATTCGTTTACATTCACGACATAAGCGAATATGAAATCAAATCAAATCAAATGTTTATTTGCCAGAATGCACAATTACAAAGGTTGTTCATCTTAAAACTAAGTCACTGCATTCAGCCTGCAAGCAGACGTGCAAATATTATTTATTTAAAATTTAATATCTCCACAAAAGTCCAAATAATCCTTAATACTATAAAAGCAGTTGCATAATAGCCAGTCACTTAATTTTTTATTAAATAAATTGCCTTTTAATAATTTTATGTCATCGGGTATTCTATTATTAATATACTCATGTTAAATACATTTTTCTTATAAATTACTTTGCGACAAGGAGGCTGATATAATAGGCTAGTAAACTTTGCTCGCATTTGTCGAGAGTAAACTTCACTATGCATTTTAAAGTACTCGGGGTGTGTCCTAACGAAAATGCATATGTCTCTAATATAGATGCACGGAAGAGGGAGAATGTAACATTTTTTGAACAAGGGTTTGCAACTATCTAAGAATAATTGAGATGATAACTATCCTATCCAGTAAGTTAGACCAAAATACGGGTACATGTGAAATTTGATTGAAATCGGTTCAGTAGTTTTGGAGTTTATTCGGGACAAACATCGTGACACAAGATTTTTATATATTATATAAGATTATGTCACTCCCAAACTGCGGCTATAGTTCAATAAGTACCTACCAAAGGAACCTACCTATGGTTAGTAATAGTTATTATTCTTTGCTATGGTCTGCTGATAGGTTTTAGTCCAATGCGCAGAGTACCCATGTAGTTATTAATCGCAATGAATCAAAAGGTAGGTAATGCATATCACCTATCCAGCCCTTAAATCTCCTATGGCAGATGAGCTCTGAGCCCCCACTACATGTTTAGAGACTCGTTTGTTTATACTATTGTAATACTACCGTAAAACTCTACAACTTTGCTCCGAGGGGTTTTATTGCCGGAAATGCTTTTTTAAGGAAATTAGTTCATTAAAAAAAATTATATTGGTAGAAACTAGATAAGGTATGTGTATGCGGTGTCATTGTCTATTGCGTTAGCTCGGTGTCATTGTCTATTGCGTTATATTAGCTCTGATTGAGGTGCTTATTTTTGCGGGCAAATATTCTGTAAAATTACTGAGTCAATTGCTATTGATAGCAATGGTTACAATGAGTTAGGCATAGAAGAAAGACGCAAAAACGGAGTTAGGTATATTGTGGTTTAAGAAACTTATAGAATATTTTAATAATAATAACGGTAAGTGATTTAAAATCAACTTAAAGATGATGGGTAATGTAACCAATGAATTTTCTGATCTCAGATTGAAAACTGCCCGAATCCAAAAAAATCCTTAGGGTCACCTAAAAAGGTTGGTTATAAAAATTATTGATAATAATAAATATGCTTAGAAGTCATTCCTACTAATTTCTACCTTATTGAATACAAAAGTTTGCATGCTGGTTTGTGATCACTTTGTACTGAAACTGGGATATGTATTGCTTTTATTATAATATATTATCGGATGTGGATAAACATACTGCACTTACAAATTTTTATTTTATTTTTACCACCATAATAAATAATAAAATTCATTGTTACTTTCAAATTTAAGACACATTAAATGTGGGAGCCCTAGCGAATTGAAATCGCAACTTTCAGCTTGTATGGAAAAGTGAAAAAATGCCCGAGTATTTTTATAATTAACATTGCCAAGGCATTTCCTATGGAGAGTTTCGTCTGTATTAGAAGGCTTTGAAATTAAACGACCTTCATTATCCTTAAGTTTATACTAGTTCCTGTCACATTGCTATTATACGATAGTTGTAGTTTCCACAGAAATGGACGTGGATAATGTTGGCTAAAAGTCGAGATAACTTCGCCCATCATAATCAAAATCATGTAAGAATGATGATTTTGATTGATGGCGGGCAGATTGAATACATTTTATCGTATATATACAAAAGTACAGAATGTATCTTTATTCAAATGCCACTCCACCTACAATCATGGACTAAAATGCGCAGATTACCGTAGAAAGCCGTAGGTAAAATAAATATTAATACCTACCTACATACACATCACGCCTTATTCTCGAAGGGATGTGCCCAGATCACAGTCCCATAGTAGGTACCTACACCCACATTTAGGTGGTATCTAGTACTAACTTACCATGGACGTTAAAGCGTACTATAAATTTCTTTAAAAGTATATACCCTACCGGCTACCGTAATACCAATACCAGTTTATTTATTTGTAGTTTAATTTAATTTTAAACCGTAAAACCCTACAACTTTGCCTCCAGGGGTATCTTTGCCCAAAATGCATTTTTTAAGGAAAATCGTTTTTAGGAAAAAAATCTCTTGCATTATGGCAGCATTAATATTTTTGGTAGAAACTAGATTATGTTTCTGGTATCACTGTCTATAGCGTCTGCAGCCAACTTCATTCAGTATCCTGTCATAAATTGCTGAGTGAGGGGCTTAATTTTGCGGGCAAATTTTTTGCGAAATACCCGGGTAACATTGCCAACTCATTTTATGAGGAAAGTTTTGTCTGTATTAGTAGGAATTTGAAAGAAAACGGTCTAAATTGCCCTGAAGTTTATACTAGTTCTTATAACATTGATCTTAAAGTTATAATTTCCTTAAAAAAAACGACATGGGTAATGTTGGCTAAAAGTCGAGTAACTTCGCCCGCCATCAAAATCATCGAAATCATGTAATAAATATCGTCCTAAAAATATAAACACTATTCTAATCCATGCACATCATCCCAATGTTGCAGACTATAGCGAAAAATACCAATGCGTCAGTAGAAAAAACATGAGATATCTTAATTTTATTGAAAAAAGTGGGCAAAGTTGTAGGGTTTTACGGAACTATTATTGTTAATGGCCGTGGGGTTACCGGCTTTAGAGTAGTATCTCACCCTCTCTACTCACTACCCGTGGTTGCCGTATGAGCCGGCTAAAGGTTATGAGATCCAGAGAACGGGCAGCAGCGTCCTCTGTGTAAACCATCAAACTGCGCTCGCCAACCCGCCTGGCGAGCGTGGCGAGTATCGGCAATAACGTCCTTTATGTGGGAGGCCTATGGTTTAGCAGTGAACTTCCAACGGCTGGATGATGATTGTTAATGTTTAAAATTTGACCTTAATAAGTAAACGCATAATAATTCATTTTCTTTTACTGTCCTAGGTACTTAACCATTTTTTTATTTATTTTACTAAACATTTTAAAATAGAATATGAATTCTAATGAAGTTTTGTACAAAAGCTGTGTCACTTCTGCGTTGTTAATGTATAGAGACCTCATGATCTTTTGCTTCGTAGAACGAAACGCATAAGCACCTTGAATTTTATGGCGCTTACAACGTTTTGGTCGCGAGTAAACTATACTGTGTAAGCGAGATCTAGCGCATTCAGCGCTTTTAATAATTTGGTTAGACGACATAATTATTGCTTTAGCACTACATCAACTTTATTGATTATTGCACTAATTTCCAGTATTTGAGCAAATATTTTTTACGAACGTAGGTACTTGTCTATCGCAAGAAATATAATATTATGTCGATGATTCTAATCCATGTACATTATTCCAAAGTTGCAATAGGTAGGTACGAGTATATAGCAACAAATACCAGTGTAAGAAAAAACGTGATATTTCTTTTATGAAAAATTGGTGCAAAGTTGTATTGTTTGACGGTACTAAACTTCTTATGTATTGGATACTTAGGGGAGATGTAGGTAATGAGGGTCACGCGAGAATTGAAATAAAACCATAGGTATCTATTAATCAACCATTTATTGTTTTGCTCTTATAATAAACTTTACTTATATATCAATTGAGATCAACTTTAATCACTTAGGCTTATCAATTTTAGTCAAATAAGGATTTAAAAAAAAAATTAGGGTTGATCACAATTGTCAGCATCGGTTGACAATGGTACGAGTCGTCAGCATGTGGACAATGGTGAAAAAACTACCTACATGGACGAAAAGGAGAAAAAAAAAATCTCACAAAAAAGTTGAGTATACAACAATCTGGGTTTGGAATTGCAATCTAAAATGTTACGATTATTACATATCACACGCACAGAAAAAAAGACTACACGAAAAATTAGACCAAAATGGCGCGAAATCTTCACATATTTGTTTCTCACCAGCGCGTCGCGCGAACTGACTAGGTTTATGTAGTACTCTATGGATCTGACTGAGCCCCCGCCCGTACATGGTAAAGCTACCGCGTAGGTATGTTGGCATCACTTCCTCGCGTTCGGATTTTCTTATTTTGTGGTGACCACTATTGCCAAGTGACTCCTACATTCATCCTGACTCATACATCCGATTGCCTACATCTCCCCTACTATCATTTATTTATTTGTAGGTTGTATCTACATAGGGACCACTAAGTTATTGAAACTATATAGTATTATATAAGTAATGTATATAAAGCTATAGAAGTAGGTGCCTACAGTAGATACCTACCCGGTACCTAGGTAGAGGAAGATCCCTTCGTGTACCTACCTAATGATATGGCTTGTAGTCATTACTTAGATATTGAAACTATATAGTATTATATAAGTAATGTATATAAAGCTATAGAAGTAGGTGCCTACAGTAGATACCTACCCGGTACCTAGGTAGAGGAAGATCCCTTCGAGTACCTACCTAATGATATGGCTTGTAGTCATTACTTAGATATTGAAACTATATAGTATTATATAAGTAATGTATTAAAGCTATAGAAGTAGGTGCCTACAGTAGATACCTACCCGGTACCTAGGTAGAGGAAGATCCCTTCGAGTACCTACCTTGCTGCGAAGCGCACTGCGCACCCTCTGTAGGTGGGATAGCCTCATCGCCAATCCGCCAACACGCCAACCCGCCAACCCGCCAACTCGCCAATTCGCCAACTAGCCAACATTTTTTAAATTTTTTTTTAAATTTTTTTTTTTTTTTTTTTTGGAATTTTTTTGAAAATTTTTTTTGGAATTTTTTTTTTTTTTTTTTTTTTTGAAATTTATTTTTTTTAATTTTTATTTTTGAAAAATTTTTTTTTTATTTTTAGCTGCACACTCAGTAGTCGGAATGGGAATGACACGAGCTGGTACCGCGAGTGTACCCTCGCGAGCAGCTTGCTGCGAAGCGCACAGCGCACCCTCTGTAGTCAGACTGGGGGTAGCACGAGCTGGTACGCGAGCAGCAACGCTGCGAGCGTACCGCGAGTGTACCCTCGCGAGCAGCTTGCTGCGAAGCGCACAGCGCACCCTCTGTAGTCAGACTGGGGGTGGCACGAGCTGGTACACGAGCAGCAACGCTGCGAGCGTACCGCGAGTGTACCCTCGCGAGCAGCTTGCTGCGAAGCGCACAGCGCACCCTCTGTAGTCTGACTGGGGGTGGCACGGGCTGGTACGCGAGCAGCAACGCTGCGAGCGTACCGCGAGTGTACCCACGCGAGCAGCTTGCTGCGAAGCGCACAGCGCACCCTCTGTAGCCGCAATGGGGGTGACACGAGCTGGTACGCGAGCCGCATAGCTGCGAGCGTACCGCGAGTGTACCACGCGAGCAGCTTGCTGCGAAGCGCACAGCGCTCCCTCTGTAGCCGCCATGGGGGTGACACGAGCTGGTACGCGAGCAGCAAAGCTGCGAGCGTACCGCGAGTGTACCACGCGAGCAGCTTGCTGCGAAGCGCACAGCGCACCCTCTATAGCCGGACTGGGGGTGACACGAGCTGGTACGCGAGCAGCAACGCTGCGAGCGTACCGCGAGTGTACCCACGCGAGCAGCTTGCTGCGAAGCGCACAGCGCACCCTCTGTAGTCGTACTGGGGGTAATGTATATAAAGCTATAGAAGTAGGTGCCTACAGTAGATACCTACCCGGTACCTAGGTAGAGGAAGATCCCTTCGTGTACCTACCTAATGATATGGCTTGTAGTCATTACTTAGATATTGTTTTCTGTAGTGTATAATAATGACAAGAATGTTTGCACTATCAGTATCATTTAAATGGTTATTGGCTCACTAAAATATAATAAACCACTGCTCTATGCTGGTGTGTTTTTTTTTTAATAATTTTGGTATAGGTAGGTACTTACTTACTTACCATATTATTCATAATATTTTAGACCTTATTTTATAATTAATAATATTTTGTTGTAAATTATTAAGTATAATCAGGTAATAAAAGATATAATGTAAAAATTAAAGATAAGGTATCTTCTATAAAAAATAATCAACTAGGTACATACTCGTACTTAGTACTACTTACTATAAAATAATTTTTAAATAAGTTTAATAAACCGTATATGATTGAGGTTCCGATATACTTACCACTGCCACTGGGATAATATAATATTTTGCATCTCATTTTTTCAAATACCTACTAATCTTTCTATACTTCTTAATATTATAAAGTGGGAAACTTTGTTTTCTTTGTTTGTAACGAATAGGCTCGGTAACTACTAGACCGATTTTAAAAATTCTTTCACTTATGGAAAGCTTAATTCAGTGTAGGTGCCATAGGCTATATGAGATTTTGAAAAAAAATAGGGTTCCGTAAGAAAACTGCAATATTGTGAATCATGGTGTCACATAATTACCATATTCATTAATTTGCGTGCGCTGTGAAATCTATTGATGGTAGAATAAAATAATGCACTAAGGGTTTGTAGTACTTATCAATATCTACAAAATAGTCCACGGAAATTTTATCCATCTATTTTGTTTTAGTCACAATAATCGAAACAGACATTATATGCATGCGCTGTGAAAAGTATTGGTGGTAGAATAAAATAAAATAAGGAGACTCGTTGCCCTCGAATGCCACATCACCATCAATACTCAATACCGACCAACAGATTCCTTGGTCGTTCGGTGTTTGGTAATGTTTAACACCAACTGGATCTTCCACATCACTTCAGGCCACTCTTGTCGTCGATAGCTTGCTTCAACTCGAACCATGTTGAGCACCGTCCTGCAGTAGCGCTCCACTTGTCCATTTGAACGATGCAACTCCGGCGTGATAGATGTACACCTCACATTTATCCCCATGCCCCGGACCCAATTGAGAAAATCATTGAAATGATCATAATCATAATCATCTTTATTGATAAATATGTGCAATATGCAGTATACAATACAATATGAAATATACAATATGCAATACCTATACGTTACTTTGGAACATAGGCCCTCTATCGGCAACTATCAACTTTGGGGTCCCGAATCCCGAATAAAGAAATCACATTAGTGAAGTGACGTTTTAGCTCACTTGAGTCTTGTCTATAAGTCTGTACATACGGTACAAGAGGCAGAATTTTGAGAACGCATCCACTACTATAAGGATGTGACGGAAACCACTTGATTCCAGAAGAGGACCTAACGTGTCGTCGTAGTGGTAGGCCTCTTTTGCAGGGGGCCGCCTGGGGAAGTACCACACCTTTGCCAGTTATTCATCCGCCAAGCAGTAATGTGCAAACATTACTATGTTCCGGTATGAAGCGTAATGTTACCAGCGAAATTACTGGGCATGATGAAATTCAACAACTCATATCTCAGGGTGACAGGCGCAGTGCAGTGCCGCGCAGAATTTTGAATTTTAAAACACTGGGTGTCACGGTGTCTGATATTGGCAATCATGATGCTTACCATCAAGCATCTGATTTGCTCGTCTTGTCAGCACTATCATAAAAAAATCAAATCAACCGTTTTTTCAATCCCAGAATACCTACTTAATCATCATTCGTCATGAAAGACTCGGAGCAGACTACGTTTGTGACCTTTTGGAACATAACAAAGAAGTCTAGATGACTTCCAGTAGACGCATTGTTTACATAAAGGTTGTCGTGTTTTACAACATAACGACTTGCGTCTAATTGTCCGTCAGTCAGTTTCTGTATGAGAGCACGTGCCATTATCAGCAGCCTGAGCAATCTGTACCCAATTCCGAGGCTTCCGAATTGTGCAAACATTGAGAAGATTCCAACTAAGGTAATCGGCGTTCGATATCAGAGTACCCTTTCGGTAATCCAATCAGAAATCAAAATCCTGTAGGTATACCCACCATCGGATCACTCTAGGTAACAAGTCTTTCTTACGTTGCGTCAGTTTCAGCGCATTACAATCTGTGACCACGGTGACAGCGTATACCCACACGATAATGCCTAAAGTGCTGCAAGGCCTTGGCAACCGCTAGACTCTCAAGTTCATAAGAGTGGTTACTCGCAGCACCCTGCGTGAGTTTGGAAAAATAAGCTACCACCCTTTTATAACCACCCTCGTGGACTTGCAGCCAGACAGCTCCGTACCCGATTGAACTCGCATCAGTGTGGGAGTCAATCGGCAACGAAGGGTCATAAATTGCTAGTACCGGCTCGTTCGGTAAACATTCAACGATATAATTACGCGCGAGTTGCTACTCGGTACCCCATTTGAACACTAACCCATTTTTCATCAAAGCAGATATGCAAGCAGTTTTTCGAGCGAAGTCGGGTATGTATGCGAAAATAACTTGCTAAACCCTTGAACTGACAAACTTGCCTTACTGTCGTCGGTTCGGGTCCGTCAGTCAGTCAAGGTTTTCACCTTATCAGGGCTCGGCCGTACTCGGTCTTCCTTATGAGGAAAGAACACTTCTTTAAATTAATTGAGAAACCGACCTCTGCAAGGACTCCAAGTACCCTGCGCAAAAGTAATAACCCCCCCTGCTCAACTGTTTGGCTCAAAATGAGAACATCGTCAATGTAAACTAATGCATCCCCAAACTCGATAAATTTGCGAAGTGTTTTCTAGATGATGCGTTGGTTAACAATGGGCGCGTTCACCAAGTCGTATGGCATCTTAAGATATTCAAAATGCGCCTCTGACGTCACGAACACGGTTAGCGGAATTGATTGTTCGTCGAGTGGAATCTGGTGGAAACCAGATTTGTTTATTTTTTTTATTAAGTGACCTATGCTGTTGGCCTTAGATGGCCTCTACAGCTTTACCGGGCAGTGGTGAGCGCAGGAGGCGCTCGACCCATAGTTTAACGACGACTAGCACAACAAGGGCACCTAGACGGTACGAACCTCGGCTTGGGCCGTCGCCAGAATGCGTGGGGTCAGACTTGCCCTGGCACCCCAGAAGGGGAGTGTCCTAGGGCCCTATCAATGGTTTGATCTGTTTGATCATTTGGAGAGAAACTAACCGACCTGAAGGATCTCAGAGATCTTCTACCTCGCCGGCGAGGTCGGTGGTGTGATTGTGTGAGTTGGTGGATCTGGTATCCGGCACCAGGACCGAAAACGGAGCGACTGTTGCGTATATTGGTAGGATTGGGCGAACCTAGCGCCGCCGATGTGACGGCGGCGATAGAGTCGTCCGGGTCGTCCAGGACGTTGCGAAGGCGTCTATGGAGGGGAGGAGTTCCAGATTGAACTATCGAGTAGTTCGAGGCTTGGACTACGAGGAGGTTGGGGTGGTGGGGAGCCGCATCAAAGTAGCGGCGGGAGCAATCCTTCATGAATTGAAGATGGAAACTAGTAGCCATATCTACTCGTAGGCTAGTGAAAAAAATTGGTTGTCTGTAAAGTCGGTTTACTGACGATAGTTGAACGTGACAACGTCTTAAGAAAATACTGATGGAATGGAAGCATTTTTCAAAAGAAAATTTTAATTTCATTTGTTTCACTTTTCACTGCACTTGATACTCGATCAAAACATGTATAAATGTACTATAGTATAGCAGCTGTCCACGCAGACGCATCGCTCACTCAAGTAGGAGAGAGACGGATGTCGCTCGTTCCGCGCTCTCGCTTGCATTTCAAGCCTTACCCCGGTCACTCACATGCGTAAAAATATTCGTACATTGTACGAATGTTTGCACGCATGTGAGGGCCGTCAGATATACTATTCGCAAACTCAGCGGATATGCGAATGGGTTCGCAAACTTTTATGGAAACCCGTTTGCATTTCATAGATAGATAAACACTTTATTGGTACACCACAAACAAGAAGATCTAAAAACTAATAACTAGTGTAACAATGGGCGGTCTTATCGCTAAGATATATAAAGTACTCTGTGAGCACAACTGGTTGCACGAATGTGTAGGAGACTACGCGAAGGTTCGAGGTTCGCGCCCTTTGATGTGCGTCAAAAAACCGACACAACTTGGAAAACCACGAATGCAGCGAAAACTTTGCATAGCTATTTGCGAATGTCGTCCCACACTTGTGGGTTCGCGTATTCGTACGCATGTGAGTGCCCGGCATTACAGCGAGCGCCTCAGAGCGAGGGAACGCCGCATGAGTCATGTTTTTTCGTGCGTGCAGCCGGCTCTATCGAATTATAAGACGTTGTCACGTCAAAATTTACTGCGTCCTAACCGATCGATATGATCGTCGATTCTCGGAAGTGGAAACCGATCTTTAATTGTCACGTCATCAACTTTTCGAAAGTCGACGCACATCCTATCGGAACCGTCCTTCATTTTCACTAGCAGAATCGGACTCGTGTATTCAGACTCCGATTCTCGTATGATTCCCTTACCAATAAGATCCTTAATGATCTCTCTGACGAAGTGTTTCGTCGAGAGAAAGACGATAAGGCCTATACGCCTCTTGGATAACGCTAGTGGCGCGGCGTAGTGTATATTGTTTTGTAGGTTGTTAATGCAAATTAACATATACTTTTATTAATTTCAAATAATGTTATTAAAATCAAAATCTCAGAATTTATTTATAAGTTTAGCGCCATCTTCCGGCGACTTATAACAAAATCGATGTTATCTAAATATTGAAGTTCAACCATTGTAACATAGATGTCACTATGTATAAATATTCTACTTTACCCTTTGCTTGGAAGCGACTTCAGAAATTCAGTCAGACATTATGGAACCTTAAGAAAAATAATTTATTGTAACCGTATATCTTTGCAACACAATATAATAAATAGTTGTTCAAATCAAGGAAAGTGTTTTACGTTTAATCAGATAACATAAGAACCCGCGCAAGTCGCAAATTACGGCAATTCGATTCTGAGGGTGATCGACGCCATCTCAATCTACAGTTCAAGAAAGTGTTAACTGCAAATCATCGCTCAAATCATATACATTTATGGTGGCCCATGAGGGGAATATCAGATTGCATCATCAACAAGGCGTAAGGTAAAACACAAATTCATCAGGCCGGCGCCGGGGCGGTGTCGCCATTATCAGAGGGAGCCGTCGCAGGCGTCGTTTGCGTTGTGCAAGAGCACGCGCATTCCTACTTCAGAGCAAGTTCAAGTGTGGTGTATCAGTGTATCAGTGTTGTGAAAAGTTCATTATACGTGTTACAAATAAATTCAGTGTCAGAAGAAGTCAATTCAACGGTGTCAGAACATTATCATCAAGTCAGTCGTCCATATTGTTCATATCAGAAAAACTCGGATTAAATTCACGTCGTTCATTCAATTGGGACTCGTTCATTCAACCGGAAGTGTCATTTCAATAATTATGGACATTAAGTTCAATTAGTATAACTCACTCATTAGTTCATTCAGTAAATCATTTGTTCATTCAGTTCATTCAGTAGATCGTTCGTTCAGTGCAAGGATTTATCAATTCAGTGTAATATTTGTCAATAATCGTAAATAAAATTTTATCATTTCAATCAAAAACTGTCAGTAAAATAATTAAATTGTGAGAGTACCTCAAATCAACATGTCTAAACAGTTAAAGGCTCAATTTAGAGCAAAATATCGTATGTTAAACGATTTCAGTGAGACAATATTATCAGATTCAAAGTCAGTTGCTTCTTCCGTTTCACTCAAGTACTTTAGAAAATATTATGTAGAAGCTATAGAGGCTTATCAGAATCTGTTACAGATACAGGATGAAATAGGGGAAGAGGAATTGGAAGTCTTCAAGGCTCAGTTCAGTGAGTTAAATAAATTGGCGGTCCGGGTCGACGTGGCGGCATCGGATCAACCATCAGGTAGTCAGGAATCTCAAAATCAGGAAAAATCAGAATATCAGGTAAGGGCAAAACTTCCAATAATATCATTACCGGAGTTCAACGGTACTTTGTCAGAGTGGCTCGGGTTTTCAGATTTATATACATCGCTGGTACATGAACGTAAAAACCTCTCAGACTCAGAAAAACACTACTACCTTCGAGCATCAGTAAGTGGAGAAGCGTTATCCATCATCAAACATTTACCTATGGACGGAGCAAATTACGAAGTGGCTTTCAATTTACTCAAACAAAGATATAGTAATATCAGGTTGCTGGCAGACTCATACATAGATAGAATCATGAACTTACCACGTATACAAGAGGGTTCAGATCTACGTAGAATGTTATATGACCCTATCAGAGAACGTACTCAGGCACTTGAAAAATTAGAATTACCAGTATCAGAATGGTCGTACTTGTTGCTGTTCATCATTTTTCAGAAACTGCCAACCAGAGTCAGAACAATGTTTGAGGAACGTCATGGGAAGGACACAAACATACTTCCAACCTTCAGTCAACTCATGGAATTCCTGGATGAGCAGTGCCGGATTCAATTGACAGTATCAGAGTCTGTTGCCAGTCAGCGCCAGCAGCCAAAGGAGAATGTCAGACCTCGTGTTAATTACCAGCGAGGAGTCACACGTAAGACAGCTTCACAGAATTCCAAGTCAGATCAGGTGGGTCGCTGCAGTTATTGTTCAGATAATAATCATTCACTATATACCTGTAGATCCTTTCTCTCACTCACACCGAAAGGCAGGAAGGATTGGGCACGGGACAAGGGATTGTGTTTCCGATGCTTTAGATATCATCTCAGCAAGGATTGCACACAAAACAATTGGTGCAAACACTGTGGTCAGAGTTCTCATAATACCATGCTCTGTCATAATGATTCAGTGAAAAGGCCTTCAACTTCAACGGATGGACATAGGAGTCAGGGAGTCAATTTACCTAAAGGAAGGGATAATTCAACTGTACATGTGCAAACTTCAGACAAACCTCAGTGTAGTGTAGGTAGTGTAGCTATGATTAATAAATAAAAAACATTGTAACTAGATATTGAAATACTAATAAAAACAATGTTCATTTTTAAAGTATTTATTTAACGGCTCTAAGGAATGTGTAACCCGATATTATTGTTATTAAATCTATTGTTAATTTACCTCAATAACTTGAGGAGTACCTAAAGTTCTATAACCCCACGACACGTGTAGCATGTTAGTCATAAGGTAGTATATAAGGAGTAACCTTTTTATTAATAAATCAATGTACCCTCATACTCCGTGGTTTCATTAGCTCGCCTACGGTCCCAACATTACATGGCGACCCTGCCAGTGCGCTCGCGTCGTGTTGTCGCGTCTCGGGTTACAGCGCGTCGAATTTAAACTCACGGGCGTACATCTTTCTCTATGTGTGGTATGATGCCTACCGGAGCGATCAAATAGCTACAAAATGATAAACAATTCCTAATTGGGACTGAGTTCGAGATGGGGAATCACGCTACGACTACTCGAACGCCGACGGCTGAACAAAGCGCATCGAATTTACATAACGACGTTCATACGCAAATCGGTAAAAATAATCATTACCATCAAGAAAACGCAATAATCCAAGGTGTAAATCACATTGACTGGTACATCTTCATCTTTGTTGTTGGTTTTGTCATCGTACTCTGCGCGGTGCTCATAAGATACATCAACAATTGCCTAAACAAGAAGATTGCAAGGAGATCCCAAGGCGAGATATTCAAGCAGCAAGCGGCAGTATGAGTATCACAAAAGTATTCTCATATGTAACAGAGATAGAAGAGAGGATGAAAATTTTCTGCACAAGCACGGGAATACAATTTAATGCTGTAGAGGTACATTTTACAAAAGCACATGGAAGAGAAGCAATAATAGTGTATGTAGAAGGACGAATTGGACATTATCTACTCGATCCAAAGTTTGTTACACCACAGAGGAAAGTACAAATTGAAAACTGGTTGGATGTTACGTTTCCGGATGGGACAAAGGCTATGGCACAGATCGAGCTGGAATACGAAGGAATACTTACGTGGAGATGGAAAATAACTTGGGAGAGAGAAGTACAGTTCGTCGAGTGGTAAAGAACAGTTTCACCGAGTGGTAAAGTGCAGTTAATTTTATGCGTTGCAGAAAGACTTATTTGTGAGTAAGCATTTTTTTATTAACATACTAATATAAGTTTGTATACGTATAAAGTAGCTTTATACAACATAACCGTAAGTAAATGATAAGAAATATATATTAATGGCATTAGATATTAAAACATTTATAAAAGATTTAAAAGAAATAAGGACATATTTAATCAAATTAGGTCCAAGTAGGCGTAAGGGGCAAATATTGACTAAAAAACTAGAAGAAATACGAAAAATAAATGAGAAATATTTGTTATTGGTAGAAGAGATAAGTGAACAAATAAATAAGGGTGTCATCACTAGTGAAACGTTGCAAACAATTGACGAGGAGAAAAAACAATTTATAAATCTTTATATTGAGGTGGAAATATTGTGTAAAGAATTTTCAACAATGTCGGAACCAGAAGAATTTAGTTTGAAAACTGCTTTGTATCTTTTACCTATGATGAATGATGATGAAAATAAGACACAACAATTAATCGATAATATTGAATACTATAAAACACTATTAGCAAAGAAGGAATGCGAAACCAGGTTAATAAATTTTGTACTGAAAAGTAGATTATCTCAATCAGCCAAGTTGAAATTAGACGAAAAGTATTCAACAGTCGATGAATTGTTGAAAGACATGAAATGTAAATTACTTGCGCAAAAAGCAGCAACGGCGATACAGACAAAATTACAAACTAAACGACAAACTAATGAGACTATCTCAGAGTTTGGTAGCGAATTAGCACAGTTATTTGTGGATTTAACGATCTCACAATCCAACGGTGACGCTAATAGTTATAAGGTGTTAAAACCATTGAATGAGAAAATGGCAATTAAGAGATTTGCCGATGGATTGCGAAACCGTAGACTTAGCACCATAATAGCTGCTAGGGACTTCGACTCCTTAAAAGATGCAATACAGGCAGCGGTAGACGAAGAAACAACGTTGCCTTCTATTTCGGAAATGATAGGTACGTATAATAAATCAAATAAACCCTTTGGTTTACGTGGATTCTCGAGAGGATATTATCAGTCACGGGGTAACTTCAGAGGAAGTTATAACCAGGTACGTAATAACTTCCGAGGAAATTCTAGAGGACAATCAAGGGGAGGATACAGAAGTAATACCTATCCAAATAACAATACACAAAATCGTAAGTGCCAATACAATCAAAGAGGTGGACCAGGTCCAAGGTTTTATCGAGGCAATTTCAACAGATCGCAAAACACAGATAATTACCATTATAATAAAAAATCACAAAACAAACAACAAAATGTCCATGTAATGTCACAAGAAGAACAAAATTTAAGTCTAAATGAGTTTTTTTCGTGATGAGTAATTACGTATTTACTGGAGGAAATTCAATAACAGTGCAAATCTTAGCAAACGATAATTTAGAAAGGTGGTTAGTTGACACAGGCGCAACAATATCTGCAATAAAATACGAATATGCCAAAAAACTAAACTTAAAAATAATATATGATAGTACGACTATAAACGGCATTGGTGGAAGTATAAAAGCAATTGGTTACACCGTTATGGTACTACAAATAAAGAATGAAATTTACAAACAAAGATTTTACGTGTTTAAATCATTACCTTGTACAACCATTGGTATTTTAGGGCATGATTTTTTAAACAAAAACAAAGCTATTCTTAACTATAATAATAACACCGTTTCATTGATTGCAAGAAATAATCAATTCATATCAATAACATTTGACATGAAATATCAATATAGTTTACCACCACGATCAGAATCGATTCATTATGTAGAAACAAGTTTTTCTGAAGATTGTGTAGTATGTGCAAAAGAAGTTAGCGATGGCGTCTATATTGCAAGTACAATTGTAAAACCTATTGACGGAAAAATACCAATTCAAATTTTAAACACAACAGAGAAAGAATTAAATCTAAATGATATTAAACTAAATATACATAAACTAGATGATTACAAATATTGTTATTTTGGAAGTGAAAACAAAAATGCAAATAGAGTTAAAAAACTGTTTGAACACTTGAAACTAGAGCATTTAAACAAACAGGAAAAAACAGATATAGAAAAAATATGTGCAAAATATTGTGATATATTTCAACTACCAGGAGATAAATTAATTGTCACCAATTTGTGTAAACAATCAATACAGTTAAAGCCAAATGTAGAACCAACATTTGTTAAAAATTACAGACTACCACAGTCACAAAAGCAGGAGATAGACAGACAATTAAAGAAAATGTTAGATGATGGAATAATAGAACCAACACAAAGTGATTGGTCAAGTCCACTTTTAGTGGTACCGAAAAAAATGGATACGTCGGGAGATAGAAAATGGAGGATTGTGATTGATTATAGGAAACTAAATGAAAGGATACAAGACGATAAATTTCCATTGCCAAATATAACCGAAATATTAGATTCATTATCAGGCTCAATTTATTTCAGTCATTTAGATTTATTTTCTGGGTATTATCAACAAGAATTAGACACAGAATCAAGAAAATATACAGCTTTTTGTTCGGGACAATACCAAATGACGAGATTACCTATGGGGCTTAAAATAAGTCCTAGTTCATTTAGCCGAATGATAACTATGGCTATGTCTGGATTAGCTTATGAAAAATGTTTCGTATATTTGGATGACATAGTAGTATTTGGAAAAAATTTAGGAGATCATAATAAAAATTTAATAAGTATTTTTGAGCGGTTACAAAAAGTAAATCTCAAATTGAATCCAATAAAGTGTGAATTTTTAAAAAAAGAAGTACTATATTTAGGACACGTAGTATCTTCAAAAGGAATTTTACCTGACCCAAAGAAAATTTCAGCTATTGAGAATTATCCAAAGCCAAATAATGAAAAAGAAACCAGAAGCTTTGTAGCTTTAGCAAATTATTACAGAAAGTTTATTCCAAACTTTGCAGATAAAGCATACTATTTAAACCAATTAAGCAAAAAAGATGTAAAATTTAATTGGAACAACCATTGTCAAAGAGCATTTGAAACATTGAAAGAAGCAATAAGCAGACCACCAATATTACAATATCCAGATTTTGATCCAAGTAATACGTTTATCATGCACACGGATGCATCAGGATATGCCTTAGGCGCAGTGTTGTCTAATAATGATGGACGACCAATAGCTTATGCAAGCAGAAGTTTGAATAAAGCTGAACGTAACTATGCCACTATTGAAAAAGAACTTCTAGCGATAGTTTGGGCAACAAAACATTTCAGACCATATTTGTATGGAAGACATTTTGTAATAAAAACGGACCATAAACCGTTAATATATCTATTTAACATGCGGGATCCTTCAAGTCGATTGATGAAATTTAGGTTAGCGTTAGAGGAATTCAACTTTACAGTTGAATATGTAAAAGGAAAAGAAAACACCGTAGCTGACGCTCTGTCACGAATTAAGATAACATCAGATGAATTAAGAGAAATGAGTGAAACTGTGAATGTAATGACGAGAGCGATGAAAAAATCAGAAGCGAAGAATATAAAATCAAACTATGACGAAGACAGCTTTTCTAACTGTCGGCCTGATCAACCGAAAGTTGTAGAAGTGAATACAAAACTAAGCGCATGCGTTGAATTAACCTTTTTAAAAGGCATTGATTATGATAAGATAAAAAGACTACATAAATGCGACGTCAAAGAATCTAAAACAATGATATATGTTGAAAAAGAAAATATAATATATTTAAAACCATTCATCCCATTGCAAACGACACCAGCTGCCTTTGTGAGGGAATTGGTTAAGAAATGTAAAGAATGGAATATAAATGAAATAATAATATTAAAAAATAAACATAACGATATATTTGTCGAGAAGCTAGCATATGAAATAAAACAAAAAAATGAGTGGGCCGGACCACGATTATGTGTATTAAAGGATATTATTAGGATAAACGATAAAGACGATAAGAAGGTAATTCTTAATGATTTTCATATTTTGCCAACAAGTGGGCATGCAGGAATAAGAAAAATGTATAATAATATAAAGAGACAGTATTTTTGGGTAGGACTAGAAAAGGATATAAAAGAGTATGTAAGCAAATGTGACAAATGTCAAAAAGAAAAATTTTCGATTTACACAAAACAACCAATGAACATAACAACTACAGCGGATACGGCATTTCAGAAAATATTCTTAGATATAGTAGGTCCAATAGATAAGGATTCAGAAAACTTTTCATACATATTAACTCTTCAATGTGATTTAACAAAATATGTTGAAGCATACCCCTTAGTAACAAAAAGTGCAAAGGAGGTAGCAGAAACATTTGTAAATAATTTCATACTTCGATATGGAATTCCGGAAATTGTAACAACGGACAGGGGAACAGAATTTATTTCCGCAACATTCCAAGAAGTTTGTAAACTATTACACATAAAACAACTCACATCAACAGCATATCATCATGAAACCATTGGTGCTTTAGAAAACACTCACAAAAGTCTTGGTGCATACCTACGAATACAAACAGGTAATCATGGAGAACATTGGAGTAAATGGTTAGCATATTGGTGTTTTTCTTATAATACATCAGTACACACAGAAACAAAATTTACGCCATTCGAGTTAGTTTTTGGAAAAAAGTGCAAGATACCAAGTAATTTATCATGTCATGTGGAACCCTTGTATAATTATGAAAATTATCCACTAGAATTAAGATATAGACTTCAAATTTCGCAAAAAGAAGCACGAGAAAACCTATTAAAAAGTAAAGTAGTTAGAAAAGAAAAATATGATAAAAACATAAAATCCGTAATGTATAAGCCAAATGATGAAATACTGATAAGAATTGAAAATAGAGATAAGATGTCTAGTGTATTTTCTGGACCATATAAAGTAGTACGAGATTTAAGTCCAAATGTAGAAATAAGTAAACATGGAAAATTAGAAGTAATACATAAAAATAGAACGAAACCATATAAACGTTAATAATAAAAAAAAAAAAAAAAAAAAAAAAATGTATTCTTAACAAACACATTTTTTTTATTTTACGGATGGAGATGTAGTGTAGGTAGTGTAGCTATGATTAATAAATAAAAAACATTGTAACTAGATATTGAAATACTAATAAAAACAATGTTCATTTTTAAAGTATTTATTTAACGGCTCTAAGGAATGTGTAACCCGATATTATTGTTATTAAATCTATTGTTAATTTACCTCAATAACTTGAGGAGTACCTAAAGTTCTATAACCCCACGACACGTGTAGCATGTTAGTCATAAGGTAGTATATAAGGAGTAACCTTTTTATTAATAAATCAATGTACCCTCATACTCCGTGGTTTCATTAGCTCGCCTACGGTCCCAACATTACATCAGTCATCATCTTCATCTCCAAGAGATAACTCTCGCACAAGTCCAGTAAGGTCAGTAACTCAATTTCAAACCAGGGTACGTCCATCACCAGGGGCTACAGTTCGTTTGGCAAACGAACAATTTGAAAGTCTTCGTTTCGGCCAACGCTGGTCAAACGAATTATCAGATTGACTAGAAAGTAATCAGACTGTGGGAGCTTCATCATCAGTAAACCTATGTCCCACAGCTATCATTTCAATCAAGGACAGAAAAGGAAAATTCATCAAGGCAAGAGCGTTATTGGATACAGGGGCAGGAATCACAGTCATAAAGGAATCATTAGTGAATAAACTCAAATTAGAAAAACAGTCAGATTCATGTCAAATATATGGAGTAGGGCGTCAAAAGGTCAGGGAATCAGGCAGTACAGTCAAGATAGTCATAAAACCTGTTGGTAGTCAGGTGCCCATAGTCAGTACTCATGCAATCACTATGCAACAACTTACAGGTGATATACCTTCATCATATTTAGACGCCAATCAGTTATTGAATCAAACAACTCACATTCAACTAGCGGATCAGAAGTTTTATAAACCACAGGATGTGTACATCATTTTAGGGACGGACATATTAAATTATGTATATGATGGAACTCGTATAAATATAAATTCCAGTATGGCTGCCTACGGAACATGCTTTGGATATGTTCTCCTCGGGTCAACGGGGGAGACAAATCATCAGATGGACCTCAATCAAGTCAGAAGATCAGCTTCAGTCGACACATCATCATCAGTACTCAACTATGGGGCTCAGATATCGACACTTGAGCAAGCTGTGGAAAGGTTCTGGAAATCAGAAGAACCTCCAATGGAAAAGATAAGTCATCCATTACATACGGAATGTGAGGAACTTTATAATAGCACTACAGTGCGTATGCCAGACGGTAAATATATGGTCAGATTGCCATTCTTGTCAGATAGGCTTCAGTTAGGAGATTCACGACATATAGCTATGAAAAGATTCAATGCGTTAGAAGGAAAACTGGAGAAAAATCATGTATTTGCTCAGAAATATCGTGAATTCATGAAAGAATATGAAGAACTTGGACACATGTCAGAGTCAAGTTTCGATAACTATGAATCAGAACATAATTTCATACCTCATCATGGAGTATTCAAGAAAGGTTCAGAGAAACTAAGAGTAGTTTTTGACGGAGCTTGTAAAACATCAAATGGAGTATCAATTAATCAATGTCTACATTCAGGACCTCCACTTCAGAATGATATAACTAAAATACTTATAAATTTCAGGCGTTATCAGTATGTGTTCACAACAGATATCAAGCAAATGTTCAGACAGACATGGATTCATCAGGACGACAGGAAATATCAACTCATACTATGGCGCAGTAACACATCAGAACCAATCAAGGTATATGAATTAAATACTAACACATATGGGCTACGATCAAGTCCCTTTGTGTCAATCAGGACACTTCATCAGTTGGCAGACGATTGGTCAGTAACTCACCCGGATTCAAAGGCTTCATCAGTAATCAAGAATCAAACATTTGTGGATGATATATTAGCAGGCGCTAATTCAATGTCAGAAGTATTAGAACTGAAAAAAGGAATTAATAAAGGTCATGAAATCAGCCGGTTATGAATTAAGAAAGTGGTCATCCAATCATCAGAAGATTTTAGAGGACTTACCAGAAGAACATTGTGACATATCATCTCATCAGTTCGACAGCGAGGACAAGAGCTTCATCAAAGTATTGGGCATTCAATGGAAACCTGTATCAGACTCTCTTTCATATCAGGTTAATATACCTTCAGGAAAAGCTGTCACCAAAAGGAATATACTCAGTACAATAGCAAGGTTATATGATCCATGCGGCTATTGTAACCCAATCATCATGCGATTCAAGATTCTGCTACAGACATTGTTCATGGACGGATTAAATTGGGATGAACCCGTATCACAGTCAATAACTCATCAGTGGGAAGAATTAATCATGGATTTGAATTATTTATCAACTTTAACATTGCCCAGGTGCATAGAAATCTCAGATGCAGTGTCATATTCACTTCACGGCATGGGAGACGCATCAGAAGCAGGATTTGCAGCTTGTGTTTATCTACGGTCAGTCAACTCATCAGGAGAGGTCATGGTACGGTTAGTTATGGCAAAGTCAAAGGTTGCACCAAAGAAAACTCGTCAGACTATACCTAAACTGGAACTCAGTGCAGCTCATTTAGTATGTAAGCTATTAAATCATGTAGCATCATCATTGGAGGACTCAATCAAGTTGGACAGTATCAATGGATGGTCAGATAGCTCCATTGTACTCACATGGCTCAAGTCTCAGCCTCATCAGCTTCAGACATTTGAATGTAATAGAGTTCAGTATATTCATAACTCAAAACGCGGTATTATATGGAGACACATAAAAGGTCAGTACAACCCTGCGGATTGTGCAAGCAGAGGAATGTCAGCTCAGGAATTAATCAACCATGAGTTGTGGTGGTCACCACCATGGTTACATCAGGATGAAGATAATTGGCCTCAGTCCGTCATCAATAAACCAAAGGAAATGTCAGGATTCAAGAAGATTGTTCATGTCAGTACACCAGTTCAGCCATGGGACCTGGAACTGTTAGGAAAGGTCAGTTCATTCAGTAAATTAATCAATGTTACTGCATTCATCATTAGATTCACGAAGAATCTCAGATTGCCTCGGAACGAAAGGAATTTTAGTAAAGTATTATCATTAGAAGAAATCAGGACTGCTACTAAATATTGGGTCAAAAGAATACAGTCATTATCATTCATGGAAGAAATTGAATCATTGAAAAAAGGGAAATCAGTATGTACTTCACTTCAGAAACTCAGTGTATTTTTGGATGAAGAAGGAATGCTCAGAGTCGGCGGTAGAATCAAGCAAGCAAGGCTACCGTATGGAACACGTCATCAATATCTGTTACCTAAGGATCATAGGTTTGTTCAGTTGCTCATAGATCACTATCATCGTATGTACTGTCACGCGGCGACTACCGCACTCATCGCTATCATCAGGAGAGAATATTGGATCACATCAGCGAGACGTCAGGTGTCTAAAATTGTTCGAAAATGCATTACTTGTTTCAGATTCAGGCCCCCTATTATTCAGCCTCCATTCATGGGAGATTTACCGGCAGATCGAGTGTCAGCAGTCAGGCCATGGACTTCAACCTCCACCGACTTTGCGGGGCCATTTTTGGTGAAATCAAGTTCACTCAGAAATGCTAAATCAGTTAAATGTTATTTTGTTGTATTTGTATGTGCAGGAACTCGCAGTTGCCATATTGAGGCAGTAAGTCAGTTATCAGTCGAGGCTTTCGTCGCAGCATTCACGAGGTTTGTTAGTCGGCGAGGTCTCCCTTCAATTATCAGGTCAGACAACGCTACAAACTACAAGGGAACAGAAAACTACTTAAAGGAGGTAAATCAGTTTTTATTAAGTCATGAAATCATACTCAAGGAGGAGTTCAACCGTCAGAATATCAATTGGATCTTCGCACCTCCAACGGCTGCTCATATGAATGGTTTGCATGAAGCTTGTGTAAAGTCAGTTAAACTCTTGCTCAAAAAAGAGATTGGAGATGCTATACTCACGTTTGAGGAATTTTCAACATTATTGTCAAAAGTAGAGGCTATATTAAATTCGCGACCTATGGTCGCAATGTCAGAAGACCCATGTGATTTAGAGGTACTCACGCCAGGTCATTTCATCATAGGTCAACCACTTGTAGCGTTACCTGAGTATGTATGGAAAGAAACAAAAATGTCACATCTATCTAGGTATCAATTAATTCAAAAAATGTCTCAGAATATATTTTCACGCTATCAGAAGGAATATTTAACTTCATTACAACAGCGGAATAAATGGTTCAAACACTCAGATAATGTAAAGTTAGGCGATTTAGTATTAATTGTTGATGAAAATTCAGTACCGCTGCATTGGAGGCGCGGTCGTATTATTGAAATCTTTCCAGGGAAGGATAATGTCATCAGATCAGTAAAATTGAAAACACTATCTGGCGAATTAATCAGGCCAGTTGTAAAACTATGTAAGTTACCTATAGATTTAGATTAGTCTTAATTAAGTCATTGTTCATAACTTTGTTAATTAAGTTATTACATTTAAGTTATTGTTTTTACAAAATGTAGTAATAAGTTCACTATTGTCAGACATACTATGTAAATCAGAGTAAGACTCGATTATGGTATTTGTTACGCCCCCCGGGCAGGATGTTAATGCAAATTAACATATACTTTTATTAATTTCAAATAATGTTATTAAAATCAAAATCTCAGAATTTATTTATAAGTTTAGCGCCATCTTCCGGCGACTTATAACAAAATCGATGTTATCTAAATATTGAAGTTCAACCATTGTAACATAGATGTCACTATGTATAAATATTCTACTTTACCCTTTGCTTGGAAGCGACTTCAGAAATTCAGTCAGACATTATGGAACCTTAAGAAAAATAATTTATTGTAACCGTATATCTTTGCAACACAATATAATAAATAGTTGTTCAAATCAAGGAAAGTGTTTTACGTTTAATCAGATAACATAAGAACCCGCGCAAGTCGCAAATTACGGCAATTCGATTCTGAGGGGGATCGACGCCATCTCAATCTACAGTTCAAGAAAGTGTTAACTGCAAATCATCGCTCAAATCATATACATAGGTATTGATAAGTACTACAAACACCTACCTAGTACATTACTTTACTCTACCACCAATAGTTTTCACACCGCATGAAAAATAATCACTGCTTCGATTATTTAGACTAAACCAAAAAAGATGGATATAATCTATATATACTGTGTTGTAGGCATTGATAATTACTACAAACCCCTAGTACATTAATTTATTCTACCACCAATACTTTTCACAGCGCATGCATATAATGTCTGTTTCGATTATTGTGACTAAACCAAAATAGATGGATAAAATTTCCGTGGACTATTTTGTAGATATTGATAAGTACTACAAACCTCTAGTACATTACTTTACTCTACCACCAATAGTTTTCACACCGCATGAAAAATAATCACTGCTTCGATTATTTAGACTAAACCAAAAAAGATGGATATAATCTATATATACCTACTGTGTTGTAGGCATTGATAAGTACTACAAACCCCTAGTACATTACTTTATTCTACCACCAATACTTTTCACAGCGCATGCATATAATGTCTGTTTCGATTATTGTGACTAAACCAAAATAGATGGATAAAATTTCCGTGGACTATTTTGTAGATATTGATAAGTACTACAAACCCCTAGTACATTATATTATTCTACCATCAATGGATTTCACAGCGCACGCAAATTTATGAATATGGTAATTATATTATGTGAAACCTTGGTTCACAATATTGCAGTTTTCTTACGGATCTCTATTTTTTTCAAAATCTCGTATAGCCTATGTCACTCACACTGAATTAAGCTATCCATAAGTGAAAGAATTTTTAAAATCGGTCCAGTAGTTTCGGAGCCTATTCGTTACAAACAAAAAAACAAAAAAAACAAAGTTTCTCTCTTTATAATATTAGTATAGATATAGATATATACCTATCATAAACCTACCTGTTTACCTATTAATTTATAATTAATTAAGTATAAAATGTCTATTAGATAAAAATTTAAATAGTTAATCTGTGTTATTACCGTGCCTTCGTCTCCCAGATAATAGGTATAATATCGGTATGTTGTGTGGCGTGGCGCGCGGGGCGACAGGTGCGCTGCACACGCAATACGTGCGGTACGCGGCGCTCGCCTGCATCTGCTTCGTGTCGGGGCGGCGCGCGGGCGGCGCGGGGGCGGCGGCGCCGGGCGCGCGCCTCGCCTGCGTCGCGGCGGCGCACGCCTGCCTCGTGTCGCCGTGCGCCGCGCTCGCGCTGACGGCGCTGTCGGCGCCGGCCGCGCGCCTCGTCGGCTCCAGCCCTGCACTGCTGCACGGGTGAGTGCGCCCGCGCCCGCGGCCCCGCGCGCCCCGCGCCCCCCGCGCCGCCGCTACAGCCGCGCGTGTGCAGGGCGCTCGCGGCGACCGCGGTCGGCGGCTGCCCGTGGCTGTCGCTGGCGGCGTGCGAGGACGCCGCGGCGCCGCCGCTCGTCGCGCTGCACTACGTCGGCTCGCTGGCGACGGCGCCGCTGGTCGGCGCGCTGTTGGTGCGTACCTTCCCGCCGCGGGCGAGTCCCTTTCGCTCCTCGCGGCGCGTCGCGTACAGCGTGTGGTGCGCAGTGCGGGCGGGCGACGGTGCCGGCGCTGAGCGGCGCGGCGGCGGCGGTGGGCGGCGCTGCGCCGGCGTTCCTGTGCGGCGCGTGGTGCGGCGCACGGCGCGGCGCGGGCGGCGACGGGGGCGGGGGCGCGGCGCGCGCTTGCGCACTACTTCTGGTGTACGTACAGTGCTGCGAGGCGCTGGAGACGCGCGGCGCGCTGCCCGCCGTGGAAGTGCTCGCGCTGGTGGCGCTCGGTGAGTGTCACGCCGCGGAGCGTGGGGAGGGGGAGTGCGGGGGCGGGTGTGTGACGTGGCGCGGTTGCGGTGCAGAGTCGAGTTGGGTGGCGGCGCGCGCGGCGGCGTGTTGGGCGTACGCGCGGTGCGGGCTGGTGTCGGGCGCGGAGGCGCGCGCGCTCGCGGCGTGCGGGGCGCCGGCGGGGGCGGCGGTGGGCGCGGGGTGGAGCTGCGGGGCGCGGCAGCTGGGGCCGCTGCCGGGGGCGCTGCTGGTTCCGGCGCACGCGCTGCTGCTGGCGGCGCTGCCCCCGGTGCCCCTGGGGCCCCCGACTCCGGCGGTCGACGGTGATCGTCGCTGCTACACTGCTACGTAGTGTCGGGTACTGAGTACCTCGACTGAAACGGAGGCCTTTTTAGCCTCTTTCGGGGCAGCCTTATTCGTGTGAAACCGCACTTTTAGCTGCTTGTTTCCCATGACGGCCTGACTTCTGAGTCGGGCCCCCTCAGTCTGGTGAGGGAGCAATAGTGTAATAGTTAGATAGGTGCTATATTTTTACGTTTTTGTTAAAATGTTGTATAAGGTGGTATTATCTATTCCACCAAAACCATTTTCATGTAAAACGTAGCCAAGACGAGACCATAATATTATGGCTCGTACTGTCAAAAAGTTATCAGATCTCATGTAGAGCCAAGCTTCTAACTCTACACGCCCAAACTTCACAAACTCTACACCACAAATAATAATTCAAATAAATCATGGAACCTTGTTAATGCAAATTAACATATACTTTTATTAATTTCAAATAATGTTATTAAAATCAAAATCTCAGAATTCATTTATAAGTTTAGCGCCATCTTCCGGCGACTTATAACAAAATCGATGTTATCTAAATATTGAAGTTCAGCCATTGTAACATAGATGTCACTATGTATAAATATTCTACTTTACCTTTGCTTGGAAGCGACTTCAGAACTTCAGTCGGACATTATGGAACCTTAGGAAAAATAATTTATTGTAACCGTATAACTTTGCAACACAATATAATAAATAGTTGTTCAAATCAAGGGAAGTGTTTTACGTTTAATCAGATAACATAAGAACCCGCGCAAGTCGCAAATTCCGGCAATTCGATTCTGAGGGGGATCGACGCCATCTCAATCTACAGTTCAAGAAAGTGTTAACTGCAAATCATCGCTCAAATCATATACATTTATGGTGGCCCATGAGGGGAATATCAGATTGCATCATCAACAAGGTGTAAGGTAAAACACAAATTCATCAGGCCGGCGCCGGGGCGGTGTCGCCATTATCAGAGGGAGCCGTCGCAGGCGTCGTTTGCGTTGTGCAAGAGCACGCGCATTCCTACTTCAGAGCAAGTTCAAGTGTGGTGTATCAGTGTATCAGTGTTGTGAAAAGTTCATTATACGTGTTACAAATAAATTCAGTGTCAGAAGAAGTCAATTCAACGGTGTCAGAACATTATCATCAAGTCAGTCGTCCATATTGTTCATATCAGAAAAACTCGGATTAAATTCACGTCGTTCATTCAATTGGGACTCGTTCATTCAACCGGAAGTGTCATTTCAATAATTATGGACATTAAGTTCAATTAGTATAACTCACTCATTAGTTCATTCAGTAAATCATTTGTTCATTCAGTTCATTCAGTAGATCGTTCGTTCAGTGCAAGGATTTATCAATTCAGTGTAATAATTGTCATTATGTAATTAGAATTTTATCATTTCAATCAAAAAACTCGTAATCAGTGTCAGTAAAATAATTAAATTGTGAGAGTACCTCAAATCAACATGTCTAAACAGCTAAAGGCTCAATTTAGGGCAAAATATCGTATGTTAAACGATTTCAGTGAGACAATATTATCAGATTCAAAGTCAGTTGCTTCTTCCGTTTCACTCAAGTACTTTAGAAAATATTATGTAGAAGCTATAGAGGCTTATCAGAATCTTTTACAGATACAGGATGAAATAGGGGAAGATGAATTGGAAGTCTTCAAGGCTCAGTTCAGTGAGTTAAATAAATTGGCGGTCCGGGTCGACGTGGCGGCATCGGATCAACCATCAGGTAGTCAGGAATCTCAAAATCAGGAAAAATCAGAATATCAGGTAAGGGCAAAACTTCCAATAATATCATTACCGGAGTTCAACGGTACTTTATCAGAGTGGCTCGGGTTTTCAGATTTATATACATCGCTGGTACATGAACGTAAAAACCTCTCAGACTCAGAAAAACACTACTACCTTCGAGCATCAGTAAGTGGAGAAGCGTTATCCATCATCAAACATTTACCTATGGACGGAGCAAATTACGAAGTGGCTTTCAATTTACTCAAACAAAGATATAGTAATATCAGGTTGCTGGCAGACTCATACATAGATAGAATCATGAACTTACCACGTATACAAGAGGGCTCAGATCTACGTAGAATGTTATATGACCCTATCAGAGAAAGTACTCAGGCACTTGAAAAATTAGAATTACCAGTATCAGAATGGTCGTACTTGTTGTTGTTCATCATTTTTCAGAAACTGCCAACCAGAGTCAGAACAATGTTTGAGGAACGTCATGGGAAGGACACAAACATACTTCCAACCTTCAGTCAACTCATGGAATTCCTGGATGAGCAGTGCCGGCTTCAATTGACAGTATCAGAATCTGTTGCCAGTCAGCGCCAGCAGCCAAAGGAGAATGTCAGACCTCGTGTTAGTTACCAGCGAGGAGTCACACGTAAGACAGGTGCAGTGACTGCAACATCAGCTTCACAGAATTCCAAGTCAGATCAGGTGGGTCGCTGCAGTTATTGTTCAGATAATAATCATTCACTATATACCTGTAGATCCTTTCTCTCACTCACACCGAAAGGCAGGAAGGACTGGGCACGGGACAAGGGATTGTGTTTCCGATGCTTTAGATATCATCTCAGCAAGGATTGCACACAAAACAATTGGTGCAAACACTGTGGTCAGAGTTCTCATAATACCATGCTCTGTCATAATGATTCAGTGAAAAGGCCTTCAACTTCAACGGATGGACATAGGAGTCAGGGAGCCAATTTACCTAAAGGAAGGGATAATTCAACTGTACATGTGCAAACTTCAGACAAACCTCAGTCATCATCTTCATCTCCAAGAGATAACTCTCGCACAAGTCCAGTAACTCAATTTCAAACCAGGGTACGTCCATCACCAGGGGCTACAGTTCGTTTGGCAAATGAACAATTTGAAAGTCTTCGTTTCGGCCAACGCTGGTCAAACGAATCATCAGATTGACTAGAAATTAATCAGACTGTGGGAGCTTCATCATCAGTAAACCTATGTCCCACAGTTATCATTTCAATCAAGGACAGAAAAGGAAAATTCATCAAGGCAAGAGCGTTATTGGATACAGGGGCAGGAATTACAGTCATAAAGGAATCATTAGTGAATAAACTCAAATTAGATAAACAGTCAGATTCATGTCAAATCTATGGAGTAGGGCGTCAAAAGGTCAGGGAATCAGGCAGTACAGTCAAGATAGTCATAAAACCTGTTGGTAATCAGGTGCCCATAGTCAGTACTCATGCAATCACTATGCAACAACTTACAGGTGATATACCTTCATCATATTTAGACGCCAATCAGTTATTGAATCAAACAACTCACATTCAACTAGCGGATCAGAAGTTTTATAAACCACAGGATGTGGACATCATTTTAGGGACGGACATATTAAATTATGTATATGATGGAACTCGTATAAATATCAATTCCAGTATGGCTGCCTACGGAACATGCTTTGGGTATGTTCTCCTCGGGTCAACGGGGGAGACAAATCATCAGATGGACCTCAATCAAGTCAGAAGATCAGCTTCAGTCGACACATCATCATCAGTACTCAACTACGGGGCTCAGATATCCACACTTGAGCAAGCTGTGGAAAGGTTCTGGAAATCAGAAGAACCTCCAATGGAAAAGATAAGTCATCCATTACATACGGAATGTGAGGAACTTTATAATAGCACTACAGTGCGTATGCCAGACGGTAAATATATGGTCAGATTGCCATTCTTGTCAGATAGGCCTCAGTTAGGAGATTCACGACATATTGCTATGAAAAGATTCAATGCGTTAGAAGGAAAACTGGAGAAAAATCATGTATTTGCTCAGAAATATCGTGAATTCATGAAAGAATATGAAGAACTTGGACACATGTCAGAGTCAAGTTTCAATAACTATGAATCAGAACATAATTTCATACCTCATCATGGAGTATTCAAGAAAGGTTCAGAGAAACTAAGAGTAGTTTTTGACGGAGCTTGTAAAACATCAAATGGAGTATCAATTAATCAATGTCTACATTCAGGACCTCCACTTCAGAATGATATAACTAAAATACTTATAAATTTCAGGCGTTATCAGTATGTGTTCACAACAGATATCAAGCAAATGTTCAGACAGACATGGATTCATCAGGACGACAGGAAATATCAACTCATACTATGGCGCAGTAACACATCAGAACCAATCAAGGTATATGAATTAAATACTAACACATATGGGCTACGATCAAGTCCCTTTGTGTCAATCAGGACACTTCATCAGTTGGCAGACGATTGGTCAGTAACTCACCCGGATTCAAAGGCTTCATCAGTAATCAAGAATCAAACATTTGTGGATGATATATTAGCAGGCGCTAATTCAATGTCAGAAGTATTAGAACTGAAAAAGGAATTAATAAAGGTCATGAAATCAGCCGGTTATGAATTAAGAAAGTGGTCATCCAATCATCAGAAGATTTTAGAGGACTTACCAGAGGAACATTGTGACATATCATCTCATCAGTTCGACAGCGAGGACAAGAGCTTCATCAAAGTATTGGGCATTCAATGGAAACCTGTATCAGACTCTCTTTCATATCAGGTTAATATACCTTCAGGAAAAGCTGTCACCAAAAGGAATATACTCAGTACAATAGCAAGGTTATATGATCCATGCGGCTATTGTAACCCAATCATCATGCGATTCAAGATTCTGCTACAGACATTGTTCATGGACGGATTAAATTGGGATGAACCCGTATCACAGTCAATTACTCATCAGTGGGAAGAATTAATCATGGACTTGAATTATTTATCAACTTTGACATTGCCCAGGTGCATAGAAATCTCAGATGCAGTGTCATATTCACTTCACGGCATGGGAGACGCATCAGAAGCAGGATTTGCAGCTTGTGTTTATCTACGGTCAGTCAACTCATCAGGAGAGGTCATGGTATGGTTAGTTATGGCAAAGTCAAAGGTTGCACCAAAGAAAACTCGTCAGACTATACCTAAACTGGAACTCAGTGCAGCTCATTTAGTATGTAAGCTATTAAATCATGTAGCATCATCATTGGAGGACTCAATCAAGTTGGACAGTATCAATGGATGGTCAGATAGCTCCATTGTACTCACATGGCTCAAGTCTCAGCCTCATCAGCTTCAGACATTTGAATGTAATAGAGTTCAGTATATTCATAACTCAAAACGCGGTATTATATGGAGACACATAAAAGGTCAGTACAACCCTGCGGATTGTGCAAGCAGAGGAATGTCAGCTCAGGAATTAATCAACCATGAGTTGTGGTGGTCACCACCATGGTTACATCAGGATGAAGATAATTGGCCTCAGTCCGTCATCAATAAACCAAAGGAAATGCCAGGATTCAAGAAAATTGTTCATGTCAGTACACCAGTTCAGCCATGGGACCTGGAACTGCTAGGAAAGGTCAGTTCATTCAGTAAATTAATCAATGTTACTGCATTCATCATTAGATTCACGAAGAATCTCAGAAAACCTAGAAACGAAAGAAATTTCAGTAAGGTATTATCATTAGAAGAAATCAGGACTGCTACTAAATATTGGGTCAAAAGAATACAGTCATTATCATTCATGGAAGAAATTGAATCATTGAAAAAAGGGAAATCAGTATGTACTTCACTTCAGAAACTCAGTGTATTTTTGGATGAAGAAGGAATGCTCAGAGTCGGCGGTAGAATCAAGCAAGCAAGGCTACCGTATGGAACACGTCATCAATATCTGTTACCTAAGGATCATAGGTTTGTTCAGTTGCTCATAGATCACTATCATCGTATGTACTGTCACGCGGCGACTACCGCACTCATCGCTATCATCAGGAGAGAATATTGGATCACATCAGCGAGACGTCAGGTGTCTAAAATTGTTCGAAAATGCATTACTTGTTTCAGATTCAGGCCCCCTATTATTCAGCCTCCATTCATGGGAGATTTACCGGCAGATCGAGTGTCAGCAGTCAGGCCATGGACTTCAACCTCCACCGACTTTGCGGGGCCATTTTTGGTGAAATCAAGTTCACTCAGAAATGCTAAATCAGTTAAATGTTATTTTGTTGTATTTGTATGTGCAGGAACTCGCAGTTGCCATATTGAGGCAGTAAGTCAGTTATCAGTCGAGGCTTTCGTCGCAGCATTCACGAGGTTTGTTAGTCGGCGAGGTCTCCCTTCAATTATCAGGTCAGACAACGCTACAAACTACAAGGGAACAGAAAACTACTTAAAGGAGGTAAATCAGTTTTTATTAAGTCATGAAATCATACTCAAGGAGGAGTTCAACCGTCAGAATATCAATTGGATCTTCGCACCTCCAACGGCTGCTCATATGAATGGTTTGCATGAAGCTTGTGTAAAGTCAGTTAAACTCTTGCTCAAAAAAGAGATTGGAGATGCTATACTCACGTTTGAGGAATTTTCAACATTATTGTCAAAAGTAGAGGCTATATTAAATTCGCGACCTATGGTCGCAATGTCAGAAGACCCATGTGATTTAGAGGTACTCACGCCAGGTCATTTCATCATAGGTCAACCACTTGTAGCGTTACCTGAGTATGTATGGAAAGAAACAAAAATGTCACGTCTATCTAGGTATCAATTAATTCAAAAAATGTCTCAGAATATATTTGCACGCTATCAGAAGGAATATTTAACTTCATTACAACAGCGGAATAAATGGTTCAAACATTCAGATAATGTAAAGATAGGCGATTTAGTATTAATTGTTGATGAAAATTCAGTACCGCTGCATTGGAGACGCGGTCGTATTATTGAAATCTTTCCAGGGAAGGATAATGTCATCAGATCAGTAAAATTGAAAACACTATCTGGCGAATTAATCAGGCCAGTTGTAAAACTATGTAAGTTACCTATAGATTTAGAATAGTCTTAATTAAGTCATTGTTCATAACTTTGTTAATTAAGTTATTACATTTAAGTTATTGTTTTTACAAAATGTAGTAATAAGTTCACTATTGTCAGACATACTATGTAAATCAGAGTAAGACTCGATTATGGTATTTGTTACGCCCCCCCGGGCAGGATGTTAATGCAAATTAACATATACTTTTATTAATTTCAAATAATGTTATTAAAATCAAAATCTCAGAATTCATTTATAAGTTTAGCGCCATCTTCCGGCGACTTATAACAAAATCGATGTTATCTAAATATTGAAGTTCAGCCATTGTAACATAGATGTCACTATGTATAAATATTCTACTTTACCTTTGCTTGGAAGCGACTTCAGAACTTCAGTCGGACATTATGGAACCTTAGGAAAAATAATTTATTGTAACCGTATAACTTTGCAACACAATATAATAAATAGTTGTTCAAATCAAGGGAAGTGTTTTACGTTTAATCAGATAACATAAGAACCCGCGCAAGTCGCAAATTCCGGCAATTCGATTCTGAGGGGGATCGACGCCATCTCAATCTACAGTTCAAGAAAGTGTTAACTGCAAATCATCGCTCAAATCATATACAAACCTGTTAGGCAAAATATGTGGCTTGGCCGTTTCGTTACTACAAGAAAGATAAAGAACTTTGCTTATCAGAAAAGTAATGAACAGTGAATCGGGGGGCATGGCAGTGCCCCCGCCAAGTCGAGCGCGAAGCAAACACTGCCGTACCATCCTTTACTGGAACCATTTCGCCGCATTTTTAAGCCCCTATTTGAGAACCTCTGGATAAGACTAGAACGGAGAAATTTTCGTCATCCAGTAAGCTATAGAATCACATACTTAAAATAAAATTTCAAGTCTGTAGGTCTGTTTAGTTCCGAAGTTAAGCGAAAGCAAAGTTTCGCATTTATGACACTCAGCCACTCATGATCATCAAAAAGAACTAGTACTTCCCATAAACTCAGAGAGCTGAAATTTGGTACAGAGTTAGGGTTTAATGGCCACATAAAGGGAAAACTATAAAAACTAGGATAATCGAAGATCAAAATTTGGTCAAAATATAATTCATTGTACTAAGAGTGGCGGTGATACCCGCACCCGTCGCTAGATGGCGCTGACTTATTTAAAAAAGCGCTTACGTTTGTTTTTCCGATTATTTGCATTTCGTTGATTTCGCTTATTAATTCGAGAGGTTTGCGAAGATTTGAATAGGTTCGTGATTTTATGATTAGTGACGGATTACTGATTATTACTTAATTAATATTAGATTTAAAAGTACTTTTAATTGAATACTTTATTTAATTGTTAGTGTTCGCGTAGATAAGGTGGCTTTCAGGATGTTAGGTGTTTAGCAGGTAAACAAACGTGTGCTCTTGACCAAGTTTATTGAATGACTACTTTGACAACTTACATCGATGGTGCATGCATCCGAACGTATTAGTATAATTAGGTGGGTGACGTAAATGCAAGAATGTACTTAATTTTGAATGAAAATAACTAATACTTAATAAACTAAACATAAACCGCCCACCAAAGGACTATATGAGTCCTTTCAAAATAAACAACAAATAAAAATATTCTAAATCAAACAAATTGACAACTGGCACTGAATAAAAAAATAAAAAGTGGGTATGCATTAACTTGAATTTGCCGTCATGTAATATCAACTACAAAAGTTTTAATCACTTTCAATAGGCAAAGCACATAATTTAGAAATGCAACGTTTCACAATATTGTCCCCACTTTTAACGCTGTAAACTCTGGTAAATCCGTCAGGGCCCGGATGTTTGCTCACTATTCTTCCCATGACCCATTTCCCCGGTGGCAGATGGTCTTGTTTAATTAATACTATATCTCCCTCTTTAAATTCCTCTGATCTCTTAAGCCATTTTGGTCTCTGTTGTAGGCGAGATAGGTATTCCTGTTGCCACCGGCACCAGAAATCATTAAGCAGCTTCTGAGCGTATTGCCAACGGGTCAGTCTACTCATCTTCACATCCTTTAAATCAGGGCTGGGTACGGTAATTGGTGCTTCTCCTATAAGAAAATGCCCTGGTGTCAATGGCTGTATAATTTCATCAGCGTGATTGATGGGGTAAAGCGGGCGTGAATTAAGACACGCTTCTATTTCGCATAGCACCGTGGTCATTTCTTCTGAGGTCAGGTGAGTATTCAGAATTCTTTTGAGATGGTATTTCATCGATTTCACCCCGGCCTCCCATAGCCCCCCAAAATTAGGTGAATATGCTGGTATAAAATGCCACTGAGTCCCGTCACTTGCAAGTGTGTCGGTGATTTCCCCATCGAATTGCAAGCGGGCTTCCTTCCAGGCTTCAACCAGCTCCTTGTTAGCTCCGATAAAATTTCTTCCCTGGTCACTCCATAAGTTTGCACACCGTCCTCGGCGTGCGCAGAACCTTTTGAACGCGCCAATGAAAGCGGCTGTTGTTAAATCTCCCACTAGTTCCAGGTGGATGGCCTTGGTGGCCATGCATATGAAAATGGCGACGTATGCCTTCGTCGTATGGGCACCCCGTCCCCTTTTAAGAAGGATTTGGAAAGGCCCAGCGAAGTCGACTCCTGCGTTTAAAAAGGGTCGCGCTGGAGTGACTCGAACACTTGGCAAATCTCCCATGATTTGTGCCCTTGGTTTGGCTCTATGCTTGGCACAAATCAGGCAACGATGTATGTGCAGTTTAACTATGGCCTTTGCTCGCAAAATCCAATATTTGGACCTTAGGTGACATAGGACTAGTTGTGTTCCCCCGTGCAGTGTCTTTAAGTGAGCGTCCGCGACAATCAAATCGGTAAGTTTAGTTTCTTTTCCCAGAATTATAGGATGCTTCTCTTCATTGTTTAGGAAGTGTGCGTGTCTCAATCTTCCGCCCACCCTGAGTATTCCATTTTCGTCTAATTGTGGATCTAATGACTTAATCTTGCTTGTTTTCTTAACCTGCTTCTTTCTTCTTATTGCCTCTATCTCTTCTGAAAATTCTTGTCTTTGTGCTAATTTTATGCAAATCGTTAGTGCTTCGTCTAGTTCCCGTGTAGTTATTTGGTTGTTTATGTCTTCTCCCCATCTTTTTTTTAGAAATTTTCTGCAGTATGTAATCGCTCTCAGTAGTTCCTGTAGTGTACTAAATTCATTAAATTGACTAACGATACTTCTTTCGATCACCTCAGACCCTTCCGTTGTAATTAGTGTTTGGACGATATTCTTCTTCTTTCTTTCTTCTATCGCATTTCCTTAAGTCGTTGACTGGCATGCCTCTAGACGCTACGTCTGCCGGGTTGTCTTGAGATTGTACATGGTGCCACTGAGGACTGTTGACGACAGAGGTAATTTCCACGACGCGATTGGCGACAAATAGCTTCCATCTTGCAGGTTCACCAAATAACCATGACAGCACTATGGTGGTAATTTCCCATATTGTCTTTAGTAAATATTCTATATTGGCTTCTTCATGGGAAACGACCGATAAGGACTTCTCTCGTGTGTTTATCGTCATTTTAGCTCCTCCCATAATGATCCATCCTAGGTTGGTTCTTTGAGCGCATGGTGAACCCAGGGGACCCTTGATAAGTCCTTGTTGTAGTATAGTTGTGTACTCTTCTACACCCAGTAGCAAATCCATGGTTCCGGACTTATAATAATTTGGATCTGCCAGGTCGAGATTCTGCAGGTGCGGCCATTTTGTCACTGGCTTAACGTCTGAAGGTATGTTGGTAGTCAAGCGCTTGGACATCACATAGGCTCGTATAGGTAACTCAAAATTTGATTCCCAGCGTGACAATACTTGGACCTTAACCTCTTGCTTTAAACTCAAACTCAAACAGATTTATTCAAATAGGTCATAATCTGACACTTTTGCACGTCAATAAAGATAAACAGTACTGAGTCTACCGTGCGTTCGGAAAGATACCTCTACAAGAAGAACGCACAAGAAACTTGTAGGGCTTAATTTTTTCAACAGATAGTTTTACAATATTTGGTTTTATATTTACAATATTCGTTTTCTTTGAAGGTGCCGCGAGGCGGCTATGCTAAGTTTCCAGGCATCTTTGTCCTCTATGTACTGGTTGACTTTATAATAAGCCTTCTTTAGTAAAGTAGATTTTATATAGTAAAGTACTACTACTTGTACCTTCATGGATTCCATTCCAGTGACGATAATATTTACTGGTTTGCGTTCTAGTTTTAGAGCTTGTGCTGCCTTCTCACTTATAAAGCAAGCTTGTGATCCTGAGTCGATAAGCGCCTTGAGTACAGTAGTTTGTCCATGTTCCCCCTTAAGTATGACTACTGCAGTGGCCAATAAGCAGACCTTATCTTCATCTTGACGATGAGACGCTATCGTTGTATGCACTTGCTTCTCTTCTACATCTGATTGAGTTGATGACGTCGATTGAGTAGGTTCCTTTGCTAAAGTCGACTCATCTGGTTTCCTTGACTGATGTAGAAGGGTGTGGTGTCGTTTCTTACATATGCAACAGGACATTCGCACACGACACTTGAATGCCGAGTGTCCTGGAGCCAAACAATTGTAGCATAGTTTGTTGATAGTTACGTATTGGCTTCGTTCAGAAGGTTCCATGGTCGTAAACGACTTACAATGACATAGGGTGTGATTTTCTTTACACATGATGCAGGTCTTCTCTGAAGTGGACACGTGAAGTACTCGTTCTTTGAAGATCTTCTCCTTGGTAGAAGTTTGTGATGTAACAAGTTCTATAGTGCGAAATCTTGACTCTAAAAACTTCTTTAAATCATCCCATTTAGACAATTCTTCTCCACTCTTAGTATAGGCAAATTGTTCCCACTCTTTATGGGACTCTGCGTCCAACTTCTGCACGACCAGAAATATTATTATTGGATCCCAGGTTTCTGTGAGCACGTTGAGATTCTTCAGGCTATTCATAACTTCATTGGTGGTGTCTAGAAGAGATTTCAACTGAGTAGCGGTTTGTGCGGAACATTTCTTCTGTGCAAAGAGTCTCTTTAGTAAAGAATTCACTATAAGGCGCTTGTTGCCATATCTTTCACTTAATGTAGTCCAGGCTTGTGTGTAATTCGAATCAGTTAATTAAATATGTTTGAGTAATGCTGCTGCTTCACCCGTGATGCTCGTTTTTAAATAGTGTAGCTTCTGAACATTGGAGAGTGACGTATGCTTGTGAACAAGCGAGCAGTACATGTCCTTAAATGCCGGCCATTCTTCATAGTTACCGGAAAATATTGGTATTTGTATTCGCGGCAGTTTCGCTTGTGTGCTCGATAGTACACCTTCTTTATATACTTCCTGGCTTCTCGAACGTTCTTCTGTGGCGAAATTTACTGACGCTAACATATCTTTGAGATCGCCTACCATACAAATGTATATATCTTCGTAAATATAATATTCTTCATTAACGAAATAAGGCAATAGTGCACGTTGTTCTTTATTTGTATTTTTAATTAAATCTTGATGAGTATTCTTTAATGATAGCCAATAATCTTCTGCACATTTTAATCGCGATTGTAAATAACCTTTTGTTAATCGTTGCTTTGGCGATTTTTTTAAGTTTGTTTGCGTTTTCTTCAATGATTCCGCGGCATCTTCTAACACGTTAAGTAACTGTTCAATAGAAGCCATAGTTCGTCACTTCACTTAATAATCCAACACGTAATCGATTTATTAACACTTAATAAAGCATTAACAAAATGTTTGTTTGATAAATATCTCTTCAAAATAACTTGACACGTAAACAATTGCACTAGCCGATCCTTATCGCTGCATTCCTCGATAGCTCGACGTCCATTTTTCTATGACTGATGCGGCTCGATTATAAGACATAAGACATAAGATTATTTATTACCATAATATTTACACAAATGCATATAACGATATATCCTTATTAATAATATTATCCTACTATTAGTTTTACAGTGAGGCCCAAACTAAGCTCTAGGCTTGAATCTTGAGCCTCTGGAGTGATTAACTAACATAGTCTTTAAAACAGTCCTAGTGTTGTGGAAAGGATTGACATGGCAATATGTTGCGAATTATTCGTGAAATAATTGCAAGTGTAATGATGAAATACTAAGAAAAAAATGCATGCAAATATAATATATATTATGGTTACAATCAGCAATTATAAGATGATCAGAACGTTAATAAACAAAAGCGTGCATTCAATTATGGTGGGGATCAAAAGTGAGTATGGGTGTATATATGTGTTATGTGCGTGGTGTGAGTGTGAGTGGGGGTGTGTGTATATGTGTGGGGGTGTGTGGGGGGTTTGTGGGTGGATGAGCAAACATTCAGGTAAGGCTTTCAGTCTCAGCGTATGAGAGATTCAGTAGCCATTCCTTAAGGATGCGCTTGATGGCGCTAGTGGGAGAATCTTTTAAGTCGGGGCGCAGCTTGTATACCTTGTTGTAGGTATAGATTAGAGAGTAGGATGGTCTTCGTTTGGCTAAAAGAGATGAGGCCTTAGGAAGAGGGATTCTGTATACACGTCTGTCCATGATCTCTAGGTAATCGGAGCGTTCTCTTACAGAAGGATGCACTTTCAAAATAGCACTAAGAACAAAAAGCTGTCGGACGCGCAGAACTTTAACTTCCCTATAGAGTTCATCTGTCGAGAAGCGAAACGGTTTTCTCAGCATGACTTTTAGAAGAGCTCTCTGAGCTCTCTCTACCTGAATCATATAGCTCTTGCCCGCTCCTCCCCAGACAGAGATGCAGTACTGCATAATAGACTGACATAGGGCCGTATACACCTGTCGCAGCAGTGATATTGATGCACAGTCGCGAAGATTTTTGATGATAAAAATCAGTTTTCGGACACGAGCCGATAGATCAACAATGTGCTGTTTGTACGATAAGTTTCCATCGATTGTGACACCTAAATACTTTATGGTGGAAGTGCGGTCAATAAAGCTACAGTTACATGCAGATGAGGAAGGTTGACTAAAAAAATTACAATAATGAATTTTTAGCAATTTACCTGGAGGAGGATCAGATACACATGTCTTTGAGAAAGCAATGTACTTAGTTTTACCAGTATTTAGTGAAAGAAGATTCCTATCAAGTGCTTTCGCAACTTGGAAGAGGCCTTCCTCTGCCGTACTATAAACCTGCTCCCAAGACTCTCCGTGGAACAAAACCGCCGTGTCGTCAGCGTATGCAATTATTTCCGCGTTATTTATGTGGATAGATACAACACTATTAAAATAAAGTACAAAGAGAGTTGGGCCAAGTATACTCCCCTGAGGAACTCCGTAGTTGACAGGGAGTTGCCCGCTTGCGAAGTTATTGATTTTGACGTATTGTTTTCGGTTGTTTAAGTAGCTTCTGAACCAATCTAGTGGAAGTCCCCTTATACCAACAGACTCCAGTTTCTTCAGGAGTAGGCCGACCGAAACAGAGTCAAATGCTTTCGCTAAATCTAGGAAAACACCGAGGCAACTCTCCCCTTTGTCAATAAATTCGGCCACTAGATTAGCTAGGAGCGAAACAGCGTCCTCGGTCGATCTACCCCTACGAAAACCAAATTGTCTATTGGAGATAAGGCAGTGTTTTTCCAAGTAGTTTATTAGGCGATTATTAACTATTTTTTCTAAGATTTTTGATATAACACTTAGCAACGCAATAGGCCTATAGTTGTCCGGCAGGTCTTTGGGACCGTTCTTATGTATGGGGGACACCGCAGCCACCTTCCACATATCCGGGAAGATACCCGTTGCCAGACTTAAATTGAAAATGTGGGTTATTGGGGTTAGTAGCGCAGTGAGACTTTTCTTTAAAAATGAGACCGTAATTAGATCATGTCCCGGGGCGCTATCGCTCTTTAGTTTCATTACGATTTTGAAAACTTCAAGAGGGTCGGTAGGATAAAAGAAAAATGAATGTGTTGTCGATGTGTCCGGAGTGTACGAGTGGATGATGGAGTCCTCAGTTTCTAATATCTTTGATAAAATATTGTCAGCCAGGGTTTTACCTACAGATACAAAGTAATTATTACAATTATTTAGAGACGAGGCGGGGGTTGAATTGGGGCTATTTAATAATTCAAGAGAACTGTTATTGCGGTTTGAAGAATAACAGATACTCTTAATGGTCTTCCAAAGCTTTTTGGAGTCATCCTTATTTTGTTCTAGAAGTTGACTGTGGTATTGGGACTTGATCTTTCGCAAGAGTTTGTTACAGAAATTTCTGTATCTCACGTAGGTTCTGTGGCGTAAGATGTCATTGGGATGTGTTTTCGAGTCAAAGTGAAGTTTATCACGGTGTCGCATGCATCTAATAAGTCCCGGGGTGATCCATGGTTTTTTAGATACCCATTTTCTGCCTATTTTAATTTTTTGAGTATGTTCACGTATGGCTGACACTATGATATCGTTAAAAGCCTCAACAGCTGCGTTTACGCTACTTTTAGTAAACACAGGGGACCACTCGGTGCTTTCCATTTTAGTTGCCACGGCATCATAATCAATTTTGGACCGGTATCGCTCAGTAGTTTTGTTAACGTTTTGAGAAGAGTGACTGACTGCGGCTATTACCATGTCATGATCAGTGATGCAGGAATTACAAACTAAGCCAGTTGTCTTCAGGCTTACAGTTTTCACAAAAATGTGATCGAGACACGCTTGGCCCCTGGTGGGAATTGAGATAGCAGGAAGTAGGCCATGTGATGCCAAGAGGCAAAGGTAGTCAGAGTGCGAGTTACTGGTGGTGCTGCATATGTCAATATTCATATCACCTGCGACAAAAATAAGTGGTTTATTTTTTACATGGTTTAGGGACTTATCTAAGGAATTAATAAAGGGTTCAATGTTAACAATCGAGGGAGAGCGATAAATGCCTAGGATAATAGTGTTATTCTCTACAGTGACGAGTAATGAGTCTGCACCCACAATATTTGACTGCGTTGAAAAGGATTTGTAGCAAGACTTCACAAAGATAAGAACGCCACCATTTTTATTCAGTTGAGAAGAGCTGCGATACGAATTATATCCAGGAAGAATGTCAGTGATTAAGCCTTCGTAGAGCCAGCACTCTGTCAAAACGATTACGTCGAATTGCGTATTAAACCTATTAAGTGCAATAACAAAATTATCAAAAATTTTATTGAAGCTGCGTATATTGAGTGAGACAGTCTTAAAGTTAAATTCTGGGTTAATGGAAAAGAAAGTATTGCAAGACTCAATTGACTGATGATAATGACTATCAATAGCTACAGTTTCATCTATATCCCTTGACATGTCAACTAAAGCCATCGATATAAAATAGAAATTGGGAAGTATTTGAATTCGGAACCAGGAAAGTCATTAACAAAGAAAGAAGAGTTAAGCAATACAGTTGTTTTTGGATTGTCAAAGAGATAAAGATGATATTATTGCTCATTCTAAGGAGGGAATTTATGTGCATGTTGATGAGTGAGTGGATGGTTTTATGTTGATGAAACTGTGTTTGCGATGTGAGTATGAGTGTTGAGTGTGTGACTGATGAACTCACTAGGGATACAATAAGCAAGCTAAGTAGCAATATACTAGAGTAGATCCTAGGACTACTTGGCGGCGGCGCATGCAGCAGTTTGATGTTTTTCGTCTTCCTGCTGAGAAGGAGTTGCGCCGAAGTGACGTTCAAGGTCGTCTGCATGTTTAATTGTAATGGCTGGGTTACCTTCCTGCCTACGGACTTGAATATTCCCATTTTTTGTCCAGCAAAACTTAAAACCTGCTTCTTTAGAGCGCATCCTTGCCTCACGAAATAACTTTCGGTTATGTTGGGTTAGGCGCTCGTTAAAATAGAGTTTCTTGCTAGGCCCTTCAACTCCGATATCCGTGGAAGATAGATTACGCCGGCTTTTAGCTGCTTTTAAGAATTCATCCCGTTTCTGGCTACGCAAAAAGCGGGCGACAATAGGCCGAGGATGCCTTAAGGATGACACTGTTGCTTCGTTACCCGCCGGGTGGCGCGGTCCTACACGCGTTACATAATCCAAGTCGTGGTCTTCAAGCGTGACTCCGATCTTCTGGGCAGTTACTCGAATTAGTTGGGTTGGGTTTTCATTGCCTGTTTCCAAGACCCCGGCTACTTCAAGCTCATTACGCAGATTCGATTGCGTCATTGCGTTTAATTGTTTCGTCAGTAAAGTCACGGTGTTGCTTAGCGAAATGTATTCCGCTGCGCGATGCTCAAGGACACTTATTCTATCTGTCGCCAGCTGCAGGTTGGTGCCGTACTCGTTCAGGCGCGAGGTACATTGCAGTATGTGCTCGGAGAGAGATTTTATGTCGGATTTCATATCACCCACGTCCCCTCGTAGAAGCTTCATTTCAGAAGCGATGGTGGCGAGAGTCTGTGAGTCGCTTGTCTCCGGTGTGATAACGGGAGAGCAGGCCGGGGAGAGGTCGCATGCGCCAGCGTGCAGCGCGACATTTAGTGCGCGGTCATTACTCGAAGCTGACGCGGCTGCCGGGCGGACCGGGGTGTTAGAATTGTCCTGTCTTGGCTCTTTTGACTGACATAAAGGACATTTCCAGTTCGCTCTTGCGTCATCGGAGATTTTACGCAGTTCAATTATGTTAACGCAGACAGCATGGAAATAATTAGAGCATTTGCAGCATTGTAAGCATTGAAATTGTTGTGCAGAGCGAATTGCTTTCGTACATGCCGCGCAGCTCACCATTTTTAAAACAAGTTGTCGGGGCAGGCACGTCGTAGATATAAGTGTAACTTTCAATAGCTAACTTACTTAGTCGGTGACGCACGCGCAGCGAACCGGTCTCTCGCGCTGTGGTGCAAGGGAGATGAATTATTTCTATTGCGCAGCCCGTCTCGTTTACCCGAGGTGTAGGGGAGCCTTCCTCAGCGCGTCTTGAACCTTGTCGTAATAACTTCGTAGCTTTTGAGCAAAAATATTTATTAGTATGCACACTAGAGTGACGTTTGTTGCTACGGGGCTACGAGCGATAATGCTGTGGTGCTACGGGCCAGATTTGAGAGCTACGAGATACGCGTCCACACTGTTTCGAGGTATAAACCACACTTTTCATTTCATTTCATTTTCATTTCATTTTTTTCATGATTATGGACCATATGTTCGCGTAGATAAGGTGGCTTTCAGGATGTTATGTGTTTTGCAGGTAAACAAACGTGTGCTCTTGACCAAGTTTATTAAATGACTACTTTGACAACTTACATCGATGGTGCATGCATCCGAACGTATTAGTATAATTAGGTGGGTGACGTAAATGCAAGAATGTACTTAATTTTGAATGAAAATAACTAATACATAATAAACTAAACAGTTAGTTATTTAGTACTCTTAGTTTTCTAGGTTTTATTTACAGTTAGGCAATACTTCGAATCGCGTTCGTGTTTATAAGTACTTTTCTAGTATTCTAGGTTTAGTTTATTTATGTATAGATATTACTTCGTTTCGTTTAAAAATATCATTAATTTAGCTGTATTTCAGTACTAGGTAGGTAATACCTGTGGTACAAAGTTCATTGATAGTTAATTATATTGACACTTGTCTAATAATTAAGAGTTAACTTTTTGTTTATAGTTTGTATAGATTGAGTAGGCTGAGTATAATATTTTCTTTGAGTTTCTTTTTTTATTAAGACAAAAGAAGTCTTAAACATATAGGTTTTATTATTGTTTTAGTCTAAATATTATCGGTATTTCTGGTTTGTTGTCCATATACTAAAGGTCGTTGAATTTATTTGTGTTTGATTTCGCAAGATAATATCGTAAAAAATGTCGATTAATAAAATAAGTCAATATGCCCACGTTTCTACAAAAAGAAGTGAAATCCCACCAAAAACATTCTGTAAAAAACTAGCCAAGTCTCGATGGACTGCTTGTTTATCTCTAAAAAGTAATGAAATCTAGACAAAGTCGTGCCAAGTCTAAGGTTCCTTACTGCGATTTCTTTATTATTATAGTTAATGTTATGTGACTTGGCCGTTGAAGGGATACTTCTAATCAAATCCGTCTGTACGTCTCTTTTATGTTAGATCGGTGGTCGATTAGACGCTCCAAAAAGAAGAGAGCAGAAGTCAGCATTTTCAATCAATGCTGAATGCATGTGTTGCACAATTAACAAAAAAATAATAATTAAAATGAGACCTATAATGAGACACTAGCGTCCAATTACCAATACCAGTATGGGCTATTATCTCGCTTAACAAACATAATTATAGGTAGTTACAACAGATATAACATTACGTGTAAACAAAATTGACTTGTACCCACTAACGTATAAAGAATGTTCAACGGCCAAGTCACACAACATTAACTATAATAATAAAGAAATCGCAGTAAGGAACCTTAGACTTGGCACGACTTTGTCTAGATTTCATTACTTTTTAGAGATAAACAAGCAGCTCCATCGAGACTTGGCTAGTTTTTTACAGAATGTTTTTGGTGGGATACATTTTTCACTTTACATGTGACGGTAATGTAATAAATTTTTCGCCTTCGCCGTGCCCGTGATGTGCCCGTGATGTGTCCGTGGCGATACGTGGTACGGCCAACCCACTTTATTTTGACTAAGGTGTAGAGTTTGTGAAGCCAGGGCTCGTAGAGTTAGAAGCTTAGCTCTGCATGAGATCTGATAATAATACTTGTTGACAGTGCAGAGCCATATGGCCACGTCTTGCCAACATTTTACATGAAAATGATTTTATTTTGATCTAAAATGCCTCGACTGCCTCGCTGTCGAGACTGCCTCGGTGG